>JAKLMH010000004.1:90319-690319 GCA_022813505.1 Tremellales sp. FJII-L8-SW-PAB2
ATCTCTTTCATCTCTTTCATCTCTTTCATCTCTTTCATCTCTTTCATCTCTTTCATCTCTTTCATCTCTTTCATCTCTTTCATCTCCGTCACTCGACGAGCGAATACGAGACGAAAGAGCTCGTCTCTACCTAGCTGTATTCGATTTATAGCTCGAGATGTCCGATGCCACCCCAATCGCAATCGCAACCCCTGCTCCGTCTCGCGACGATGACGACAATGCCGCTTCGGCCATCGCTCCACTGCTGCCTACGTCAGCGCCCCCTCCCGCCGATCCAGCCCGCGCTATCCCCGCCCCTACACTCGACGCTCAGCAAAACCATCCCAAGTCGCGAGGACAGCCTGGGCCTGAACACGCAGAAAAGGAACGAGGCAATGACTCCATGGACCTGGACGAGACTGCTTCCCAGCGCCGTGAGCCCACTCTTCCTGCTACCAGCCTTGAGCAGCGCCCGCACGCGGTTACCGCCGAAACCAATCGCACCAGGTTTGCTAAGGAGTCCGCTTTGCGAACAGCTCGACCCCAGACCGGCCTCTCGATCGTACTCCATCCTGAGCCTCTTCCCATCGGCACCGGTCCGATCACTGCACCTGCACACTCCTCGTCCTTTGGCTTCCGGGCAATCCAGCGACCGATTCACGAGCTGGTACGCAAGCGACAAAGACGTGCATGTGTCCCTACCCCTACGTCTGCCCACTCCTTCACTACTCCCGACAGTGCTGTTGTCCTCACCGTCGCTGACAACATCTCTACTCTCTCGTCCCGAATCCACACTCTCCTTCGCGACCCCGTCTTCAAGAGTCGACCGCCCCGCCGTCCTCGGAAAACCGCTGTCCAGTCGTCGCTCCCTCGCCCTAGAGCTCCTCTCCCCCAGCAATCGACCGTTTTCCAGGCGGCCACTCTCGCCAAACAAAAGAAATCGTTGACCGGTCCGACTTTGTCGGAACCGAAACAGAAGAAAAACAAGTCTAAAGGGAGGTCTGGCCGCACCGACAAAAACCCTGAAAAGACAAAAAAGGATCGTCGAGGGCAAAAAGAAGGTTACGATCGCCGTGCCCACCCTGATTCCGGCTCAGCCGTCATGCCCACCAGCGCTCCGGTCCGCCAAGCCCCTCAACCAGCCGACGCTGTCGTTCCTATTTCCTCCCAGCTCTCCGCTGCGCTGCTTGGCCTCAACAATAGCGTGTCCCAAATCTCTCAACTCTCTGGCGCCCTGGCCGGTTTCAGCCAAGGCGTCGACCTCATCCTACGAGGAGCTTGGCCGCCCGCTCCAAAGCGCAACAGGCGTAACGCCTAGTGCACTTACTGCAGCCCGTTTTCCCGTTCCGTATACCCGACCATGTACCGATACCAAGCGCCGTTCTCTATTGTTCGACACCCGTGCCTCTTTCACCGTTACCCGTATAAGATACACACACATCCCTTTGGTGCCCACCTTCAATCCGACATACCTACCATCCCTGCCCGCTCGACCGAACGTCAATTGGCTATACCTACGCACCACCGACACCAGCCAGACGATGGCCGAGACTCCGCGCCGACACCAGTGCGATTCCTGCGCTAAATCGTATGCAAACCGTCAGAGTCTCCTTGCCCATGAGATCAAGAAGCATGACCGTGTCATCCCTACCTCTACTCCCATTATGCCCATTCGCTGTCCACACTGTCTTATACCACACCAATGGGCGAATCAACTCTTCACGCACATCAAAAAGTCCCACCCTCGATCGTCTTTCAATCGGGCGAACGACATCATGCAACCTCCGCCTGGCTCATTTCGTGCGGAACAGCAGTGCAGGTACTGTGACAAATTCTACGTTGATCCCAAGAAGTGTCGCAGGCACATTGCCGACAAGCATCCCGGCAAACCGCAGCCCTGGGTGCGACCATCGCGTAAATTGAGGGCGTACATCGATCCGCGATTTCCTGGCTCCTGTGTCCTCTCGCTCGATGACACTAGAACCGATCTCATACCTATTCCCTCCTACGCTTCCTACGTTTGCCGTGGCGAGACTCGATCGACCTCAACAGCCGGTTCTCACCCAATCGGTCGCAAGAGAGCATCAAGAAACCGCAGCGCCTCGCCCCTTCACACATACGACGTTGCGGGACCTTCTCGACAGCCGTCCACGCCCTCTCCAGCTCCGGAAAACCCAGCCTCCCCCTCTCCGACCCAGTCGCCTGACACTCCCTCTTCCCAATCGCGCTCTTACACTCTCCACCCTCGCTCCTCGCCACTCAACTATCGACTCTTAGCTCGCATGGACAGTGATTCCTCCAGCGATCCTGGCAATAGCGATTCGTCGTCAAGCTTAGACGACAGTGGTGATGCCTATTCCCTCCCAGACAGCTCCTCCCCTTCCCAGTCGCTCTCCTCGCCAACTTCATCATCTGTCGCTATGTCCGATGAAGAAGGTGGCGGATCGCCGCTCAGGACTCGAGGCGGCGCAGGCGCACTCGCTTCCTGCCCGCTCTGCGACGCACGCCCAAAAATCCCTATCATGGACCATCTACTTCGCTATCATGATGGCGAAACCGTCACCGCCCAGGCGGCGGAAGATGCGGGATGCGCAGTCTGTGCATGCGGTATAATCGTCAAAGCAGGTGGTTTTGGCAAGCATGCGCGAACTTGCCCCACTGGCCAAGCGTCGGACCGATCCGTTACCGTCCGAAGACGCCCAGCCAGCACTCCGATCGCCACTCCGTCAGTAGCCACCGTTGCTTCGACTCCTCTCGACCCTACGCAGCCGGCGGAAAACGTAGGGGATGAGCCTATCTCTGACGATCCGCCGATCGGGCGTCCAGCCGGAGTGAACCCTCTCGATCTCATGTGCTTGCTCGGGTGTCTTCCCACTACTTACAAGCCCCTCCCCCCCATCTTTGCTCAAGAATTTCGTACTACCGCTGGCCGGCTAGCCAAAACGTTCTTGTCGAATCCCACGACCGAATCGCTGCTCGACTTCCTTGCGCTCCCCAAGATCGGTCTTGTTCCCGGCTTACGAGCTCGTACGACCCAAACGAGGCTCCGATCATACCCCAAAGTCCATTGGCCATCTCCGGATACATCTCCCAGGCTTACTCGTCCTGTGTCCGAGGTGGCCACCCGACTTGTCGAGTCTGGCCGAGTTGGCGCAGCCAGCAGAGCACTCGAAGGCCAGTCCGTTGTCCCCGAGATCACGGACGACGTCGTGAAAGCGCTTCAAGACAAACACCCATCCGGCCCGTCAAATCCGTTCGACATCGACCGTGCCTCTCTGCCCCCTCCGCCTACGCCTGGCGACGACGAGATCACGTCCGCCCTATCGTCCATGCAGAGAGACACTTCACCTGGCCTTTCTGGCTGGACCGTCCCGCTTCTCAACATCGCAACTCGTGACGCCCGTGTCATCAAGTTGCTACGCTTCATCATCGCCTCGATGCTCGACGGGACCTGTCCCGGAAAGCAACTTCTTCTCGCCAGCCGACTTACGCCGCTTGAGAAACCTGATGGCGGTGTCCGCCCTATCGCCATCGGTGATCTCATTTACCGACTGTGCGCAAAGACTATCCTCCTCTCTGCCTACCGCTCCGACTGGCTCCATCCCTCCCAGCTAGGTGTCCGCTCACCAGGGGGAGTTGAGCCAATCATCTCCTTGGTGCAGCGCGCCGTCGATCGATCGTTACCCAACAACAACAAACTAACACATCTGACGACCATCGACATCGCAAACGCCTTCAACTCTCTCAACCGTATGCACCTCGCCCACTCTGTTATCAACTACGCTCCTCGGCTCTTTCGCCTTGCACGTTTTGTGTATGGAGAAGAGTCGGTCTTGGTCATCAGGGTAGGTGATACCTATCGCATCACCATCTCCGCCAATGGAGTCCGCCAGGGCGATCCACTGGGCGGGCTCTTCTTCTCGATCGGGTTTCGAACCCACATTGAGCACCTCATCGCCTCGCTCGGTCCCGATCACATCGTTCTGGCGTACTTGGACGACCTTACAATCCTTGCGCCCAACGATCGCGCGATCGAAGCTGCGGTGGCGAGCTTTACATCTTCCGACGCCTCCCTTCAGATCAATGTCCAGAAGAGCAAAACGCTTGGTCTGGATGAGATCCGAAACACCGGGATTGCGCTGCTTGGTTCATTCATTGGCCCGGCTCCTGCCCAGCAGGCATTCCTTCGATCAGCCCAAGCCGCCGTGGTCCCACTGTTTCGCTCGCTGAGCTCGTTGCCCTATCAGCACGCCCTTCTCATCTTACGGCTATCGATCACTGCCCGCCTCAGGCATCTCGCTCGATCACTCGATCCTGTCGCGACCGCCTCCCTTTGGCAGGAAATCGATAACTCGTTCTCCGAATACGTCTCCTCGCTGCGACGGGCGCCTGGCAGGAGTGACGACCAGACCGCTCATCTCCTCGTCACTCTTCCCCTCCGCCATGGTGGTCTAGGCATCCTCTCTTTCGCCGACACCAGTCCCCATGCACACGCCGCCTCCTTTGACTTGTCGAGCAGCTTGCTTTCCGGAATCGTCCCCGCCATCCCCGCACCAACATCAACATCAACTCAGCGGGAAAGATGTGCAGAGATGTTTTTGGAAAGCAAGTCTCGCCTGTTCACCACTCTCACGCCGACTGAACGGTTGACCGTGCTTGAGAGCGCATCAGCCATAGGTCGCCGGTGGATCTCGGTCATCCCCTACATCTCCGCCCTCCGCTTGACCGACACCGAAGTGGCCCACGCTCTGCAGCACCGGTCGCTCATCCCCCTGTCCGTGACAGAATGCCGCGTGTGCGGTTCTTCTGACATTGGCCCGACTCATGTCGACTCGTGCAGAAAGACCCACGCTCATCGCTCCCGTCGACACGACATGGTCAAGTATGCCATGTCACATGCCCTCTCCTCCTTGATCGATGCCGAAGTTGCTGTGGAGCCAATGCACTTCGACCTACCCGCCGGCGAGACAAGGTACAACGACATCCGCTTCTCCGGTTCCCTCAACGCCCGCCTGGAACCGGTGGAGCTGGACATCACAGTCGTCACCCTGACCCCCAACCAGCCCCCCCGGCAACCCAACCCCCCCGCGCTCGATCCAATTGAGGACGCAAATGCTCGAGCTCACCTACGACTCGACAAAGCCGCCCAGTCGAAGATCGATCGCCTACCCACCGGTCCTCGCGCCGTCATCCCCAACTTCCAGCCTGTCGTCATTTCATCCGGCGGTATGACAAATGCATCGACGCAGAAGTACTTCGACCTCCTCAAGAATTCTCTATCTCCCAGCGCTTGGAGCTTCATGGTCCAGCGCATCGGCATTGCTCTTGTTCAAAAGCGCTCTGCCAGTACCTCTGACGTGGTTAGAGGTATAACCCGAACGGGTGTTTCTGTTCCGTAGTCTCATAGTTCCGTAGTTTCATAGCGATTATACATAGACTCCCTATCGCCATCTGACTATGTATTAAATTGTCCCAGGACGCCCCCGGGGACGATGCAAGCGGCCCATCGTCCCATGCAGCGACTGACGGTCGGCTCGTGCTCGTGTCGACCTTTCGGCGACCTCAGTGGCCACCTCCTGCCTCTAATCCACGATGACACCATCTCCGTCTTCGAACCAATATCCAACTTCGCCATCTTCAACCTTCACGACCTTTTCATGAACCCACACCTGCGAAGTATCCGAGATGACACTATCGTTCGTCTGCGTCCGTCTGACGGTAAAGAGCGACAGAGCATCGACAGGTCTATCGAGCTTCTTGGCGATCTTGCGTTGAAGGAGGGTGATTGGCGCGGAAGGGAGGATGGTCAGACTGACCGCCTCAATGCCCGAGGAGTAGACATGAAGTGCTATGCCGTATCAGTGGGATCCTCGTGCCCGCGAGACGGGACTCACTGATGAGTTTGGACCGGAGTGATTGACCGTTGACAGCGACTGGCTTGCTCGAGGGTCTAGCGGCCTGCCCATGTTTACGAGCGAGAAGGTCGTATCGGGTCCATTCCACGCTCACGCTTGAATCGTTTGAACGAGTAAGCTTCGACATCGTGTCGAGATATCGCCGTTCAGCTTCGTCCCGATCCTTCGGCCTCACTTCAGTCCCGTTCAACAGTACCACTCCGGGGAAAAGGGCTATAAGCACGGCCCGGTCGTCTGGGGCGTTACCGCTTAGACTGTTCGGATCGGTCGCTGTTCCCAGCGGCAGTGAGGGATCGAGCGAATGTTTGAGATTTTGGATGTTTGGCAGACGGGTCGACAAACTGGCAAGAGACGACAGTGATGCGATGGGAGTAGATAGCATGATCAAGCTTCGTAGTGAGGTGAAGACCGGGACGGTCCCAGTTGTGCTTTCGATGATAAGCGGGTTGGAAGAGACATTGAGCGTTTCCAGCCTGTCTATCAGTAGAGGTTCCCCACTTGCTCACACGCAGAAGTTTTGCGTACTTCGAAAGAGACGCAAGGAGGGTCTCGAGTGTCGTCCATGATGTGAGGCCACACGCTTCCAGACTGAGCAATTTGAGATGTTCAAAGCCGCGTAAATCAGGGACGGGGCCAGCGACGCCGAGCGGATTCTGGGCCAAGTGAAGCTCTTCGAGCTCACTCATAATTGGACCCAGGTCATGTAGCTGTCTCGTAAGCATTGGACGAGGAGAAGGGAAAGGACCCACCGTGTCCCAAGTGATGAGGGATCGAGCGAGATGGAGCTCTTTCAGCTGCTTCAGCCGGATCAGCTTGCCAGTGGCCTCGGCAGCTAGAGGCGGTAGACGAGAATCGCTAATCTTCAGCGTAAGCCACTTCTTGGAGCAGATAGCCGACTCACTTGAGGATAAGAGTCCGTAGACTCGGTAGGAGATCCAGGATATTAGCGACTTCAGCCCAGCTTTCGAACAGGTTTCGCGAGACGTCAAGCAACGTCACTCCTGTCACTGTTGAGCTTTAGGCTTGGCAATCCATGAGAAAACCTTGCCGACTCACCTCGGAGTCGTTCTCGAAGCTGTGACCTTTCAACCTCCTCGCCGCCTACACTGGCGACGAACTGCCCCTCCAGTCCAATCTGCTTCAACTTGTCCAATCTCTTCAACCTATCTCGCACCTCCCCAATCCCCGGCGTCTCCACCACGATCCCCGACCCACCCAGCATCAGTCCACCATCGCTACTGTCACGTTCGTCCGTCTCATCGAGAAGCCCATACCGCTGTTTGGTCGCTCGGACCAACGTCTTGCCTTCCTCCAGCTCGTCCCCCTTTTTCAACCGTATGAACGCTCCAGCGCCTTCTTGCCGAGTCGAAAACACCTGAGTACCTTCGTACGTCCCCGAATGACCTTTGCCATTCGCCGGGTCATCGTATTCGACACCCAGCCATTGGCTCGGATTGGCGGATTCGGGCGGAAGAGTCCCGACGTACCGAAGAGTGAGGGGTAGACGAGTCTTGCGATTGAGGTATCGGCCACCTATCCTCCAGCCGTGACTCCTGTTAGACAGGTCATCGTTCATGCTATACCCGACCGTGTCATAGGTGCATGCATGGTATGAATAACGAGACAATCGGGTGGCTTGTCAGCTGGAATCTTGAAGTCCCTTAAATTCGCGCGTCTAAGTTACCTACCGTCTTGAGCCTCGCGTTTAACTATCACTCTGCTTACTCTATCTAACATTCAACTTCTCTCATATCCCACCAGTTCCGGATCTTTCTTGATTACTGTTTGCTCAGCAAGGCATCACTTGTCGCTCACATCTACCGGTCGCGACGAGCAGCAGACTCGCCCACACCACCCGCACGCAGGAGGACACGTTCTTAGGACCGACGGGCACGAGTGGGGAGACAGAAGGTACACCCGACCAGCAACAATGGGTCTCTCGCTCTCGCGGATATATCAGTCGATCTCGTCATTGGCAGTATGGGGTAAAGACAAAGAAGTGCGGATCTTGATGGTAGGATTGGACTCGGCGGGAAAGACGACGATCCTATATCGACTACAGGTAAGTAAAGGGTAGTGCGGACGACGGGTAGGGCTTGCTTGGCGCTGACCGTGCGTCTAGATTGGAGAAGTAGTATCTACCATACCAAGTGAGTCGACACCGTCTCTCCCACTCCGTTTGGGCGATGACTGACCTCACCCTCTAGCGATCGGGTTCAATGTCGAGACGGTCTCTTACAAAAACATCAATTTCCAAGTATGGGATCTAGGTGGTCAATCGAGTATCCGTCCATATTGGAGATGTTACTACGCCAACACACAAGTGAGAGGCCCTTGCACTGGCTATTACCTGACGAATCTGCCTGACACGACTCATAGGCAATCATCTACGTGATCGACTCTTCCGACGCGGCAAGATTACCTACTTCACGCTCAGAACTCCTAACGATGTTATCGGAGGACGAACTGAAATCGGTCCCGGTGCTCGTATTCGCAAACAAGCAAGATGTGGATGGAGCGCTGAGTCCGGGGGAGATTAGCGATAAGCTAGGATTGGCGGGTCAGGAAAAAGGTAGAGAGTGGAGTGTACGTGGGAGTTGCGCGACGAAAGGTGAAGGTCTCGAGGAGGGATTGGATTGGTGAGTCCGAGTCTGGTGTCTCCGTGCGTTCCGGACTGCTGACACGGGTAGGCTGGTCAATACAATACAGAAGTAGCATCAAAATGTCACGCCGCATCGGATCATACTCGTTATCTGCTAATGTTGACAACCCGAGCGAGCGCGAATGGCAAGCGTGTAACCCGGGGAAGCACGCGCGCATGGGATAGTATTGCTGCTGATGATGCGACGGTACATGCTGAGATGACAGGTGAAGACCGAAATATCTGGTACTGATGATGTTGCACGACCGAGTGTCAGGAGGGAAACACTCAGTATCCCCCTCCTTGACCTGGCCAACCGCCTTGTTGGCCCCATCCTCCACCTCCTCCTTGACCTTGACCTTGTCCTTGGCCCATGCTCATACCCATACCACCTCCGCCGTTCATCCCCATCCCCATGCCACCACCTCCATTCATCCCCATCCCCGTTCCCATGCCCATACCGTGCCCGCCGCCTCCTCCCATCATCTTTTCCTGCATCCAAGCCATCAGTTCCATTTGATTCGGTTCGGACCCTCTACTTCTCTTCCACGCTTCACCTAATATCGCCCATGACCCAGGGTCCATAGGGTTGAACGAACCCATATCGAACGTCTCTAGCGTCGGCCCAGGGGCGGGTGCGGAGAACGAACCGCCCGATCGCGCAGGGACGGCCGCGTTGGCGGTGGCATTGCTATTTCTCGATTCGTCGTGATTGGCGTACCCTCCTCTACCATGCCCGCGCCCGCCGCCGCCGCCGCGACCACGAGCTCCCCACCCTCCATCCCCTTCTCGCCTAACCGGCGATCGACTCCTCTCCCTCTCCCTCTCGCGAGCTGGTCGATCTTCACTTTCCCGCCTACCGAACGGTCGGGCGTATCCCTCTTCAATTGAAGGTGGCGGTGCTCTACCTTCAGGTTCTCTGATACCCACTTGTGGATTCTTAAGTGGTTTTACTCTTCCGTAATTCCTACTTGTGCCCGGAGGCATCGACGTTTCCTCTCGATCGTACCCCTGCCCTTGGGAGTTCGGTTGAGGTGCGTTCGAACCTCCATTATATGGTGCATGAGGAGCGTATGGCGGGCCTGGCGGTTGTGGCGCATACCCCTGTGGTGGAAAAGGAGGTAATGACTGATGAACCGCCGGAGGCGATTTGATCGTTTGTGCCACTTTGGCAAGTTCGGCCAATTGTCCGAAATTCAATGCTGCCAGTGGGTTGGGAGCTGCGGGTGAGCCTGTACCGGTACCAGCGGGAGATTGGGGTTTGGCACTAGGTAATTTAGCTAGGATAGCGGCTAATTCGGCTGAACCGGGTTTCGTCCTGCCAGTCAGTCGGGGATTCAAAACACAGGAATGGTGAATATGCTTACGCTTGTGTGTTACTTGACGAAGCTCCGTTGGTTGATGTCGCGCCGAGGAGTTTGAGGATATCGGGTGGAAGGGCTGATGATGGAGGTGACTTGGAGGTTGATGGACCTGCAGGTGGAGGCGGGGAAGGGGAAAAAGAAAAAGTCTCAGCGCGATTCTCTCATAGTTTGATAAGGGGTAGGAGGTGGTGGTGGTGGTCTGATAGCTCTCGTGGAATGTAGGCATCGCTCGTCACCGTCGCGTGGTATGTTGGGCCTTGGTACGGCGTACCCTGCGCACTGACGGCGGTAATCACGATACGCGATTACACCACGCTCTCTTAGGCACGATCGCGGGGGGCCCAAGGGTTTTACCCCTTCCCCGGCTCTGTGCGTGCAGCAATACGGGTGCGATGCGGTGCGTACGGTGATGACGAATGATGATGGGTACCTCCCCTCCAGCCCTAATGTAGCGCAAGGATGCATGCTTGTCGACGAATTTGTGACTACAAGGCATTGAGGACGACGACGAGGACGGTATGAGTCTGAAGTCAGTATTTCCAAGTCCGTCAGGGTGATTACCGTGTAAGTCTTGTATCTTCACTCTTTTCCCCATATCAAGATAGAAGGATCCACGAGAGGAGACGATGGGGTGGGAGTGAGAGAGATATTTACCTTCGCCGTTTGGTGTGGATGCTGCCATTTCTGGAACTGGTCCCTTGGGGTCCAATGGTGGTAGGGCAGGCGAAATGGGTGGAGGCGCTCCAGGCTCGTAGGGAGGCGTGGTACTCCCGCTCGCCACTGGTGTGCTGGAAACCAATCGTCGGCTCAGTCGTTCAGTCGTGTCGGAAGGGAATGTTTCGGTCTTTCGCCAAATCTCGATGATCTTCCTCGCTTTCTCCTACACCCTATCAGCTTGCTTTCGCTCATCGCCTGACGCAGACATTAGCTCACCTGGCCCTCGGCCCACGGGCCAGAGTCAGAAGTGATCATCCCCTCCACCCAACTATCCACCACCGCCTCCAATCCGTCCAAACATCGCTTAGCATCCGCTTTACGTTTCCCCTTCGTAGCTTCCTTATGCGCTGCTCTTGACAATGCGTCAAAGACGTATAAACTCGATATACGCGCCTGCCCACCGGCGGGTAATGACCGATTCAGTTTGAAGAATGTCGTGATGTACGATACATCAAGCGCTGATACGAACTGAGCGGTGAGGGTGGTGATTTTGCTACCGGATAATCGGGGGGCAGTGACGGTCTCCTTGAGTAAGGAGTCGAAGGGCTGCGAGTTCAGCATGTTTCTCGCGACTAGCAAGTGGACGGTCGGGATTCAAATTCACCTTGTCCGTCATGGCCAGTCCCGCCTGATGGGCGACGTTCAATGATCGGTCGATGCTCGGCCTCGAACGCCCTTGGCTCGAAATATTGATCGCAGTATCGATGGAGGAGTCGCTTAAGAGTAGATTGTTGATCAAACGAGAGAAGGACCTTCGGCAAGGAAAGGCTTGAAACCCGCGTGAGCGACGGAGTTAAAGAATGATATTGCCGAAAGTGGCATCAACGGTCCTTGCTTCCAGGCAGGCTGTCGACGTCATACGCAGATCCTTCGAACACGACGGACGACTGTGCTTCTTGTTGTTGAACTTGCATAGACTACTTCCTATATTGCCAGTCCTATCCTCTTCATTGCTCAACCACAAGCCTCAAGATGACGGTACGTCTAACCCCCCACTCTGCTCGCGGAGACTTCAGCTTACCAGGTTCCTCTCTTCGTCTGCTGCAGCTCTACTATTCCAGTACGTCTCTCGGTCGCGCAACTTACCTCCCGGGAATGTCAGGCTGATCCGCTGCAGTGTGCTTCGGCCTGTTGGTCTCTGAGCTCATGCTCTTCTCGGCTATCATCTGCCCCATGCCCTTCGCCGTCAGGAAGAAGTGAGTCGGCCGCCTATCCGCAGTCGCTACTGCTCGCGACGGACCGGAAGAAGAGGGACTGACGAAGCAGGATGTTTCACTTCCTGAGCGAAAACCCGGTCGTAAGTTCAGCTGTAGCGCACCTCCGCGATAGAGCGTCCAGCTGATGTCTTGCAGGTCGCAAAGATTCAATATGCCGTGAGCCTTCACCGCATCACCGTCTCTTTGGTTGACAACTGACACTATGTGCAGCTGAAGATCACATTCATGTGAGTCTCAGCTAGAGTCTCCTGGCTCGGGGTTCGAAGCTGATGATAACAGATTCGTCGCGGTCCTCTTTATCGACGCTCTCCAGCGTATGGTCCGAATCGCCCAGGAAGGTAAGCTTCCGGGTGCGACATACGGTCGGGTGAAGCTGATGTCAAGGCGCCGCTGCTAAGACCAAGCAAGAGATGACGGATGTGAGGACCGAGACCAATTAGTGAGCTGTTTCCGCGCCTTCTACACCTATTAATACTGACCTTCCAGCGCCGCAAGGAGATTCTACGCCCAGCGAAACTGTAAGCTGGCAGACGGACTGTCTTGTCCCGGACCGGCAGCTGACCCATACTAGTGTACTTGACCGGCTCGACCCTCTTCCTCTCCCTCATCCTGTCCCGAGTCTTCTACATCATCCTCGACTTTATCACTGTCCAGGAACAGTACACCGCGCTCCAGAGCAAGACTGCCCGATCGAGCGGAAACGCTGGCGAGAGCGATGAGCTCAGGAAGAGGATCAAGGAGCTCGAGGCGGAGTTGGGCAAGTCTCAAAGCTCTGACCGGGACTTTGGTGCGTTGTTTCCCATGTCGGCGGGCGTTGCGGGCAGTACTGACAATACCATAGCCAACTTGAAGAAGCAGGCTTCCCAGCAGAACGCGGAGTACAACAGACTGGCCGATGAGCACAACAAGGCTGTGAGTTGCTCGCGGCCAGGCATCCTGATCACCGTGTGTTGAAAAGGCGGTGCTGATCCAGCTCGTAGACCGGCTCGGTCTCAGACAAGAAGTCTGACTAGACAGGACCCCGCTCTCCCCAGGAAGATGTGCATCGAATCGGACCATACATGACGAAACGACCACGATGTCGCTGCAGTGGACGAAGCATGACTAGATACTCGAGTATATGCAAAAGATACCATCCACGGTGCCAGACGCTACTATCTGTTCTCGAGACCAGGACGGTGTGCCTTGCTTACAATTTACGATTTCGGGTGACCCAAGCTAGACCGTTGCTCCCTGAAATCCCGCAATTTGTCTCGCACGTTCACGTAAACGCGTCTTGAATTCCCTTGCTTCCCCGCGCGTCAACCTGAAATGAGTGAGACACCAAGAATAGAGGCGTTTTTCACCTTCCCCCATACTCACACACTCACTCATCTACATTCTCTATCAATCCCGTATCTATCCTCCCCGTCGACAGCGTCGCCATCGCCATCACCCATCACCCATCTCATTCTTTTGACAAGAATAAGATCACTTTCCTTGACGGACACATCTTAAAGCTCGGACCCCCCCCCTCTCTACACCTGATCTTCTACTTTCACTTTTACGACACTTTACCACACCTATACGATGAGGGGTGAACACTGTGTTGCGGGAGCTAGCATCCTTACTGCCATCGCTGTCATCTTGTTGGTCTTTGCCAACATTGGTCAACTCAGTCCCGGAGCAGTGACCAATGGGATTTACTGGGCTGAACTCAACATCGAGGCGTGAGTCCGAGTCCGGGTCCGACCTTGTCTCGCGCGTGTGTCAATAGCTGATCACTATGCTTTCTCTCATCGATCCACCACCATGACCTCCACCTTCTCGCTCTCTCCTCGCTTTGCTTGCGGTCTTTATTTTGTAGTTACGGAAATGGGCTGCAGAGCGCTACGAAGAAACGCGTTCCAGGACTTTACAACACCAAGAACACGGCTATGGGCAACTCGACCGGTCTAAGGCAGTACTACCGATACGGTATCTACAGTATGTCCCTCTCTCACTCTGCACTTCCACAACGCCGCCGCTGAACGGGACAGATGGGTGTGGGTACCAAAAGGGCGGATCGGGAGTTTGCAACTCGACCGTTTTCGGATACCCAATGGAACCGTTCGCGCAGATGCTCGCCGATACACCTAAGGACTTTAAGAAACAGACTTCAGACATCATCCCCGATGATGCCGCTGCGTTCAAAGATAACGCTTGGAACCATAATTCCACACGGGCGGGATCATTGATGACTTTCGTGAGTGCCTTGTCTGAGCTGGGAGCCGGGAGTTGGGCCGAGTTGCTAATGCGTGATAGGTCGGATCGTGCTTGGCTTTGATCGCGCTCATCACTGGTTTCTTCCGCGCTCGACTTTTCTTCTTGATCGCCGCTATCACGTCTGGTCTTTCGGCTCTGCTTCTCATGATGTGAGCTCAGTCCACCGTGGCTGGCTTCTCAATAAAGGCGAAGAAAAAGGCTGTAATGCTGATCCATTGTCAGTGGCGCCGCAATCTGGACAGCCGTCATCGCCAAGTCCGGTTGGCTCAAGATCGTCAAAGTTCAAGGAGGCAGCTCGCTCGGTATTCAGATCAACCCCGGTGGAACTCTCTGTAAGCTGCTTCGTGCTTACTGTCATGAAGATCCAAGCTAAACTCGCAGACCTCACCTGGGTATCATTCGCACTCATGACCCTCGCCGTCGTTCCTTACGTCGTCGCTTGTTGCACCTACCGGTCCAAGTAGGACCCCCATTCCATCCCTGGACGGACCTTACATATACCTTCCTACCCCCCTTCCTCACACGTCTTACTAGACTATGACTTTCTTTCTGTATACTTTCATTTGATTACCTTTTCGGTCATTTATGTTTTCTGCCGTACCATCTGTCATGACATCCTATGGTTATCACGCGATACGCTCACACTTTTCATGACTGGGTTGCTTGATGCCCTTGTTGCCCCTCACTCATCGTAGTCCCGGAGATTGCGTTGGATGTCTGCTGCATCGTGGTCTTCAGGCTGCCGGGTATATTCACTCTCTGCCTGACCCTTCATCTCAAGGGGGGTCCCCATCTGCCCTACGTCGAGATCGCCTCTTCTCCCTTCTTTCCCCCTGACCCGTCTAATCGAGCTCCTCCAGTGCCGAAATGTACAACACTACCCACATCAGCTGAGCCGTGACTACCGAGCGGGAAACAAATCAGCTTACCATTGTTCCCACGTAGGAAACATTCGCCAAATCGGCCTGTTAAGCGTCCACCAGCATACTCTTCCGTCTGTTCCAGCGCCACGTTCATATACCCATCAAGGCAGGTTAGGAGGCCTAGAGTATGAGTGTAAGTCGGGGGTACGATTGAGCACTAGAAGGTGGCTTTGCTTCCCCTCGCTGCGCTCGGGGGGACTTACCATGATAATCCACCCCACTGCCTATTCTCACTTTGACCTTCTTCCCTACAATGTTCTTCAGGAAATCGGAGGGTGAGCCGGCGACAGGCTCGTTAGATTGTGGTTGATCTTCCGTGACGTCTGCTGGTGGTGAGTCCATCGTGCGTAGTCGAGAGCGTCTAAGTCAAGTCTTAAAGGCAATGAAGCGCGAAGCGTCCACTGTCAAGGTGGGTAAGGCCGGGATAAATACTGTTAAATAGGCTAGAAACAACTCCCTCGCCTTGGGTACAACCACGAGTTCACTAAACAGGTCACATGACCTTCCATTGTTGACAATTACACCCCGCCCGTCATGTCCGAGCCATATCTCTCTATAGACGAGCACGACCACCATGGTCGACCAAGTACATTACACGCTCACGAGCACGATGATCCCGACCACACTTCTGAATCGGGTTCGAACCGTTTAAACGACTTTGCATCCCATATCCTCGATTCGAGAGCTCCTGCACCTCATCCTCATATCCTCAGTTTCACCGGGGAAGGAGGTGTATTGGAAAGTTCTGAACATCATGCGTTTGATGTGGAGGATGTAGTGAGGCGTGCTATGGAGGATCATGAGCGTGAGCGTGAGCGCCAGCGGGAGGGGGATCAAGGGGATTTTCAACCTCATATCGAAGATGCGGTTGGCGCAAGTGGGCATGAGAGTCCGGCTCATGAGATGGCTATCGGGGGTAGGAAGAATACATGGAGAGGTAGGAAACGGAAAGCAGGCGATGTAGGGGAAGATGGAGAACCGCTAGATGCAGCTTCAGTCAAAAGGGAGAATCACGTGGGTCCACTTGGGCTGACATCGGGGTTCCCCCTTCGGGAGTCGAATGTCGCTGACAGAGCTGGTAGAAAGAAGTCGAGCGTAAACGACGTACGAACATAAACGAAGGCATCGACCAACTAGTCGCGCAAATGGGCTTCCCCGAATTGGAAAAAGCAGGAAAGGGAGTTCAACTCCGTCGAGCCGTAGAATACATGGCCGAACTAGGAGATCGAGTAATGGTGGCCGATAAAGAAGTGGAAGATTTGCGTAAAGAGAAACAGGATCTAGAGGTAAGCTCTGCCTCGTTTGCTTATGTGGGCGATTACTGGATAGTTGCTGATGGTTTAGGCCAACCTCGCTCTCACTTCTCAACGGTATACGGAGGAACATGAGCGGTGTACACGGTACGAAACTATGTGGAGGGACGCACAGGATAGAGAAGCAAAGAGTCAATTTGAGATTGCTCAATTACTCGATGAGATCGCTCAGCTCCGTCGGAGAGTGGGCGAATCGGACGCCTGAGGGCTAGTGTTGAGTTGTGCCCCCGAAGTGGGCTGTAGGGATGTAGGTATCGTAGTGTTGTACTTTCGGGCTTTTGGGTTCTCTTATCCCACGACATATGTAGCGGTCAGGATTAGAAGTCACGCATGGCCAAATGTCCATCAGCGAGACAGCAATCGTGAACAGTGCAACGCAAGATGCCGAGTGCCACGCGCCACTTTACCCCACACGGCTGTTGTTCACCTGAATTCATCGGTCTACGCGACGTGTTCTGTCTGCTTCACACATTTCGGCCAAAAGATACCTCGTTGCCGACGATACCCAGCGCAAGCGTAGGGGCTTCTCGACTATACACATCGCGCCGCTCCTAGTACCCTAGTACAGAGTACTTGGTCCGCATCACGCCTGCGATCCCTCCTGCTGCACCAGCATCCCCGGCACACCACCCCGCCCGTAGACGGCAAGCACCGACCGGATGTCGTCGGCTGCCAACCCTGTCCCGCCAACGGGCGAGGAAGTGATCAACCCTCAAGATGAGGAATTTTACGCCTCGTAAGCCTATCCTCTTGTTCAGAAAGTGCATCAGCGCTGATGTATCGGCAGGTGGGGACTGTGTATCCTCTGTGTCCTACTTATCGGAGCGCTCATTACGTCGTATTACCTCCAGATCAAGCGGATACGAGCAGTACATGAGACTGTCATTTCTATATTCGCGGGTATGGTAGTAGGCTTGATCATTCGATTATCCCCCGGACATCTCATTAGGGAGATGATGGTGAGTCCGCGAGTTCGGGCAAGGGGGAGTGGAACTGACGGTGCGGTAGTCGTTCAAACATACACTGTTCTTCAATTTGCTTCTACCGCCCATCATCCTGAACTCGGGCTACGAACTGAAACAGGTCAGCTTTCCGTTCTTCAATTTGAACAAATTGAAGGGGACCAGCTGACGGGAGTAGGAGAACTTCTTTAGGAACTTCGGTGTCATCCTCACTTTCGCTTTCCTCGGCACCTTCATCTCAGCCGTAGGAATAGGGTGAGCCAGAGTCATGACATCTTGCCTTGTGTGAAGGAATAGGGGGAGCTGACGATCGCAGAGTACTAGTTTACATCTGGTCTTTCCTTGGCCTAGAGGGACTCAAGTTCACACTCCTCGAATGCCTCATTTTCGGCTCGACACTATCAGCCACGGACCCTGTCACCATTCTCGCTATTTTCAATCAATACAAGGTCGACCCGAAGTTGTACTCGGTCATTTTTGGCGAGAGTATCCTAAATGACGCCGTTTCTATCGTCATGTACGAGTGAGTCGCCCTTCTTCTTCACGAAACGGAGGATGGGAGGGAGTAGTAGACTGACCATTCCAGGACTCTATCTCGATTCCACGGCGAGGATATCTACGTCTCGTCCCTCTTTCACGGAGTGGGGATCTTCCTGTTCTCCTTCGCCATCTCGATGTTCCTCGGTGTCGCTTTCGGCCTCTGCTGTTCGCTGGGCCTCAAGCACTCGCACCTAGCCAGCTACCCGCACATCGAGAGCTGTCTAGTCGCTCTAGTAGCTTACACAAGCTACTTCTTCTCAAACGGTCTCAGCATGAGCGGTAAGCTCAGAGCCACCCCTAAATAATAGGGACACGAGCTGACATACCGGGGCAGGTATCGTGTCGCTGCTGTTCTGCGGTGTTACGCTCAAACATTACGCGTACCATACCATGTCGAGACGGACTCAACGGACGACAAAGTACATGTTTGCCGTGCTTGCCCAGTTGTCGGAGAATTTCATCTTTATCTACCTCGGTTTGAACCTGTTCACGCAGGATGTCCAGGTCTTCAAGCCTTTGTTCATCCTCGTCTCAGCTGTAAGCTAGATACGCCCGACTCAAGTTGAGGAGTCTGTCCAGCTGATCTGGTAGATCGCCGTCATGGCATCACGATACGCTGCCGTCTTCCCCCTGTCCGAGCTTATCAACTGGATCACCCAATACCGCGGCCAACGATACGAAGAACTACCCCACTCTTACCAGATGATGCTCTTCTGGGCTGGTCTACGAGGAGCCGTCGGTGTAGCTCTAGCAGCTGGAATCACGGGCGACAACGCCGACGCACTACGCACTACCATCCTCGTGGTGGTCGTGCTCACCGTCATCATCTTTGGCGGCACTACCGCCCGTATGCTCGAAGTACTCGGTATCCGCGTCGGAGTCGAGGATGAAGATGCGTCCAGCGACGAGGAAGAAGGATGGACGAGTCATCATGGTAATCTCGCATTACAGATGGGTCCAGGATCGAGGCGGTTCGCAGGTCAAAATGGACGAGGAATGTACGCCGAATCCGAGCTCGACTTACATTCCCCAGCAGGATCACCGTACCTCGGTCCATCCTCTGCTGGCGGGATACAAATGCCCTCGCGGTCAGGGGCGGGCAATAATCGACCAGGGTTCGGTGGAGCTCAGTATCCCTCAAGATCGGGATTCACCAATTCAGACGACGAATCCGATGACGATCAACCCCTCCCCCCACCATCTGCCACAGAAGGTAATTACGGTCCAGACGATCCTTCGACTCAAGGGATGGTTTTCCGTGATGGACAATGGTTCACGGCTCTCGATGAACGGTATCTCTTACCCCTCTTCTCTAATAGCGTGACGGCCCGTCGCCATTTGGCCAAAAAGGCTAAACGGGCGAGCGTGTACAATGGCGGAGAGAGTTCGGGCGGGACGCCGAGGGGAGGGAATAGTTTGGAGCTGAATAGAGGTGGAGAGGATGAAGGTGATGCGGGGAGTGAGAATGGGAAGAACAAAGTTCCCCGAACATTCAGGTGAGTTACGGGCTTGAGTACTGTGGTTATAGCGGGACTGATTGCGATTCAGCGGATCCGTATCGGATTTCTTCTTTAGTAGGCCGGATCAAGGAGGAAGCGGATCACCATCAGGCGATGGGTCGAGGGGGAACCGTAGAGTCAGCGGAGAGCGCGATTAGACTAGACATAAAGAAGGAGTGTAGGATATGTCAAAAAGGCGTCATAGACAACATGCATAGTAGTGGTCCAATCCACCTACGCCTGCTCACACCCTAGCCTCCGATCGCTCGCCAAGGAAACGAGGTGTGATATCCCGGTTCTCTCCCCTGAACCTCCGGCCCAGATCGCCTCGTGCTAACCCCAATCCAGTCTGTGTGGGGATCATCCCTGGTAATTTCTCTCCTGCCATATGACGACGGCCGATGAACGGTTTGGACGTCCTGGTTTATCAGCTATGAATCAAAGCCCACGGATGGGGACGCGATAGCTCACCGTGCCATCTCGGTGTAGCTCTTGTTCTCATCCACTACGCGACGTCGATGGCCTTGCGAGATCTTCTCCTCCGCTCTGAGCATAGCCTGGACAGTGGTCAGCCAGGAGCCAGCCACGGCATATGAGGCAAAAACACGAGGTAAAGATGACCCACCGCAAAGACCTCTGCCTTGTCTTCAAATGCCCTGATCTCCTCATCCGAACGATACTTCAACACCTTTTCCCTGTTCCTACCCGTCATCTCCCTCTCTTCACCCATAGCCCTCTCCCGTCCAGTAGCCCTAGCCGTCATCTCATATTTGATATCCCTAGGTCCATCGACCAGCGAAACAATCGCATGAGGCGCGTTATCTCCATATCGACGGCCGAACTTGTGTATACGTGTGTAGCCACCTGGTCGATCTGAGTACCGGGATGAGAGGGTTGAAAATAGTTTAGGAAGGAGGGAAGTGGGTGGGTCGAAGGTCTCGGGATCTAGTTCATCTGACGTTGGTCGTGATGAGGATGAGGAAGCGGGGTATTCGAGTGGTGCTAGAGGTGCTTTTTGGGCGTCGAATGCTGATGGAGAGTAATGGTGGCTAGGCTGGAAATGTCAGCGTGATCATTTCCATGAGCAGACCATAGCTTACGAGTAGGTAGCCCATCGCTGCTCTGCGAGCTGGGTCGGTCCCCTTCTTTCCTAATGTAATGATCTGCCTTATCAGCTATTCATCTCTGACTGATCGAGCGGCACACAGCTGAAGCACACCTTCTCGGCCATCCTCGCTGCTTCCTTCGCTTTCGGGAGAGTCGTCTTGATAGTCTCGTGGTGCAAGAGCGCGGACACCAGGTTGCTGTCAAAGTCAGCTCTGAGTTCAACTGAAGTACGATCTCGAGCTCACCGGAGCAGCGCCCATCGATGAGACGGCGTCCTTTGTAGTTTCCTAAGCTTGATACCGTGCTTCATCCTGCTTGAGCTTTTCGACCAATGTTAAGGTATCGTATGTAGTGTATACAATCATTGACAGTAACTAACCCGTGCACACGCTACACGAAATCTGTGCCACTTTCGGAAACAACGGCGTTTTAACCCATCATCCTCGCCTTACCGCCTTCTTCCTCCACCATCCATCATCCCTATCCACCTATCCTCCTGGTCCTATCAACTATCGGCCAATTCACTCACCTGCCTGTACACACCAGCAGCAACCCCGCAGCCATGTTCCGATCAGCCATCCTCCGCTCTTCAATCCCTTCTTTCCGATCGGCCGTTCGCCCAGCACTAGCCATCCGTCCTACGCCTATCGCGCTTACCAGGGGATACGCCGCTGCCGCCGGTTTGTCCAAGGATGATATCAGCAGTAGGGTATTGGAAGTCATGAAGTCGTTCGAGAAGGTTGACGGTGGGAAGGTAAGTCGAGCGGATCGAAGAACATTCTGGGTATGCCCCGATTGATCATTTCTAGCTCTCCGCGACGGCTACGTTCACGAAGGATCTGGGGTTGGACTCGCTTGACGCTGTCGAGGTTGTCATGGCTATCGAGGAGGAATTTGGTGTCGAGATCCCAGATGCCGAGGCGGACGAGATCACCACGGTCCAGCAGGGTGAGTCTCATTCAGAAAGAGGCAGGGTCAGCTGGACAGCTGCGATCGTCATGGATTAGCCCTGTGCCGTGTCGCTGCCCAGCTGCACCTCATCTGTTGCTCTGCCGGATCTGTCGCTTTGCTTTTCCCCGATGCTGACTAATTTAGCTATCGACTACATCGCCAAGGTGAGCGGAAAAGCTGATGAAAACATCACGAGAGTATTAGCTGACCACACGATCCTATCACAGACTCCCGAAGGTGAGCTAGCATGCCCCCCCCCCCCCCGCGCGGTTTGGCGACCAAAGCTGACTCTGCAGCACATTAAACAGATGACGAGCAGTCCCGAGGTTCTATAGCGCATGCACACACCACGTCCCCGTCCACCTCCACACACCCTCACCTTGAAGATCAAGTGGGGATGACTGACTAATGCATACACAAACAAGCAGGATGATATGGTACGGATATGCGTCTGCCCTCCGACCCGTGGGCATTGTATTCACAGTGCGAGATGGCTCAATCGACCGATATCGCATCGACCGATCGCACTCTCTCGGACCCATCGCCATTCAATCCGTTCTCACTTGGCCCGCCATTGGCCATATGGCCGCTGGGGACCGCTACGATTTCGGAGCCCGCGTCTATGTCACTTGGCTCTGCTTGTTCGTCGTCCGACACTCCGTCTGAAGGCTCTAGCTCGGGCTCCTGGGCGTTCGTACGCGCTGATCGCCTTTCGCCAGGGAAGATCGGTCGACCGCGGCTGTCTAGCCCATTCGCAAACTCTGGCTCGCCTCGCCGGCGTTTCGACGTCGTCGGCGCTTCCTCCTCGTACGCCTGGACAGTGTCAGAAGGACGGCCATCTGCGGCATCACATGACAACTCACATCACCGTCATCATCGCCAATCCCGTCGTACGCGTAATCGACTTTCCGCGTCGTCCGTCTTGTACGCGTACTGCGCCATTCCGCCATCTGAGCCAGCTCTGCCGCTGCCGCCACACGCTTCTTCGCCCTTTGGACTCGCTGACCGAATCAGTCGTTAACTCGAACGCATAACGAGAACCACAAACCTGTTCCTCCTTCTCGATGGTCGGTATCAGCTCCCTCAGATTCTCTGCCAGATTCTTTTCGTCCTCCCTCGACTTCAAGGCTCGCTTGTACTGACTCGCCTGGGCGGACGTCAACTTGCCCTTGGCCCCCTTTCCTTCTGGCTTGGTGGGCGTTTCAGCAGCGTGCGCTTCATACCCCTCAATGGTCGCGTCAAACTCGGCTCGGGTATGTGCGAATGCGATCAGTGGGCAGGGCCGCTTGAACGGGTTGCCCGAGCGGTACAACCTCGTCGATGCTGCGATCTCAGCTTGGACCACCCGGAGGCACTGCCAGCTGACTTACAGTCGATCGACCATATCCGGTTCTTATTACGATCTTGGCCTAACGGTTCCAGCTTGACGTCCCACGAGACTAACTCCGGTTGTTGCTTGGCGTCCTTCTTGGCGGTCGCTCCGGGTACCTTGAACTCTTTGTTGATGGTTGTCCGAATGGCATCGGCATGAGTCACTGCGGATCAGCTTCGCCCATCACAAGCCTGGATACCGACAAGCTCGACAGAACTCACATTGCCAATCGACGAGCTGCCTCAACAACTTTGCCCTCTCCCTCCAATCAAGCTCGAATATCCCTCCGCCCTTTTCCACCACCCTCTTGATCGGATTCTTGTCCACCCTATCCTGAGGAGGTTCACCATAATATCTCAGTCTCCCCAATTCCGTCCGATTGCTCGCGTCATTACAGCATCCTCCCCTGACTTCCTCGTTTGATGCCCACGGTCGATCCCATACAGTGAATTCTGCCGAATTGAGCAGTTGATCCGAAATGTAATTCGATAATGAGCTTTGGATCGTCTCGGCCCTATTTACTCGTCAGCCGGAACTCGGGTGCCACATCGCTCGAAATACCGGGAGCGAGTAAAGGGAGCTCACGATAGGTTGCGTAGTGTTGGTTTGAGGTTCTTGAGGAATTGTATGAGGATGCCTTCCAGTACGTCGTCTGGTCGGACAGCAACTGGCTCGGTGAGGCATTGTTCAAAGCTGCACATTGGTCAATAGGTGCCACATCGCAGGCGAAGTAGGATGGGGGAACGCACTCGGCCAGAGTTTCCAGACTGCGGATCTTCTCTTTCTGATTGAATTTGACGATGAATGCCCATACGTACGCCACTTGCCAACTAGCCCGATCAGCGTGCATTCACCGTTGCCTGCCCACCGCTGAGGATGGGACGTACTCATCTTGCAGTCTAGCTGCTGGAGGTGGTTCTTGATCCTTCAATTTCTTCTCTTCAGCAGCATACAATTGTCGATGTTCCTCCACCTTGACTTTATTATCATACGGCTTGACCTCGTCATTTTCATCGTCATCGTTGTGTCCGTTAAGCTCGAGCGGTTCGGCCTTTGGCGAATTGCCATTGATGGGAGTTAAGGATCCGCTACTACCGCCAGCTGATGGGTCGGGTTTGATGTGCTCGGTTTTGACGATCGGCTTGACCTCGGGTTTTGGCTTGATGTCTGTCGACGTGCCGGCCTGTGAGTCGGCCGACATGGCTGGCCGCGAGGTGGGCGAGGGAAGCACTACCGCCGTGAGGAGTCGATATGGTGCCAGAGCAGATGCAGGCGCAGTCGTGGGTATCACGCGAGATCACCTGGCAGTACTCAATATGCGGTGGCTTTGACTATGATACGATGTGATCGAGCGGTGTCGAGTCCAGATGACGGTGTAGAGTTCGCCAGACATTGAACGCCGACTTTGACGCGTTTCGTCAACTCTCGAAAGCCAACGCCACATTTTTACCCCACATTCAATAGCCGCCGCACCGTCCATCCGCTATTCAACTGTGCCAATCTGTGATGTATCATCAAGCAAGGGTGGAATGTCACTGAAGGCTCTGTCATGCTCGGCTTGTCGAGTGACTGGTAGTCTACTGGGTCATGGTGCGAAGCGGCGAAAACTCGATTCGAGGGGGTTTCACGATTTTGTTAGGGGAGCTACACAAGGAGGTGCGTTGTTTCCTTGACCCGCGGTGTGATGCGGCTGATGGTCGTTAGGGACGTACAAAGTCCCGTTGAGCTCGAAGAAGATCGTAGGGACATACTCTTCGCGAGGCTCTAGAGCGTGGGTCTCGCCTTGATCTCATCCATCAGAACAGCAGAATGACCGAGGTAGAGACCAAGAAGACGCATACTCTGTCCACACTCTTGCCCTCGAGGCTCAGGAGCTCCAACTCACCCTCGACCGTCAGAAGCCATCTATCTCATGGGACCCATCATCGGCTGGCCCTTCCAATCTTGCGGGTCAGGTATCTTTCTTCGGGATATACGACGGACACGGCGGTAAAGAAGTTTCGGCTTACCTCCGTGATCAATTGCCTGGCCTGATCGAGACTGTCAAACCGGACGAGATAGGGAGGGTAATTGAATGGACTCAGAATCGGCATAAAGGGTATTACAAGCGATGGAGAGGGGGCGGGTTGCATAGGTGGTCAAAGTGGGCTCATGCGTTACCCCCAGAGGGAGGGAGCGGGATGACACTGGAAGAGCGGTTGACGCTGGCTTTCCTCCAGGTAAGCCTTGTCTCGAAAACAAATGAGGCGGTATGAGGTCCGGCTGATGATGTTGTAGGCGGACAAATCGGTGTTGAGTGAGATAGAGCATTCCCAGCGATGTGGATCCACAGGGACGGTCGCCCTTTTGCACTCGCTCGACGGCCCGGCGCAGCCATACTTCTCGGCCAAACAGCTACACCTCACAATAGGGCATTGCGGGTGAGTCCAGATTACCCTCTTCGATGACCAGGGCCTAGCCATTGACCAACAGAGACACGCGGGCATTGCTTTGCTCGAGGGAAACCGGCGAAGTCGTCGCCTTGACCGAGAAGCATCATGCGGAAGCCCGTGTCGAGGCGACCCGACTACGGCGTATGGGTGCCAACCGCTTAGTCGCTGACTCATTCGGTGAATCAAGGTGGATGGGAGTCATCGAGAACACAAGAGGGTAAGCTGCCTCCCATGAAATGCAGGGTGTGTAGCTGACGGGCAGGTTTGGCGATGGTGAATGGAAGCCATCTGGCGTCACTGCCGAGCCCGAAGTGACCACTCGTGTACTTGATGGTCAGTTTTTTCCTTCTTTTCGATAAGAAGTAAGAAGGGTCGGGTCTAACAAAACAGGACAGGACCACTGTTACATCGTCCTGGTGACGGACGGTCTTACATCCCTAATGTCAGACCAAGAGATAGTCGACCTCGCCCGGAACGCTAGCGATCCCACACGAGCAGCAAAGACCATCGTCCACTTTGGCGAAGACTTAGGCGCTCAGGATAATTGCACATGCGTGGTCATCCCGCTAGCTGGGTGGGGGAAAGTGGGTGGGAAGGATCGGACAGAGGAGAGGAGGGAGTACCGGCGCAAACAGGCTGGCCTGCTCAATACGCGGATGCAGCGGATGTGAATCAGTATCAGGCTTTGCTCATAGTTTCTATCATGTATGCATATACCTTGGCCCGCCGATCAGCACAAGGCTTAGAACTGTAAGAACTCATCCTTCGGAAGGTCGGGTGCCACTTGATCAGCCCAGTGTGACGCGTCACTGGGATCACCATTGTTGTTGGTTCCTTCATTTATCGCTTCTTGGTATTTGCGTCTTCGTTCCTTCATCACTACATCAGGATGGACGAGGAAGCGGATTTCGCAAATATCTTGTCCCAGTCCACTATCGCTCCTCGCCCAACATGGTCGACCAACGAGCCGTCTTCGCCTGATCCGTGGGCCAACCCATTCTCCACGTCGTCCGGACCAGCCGGAGAATCACCCGCAAACCCCTTTGCCTCATCCACCTCGCCCTTCGGCTCAACGTCCGCCTACGTCCCCGCCACGGCTGCTCAGGGGTTCAGGCTGGATCCCGAATCGCCAAGGGAGGAAGTTTCGCCGTACGTCCAGAAGTTGGAAGAGGATGATCGGTTCGGAAGAGGGACATTACCAGATCCCCCTTCGGTCATTGCTGCTCGAGAACAAGAAGCAAACGAAGCTGTCTTCACCAACCCTTACGCATCTGCACCAGAGGACTCGACGCTCACTACGCCTTATTCCCCGCCGAAGCCTGAGGCTACGCAGGATCAGGGGCAGGTGCCCGGACCCGCTTCCCCACCTTCGCGCAAGTTGCCCTCGGACCTCATTGATGAGGACTTGCTGGCCGCTTCCGACCCTTCAGCTACTCTGAAAAAGGCTTTCGTCAAATCTACTACGGCGTCGCGAACAGCTCCAAGCCCGACGAGGGCGAATGAGGACAAGAAGGCTTATGTCTTTGCCCCTAGCAAGAACGAGGCGGCAGCGAGCAAGCAACAACCCAAAGGGCAGGACGAGAAAGTTGTCGGATCGCCAACGAAGAAGGAGACGCAGGTGACGGAGAAAGGAGCGCAAAAGCCATCAGCCGACACTGCACCTGCCGACGTACCCTTGCCAGCCTCAGCCGCACCCACGCCTTCGGTCTCGCGAGTCCCCTCCGTCCCCTCCCCCTTGCCTGCTCCCACAGCAAAGAAGGAATCACAACCGAATCTTGTTTCTGCCGCATCCGACGTCTTCTCCTCCACGCCATCACACGACCGTGTCGCCGTCTCCCCACTTGACGCCCCTCCACCAGCAGAACAGGATTATGGCTTTCAATCACTGGCAATCGGCGCCGCTAGCTCGAGTCAGCCCGTCCTTCCTCCGGCTGTACCGCCCAAGACTGCTAGCTGGGATAGCAAGCCGAGCGCGACTGGACCACGGTTCGGTGGGAAAGGCTGGGGCGCGGTGGATGATGGTGATGATCTCTTTGGACCGGGAGGACCGAGCGTCAGGTCAGATCCTTGGGGCAATGGATTGGGTGGTGCCGAGACGGATGGCTGGGCTGACCCTCACGCTAACGCGTCGTCCGAGGCTGGACCATCGCAGGTGAGTCAAGCGTCATCTGCTCAGAATCAGTCCCGAGCTCATCGTCCAGCCCCCGGAGCGTAGCGTGCCGACTTCGCCAGTGGATGGACCTCAAGTCAATGCTTCCGCTGGCTCGACCAACGGTGACGCTCAAACTCCGTCGAAGCGCAAAAACACCATGTTCCAAATCGCCATTGGCGATCCTACCCGCATGGGCGACCCTGTGAGGGGTTATACCGTCTACACCATCCGTACCCGTACCACCTCGCCGCACTACCGCAAATCAGAGTTCTCGGTCTTACGCCGCTTTTCCGACTTCCTGTGGCTCTTCGACGCTCTGACGCAGAACAACCCGGGTGTCATCGTTCCGCCTATGCCCGACAAACAGCCATTCGGCCGATTCCAAGATCAATTCATCGAGACGAGACGTCAGGCACTACAGCGATGCCTCACCAAAATCACCTCCCATCCCATTCTTCAGCTTGACCCCGACCTTCGCCTATTCCTCGAGAGTGCCTCTTTCGCCATGGAGTCGAAGAGCAGGAGACTGGAAATACAGCCTGAAAAGACGGGATTGTTGGCGAATTGGACCGGACCAAGGTATTTCGAGCAGGACGACTGGTTCGACTCTCGCAAAAACTTTTTGGAAGCGCTCGAATCGCAGTTGAAGGGACTTTCGAAATCGATCGAAAGCGCTTCCAAGGCGAGATTGGAGATGGCCATCTCGATGGGCGATTTTGCCGAGTCCATGTCCGGTCTCGCCGATTCCGATCTCGGTTCGGCCATGTGTGCGGCATTGGCGAGATTGTCGGATCTGGCCAAGAGGGAGAAAGAGGTGAATGAAGAACAGGCAAAAGGGGATGTCATGCACTTGCTCAACATGGCCGACGAGTATGTTCGGTTCATCGGGAGTGTCCGACTGGCGTTCGCGGCCAGGATCAAGGCGTATCATCACTGGCAAGGGATGGAGAAGGAGGTCGGAAGGATGAAGACGATGAGGGAGAAGATGAGGCAGCAGGGCAAATTGGGTGACCGTGTTCATTCGTCCCTGGCCGAGATCAACGAGGTAAGCTTCCTCCTGCATGTCTGCACAGGAGCTGGAGCTGACATGCCGTTCTAAGGCTGAGCGGCGGGTCCGCGATTCGTCGATCGACTTTGACAATATCTCGAAATTGGTCAAGTCGGAGTTCGTCCGTTTCGAGCGAGAACGGGTGGAAGAGTTCAAGCGAATCATGGAGAAACAATTGGACACGCAGATCACAAAGCAGAAGGAATTGATTGAAGCTTGGGAAGAATATCACGGCTCAGTGCTCAAGATGGTCCAGAAGACGCAGAATCAAAGTCAAGGACGGTAGGTCGGTCGCGGCGATGGTAGCCATACATGCACATGACTACTGTATGAAGAATCTAATATCCGGAAACAATACTAATCATCACTATGAGGGGAGCCAAGAGTCGGCCAGCCTAACTTTTGGCACGGGTCTATAGAGGTAAGAGAGACGGGAACATCGTGTCGTACAGATAGCGATCGGGAGACTAGAAGAGGAGACCACGGGCGGTTGGCTTTGATCGTTTTCGAGCATCGACACATTGTGTGCGGTCGAGACTGATTTGGAAACCTCGTTGACAGGCGTTGACTAACAATGGAGTCAGCGGATTGCCATCGGATTCCCGCGCATGGGAAGGAACTTACCGACACAACGAGAGTTGCGGCATTCGACATCATCAACGCCCTCGATAGAGGTACAGTCTGCGATCTCCGATCCGAAAGCGAAAGGACATTGACCACATGCTATTTCAAGGTCAACATTCTGTCATACTCGAATGTCCTGAGCCCACAGATGGACTTACCAGAGACGTCGGACGATGTGTTCATGCAGGCGTAGTCCTGTCCTTGGCCTGTCCAGCAGTAGGTGAAACCAATTGGGCAGTCAAAGACGTGTTGAGTGTCACGACGACGCTTCATCGCGCCACTCGGCTCGGGGCCGGGTGCGGACGGCTCAACGGGAACGACTTGGAATAATTGCTGCACAGTTCGCGCGTTTCGCAAAGCTCCAATTGCCACCTGCGCAACCCCTGAACGTCATTCAGCTCCAATCCGCCCACTTGCTCGAGTCAGACATACAAATATCCTCCCCCTGATCTCGGGATGCTACAGCGATCTGACCACTAGGACTCGTCAGTCACGTCTCTGACCGGGAATGAGGAAGACATACTAAGTCCGGGAACACTGGGTATTGTATTGACCAGTTCCATCGAATTCGCCCAGAGTACACTGATAGAAGTTGTCGCCCATCTCCCAAAACACGCTCGACCGTCTGATCGGAATCTGGCTGGTACAAATTGCCGGGTCGTAGGTGTAGCTAACATTGAAGAAACTGGTGTCATCCGTACGGAATTCTCGCACAGGCTCGTTGGACACCGGTATCAGGTTTCTCTGACACGCCTCTAGCTCCTCGGTAGTAAAGGTCTGGGCCAGGACCGTCGTCGTAGAGAGCGTGGCGAAGGCGACAATAGCGAGCAACGAAGATCGGGAAAACATCGTTGACTGATAGCAGTTGGAGCTGTGTACACAAAGAAATGGGGATCGAGCTGGAAAGAGGGCTTCTGGCTGTCCATATATGAATGGTTGTTCTTCTTCGTCACATCTTCCATCAAGACCGCCCCCATCCGAGAACAATAGCTAATCGCGCTAGGGTTGGCGTAATGAAAATGGGAGGCTTGACGATACCTGAGTCGGTGAGACTCAACGTGGACTTTGACCTCTGGAAATTTCCCGAACTCGCTCAGCGGGGTCACGGGGCCGGCCAGCCTTTCCTACGAGCTGGGCTCACTATTGCTGACGGTCTATCCACCGTGCCCACTTTTTGAAAATCCCAATGTCAAAAGACAAAAAAGGTTTGATGGTTCCTGAGAGAACATTGATCGGAGAATTTTTTTTCCGAAAGCTAGCAACCCCGAAAGCCTAATTGCTGATTCCAATACTCTGGATCAGTGCCCTTCGGGCCCTGAAGATTCTCATCCGAACAATAGATCTTCTTATTGTTCTCCAATCGATTCTGGACGTCATGACTATCTACTACTTGATCGACGAGAGACGCCACAGACATGAAGCACCTTTTGTCTCGGTAACAAGGTTTGAATCAGTCTCCCTCACCGGACACCCCCTTGTCACGGGCAAGATGACACTACTGGCCGACCAGACCGTTGCTACTGCTTCCGACGGCATGCAGCGTGATGGCACGGTGAGGACGACCGAACAAGGACAATAGGCTGAGCTTGACAAGGTTCGGCCAGACGTGAAAGTCGTTGATGGTTCGATGTCCGAGACTACTGCCGAGGCAGGCACTTGCGGCCCGAGGTCGACGATCGGTGACGCGCGGACCATAAAGCGTGACCAGCAGCCGCCAAGCATGCTCAAAGCTCGCCGCCAGCGAAACGGGGGCTGAAGCCATGGCGATGCCACCGAAGCGCCAGCATGCGTCGTGTATATCCTCAAGCGTGTATCCATCGGTGTTCGAGCTCGTTACAAAGACAGATGACGCATGAGCATTCGGCGTCGGTATCGGCCACTGTATCTAGACAGCGCTAGAACAAATTAACCGTATCTCATCCCGCTCGTCATTAGAACAGCGTCCTGGGCTGCTTGAGTTGCTCTGTAGTCTGGCCCATCGTGTGAGAGCCCCGCACATCCAGGCGAGAGGTCTCGCGCTGTGTAACACATATACGACACACACCCAGGCCCGCACCGGCTTATGACCAGCCATGTTCGCCGAGCGACCGTGGGAAAGTGGAAAGCGTCACGTATGAAACGCGTGGCTCTGATCCGAACTTCCTTTCCTTTGTCACCACCTTGTGTACACGCTGAACGCCTCCTGACCCGAGGCGGACAGATCTCAAGTACCATGGCTCCAAGCGAGCACGAAGAGGACTCCGATGTCGAGGACGAGGAGCTCAAGGCAGAGGGCAAGGTATGTCCAATTCTCCAAATCGAACGTAGGGTGACGAGCTAACGATGTCTAGCTTAAAATCATCATAGATGTCCGTCCCACCTGGTGACGGGGCGGTCGACTAGCTGATACAACGCAGTATAACGGCGACTCTACCGCTTTCGTTGTCAAGCAATCGACTTTGGCATCCAAAGTTCGAGCTGGGGCTGCCAAGAAATACTCGCTGGACCCTAAACTCATCACGATACTCAGCAAGACTGAGGGAATACGACTGGACGTCGAGAAAACAATGAAAGTCAATGGTCTCGAAGCTGGGCGGACCTACCGTTTCGATATCCTCTCAGTACAACAGGGGGGTGGTCATGTTCCACAGTAGCGTTCTGGAGACGCATTTCAGTGAGTCTTGGGATCCTCACCATAATAAGGTGATCCGGGTCGACCAGTTGACAGGTAGCAGAGGTGCCACCGATCGACATGGAGCGCGGAATGGTGGCAGACACAATACCTCCACGGGCTTTGCGGGCGGGTTTTGGGGAGGCGAAGTCTGTCGGCGAGGAGTAGAATGACCATGTTGTTGTCCGTATCAAGTAGCTACGCATAAAGCAGCCATCGTCTAGCCAAAGCGAGCAATGGATCCTATCATTCATGTCGTGTCTGAGTAGCACAAGAGCATGTCAATGATGGTTGCCGCACCTGTGCAACGGCACTTAATCGCCGGGAAGAGAAAGTCGTCGGCTTTGCCCGAACTGCCCACCTCGGTCTGATAGAGTTCTAGTGTTCACTTACCTTAGCATCTGCCTTCTCTCCACGCATCATGGCCGATTCACAGTACCTTCGGCATGCTCACGAGCTCATGGAGGCGCATCCGCTGATCGACTCTCACGTCGACCTGCCATATGTGATGCGGGCCGTCCGTAAGTCTACAGCTCAATGACCTGATCGCGTGCCCTTAACGCGATAAGACAGACGACCAGTCGAAACGGTCTCTATGGTGAAGAACGAATTTGTCGGGCACGTTGACGTTCCTCGTATGCGAGAAGGGAAGCTGGGAGGTATCTTCATGAGCGTCTGGATCCCATGCGAGGAGAATGTCGAGTTCCTGAACCCAGATACGGTGAGTTCCCATACACCAGAGTTGCCGGAACAAGGACATTGACGCGCAGGTACTAAGGGATGCAATGGAGCAGATTGACTTGATCAAGCTGCTGATGAAGGAGACGGTCAGTGCGATGCACGGACACAAGATGTCTGACGTGCAGGATTTCCTATACTGCTGGTCCTCGAGCGATGTCAAGAAGGCATTCAGCGCCGGGAAGTTCGCAACGTTGATCGGAGTCGAGGGGTGAGCTAGCGTCTTCTGCATCTCACGGTCTCTGCGCTGACGACTGAAGTGCACATATGCTCGGCAATTCGCTGGGTGTCCTGCGATGTTTCGCCGAGCTGGGCGTACGATACCTCACGTTGACACATACGAATCACAATGGTATGTCTCACAAGGTGGTCGGTTCTGACTGGCAGTCTTCGCATCTTCAGCCGGGTCAGGGCCGCCCATAGCACCGTGTCACGAAAATAATGGCTTGAGCGTAGTCGGACGTGAACTCATCTACGAGCTCAACCGACTAGGCAGTACGTTTCTACTTCTCCCGTCCCCGAACATTTTGATCAGAGCTGATCAAGCAGTCATGGTGGACCTCTCGCACGTCTCTGATCAGACAATGCGAGACTCGATCACTCTGAGCAGAGCACCAGTCATGTTCTCTCATTCGAACGCACGGGCCCTGTGTGATCATCCTCGGAACGTTCCAGACGATGTGCTTGATACGATAGGAGATGGGCCGGATCAGAACAGGGGTGTAGTGTGAGTCACACATCACTTATCTGATCTGAGGCTCTGCGCTGATCACCTTATAGGCAGGTGGTATTCGTGCCCAAGTTTACGGACAAGGAGAAACCATGCTTGCAGCGGGTAGCCGACCATATCGAGTACATCGGCAAGCGATGCGGGAAGGCTCATGTGGGGATCTCGTCAGATTTCGGTCAGTCCCCCTCACTCTCTGGTCCGAAAACACGTCTGACACGACAGACGGAATCGATCACGCGGTCGACGGTCTGGAAGACGCTTCCAAGTACCCTTTCCTCATCGCCGAGATGCTAACTCGTGGTTGGACAGATCAAGAGGTCATTGGTCTGATGGGAGGGAACCTCATGCGAGTCATGGACGAGGTAGATCAGACGGCCAAACAGATGGAAGCGGAAGGTCTGGGACCGTCACCAGCGATTTACGAGGAGAGAAAGGATCTGCCGATGGACGAGGAGGAGTACCTGCCAGAAGTGGTCGCCAAGTATCTCCGGGATCATACCAAGGCCGGGACGTTACCTCCTGGCTTTAGGTCATTGCCATAGCAGCTCGAACGGTAGCTGGAGCCTGAGCCGTGATGCCCACGCGCTGACCGGCAAGGCTCCGCCGGAGTGTATGCTAGTGACAGCTCGCTCGGGCATGCTTGGGGACAATATTAACATAGCCTCGGAAGCGTATGCATGCAAAGCCTCTGTGACAGCACATTCGTGGGCATTCACATTCGTCATCATGTGCCTGACCATCAACGAAGCGACAAACGAAGCCGACGCGACGTCAAACCTGCTTTACAGCATATCATCAGATACGCGCCCATCGGCCACCACACGCGCCCACTTCGAGGCAGGATGGCCAAGGCTCTGCCGCTCGCGACAGAGAGCAACCCACTCGTCTCCCTCGCTGTCGCGGTGATCAAGGCGGTGCTCTACGTTCTGGACCAATTCAAGAACCTGGTGACATGGTGCACAATCACCTTCCCGGGGTACGTCCACCGTCACTTCGCCCAAGCTTCGTGATCCCGAGCTGACATGTCCAGGTATGTGGTTCGAATGCTGCAGTATAGCTTGACCATCTCACTGGGGTTCCCGACCTTGTTGGCCCTCTTCGTAGCTCTTTTGGTGGGAACAACGTTCATCGTCCGGTATCGCTATTTGGCGAGATACACCCAACTCAAAGAACCTGCTTTACCACCACCTTCACCTCAATCCACCACGGAACTCTTGCCCCTATCCAAAGCCGCGTTACAGCTGGACGAGAGGTCGAGGAATGCTCCGTTCCATAATTACCTCGACGATTTCTTAGCGGCGATTAGGATCTTTGGGTACCTCGAGAAACCGGTGTTCCACGAGTTGAGCAGACATCTACAGACTCGTCGATTAGGAGCTGGAGAGACGCTGGAGATCGGGACAGGGGATTTTTGGTGTGTGGTAGAGGGCAAAGTCCAGGTCGTACGTCCATTTCAAGGCTTAGTGGTACTTCAGCTGCTAACCCGCTCAGTTCGCTCCCTCGTCAAAGAGTGATATGTCCGTCCCGCCTTCGCCTGACCCCTTTTCGACAGGTGACACACCCTCATTCAATGGCTATCACCTGCTCAATGAAGTCTCGACTGGTGGTACCCTCTCATCCCTGTTCTCGATCCTCTCGCTCTTCACCGAAGATATCAAGCTACCCTGGGGACCGGATGCCGCCATGCCAGCCGGGGATGAGAATGAGGAGGATCTGCCGCTCGGTCGACCGCCTACCAAATCACGTACCAATTCCGACGTCAGTCAACTAGATGAGGTGATTGCTGGCCCGGACATCGCGAGTGGGGAGGAGAATGAGGTGGATTCACCGGTGACTGTACGACCCGACAAGGAGCCTCGTCATCGTGACTCGGACTCGTCCGCTTCAACAGGAGACGACGACTCGACCATCGGTGACGATGATGCTGAGCATGATGGCGACAAGACTATCGATGCTTCAGCACCCTCTGTATCAGCCCGGGACCACCTGTACAGCGACGGCGAACTTAGACCTACACCTCCTCCAACTTATTCGCGATCACGATCTGCCTCTCGCGCACACGGTCAAGGAGGCAGCAATGGTGACAGGCCTGGTGACAGGCCGACACCGCCTATGGGGCCCAACGCTCTCAATGGGACTATCGCGAGAGCAACCATCGACACCACCTTAGCCGTCATACCTGCCGAGGCGTTCAAGAAGCTTACGCGAAAGTACCCGAAAGCAAGCGGGACCATTGTGCAGGTGGTGCTGGAGCGGTTCAGTCGAGTCACCTTCATGACCGGTGAATGCATTTCCAAAGGCTTTACAGGTGCTCTTCGCTGACCGCACCCAGCTCACAAGTTTCTCGGTCTGACTCGCGAGATCCTCCGCTCGGAGTCGACCCTCAACTCGCTTGTGTCGTACCCGCTCCCACGAACCTTCTACACTGGCGGAGGGATGCAAGCGCTTCGAGATCGATTCCAACCCGAGTCAGGTGCCAAGTCCAACATGCGTGACTTCCCTTCTGGCGGTAGCAGTCCCGCTCCTCGAGTAGGAAGCAAAGATTACTTCAATTATGTGCCCCCAAGTCCGACAGTCAAAGCCCCCTCGTTACCGTCCGTCACCCCTCGATCGGGAACGACACCTGCCGCTCATTTCCCAGACAAGCACCTCGATCCTATCGACAATTCTATCCCCGAGACGGGATCACCTACGCAGGTCAGCCCTCCTCGCGCCTCAGTCTTTACTCCCGACACAGCTGCTCGCCAATCAACTTCATCCGTCCGTCGGCATTCGGCTCTGCGTAAACAGGTTGCGGCGGGTGATCTGGCCATGACCCGAGCTAAAGAAGAGGAGAAGTACTACTACCGAGCTGCGCCCGTTACTCCCGGTTTACCACGAATGGATACTTGGCGTGGTCGGACTTCGCCCAATACATCAACTCATCACTCAATGCTGCAGTCAAAGAGCCATAATGGGTTACCAGTCAGTCCGAACTCCGATATGGGAAGTGAAGACGAAGATGGGTTTGACCTGAAAGCCGAAGTGGTCATTTGTATCGCCAAATCGATTGGTCTGAGCCACGCACCCAGTCAAACCGACTCATCCGTGATCAGGGGATCGGTTGCTTCAGCTTCAGTCCTTTCGTCGCCTAATTCGCCGATGTTCCCACCTCGCGGGGCCACTGCGGCCGTAGGCGGCGCAGGAGGGGCGAAGATGCCCTTCGGGAATGTGCTGGATATGATGAATGCCTCTCGTCAAGATTCGGGAATAGGAGGGATGCTTCGCGAGGCAGTCATGACTGCCCGATTGGAGGAGGATGCGAGCAGCGTTTCGATGAGTGTACAGGAGAGTAATGCGGGCGGGGATGCCATGCGAGGCGTGTTGAGGGAGTTGGAGGCGAACTTGGAAGTGCTTTACTTCAAGAAAGGAAGTGTGCTTGTCAGAGAGGGCGAGAGAGCGCCTGGGCTCTACTACGTGATTGATGGATTCCTCGACGTAAGTGAATGACATGTTCTCCGTGACGTCTCGGCTCATAAATTAGGTATCCATCAATGTCCGTCCAGGAGGCGAAGCCTCGACACAATCACATCTCAACCTAGACCGTTCGTCTCCCCCGCCCGTCTCGCGTAATACGGGCAGACCGTTCGGCGCAGCCATGGGTCTAGGCAAGCAGCCCGCCTCGACGCAACATACCTCCAGCGAAGAAGACGAGGAGCACCTCTTCACCGTCAAATCCGGTGGGATCGCTGGCTACCTCTCCTCGCTCGGGAGTACCGATTCCTACGTCAACATCACCGCCAAGACAGACTGTTTTGTCGGTTTCCTCCCTCATCAATCGCTCCAGCGGATCATCGAAAGACGACCGATCGTCCTGCTTACCCTCGCCAAACGGCTCTTATCCCTTCTTTCCCCTTTGGTCCTGCACATCGACGCCGCTCTCGATTGGCTTCAACTTGGAGCCGGGGAGGTGCTGTATCAAGAAGGCGACAAGTCGACCGATTTCTACGTCGTCATTAATGGTCGTCTGAGGAGTCTGCACGAGAAAGACGGGTCGGTAGAGGTGTTGCAGGAATACGGGCAGAATGACTCGATAGGTGAATTGGACGTCATTAGCGGTGTCGATCGAAGCGATACGGTTCATACGATCCGAGATACCGAGCTCGTCCGAATCCCCGCTGCCCTCTTCGACGCCATCAGCACCAAGCACCCAGCGACTACTGTCCACTTCCTTCGCCTCATCGCTTCACGTGTGCGATCAGCGTTGCAACCTGGCGGTGGAGGGAGAGGAAGTACGAAGACCAATCCGAACGCTGCGGACAAGGATGTCAATCTCAAGACGGTCTGTGTGTTAGGGTCCAACAGGAACGTACCCGTCGCTCAGTTCGCTGGGAAGCTCAAGACTTCGCTTGAAGAGCTGGGCGCTTCAACTTCTTACCTTGATCAAGGGACGGTCATGCGACATCTTGGCCGACACGCTTTCGCCCGGATTGGTAAACTCAAGAGTGCAGGCTGGCTCGCCGATCAGGAACAACATTATCGCACCGTCCTTTATGTGGCGGATACTCCTCCTTCGAGTCAGTGGACTTTGACTTGTATTCGCCAAGCCGATCTGGTTCTCATTGTCGGGATGGGCGACGACCCAGCTCTTGGAGAGTACGAGAAGCTGTTACTGGCGACCAAGACGACGGCGCGTAAAGAGCTTATTTTGCTACACGACGAACGAGCCGTCGCTCCTGGCTCGACAAGGCCTTGGCTCCGTAATCGACCATGGCTGCACGCTCATCACCACGTCGAACTTCCCGGACTTTTGCTCTCGTCACATAAAGCAGCTGCACCGCCTATTCACGACCCAGCGGCCGTCGCGGCTTTCAAGCACTTGCGAGAACGGGTCGAAACTCGAATCAAGAAGTACCGTGGTCTTCGGCCCCTGACCAGACCAAGGAGACCAGCACATATGAACGATTTCGCCCGTATAGCTCGTCGATTATGCGGTAAACAGATCGGACTGGTTCTTGGTGGTGGTGGAGCGAGGGGTATCTCACATATCGGTATGCTCCAAGCTCTCGAGGAAGAAGGGGTACCTATCGATGCCATTGGCGGCTGCTCGATCGGTAGTTTTGTCGGGGGACTCTATGCGCGGGAAACGGATCTGCTAGAAACGACAGGCAGGACCAAGCAGTTTTCAGGGAGGATGGGATCGATGTTGAGGATTCTAAGTGATGTCACTTATCCCTTCGTCGCCTACACCACCGGTCATGAGTTCAGTAAGTGTACTCCTGAGTCCACGAACCGCGTTGAAGAGCGGTCAGCTGACGCGATCAGATCGAGGTATCTACAAGGCGTTCTACAATACCCACATAGAGGATTTCTGGATTCCCTTCTTTGCGAATTCGACCAATATCACTCATTCCCGGATGGAGGTGCACAGATCCGGATATGCATGGTAAGTCCTGCCCTCCAGTCATGTCTGGATGTCAGTGCACCAGCTGACGCTTGTGTAGGCGGTACGTCAGGGCGTCGATGACTTTGGCCGGTCTACTCCCGCCGCTCTCTGATAACGGGATCAGTGAGTTACCTGAAGGTTCTGCAGTCACCTCGCTCATGTGTTTCAGTGCTGGTGGATGGAGGATACATGGATAACACACCCATCGGACCTCTACGGACCAGCGGTATACGCGACGTCATTGTCGTGGACGTCGGTGCGATCGACGATACTTCTCCTCGGAACTATGGCGATTCTGTATCTGGTTGGTGGATATTCATCAACAAGCTCAACCCGTTTTACGAGCGAGCTGTACCGTCCATGACCGAGATCTCTGGTCGTCTAGCCTAGTGAGTATCCAGGCTGTTGGGAGTGGAAATGAAGACTGATGATCAGCGTGTCGAGCGTCAAGACGCTGGAAGATGTCAAGGGCGACCCGAACTGTCTCTATCTGTCTATGCCTGTCCAGGTCAGTTCTTCATACACTGCTGGCAGGAGAGGCAATTGGGCTGATGAGCAGCAATTCGAGACGCTGGGTGGGTTCAAACAATTCACCGACGTGCTCGCGGTAGGACTCGAGGCTGCTCGAGAGGCACTGCGTAGATGGAGGCAGGAAGGCAGGCTGCCAAGCGGATTGGTGGATGATGTCAAGGGAGCCACGGCTATCAAGCGCGGCAACAGACTCAGGCAAGTCCATGTCCACAGCGTGTTCAGCGAGGTTTACTGACTGGTCCGTAGGCGCATGTCCATATAATTGTTGTGATGTACGAGTACACCGCAGAGAGCTAGCAGCCCATTGCGTACAAAAACCCCCGGAGCGCTTCTCCGGGGGATCCCAATGAATTACAACGGGATTATGGAAAATCCTATTGTAACGCCGAAAGCTGGAGATAAAGCGTGAGTTTAGCCTTGTTGAGCAGTGGGTTCCTAAGTTTAGCCCTGAAGTGTCCCTGAGATCTGACGCTTAGGCCCTCATTTGCCACTCCCACTCGTTCGGCGGGGTCAACAGACCCCAAGACCGGTGATGTCAATCTAAGAACGAGCGATAAGCAACGTTCGATCCATCTAACTTACTTCATTATCACTTCACACGTTCTCATCATCGACATCATCGTCCACATCGACATCCATTCACATCTCATAACTCTCCTTTCACTCTTGACTCGAGAAAAGGAATTCTCGCCAAGCCACACACGCGCCCGAAGTTGGAGACCGATACACAGCTTCCCATCCTTTCGGTCATTAGCCCTCAGTCACCGCCTCGACCCCCTCATCCACGAAAGTGCTCGTGTGACACCTTTGATCGTCGTCGAGTGTATAAGGGAGACAGTCAGCGTTGTGGAGTTCAATTCCCACTCCACTTCATTACCCAACAAACTCAACATCACTTCAAGCCCTTACATCGATCGATCACTCACCCATAACAGCGGCAAACAGTGAGTGGGCCTTGCACCGCCGGCCTCCTGACTACCCTGCTCTTGATGGACCGTGCTGACTAAGCGCAGTGGACTATCTCACTCTACTTGCTACCCGATCCCTTATATTCTTCCCTCACGACCAACCTTTCTCTTCCCCTTCCAGTCCGACCTTCTCTTCGCCCGATTCCACGCCCGAGACAAAGCAACACCACATGCTCCCTCCCGAGCCAGTCACGATCCCACTCCAGTCTCTCGCATGGGCCGACCGAGAATGTGCACTGTTCCTCCTCAACCACCTGCTCGTCAACACCTTGCCATCGTACGAGCTCAACCCCGCATTCTCCGCTTCGCCCGGTACCGTCAGCGCCATGGAGAAGAAGATGGTCGCTGAGGCCGAGGGGCTGGTATGGAAGGAAGTCGAGAAGGGCAAACAGTTCATCAGGGCTATTGGGGAATGGTTCGGGACGTCCAGGGGCGGTATGAGCGACGAGACGCTCAGGGCTTTGGCCAAGAGGTCCGGCGTGGCTATCAAGGATGACGGCGAGATGGATCAGCACAAGGGAAGCGGGGCCGTGCATACCCATACCGTCCAGGAGGTTTTGCTCGCCTAGACGGTTGGTGAGCGACGACGACGACGACGAGACGATTTCCTTTTAGACCTTGTTGGGCGCATCGGTCATCGGCATCGGCATCGGCATCGACATCAGCAACACGCATTCAGATATCCCTCTTTCTCCTCATGCTCTCGGTCCATTGTACTCGCCCTACCTGGCTATTAGTGTATCATAGCATTTTGTCCGTACATGAGTTGTGATAACGTCTGACGACCTCTACATGTATCTAGTGAACCACTCCTTTTCCCGTCCCTAATTCTCAGATGGCAAGCAGGACATACCTGTCTGATCAGCTCGTACATTCTTGAAGCGATTCCCATAACACTGACCCAGCCATCATGACAGCCCCACCGACAGGCGTCAATGGTCCAAAGACCTTCCCGACCCTCTCCCTAGCTAACACCAAGCCAAAAATCGTACCCGAGAAGGTCAGGGCGCCGCCAATGATCATCCCAGCGCCGATCCGCAATCGCTGAGCACCGGTCAGGTTCAATCGAGGGTGTAACGAGATAGCCATGAGGGCTAGACCGTTGTAGATGAGGTATGAAGAGCCAGTCATCCACGACTGGATAGATCGGTCGGGTACGTTTCGCGCTCGTAGACCGTGAGAGCCGAAAGCGCCCGTCGCCATGCCCACCGCGGCTGTGATGATCAGCCAGACTGCCCGTAGGAAGTAGCTTGAGTCAACGTACTGAAGATAGCGCCTGAGCTCCAGAGTGTACCGGGACCAACCATGTTGCAGCGATATTGTAGTGAGCAACAACCAGATCGAGGACGAAGTCCGTCAAGACAGTGTGCAGACAGCCGCGGTCCGGTTGCTCGTACCGGAGGCTGAAGGGGTAGAATTTGTAAACCGTCAATCAACTCGCGACTTCAGTCTATTTCGACCTTCTCTCAAACCAATCACGTATACATCATGGCTTCATCGGTCGAGCTACACGTCAAGGAGAACTTCAATTATGAAGAGGCGGCTCATGCGGCCACTGACATGGTCATGAGTGAGTGTCCAAGCCTGGCAACAGTCGTGAGGGAGGGATGTTTAGCTAATCATTGGAATAGGTCTGGAGAACCTTCCTGGCGAAGTATCGTTCTTGCTCGAAGAGATCCGGGAGAAGGATCAGCGTATAGCGCGTATGTCCGAAGCTGTCTCACGAGTGATTGACGATGCTTTGCTGACAGGACTCTAGACTTGCAGACCCGGATCAACAGCCGACATTATGGCATGACAAAGCACCCGGCTCGAGCTATTCAAAACGCCTCCGCCTCCGCATCAGCCAACGCTCCCGTCCTCCCTATCCCACCCGGGTCTCCAATCCCGACAGATCACCTCACACCTAAAGAAGCACAAACAATAACGAAAATTCAGAGCGAATGGGAGAAGATTGAAATACTTCAGGATGAGAAGGTGAAATTGGCAGAGAGGATGGAACGGATAGTCAAGCGTGCTCGAGAGAGGGCCAAGACTGAATGGATGAGGGTGGGTGGGATTGACGTGGATGAACTGGGCAATGAGCATAAAGGCTGGGAAATGGGGAGTGGGGAGATCGTCCTTCCGCCCAGTGGGTTGGGTACAGGTTCAGACGTCAGGCAAAAGAGTATGTCCCCACCCCTATTCCATCTATTGCTATCATAGCTTGACCAAGGCTAACTCGATACAGAACGTCGACCACAAGCGTTACCACTCCCACCACCTTCTGCACCCATCATCCATCCTCCATCAAGTATGCCACCCCCACCCGCTCCTTCCAGACCATCCCTATCGGCCCGTTCATCCAACGCACCGCCATCCCGTGGTCGCGATAGGGACAGACACAAGTCGATCTCTTCAGCCATGTCGGATGACATGGACGCAGAGGGCGAGATGGATGTCGCTGAAGGAGATGGGGACGATACGCTCTATTGCACATGTCGACAAAAGAGTTATGGCGAGATGATTGGGTGTGATAATGATAACTGCACATACGAATGGGTAGGTCATGGGGTGTCTCGCTGCAAGGTGTTTGGAGTATCATGCTCATGATATAGTTCCACGTCAAGTGCGTTGGTGTCACGGCTCCTATACCCGAAACTTGGTACTGCCCAGATTGCGTGCGCAAGCTCGGTAAGAAGAACAAGAAGCGGTAACTGTAGTCCCCCTTGTCTAGGCAGAGCTGGCCTACCCCTTGTTGTACGAATCCATGCAGTAAAGCCCTCGAGCTCAGGATGTCTTTTCATGTATTCACATAGTTCTAATCATACGATAAGTCGCCCCGAGCGATCTATGAACCAACAGTCGTGACCATATCTACAGTTTTGACCAAACGGACATCGGTGAGAGTATATACATTCCTCCTCAGCTAAGTCGCAGCGGCCCCTCACCCTGCGACAGTTCTGTTCTTGTCAGTTTGAGGATTCTGCTGCTGACCACAGCTGACTTACCATTTCTTTCGCCAGAACACGCAACATGTGCAAATGATTTTTGTCGAACGTGTAGTCGTGGCCGTATTGACAGGAACGATGGGTACATTGACCTTCTAGGTAAAAGCGATGGCACGGCGAAGGACCCAGAGAGCGTAGATTCTAGCATTCACTGCGATTCAGCTCAAGCCCCCCGATCTTCGATGTACGAGAGGAAGAGCTCATACCTTGTACTCTTGAGTCAGCCTCCTCGCCCTCGTCGCGCTAGTCCCGTCGTGCCATTTGAAACCGTGCACCATGTCTGCACCAGCCGTTCGTACGGTGTTTCGACTTTGCAAGTCGATCAGATCTTCGTCCATGCCTTTCCTTTCTGCCCATGACAGACGGGCGGAAGTGGCTGTCGAGGGATATCGGTCGCTTCGGCCTACTCCCAATGGTGTCATGTTGGTCCCGCTGACTCCGGGACCACCGTACCCGTTATTGGCAGCTCGCCGAACCGGCGGCAAGGTTGACACTGAAGCAGTTCGCGATCGAGACTTGATGGAGGAGGCCGCTGGAGGTGCCGTAGAGACGGATGAAGCGGTAAAAGAGGAGATTTCGGAGACGTTGTCGTCCCGATCGGCTTCTGCGAATGGGATAGGCCTGCGGACATACTTTCGCGCCGAGTGCGGAAGCGTGACCGAAGGATCGTCCGAATCGCTCGAAGGAGGACTACCACCGATTGACCCTTCGTCGTCAAGCTTGATAGCCAATGATCGATTGAGTCCAGGTCGATCGTGAGCTGGAGCCGGACCGACAGTCCGGTCCGAGTCCGGTGACGAGGTGCGAGACGAAGTGCCAGATCGCCTCATCGATTCGAGCTGATCGAGAAGGCTTCCCCCGCTGGAAGGCTTGGGTGCACTGTGTACTTGCCAAGGAGGTGCCATCGACGGGATGTCGATGTCCGACGAGATAGCTCTTGAGCTGCCGTGATGAGGCGCCACGGTTGAGCTGCTAGTGGATGACGGCTCGAAGGATGGAGATGCTGGCGGAGATGATCGTATAGGTGCTGCCTCCGCAGCGCCCTTGAGTAGCGCTTTCCATTCCTTGACGTCGGTGTTGAACAGGCAGTCGACGTAAAGGAGCTTGTCGGGACCGAGACGGGCAAAAGGGTCCTTCTCGAATTTTCGGGTGGATCGAATCGCGTAAAGCTTGTCGATACGGCCGTTGTCGGTCCATTTATCAACCAAAGCGAGGTACGGGCGATTCTCGTTTCGTCAGCTTCAGACTCTTGTCACGATCTACCCAGCTCACCCATCCAGTGCCCAAAATGACCATGGGACATTGTGGGAGCGTCGAGTATAGGTCCAGATAAGCTGCAAGACAGGTGGCGTCAGGTCCCACCTGGGCTGTGAAGATGCGTGCTTACCCTTGATGCTCGCTGATGGGCCGTGGAGACCACGGACATCGCTGACAGCGCCGATCTCGAGAGCCTGCTGGAAGCCCTGAAGATATTGGACCAAGTCTTGGGGTCGACTTATCCTTCCGACCTGTTGGTCAGCGCTCTCCCCATCGTTATGTCCAGACTTGGTTCTCCCTGTCGACTCACGCGTAAGAGATCTTGTGTAGTCTCGTTCACGTCGAGGAATAGGTGAATCAGCATTGAGGGAGCTTTACTGCCCTTGAGGTACAGGTAAAGCGACGACAACTGATCGACGAGGGAAGTCGCAAGGTTTTGACCTATAGGCGTCATCATGAGCCCAGTCACCTCTCAGAAACTCGACTGACCAGACTCGAAAGGGTTTTCTCCGACCCAGTCGAACTGGAATGAGATCAATTGTCAACACTGACGGCAACGTTGAACGAGACTGACCATACGACCGTCGCCCTCGAGAAGTACAGCAATGAACGTCTCTTTCTGCACTCATGAGCGAAGGACATGCTGACCCGCGCACACTCGCTCTCTTACCTTTGAGCTTTCGCACCGCTGCTTCAAGACCGCATAGTCCTCTTCCAGCCTTAGCAGTCTGCCCGCGACCTCCTTGGCTCGCTTCCCCGACAGCTGCGCCTCTTCGAGCAGATCTTGACGTTCTTCCTCCTTGACATGAAGCTCGACACTCGCCGATTTGGCCTTTCTTTCGGTGTCCGAAACAAGCTGGGTCAGACGGCGAATCTCGAGCTGAGCTTCCTCGTTCTTCGCTCTGCTCTCTTCGAGCTTGGCTCGAGTGGACCGTAATGAGGCGGCATAAGCCAGTTGGCGAGCGTTATGGAGACGTTCGTTTGGTTCGTGAGAGTCGGCAAGAGCAACCTCAACCGGCCTACTGAAATTGATCAGCCAGTGAACAACCTTGTATTTGATGTGCGGACTCACCTCAGATTGCTTCTCAGTCGGCCCAACCCCTCTTCGAGACTACCTTGAAATGCCCCTACACTTCGGAGCAAAGTCATCCAAGCTCCTGAGATGTCGTCTAATTCTCCGAGCGAATTCTGGGTGTCGGCCGACCGGTCGTGCTCTACTAGCGTAGTGTCCTGCTCTTGCTCGTGCTCGGACTGGTCGGCATTCGATTCGTGGTCATTTGGCTTGCCCGGGCTCACGGGTGCGCCTGGGCCGCTCCGGCTTGAGCCGGTATGTTCTGGAGTCAAGAGCCCGCCTGCACTTCTGGTGTAAGACAGAGGGGTGGATGTCCCTGGTTGATGTGCCACCGGGAGAAGTCCATTATGTGGATTCGACTTGCTCGCTTGATAGTTCGGGGCCTCTTCGCTCGATGAGTCCTCATGGCTGAGACTGAAGCTACGAAGAGAATCGGTGATGTGTCCTAGCCGAGCTCGATCATCACCCGCTTCGAATTCCGTCTCCTGCTCCTGCTCGGCGACATCTTGAGGGGAGAAGCGAGGGGAAGGAGAGGATGTGGTGGACGGCGTGCGCTCGCCCGGTCGATCTTGCATCGTAGTCATCGAAAGCGGCGAGGTGAGAGCCGATCGGTTCGGTGAATGAGGTGGAGTCGACTGTGCAGGACTGGTGATCTTGATTGACGAGCTTTGTGCCGGCGTAAAGAAGGCTGCGGGTTGACGCGAACCCTCCGACCCAGAGGTCGAGGATCTTCCATCATAACCCGAACGGTAGTAGTTCGGATCCATCTCGTCGTTTCGTGTTGGTGCTCCATCGGACCACTGGGTACGCGTACCCGCACTCGAGCTGGTAGCGGCGGGAAAGAAGGAAAGAGGAGTCTGCGTCCGAACAATTCGAATGCTGCCCGAAGTTCGGAAGGGCTGCGCTTCAGCCGAGAGCGTTGAGTGAGACCTGCTCGATGACGAGTCGGCGTTGGATATCGTCTCGTGGTCCGGAGGCGAAGAAGGGAGGGGAATCGCTTTAGCTCGAGCGGGGGTGTTTGACGTGTTGCCGTCTTCTACTCGTGTTGCGAAGGACACTAACGCCGCATCGGCAGAGGTTGGAGGAAGCTCGGCAGCTGCTTGAATGCGCGAAGTCGAGGGACTGCTGAGTCGGTTCGTTCCCGGTTTGTCAGGTAAAAGAGGTGCCCAATCTTCATCTTGGGTAGCATTCGGTCTAGAACCGGTCTGTTTGAAGCTGGGCGGGTGAGTAGATTTGGCCACGGGCGTATCGGAGAAGTCGATCAAGTCCTCCATGATGGTTGACAGTGGGAGGACCTGGGATACCTTAGCCTCACACCTGCACATTAGAGGACTGGGTTACTGACCCGACGTATAGCTTGTCGAAGAACGGTATCCCTCGTGTAGTTGTGTTGAACGAGAGTGTGAGTGCAAGAGAAGAAGAGAGAAAATGCGGGATTGTCGTGGTCGTGTGGAAACGCACGGACCTTTGAACGTTCAAGTTGGAACCTTGCCGCAAGCCTCAACCCGTCCTTTGGCCGTTGTGATCGAGACCTTGACAACCGATATCAATGCATGCATACAACCATCTTACTCACAAATGCCCAACATAACCACCCCGCCAACCCAGCTTAAGTCCAGAGTGAGAAGTCTGAAGGTACTTCCAGACTGTCCCATCCATTACCCAACCCTGCCTCATCATCCATCAAGAACGAAAACACATCAAACGGTGCCGCTTCGTCATTCGCACTCCCTCCGCCAGTATTGAGCGGGGCGGTACCAACTCCACCCGGTTGTTGCATGGTGAAGAGGTTGTTCGGGTCGAGCTGCTGAGTCGGACCGACTGCTGCCATACCGTATGCTCCTAGACCTAGACCGTTCGCACCTGATGTTTGAGGCAGTTGAGTGATGGAGCTATTGAAGGACGATCCGTTCTGGAATGCCCCGGGCGGTAGTGATTGCGGCGCTTGCGAGACGAAGGAGTTGAATTGAGTCGGGTTATTGTACACTTGTCCAGTCGCACCCATGTTGCCATTACTGTTGCCGTCCTGAGCCTGCGCGTTCTGCGCTTTGGCCTGGGTTTGAGCTTCTGCCAACGCCTTTTTCTGCTGACATCGGAGTTTGGAACCGCAAGTGTAGTCGGACGCCTTGTTATGCCTGACCATCGGGTTGACGAATAGGTTATCGAGCAAAGTCAGCTCATACGGGAGCGGAATGTTCGGTAGTGGCGTCGGGAAGCTAGAGTCGCTAGGCAGAGGATCGTTGCGGGAAGAAGAGATTGGTGCTCCTCGTAAGATCTGTCGGCCGTCCGGCGTTCGGTTCGAGGTACTGGCGTCTCGAGGAGGTGGGTCGAGCTTTTGTATCTGGTCCAGTATGGCTGACGAGACGGCTTGCATCGTATCGTGGCACGCCCCGGCGGAGGGCACTCGTGATATAATAGTCAGCTTCGGCGTGTTCAGGGCGCATAGCGACTCGAAGCTTACGAGTCAGGTACTCCAGGACCGCCATACACGATTCAATGTCCATCATCGCTTCTTCAACTGTCGGGACGCCTTGGCCACCACCAGTGCTGTACAGGTTGAAGAAGGCATACAGGAACGAAAGACCTGCCATGAATGTGAAGTGGCTCTGACTTCATCAGCGGCAGTCCAGCTCGAAGCAAATTGTCTCTTACGGTCATCCACAGCCAGCTAATCCGGTTGTTGAGCTGCATCCGTCGGTATATTCTGATGATATAGCTTGAGCTGGCAAGCACAGTAGCCAGAGCTTTTCGGCCAGGACGAGGGCAGCCGGGAGACGGGCGGTACAGCAGAAGCGCGGAGTCTAGATCAGTCAGTCCAAATCAACGCTGATCGTAGGACGGAAGGTACTGACTATGAAACGAAATGGCATATCCTTCGGTCGACACGGCTCCTCTTGGATCTGGACTCGTCGCCAGCCACTCCTTCAGCCTCTCGAACATTTCGTCAAACCACTCGGACGCGGGAGGAGCGGTATTCATCGTCCCATAAGTGTTGTTGAGAATCTCGCTCTGTAGCTGTCGCAGTCGGGTGGTGTGAATGAACACCGCTTTGTACGAACACGACTCTCCCTCGAGCGGTCCGTAGTGGTCCGGGTGAATGTCGACATCATGAAGGTGCGAAGGTTGCGGGACATTGATGAATCCATCTGGGATGGAGGGTGGTCGACCGAGAGACTGCGAGAGCAGGCGATCGAGCTTGTATGTCACCCAGAATAATCGTCGTCGCATGTCAATCTCGAGCGAATCGAGCTGATCCAGCTGGACGTTGTGTTCGTTATGGAACCCGAGGTCGACACACGTCCGGCTGGCCAGGCCGACAAGGAACCATACCGAACCCTTTTCCGGGTTGAGAAAGGAGTACCACACTAAGAGCAGTATTGCTTGCAGTCCGACTGATGGATCAGCTATCTTGTCGTTGGCTTTCAATTCTAGACTGACCATAGCTTTGCTCTTCGAAGACCGCGTCTAAGTGCTTCATCGCTTCCCCGTGGAAAGCCTCCGAACACGCTTTCAGCTCATCTGGCGGGTCGACAAACCGTGCCGACGCCATCGTACTGAGCGCTACAGAGTCAGCTCATGCCTCCGCACACCACTCATGGGGCAGGGACGTACCGAGCATCATCATGACAATGAAGACATCACTCTGCTCGACGTCGGGTCCGCCTTCTCGAATCTTAATCAACTGTTTGCCAAGCGTCGGGATATGGATGATGGGCGCCGTCACACCGACAAAATCGACATATGCAGCTACCAACCTCTCGACAGCCGGTTGAGGCGGTAGAGGCGGAATGGCAAAAGTTCGTTTCGCTTTACTTTGCGTGCTGCTAGAATGGGGCGAATTGGTGTGATTCGACTTGTGCGATGTCGATGACAGCGCAGCAGCGAGAGTAGCTGACTTGGCCGCGTTGGTCGGGAAAGGTGAGTCGACGGAGGTAGAAAGAGGTCTTTCAGGCAATTCGATGCCTTGGGCGGGACCTACTGGCGAATCGGTCGTACTGCCCTTTTCGCTTCCCGAGGCATTTGAGCGAGGCTGATTCAGACCAGAATGCTGATATGACGCGTGACCCGTTCCTAGGGCCGCGTCGTGTACCAGCCGAGTAAGCGATGTGGCTGGGGTACCGCCAGAGAACGAGGCTGATCGGCCATGCAGCGTATCTGCCATGGGGGCGAGCGGGAACTGGTCCGAGCCACGACGAGGGGAAGAATTCCACGGTGACCGGAGTGGTGGCTCGTGGTCATTCGTCAAAGATGGATCGATCGGTATGCCCACATTGAGACCGGAGGAAGCTTGAGGATGTGATCCACCATTGGGGCCATGGCTGCTGGGACCTGGCGTAGAGAAGTCACGGAACGAAGCGACGGCTTGTGATGCGTTCTGCGCGATCTCCCGCTTCGTCTGCCCAATGTGGTCCGGTCCAGACGTCAAAGCCTGTATCTGAGCTCTGAGCACGGCTACCTCCTGCTCAAGCGAGTGCAGGTAACTAGAAGCAGGTCAGCGCTTATCCCGCATCACAGCTACGAGAATCGCGGACACTCACTTTCTGGAAATGTTGGTTTTGCTGATAGCGTCAAATCCGATGCACTCCACTTTGGCCCTTTCGCACGCCGTACATGCCGGTAACTTCCCATCGCATTTCTGCTTCCTCTGTCTGCACCTCGTACAGCTCGAGATAGCTCTGGCGACTTTGTACTGCTGCTCGTCGTTACCGGCGGATGAAGATGGAGGCCGATGGGGCAAATCTGGCGCGGCGAAAGAGTGAGGGGAGGCTGACCCTGACGGGGGAGGGTAGGGATGATAGGACGTCTCGGACGTTCGTCGCGATGTCGTTGGTTTCACCTTCATCGTTGGCGGATGTTGGTCGCTGTTTCGGTCTTGTCCGTCTATCGGCTGTGACCGATGGGCGATAATTAATGGGGTTGCGACCACTCGAGTCGAGAGCAACTGACCCTCCAGCGACTTTCCAGGAACACTCGTACAAGCCTCGAGGATGAGTCGAGAAGGACGATTGGTATGCACAGGCGGAAGACAGTCGAGGTGGTAAATGACTCGGCAACTACATATGGGATAGGGTTCTCATCGGCTTCCATCCAGCAGCACGGCGGGCCGGCCTTTATTCACTCCCCACTTTAGTGGACCGAGCGGCATCAAAACGTCACGACGCGTCTCGGTCCAGTCAACCGCGTCGAAGAAAGTCAATGAGTAATGTCGGATCTGCAATAGCAATCACCAACACTCGACAGCATGAGCAATTGTAAGCTGACCAAAAGCCATGATAGCGTCAAACAGCTGATCATTCAGTCGGTGGTAACCCCTATAACGCAGATGGAGGTGGAGGAGGGTACATGACGGGTGGATCACCCTACGGCTCGCAAGAATCGCCAGGCGGCAAGAAGGTCAGCTCGCTCCCCACGTAGAACTGGAGGACTCGCAGCTGATACAAGAAGCCTCAAAGAAACACTGTTCGACCAGTCACTGTCAAGCAGATCCTGACCGCTAGTCAAGTGCACAATGACGCCGACCTCCTGATTGACGGTCAAGACGTCTCTACCGTGACTATCTTCCCTTCCCTCACCTTACGCTCAACTGACGTAGACGGGTAGATCCTACTAGTCGGCTCAGTCCACAATATATCTAAATCAGCAACGAACGTATCATACGAGATCGGCGATGGAACGGGATATATCGATGTTCGTCTATGGCTCGATTCCGCCGATGACGAGACGGGTAAAACGGCGGGTGTGGAGCAGGACAAATACATCGCCGTGATGGGCACCATCAAGTTCTTTGGCGGAAAACGACATGTCTCGGCAACACATGTGCGATTGGTGGAAGATGCCAATGAGGTGTCCCATCACATGCTCAAATCGCTCTACGTCAGTCTGTCATTGCGTAACCCAGGTGGTGGAATGGGGGGCAATGTTCAAGTAAGCTCCATCTTTCGTTTGGTTCTCTAGCGAAGAGACGAGCTGATAAGTCAGAATGGTACGCGCGCAGCAGCGGCAAATGACTACACGGCGAATGTGGCTCAGGCGAACGAGACGCAATATGCCGCTTTGCCAAATCTGCAAAGAGACATCATGGAGCTGGTTTCCAAGGACGAGGCGGACGATGGCATGCACGTTTCGACCATCTCGCGCGCGATCGTTGGCAAGCACAAGGGCGAGGATGTCATGTGAGTCTCTCTTTCATCGTCATCGTCGACCGGAGCATGGCTAACCGGAGCAGGGAGGCGATCGAACACCTCATGTCCGAGGGCATGCTATTCTCCACAATCGACGATCTGGTAAGCTACCCGAATCTTGACCGAACACACTCGTGTAGCTGACAAATTTCCAGCATGTCAAGGCTGTGTAGGCAAGTCCAGGGCCATGCGGGACGACAAAGATGTGGACTCGGTCAATGTAATGTATAAATACATGAATCTGCATACAACCTATGCGCACTATTCATTGCTCCGCTAGCATAGACCTACGTGTCGGATGGATTGCGGGCCTCATCCTGCTCCATCTCGCCCTCCTTGTCTGCAGCCTCGGCTATGCCTTCCACGTCCATGTTGGCCTCCGGCTCTAGCCCCTCAGGCGGGTCGGGGACCTGCTCCCTCCGTAATGGACTTGGATTCGGCGTAGCCCCTGACCCCACATGAGCAGCCGGTGTACCCGTAGGTGTACCAGCCGTCATCAAGTACGGTACATCCAATTTCGGTGTATTCGGTGATCCGCGCGGTAGACCGCTCCGGATCAATGCGGATTGACGACCGGATGGACCGCCTCGACTACCTGGTCCACTTGCCGGTTGACCAGTGATGAATCGCTTGAATTGGATTTTCGTGAATTCTAGACTCTGCGGGGCCATCTCGTCCGTCCCGTCGGGCGGAACATCAAGAGCCAGAGGTGAGATGAGGACTGATATGTCAGCTGGTGGTGAAAACACAATGACCTACGAGAGGGGGACTCACTTCGGACATTGTCTGGCAGTAAGCCGACATTGACTGATTCCAGTTGAGCCGCATTGTGTATTTCGTATAATGGTCTTGTTTTAGGTCGACCCGTTTTCGGTCTATGTCCACCTCGTCGTGGACCAGTTGCGAACATGTCCGAATGGAGGTCGGGTACGAAATCGAGGCTGGGTAGGGCGGAGTTAGAAGGTCCAGCTCCAGGCGTACTGAACGGATCGCTTGAAAGCTGTTCCATTGTCTCCTCCTGAGTGGTAGGTGCTGCCGCTCCCTGAAATGGCGGTTGTGGTATAGTCGAGCCGGCGGGGTCGGAGGGGTCGATCTCCATGAGCGCCGGGTCGATCTCCACTTCCTTCATTGGCGATTCCTCCCCCTCGACCTCCCCAGTTTCCTCGTCCTCCTCTTGCTGTTCACCTACAGGCGTTCCCTCCCCACTATTCGCATTTCGTTCTTTCTGAGCCCGTTTCTCAGCCCTGATCCTATCCCTCTGTCTACCCGGAAACACCGTCGGTCGATTCGGCCCGTTCTTAGCTGGTCGCTGGAGGAACATCGACCTTCCTCCTTCTTCCTCTGTACCCTGCTGTTGCTGTTGCGGCTCTTTCTTCTGCGGTTTCAATCGTTCACGGCTTTGAGCGTCGGCTTTGAGCCATATGTCGATAGGCCGGAATGTGATTCGGTTTGAAGTGGAGTAGAGAGGTGGGTGAGAGGGATTATGAGGGTTTTCTTGATCTACCTCCATCAGCCAGGTCAAGGCGGGATGAGTTGGGGTTTGGGCTTACTTCTGATCAGGCCGAGGAGTATTTCTGAACCTATAAGAGGCGTGACTTCGCCTTGTAAGACCATATTGCCGATCTTCAAATGGGGCAGCGCAGTGTCCAGCCCCTACACTCGCTTTAGCTTATACCCCTCACAGTTGGGCGAGAGACGTACGATGAGCTGGAAGGTAGATTCAGTCTGGAGGTACCTAGCATCCATACCGCTGCCCATGTCCAGTGTGATGTACTCTTCCTATCCCCATCAGCTTCAAGCCAGACCACCGCACGCGAGGGGGACATACTACTTCTTCATCTTCGTACTCGTCCTCATCCTCTAGATCCTCGAACGACTCGACCTCTTTCCATCCTGCTCCGAGCACGCCATTGTGCGTCTGCAAGTAGCGGGCAGCATCCTCGTGCCGCAATTGCATCGTCTCGGCTACCGAAAAGGCAAAAGTAACGTCGAGATTACGGTTTAGACTCGATTGTTGACAGGAAATGCTTGTGGCGGTTCAAGTGGCATCCAGTGCTTGCCTTTGCTGACATCCATCTGCTCGACAGATTTGCATCTGCTACCGAGCGCCCAATGCTTTCAATATACGCTGAGCACGCGTACGGCGCAGCTCGATTATGGCAGGATCATCACTCTCCTCCTGCTCCTCAGCTCCTTCCGCCTCAGTCCCCTTCTCTGCCTCGGCGTCTCCTTCTGCGGCTTCACCGTCCGTCGTGGTCTCTGGTGCTACGGCTTCCTCGCCGTCGCCCGCCTTAGTCCCGTTGACAGGTGCATTGGCATGTTTCTTTGCCGTCTCGATCATCCCCTGGCCCGTCAGTCCACATTCCATGTAACGCACTCGGAGTAGCTCACCTTTCTAGCCAAACCGGGTAGTGTTTTGAGGTAGAAGACGACTTGGTCAAAGTACGCTTCGGGAATCTGATCATCAGCTCATTCTACACCATAAGTCCATTGAGATAAGATGAGTCGGTACTGACCTCCGTCTCGTTCCAGACATTCCGCATCAACCAGCCCTGCTTCGCTTTGTTGAACTTCCACTGCTGACCGTTCTCGGACGCATCCTTTTTGCCATTACTAGCAGCGTGTAGCTGGACATAATGAATCGCTGGACGGTCAGTTCTGCCCCTCGACACGCTTGATCGCAGTGATGTGGCTGAACTGACCCTTCTTCGCTTGATCCGTCAAACTTGAATCGGCAAACACGCCTCCCTCCGCTGCGCTCGGTATGGGCTGAGCTGATTGACGCTTCTTCTCCTTCTTGCTCTTCTTCAATGCGACCTCATCCGCTGGCGCTCCTTCCGGTAGAGCAACATCCTCTTCCACCTTACTAGGTTCGGTCGTTTTGTCCTTCTTGCTCTTCTTTCCCGTTTCTTCTAGCGAGGCAGCGCTGGATGGACCTGCATCCTCGGCGAGCTCTCTTGCCTTCGTCATTCAGCTGGGGTTCATTGTCATTCGCGCGCAGGAACTGACAAGCTTTTCCGCTCTCCGTCTTGCTTTACGTTCCTCCTTCGTTTCCTCGGCTTTGGCAATCGCCACGGGTTCGGGTTTGGTCTCAGCCTCATTCGCCTGAGATTGTATGAGTGGACAGCCTCAAAATAGGTCATCGAGGCGAAGGTGCGAGCGTACCAGCTTCTTGGCCTTCTTTCGAGCTCTGCGTTCCTCCTTGCTCTCACTCTCGACAGCGGGAGCGGTAGAGCTCTCTCCAGCTGATTCTTCCAATTTCCGTTTCTCTTTCTTCTCCTTTTTCTCCTTCTTCTCTTTCTTGTCCTTCACTGGCTTAGTGGCAGGTGAATCAAACATCTCTGTAGCCATCTCGACTATATGCTTTGTCAGTCCCTTGAGTAGAGCAATGGTCAAAATCCAAAACTTCTAGGCGGACCACCTCCACCACCCGAAGTATTTATTTCGTCCCATACTTTAGCTGTGCGTTTGCTCGCGCTTCATTTGCCAGCCCTTCCGTATTCGAGACGACCTATACTTGCCTGTACATCGATCAGTCACCATGTCCGTCGTCCTCCGATCAGCTCCTCTCCGCGCGGCCCGATCCGTCCGACCTGCTGCCGCTAGGCAACAGATGCGATTCGCCCACGTCGAGAACGTCGTTGACCAGTAAGTCCAGGATTGCCAGTCCCCCTTGTCCCAACCGAAGATAGCTGTTCAAGCGCAATTACGAAGCGGACGAGGAGGATCTGCTGTGATTCGTGTAGGAGGATAAGCTGACGATACCAGCGCCCTCCCTACCAACGTCACTAACAAGCCATGGCTCGCCATCAAGATCGCGACTTTCTCCGTCGTTGGCTTCGGCACGCCATTCTTCATGGCCTGGTACCAGATGTAAGCTGACTCGCATTCTGGATGCTTCTCGAAGATGCGTAAAGCTGATAAAACAGCTCCAAGGCTCAGGGTGCATAGATGGAGGATATGAGGAGGTTGAGCGGTTCGCGAGGCTGGTTTAGGCATGGAGCGTGTTGGACGGGCTTATGCATCGCATACATCAGTCTTTGCTATCATCTTCCATGACATGAGATGCGCGGAACGTCCTTAGTCCTGTTCCTATGCTTTCAAGACGTGGCCTATACAGCATTGCGAGCAGTCTTGTTGACGGGTCGGAATCGTGCATACCGTACGAGTACATCAGCCGGACCAGCCCGAAAAAGTTGGGATTTGAATCAACCGAACTGTCATTTCACGTATTAATAATTCATCAATCATGGCCTCATCATCCCGCCTAGCTCGTCTGGCCCTTCGATCAGCCATTAGCAGACCAATCGCAGGCCCTTCAGTCCGTTTCGCCCATGTGCCTCTGGCCAGAAGCACCAGGCCTTCGCCAGCCATCGCTCGTCAATTCCGTATGCCCCCCTTACCGCTTAGCACAACTCGAGAGCTGAATTACAGGCTTCGCATCCACCTCGTCCCTCCCTCCTTCGACTACTGACCCAACGCTCGATCAGGCTCATGACTTGATTGAACAAGGGACGAAAGAGCTCGAAGAAGGGAATCTAGATGGTGCAAAGGGTTATTACGAGCAGAGTATCTCTGTTCAAGAGACGAGCGGGGCATGGTTCAATTTAGGTGTAAGCCTTTCTTCCCACTCTCATGGTCGGAGTGAAACTGATAAGGTAGGTATGCGAATATCATCTAAGTGAGCTTCGCCCCTTTTCGCACTCGCGCAAGGGCAGAGCTAATGAATTAGAAAACAACGCAGCGGCTATCAAAGCTTGGGAAAAGTCCGTCGAGCTCCAACCGTCCGCTGACGCATATACCAGTCAGTCCCATCCTCTCCTCAGCCTAAGATGCGGTAGCTGACTAGGCAGATATGGCCTCGGCTTATGTGCTTGCCCAACCTCCCCAGCCTGCACTGGCTATCAAACATCTCACGTGAGCTCACCGACCTCGTTCGACCCTTGAAAGACGGAGCTGACGAGATCAGGTCGGCACTTGAGCTAGCACCATCCGACCCGGAGGTACGCTCATTCCCCTTACAGCTGTTAACATCGAGAGTACTGACCAGGCAGATCGCTTTCAACTTAGCTGCCGTACTTGAGTCAAGTGCGCCCTCTCCTACAGCACGGTTGCCTGGATTAGCTGATAGCTGACTTCCCTAGCCGACAACCTGGAAACCGCATTGAAGATGTACGAGCGAGCGCAAAAGGGTGGAATCGAGCGAGCGAGCCAAAATATTCGGAACGTAGGCGCGAAGATCCTCAGCAAGAAGGCCAAGACCGAAGCGTAGATCAATAACTAGAATGTACAATTTATGGTTTCTTGCATACCGAGTCATATCATGACACTACGTGGAAGAGTGCCGTCCCCTGGTCGGGGCGGGATGTGTGGGGAGGATAATGTACGGACGACAGGTCTGTCTGGGGATGGGGAAATGGGTGAAAATGTTGGTGATGGTGATGTGGGTATATAGACCTTTGATTGATGTGTCGTCCGGGAAAGTGTGGGTATAAGTCGTGGCGAGCCGAACGAGTGAATGAGTTGAGCTGTGTGGATCGATCGGGCGGAAGCGTCGAATGTGACGAATATGGCACAGGTGTATCGAATCGAGGGTGGTTAAGGGAAAATTGATGGTCAACTAGCTCGGTTGAGCGAAGCCGACATCGAGTGGGGAGGAATAGATGGAATAGAGACTGAGTCGTGTTTGGCGGAAGGAACAGAGATTAAGGGAGAGGCGGGGGCGAAACGAAGCAATTATGGGAGAGGTATGTTTTCGGCGGATCATTATCGGTCGTGGTTGATCCGATACATCGGTCGCCTGGCGCGGTCCTTCCGAGTACATTGTTTCCTCCAGGTACCGTGCGCGGGGGCGACAGATCCAAGCCTTGGCGAGCCGAACAAAGTTGTCGTCCGCCTCTCCTCCGTGCTTCCTTCCCTCGATGCGCTTTGAGCAATCTTGCGCTATCCCTTCACCTTCCACTCAACACTCGCGCGCGAGGTTTACCACTGCTGCTGGTTCCTGGTCGCGCTCCTCAACTGCCTCTGATTGTCCATCATCGCCTGTCCAGCATCATCAGGCATGACCCGTCGCTTCGACTGCTGCTGTTGCTGAGCGAGCAGGTTGGCCTGCTGGGCGAGCTGGTCGGCGTTGTCCTGCTGGTGGCTCGAGTGACCACCGCCGCTCTTGGCGCCGGGCTGAACGGACCAGTCGAACAGGTAGTCGTACTGGAAGCCCTCTCGAACGAACAGGTCTCGGAACAGCTTTCGCAGGTACGAGTAGTCGGGCTTGTCGTCGAATCGGAGCGATCGGCAGTAGTTGAGGTAAATGGCGAACTCATTGGGGAAGCCTCGGCAAAGCGTCTCGGTCGGGGTCGTCATTTCTGTTCCATGTGTCAGCTTAACCCACTTTGTTGACTAAATGAATGAGACTCACTCTTCTCCATGATACGGTCGTACTTCTGCTTCTTGGTAGCGGCCTTGAGACCCTGCCACGGGAGCTGACCTCGGAGGAAGTACTGGGAAGATCAGCTTTCGCCCGTATGATCTGAGTGAGGAAGCTTACCATGAGAACGTAGCCGAGCGATTCGAGATCGTCTCGTCGAGACTGCTCGACACCCAAGTGGGTGTTGATGGAGGTGTATCGAGCAGTTCCCGTCAAGTTCTTGTTCTCTCGGTACGGAATGTGGAGGTGCGTCTTTGGGTCCCGGTACTTCTTGGCGAGACCGAAATCAATGACATTGACCTGGTTGCCTCGCTTCCCAATGCCCATGAGGAAGTTGTCGGGTTTGATGTCTCGGTGAATGAAGTTGCGCGAGTGGATGTATTCGACTCGGGAGATGAGCTGGTCGGCGAGGAGCAGGACGGTCTTGAGGGTGAACTTTCGGTTGCAAAAGTTGAACAGGTCTTCGAGCGACGGGCCGCTGAGGGTGTCAACATACATCAGATAAGTATACACGACGGAAGACGGGCACTCACAGAAGGTCCAGGACCATGGCGTTGTAGTCGCATTCGGTTCCGTACCACCTCACAAAGGGGACACCGACGCCACCAGCGAGCGACTTGTACACCTTGGACTCATATTCGAGCTGAGGGTGCTTGGCCTTGACCGATTCGAGCTTGATAGCGACCTCCTCGCCAGAGACAATGTTAACACCGAGGTAGATATCACCTGCGATCAAGTCAGCACGGACCCTTTCAGTGGGATGAGGAAGTTTGACTCGCCAAAAGAACCACTTCCGATCTTCTTGCCAATCCTGTACTTTCCTCCCACTCGTAGATCCATGGACGTCATTCTGGGCGGAGGAATGCCGTATGCCATGTTGGAGTGCCGAGGCGGGTAGGGTGCAAAAAAGTGACGAACCCGAGTTAGAGTGATTTGTGGTATGGTCACGGGGTAGAGATGAGTGAAGGGGAGCAGAGAAAAAAGAGGGAGGCGGGAGGGGGCGGCCGAAGTTTATGTACGCAGCAGAGGTTGTGATACGGGCGGAACATGCGAGAATGTTGGGGCAGCGGAGCGGAAAAGTCGCCGTAAAGCAGTGTCGAAAAACAAAAGGGAATGACCGGAACGAGGTGGTGGTGGAGCGTTTCACGTGCGAGGTTAAGGAGGTCGTCAAAGGAAGTGAAAGGTAAATAGCACAAACGTCAGCGCCTGATCGTTTCTGTGGGGGAGATATAGTCCGTGAAGCGCCCAGTGGAGTCGACGCATCTCGCACCGGCACATGGGAAGAAGGCGCCCGGACAAACGTCCTTCGTTACGAGGACGACAAGGAAGGGAAGGGAAGGGGTGAGGGGAAGGCGACTTGTAACTCACGTGTATGGTCCTGTTGATGTCCTTCAGTCAAACAATCGACTGCAAGGATAATCTTCCTTCTCCCCTTCTAATCGTTGATAATCGATCGAGACCGATGTCAACAAGGTCGATCACTTGGAGGATGGGCCGAAGGAAAGTGCAGTATCGATGTGCGGAACGAGCCTAAATGTTTCGGCAGACCCGTGGAACGATTCGTGACGTATTTTCAACAGTTGATGGTACGATTGTTTGGGTTTGATGCGAGATGCGACGCATACGTATCGTGCAGTCGGTGACGAGGTGTGATTTGGATAAGGATTGACCGAGGCGTATGAAAGGAAAAGAACGACGCGCGGACAAAGGACGACAGAGGGGGGAGTGTAGTGAAGGGAAGAAAGGGTTTTAGTCAGCAAGCGTTTCCGAGCGGGAGTGTTGGACAAGAGGGATTGACTCACGACTAGTCAGGTCTAGTCTTGGTCTCCAGTGGCAGCTGCAGCAGGGGGATCGGACTGAGCTATGCTTGGAGAGAGGGAGAAAGGCGACTGAAAAAGAAAAGAGAAGGGATGATGATGATGAATCGCGTGGAGTTGAAGGAAGGTTTGCCCCGTCGTCGTATCAGCTCCAGCTCCAGCCAGCCAGCACAGCGCGACTCAACAGCCAGCCAGGCCCAGCCCAGCCCAGCGATGGGGCCACTACAGTCAACGGAATTAATCGGAGAATTTGTAATTGTGGCACCCAAGACGCGCGTTGATGATGCATCCAGCTTCGATGATGAAGGAGGTCTGTCAGTGCATTCATACCACATACGTTATACACCATGGTGAGCTATATGTGGGCATCGTTTCTAAGGCGCTATCAGCTGAAATACTGCAGTCGATGCGGATCGTACCAGGAAACGCCTCCACGTCGCAAGACCAGCACGTCGTCTCCACAAAAGTAAGCTCACCCTTACGGTGTTCAGACAGGCATGAGCTGAACTGTCATAGGCAACGGCACACCCCGTCACTGGTCTACACGACTCGTTCAGACACGGACTCAAATCCGCCGCTCAGGATGTATCAGAAGGAACCGTATCGCCCTTGCAAGCGCGATTAGAGAAGGTCAGCTCTCCATTCCTCTACCACCATCGAGCTGAGCTGACACTTTCTAGTGGTCATCAACTCAGAATCAGCTACAGCAGACGGTCCAGCGAAACACCTTTGGTCTGAGCGTACCTCTACGACAAGCAATGGAGATCAAGATGGTCCAAGAGGTAAGCTCACCCTACCGGCATGATGCGCGAAGTAGCTGACGAGGTGAACAGTCATCCCATAACCCCCTTCTTTCCGTGCCGTCCGTCGGAGCTCTACCACTTGGCGGATCGCATAATGTCGCCCTTGAGATCTTGCAGGGTAACGATGAGAACCTGGATGTAGGAGACTTTATGGGTGGAGAACGACCGGTTGCCGAGGTTCTCGACGTTAACAGCGTGATGGAGAAGAGCAGGCGGATCTAGATGATACACGAACATGACAAGGAAATGACACTGTAGATCTATGCATTGTACATGATATCAGCGGCGAGTGACTTGTATCGCTTTGAAAATCTCTTCCACGAACATCTTTCAACATCGAAGCGCTTCGTCGCTGAGATTCCACGACTGTCGCAAGTCGTCCGCTAGTCGATCGTCTGGTATCCACCCCGACCTGGCTGTCCACCACCTCCTCCGCCCGCATTTGGCTGAGGCGAATCATCCTCTCCGCCCAATCTGAATCCGCCCGAACTAGGGAACTGCGCCGGCGCAGCTGGCGCAGGCTGAGGTCCAGCACCCCCACCTCCAAACCCACCAGGCATGTTCCAAGCTAGCCCAAATCAGCTCATGACCAACTCCTCGTGGACACGTGAGCTTACAAGCCTGCCCCTGACCTTGTTCGGCTTGCTGATACCCTCCTGTCCCCTGGGTGAAAGTGGGGAAACCGGCGTAAGATGGCATTTGGAGGGTATCGCCCCTCTGCCTAAGGCTCTCCATACTGCTCAACAAGATTGGGCCTTTGAGGACCAAGAGGATAAGGGAGAGAAGGAGGGGTAGGCCGGATAGTTCGAAGAGGAGATGCCAGAGGTCCAAGAAGATGGACGTGATGAGGAGGAAGAGAAACTGGGAGGTGTAAGCTTATGCCCGAGTCGCTTCGTATAGGTTGAGGGGGAAGAAGCTTACTTGTCGAAGAAGGAGGTTCGAGCCTGTGATCTCGTGCGCGACTAGGCCGAAGAGCTACCTCATCAGCACGTTGCAGTGCGATATGGAGGATAGGGAGACTGACAATGAGGGGGAAGTTGTATTTCTTCCCATTGGTAGAAGCGGCAGTGATCAATCCCAGCCCAGCACCGATAGACAATAGCTGCGCGGCATTCTGAGATGCAAGGCGGTCTTGGAGCGACATGGTAAGTCTCAGATGAGGTTTATAGGCAGGGTGAACGTCAACGTGCTGCCAGCCTAGAGGGTGGGTGGGACCGGCGAGGCACCGGAGATAGCCGATATCACTTCGCGACGACTGTTGATCTTCGTTACGTCTTTGCATTCACCATCAGGTCAGCCATGAGGGTCCGCGATACTATCGCAGTGCTGGGGTTCGCTGCGGCTTATGTCTCCGCTGGAATTGAGTCAGAGGGGATCAAGTTGCCTCCCCCGACCAGACAGCTGGAGTGGAAAGACGTCAACTTCCTCAGTATCTCAGATACCCATGGTGAGCTGATGTGTCCCCTTGGTCTGCGGCAGGGCCCAGCTCATGTTTCAGGCTGGCTACTTGGCCATCAGCATGTAAGCTCTCGAAGCTGTCAACCCATGCGAGCGCATAGCTGACCATCCGAGGCGACGTGGCCAGAACCTGTTCGTCTTCCTTCCTTTCTTCCCCCCAATTGGAGACTGACGGGCAGAACTACTCAGGCGACTATGGCGACTTTGCCTCATTCACGGAGCACATGCGTGCGATATCCGATACCAAAGGCGTGGATCTCCTGCTCGTGTAAGCTTGCCCAGATGGCTCCCCAAGGGGTCCAAAGCTGATTAGCCAGTGACGCGGGGGATCATCATGATGGTTCTGGCCTAGTGTCCTCTTCCCAATCCAGCGCCGACCGGGCGGACGAGATCTTCAATATGCTCCAATATGATATCATGACGATAGGCAATCACGAGCTCTACGCCTACGGTCCAGCGAGATGGGTATACGATAACAGACATCGTTTGTCAGTTGCCTTGTCCCGCAGTGAACGGACAGGTCGGCAGCTGATCAGTCAGTGAGGGACGATACCTCACTTCGAACGTCGAGATCGAGGTAACAGTCGATGGGGAGGAGGTCTATGAGCCTGTGGGTGAAAGATATCGGAAATTCGGAACCACGCAGTAAGCTATCTGCCTCGTGTCGACCTCGGCAAAGCTGAATGGCGATAGGGGCAGGAAAGTAACTGCCCTCGGAATCATCTTTGATTGTAAGCTACCCAACACCAGGAACATTGAGAAGCTGACTCGTGCAGTCAAAGCGCACGGGCGGTCAGCTCAGTCGATCCTGAATTGTCCAGGCATTAAGCTGACTCAAGGAGCGGTATCGCGATCCAGCCAGCAAGGCTCATGGTGAAAGAACGATGGTTCCTCGATGCGATCCACGACGAACCAAATTACTTGTCAGCTAGTTGTCGTGCCGCGTGATACGGAGCTGACCAGGTTAGTGTGTTGGCGGGACACATGCCTGTCCGAGGAAATGATGCCGATTTCGCCCTGGTGATCGAGGCGATCAGGGAGGTGCACCCGCATGTACCTGTCTTTGTCTTTGGTCAGCTTAAGACCACTCAAACATGGCTCGATCAAAGAGCTGATGGTGCAGGTGGTCATACCCATGTTCGGGACTGTGTCGTCTTTGATGATCGGTCTATAGGGTCAGCTACCGAGAGAGTTAGTTTGTACACCAAGCTGACGGGATCAGGGTCGTTCCGGGTCGATATATGGAGACCATAGCTTTCACGTCGTATGTCTTTGTACGAGATTGTTGGAAGTCCAGACTGACATACTTTCAGCTCGTCTTTGTCCCGTAACAAGTCGGAGCCGCTCGTCTTAGCCAGACGGTACATCGACGCAAACCGCCAATCGTAAGTCCACCTCTATGACTACGGGCCAGATAGAATCTGATGTTGGGGATAGGTACAAGTTCCATTCAAACACCACTGATCACTCGTTCGACACCGTAAGCTCATAGTATCCGTCGACGCGGGCAGTGCAGCTGAACCCCCCAGAAACTCGGACACAACATCACCACCTCCCTCCTCCGCCTCGCATCCTCCCTCGACATCTCTACGCCACTAGGTAAAGCACCTCACGACCTGTTTCTCTCGCGATACCCTATCGGTCATCCGAGGCATGTAGCCACAGCTTTCGGGGATAAAGTGATGCCGAGGGTATTGGTCGATAAAGAGAGGAAGGGCGAGAGGATGTTCATCGCCAACACGGGAACGCTGCGATTCGACCTGGTCAGTCCCTCCTCATTTGCTGGTGTATAGAGGCAGGTGGCTGACGGGCCAGTTTCAAGGCCGATTCGACAGGAATGACGAGCTGACCGTGTCTCCCTTGTAGGCTTCCATCTCCGAATCCTGCGGGTGGCCGTAAGCTGATATAGCAGTGCGTCTGGATTTGTCTACGTCCCCCTCCCAGCTGGACTAGCTGCGAATATTACCGAGGAAATGAATCGCGCCGGAGCGTCAAAGTTCACTTCGACAGATAAGACTTCCCGAGAAGGAGTCGAGGCGTCCGTTGAGGAGGCGTACGATCGGTGGATGGCGGATCAGTGGGCTGAGTACCTCTCACAGAGTCAACGAAACGGCGGTCAGAGTGAACAGGTGGTGTTCAGTGGGAAAGGAAGAGACGTTCCCACGATGGGGTACGTTACGAGAGATCTCTGTCCAGGTATTGGGGATGATATCGAGCATGTTCCTGGTACGTCTTTCCGTTCTCCGACCCTTCGATCGCTTGCTGAGAAATCAGTTCCGTATCACGGACCACAACCGTCAGCTTTCACGTCCAGCATCTCGGTGCGACTCAAGCTGACTAGCCCAGTGATTTCTTCTCATCGCCTCTACCCGATGTATCGCCCGACGAGCTGATCGACGTGGTCGTTTGTGACTTTGCCCTCGATGACTTCCGTAAGCTTACCTCTGTCCTTCGTCTTAAAGTCAAGCTGACCACCAGTCGCTGCTGTCAACAAGCTGTCACCTTCTGTCAACCTCACCGACGACAATATGAAGCCTTATGCCGAAGGAATCAAAGTCAACGAAGCGTGGGGCATGTACGCCCGAATCGCATGGCATTAAATCCACGATCACACGCCGTTGTACAACATATCAACATATGCATACATACATTCGCCGCTGTCCCCTCTGTAGACCCTCCTCTTGAGTCAGCGATCCTGTTGTGGCTGATCCTCCCTTTTCCCAACTATGTGATCGACAATCCCGAACTCCACAGCTTCTTGAGCCGTCATGAAATAATCCCTCTCCAATGCCTTTTCGAATCGGTCCCTAGCTGTTGAGAGCTCTTCATCGTTTCGTTGACAGTGCGAGGCGTAAATGTCCGTCAAGGCGGCTCTTATCCGCAGGATCTCCTTCGCGTGTAAGGCGATATCGGAAGCTTGACCCGACGCGCCACCTGATGGTTCTGTATATCAGCTCCACTCATGAACCCACCATGAAATACGCACGATGAATCATGACACTCCCATGTTTCAAAGCGTACCTGTGCCCCCTCTCCCCTCCAGCCAGTAGAAGACTACCCATACTAGCCGCCTGACCCATACAATAAGTATGTACCGGACTTGAAATATATTGCATCGTATCGTATATCGCCAGACCGGCCGTTACTGACCCCCCAGGGGAGTTGATGTATAGTTTAATAGGCTGGGCTGGGGATTCAGCTTCGAGGAAGAGGAGTTGGGCGGTGAGTAATGTCGAGGGCATATCTGATACCTGCCACGTCAGGTCTGACTCTGAGAACTGGAAGGGGGACGTACGGGACCTAGGAAGATGACTCGTTCGCGAAGTAGTCTCGAATAGATATCATAGCTCCTCTCCCCTCGAGCCTACTCGTCATCGCTCATTTTCCTCGAGCTACCGGACAAAGATGGGACTCACGGTCTGCTCAACCACGATGGGCACGAGCGAATCTCGTACGACCGGATTCCGAGCGCCGACTTCATCCGTCAATCGCGAAGGCGCATCGAAGCCGAATCGCCGACGGCCATGGCCATGACTGATACTAGGAGTAGGTCGGAGGCGAGACGGACCCGCTTTCACCGACGACGACAACGACAACGACGCCTGGGGCGTGATTGTCCTCGGTGCGATGGTGAACGACATGACTAGTAAGCTGCAAAGACCGAGGTCGACGGACTATGCGCTGAGATATACTCTAGACATGAAGTGATTGCTTACCCCTTAGTTTCACAGTGTGTGTAGATGGTTTCAGGAACAGCGCGATAAAAGGTATACGAGCTAGTAGCCGGTCATGACCGAGGTTTGTCATCTGCAAAAGGAGGGTGAGTACACCTACCTGCTTCTTCAACACTTCCTTTTTCTCGGTATAGCCCTGCTTTGTTTGTACTCTCAAGGACCGAGGACCAAGGCCGAAACGCAGGAGTGTCACCGCGCCATATTCATAAGGCCGTTGTAGCCGGATCGGACTTGTCACTACCCATTCACTTAGTTTAGTTTGTCTTTGTACCATTCTTGTAAACTGTTGTCGTAGTCTCCAACAGTCATGTCGATTAATACTCTCTCTCTGGTCGATCTCGCGCGTGGATCACCGCCTCTCTTACCTCGTCAGTCAACCCCGCCCCCCCCCCCCCCCCAACCACTCCTTTGTATGGCTTAGCTGACCAAGCAAAGATGAGACGATAGTTACTGGACCTTATCCTGTCGATGTCGAGCTGAAGGTTCCTGCGTCGATGGCTGGTCCCAAGAGGACAGAGTACACCACGGGCAAGATATGGGCGACGGACCAAAGGGTATGCCACTTGCTCTTCTACATGACGGGCAGGTGACTGACCGGTGGATGACAGGTCATACTGATATCCGACATTTCGCCGCCGTTCCGTGCTTCTTCGTCTTCATATGACAAACCACCTTCATTAACCTCAATCGTCGTACCATACGTAAGCTCCACCTGCCTGTCACCACCAAAGGGCCGAGCTGATAGGAGTAGGCAAGTCTATTATCGGCCAAATTCAATCTCCCCCTTTTCTCGCCCAACAACATGGTCCTCTCATTCAAGCTCGATCCGTCTCTACCACCGAATCAAACCGGCTTGCCTGAACCTGGACGGGGCGGGAAAATCGAAGCGAAGATCATCGTTGGTGAAGGTGCAGGACACGGGTTATGGAAGAGCATAGAAGCTGAAAGGGAGAGATGGTCGCAGAAGCAAAGGGAGGAGAACACCTTGCGTTAGTTCTAGTCTATCCTTTTTGGTTTGCTTACCCGGAGGCTGAAGGTGTAGCCGTCTATACAGCGGGCTCGAGAGAGGGCGAGACCAGATTACTATAATTGTGTCGCCCGTCTCAGCGAGATTCGGATCTCACATTCGGACTTGGATAATTAGTTGTACATTGCATAGAATGTCTTGTCTGTACATACATACATAGCATGTCGAGCATCTATAATACAGACTAAGCCGTCCGGCGAGGGTACCACCACGTCCCTTCTTTCTCCTTGACGACCCTAACGAATTTCGTGATCAGCTTGTCTCGTTCTTTTGAATCGCCATCGCGGTATAGACCTTTCAAGAAAGGTGTCATGTCGTCAGGTCGCCAGCGGGATCGAGTCAGGAACAAGTCTGCGAACCGGATGGCAGGCTGGAGGGGCAGGGTGTGTAATGGGAATGAAGTGATGATGGGTGACGATGAAGTGAGGGTCGCTGAGCCCTCGGGCTCCGTGAGGAGGTGTTCGCCCTGTATCCCAATCAGCATGTTCCATATTACTTTGAGGCAGGGACGCACCTCAAGAAGTTTCAAGTCGCACGACTCTGCCCAAGTCTCCCCGACCGTCTCTTTCCATCTCTCCATAAAGACATCACTGGGTTCACTACGACCCCCAAGATCCGCCAAGAGTCCCTTCCCGACCTCACCAACCAATCGACTGATATCCACATCCCACGCTTTTGTATCTTCCTCGATCGTCCCGAACAGCTCTAGCACCGCACGTCCCAGAGCTGGAGGGACGTCGTGGTCTGCCAATCCGTTTATGATAGGTTGACTAGGCGATGAGACGGGTTTGTATATAGATGTCGAGTGGATCGTCAACAGCGTCAAAACGAGGTTGAGCAGGGGAACAAGCTTGGTAAGGGGTAACAGCAGTAAACGCCCTAGTCCCCAATCAGCAGCCGCTCGTCCACCTTGAATGAGTTCACCCTTACCATCGATCTCGACGACATTCCGCTCCTTCAGACCTCTCTCCAATTCGGCTTCGCTAGCCTGGACGAAACTCTCCAACTGAGCTTTCGTCCATCTCCTAACCTCTCTTTTCCGTTTACCCAAAACCCGTTCATCACCTTCCAGCCCCTTCCAAGCCGATTCCTTTAATACAGTCCGTATACGCTCAAGGTTGGCTGCTTGCGGTACGCACTCCAGCACTTCATGCGACGTATCCCTGATCTCCAGCGTCGGTCGGTCGGTCGCCGCATTGGGCGGTCGACAGACGAGGAGTGAATTGGATATACCGACTGTACGAAGTAGGAAAGTCGAAGTAGGTGTACACAAGACAGCATCGTCTGATGGTCGACCTTTGATCGTGAGACTGCACGGGCGTTGGTCAGCTTTTCGCTCTTTCTGTAAAGCGATGTGGGCCACACCTGATGGGCTTTTTCGACGATTCGACTGATTTGAGGATCTCAGGAGGGATTTCTAATAGCTGATACCCTTCTTCTACTTCTGTCTCTCTCGGAACGGGCGGGTAACGAACCACGACATTGGATTTGGGTAGGGTCGTCGCTACTGGCATTCTCGTAGTGACCACTAGGGTTGTATTGCTTGACTGTAGCTCGCGCCGAAATCATACGCGTCGAGCGTCATGTCGACGCGCGTAGCCACGTTTCTTCTTCCTTACGTTTTCTTACGTAAGTCAGTCGACAGATTCAGCTGCCGCAGACACGTGCCTCTCTTGCCGCTATCCTGATGGATGAATGCATGCGAGTGTCTCTTGGAGTTTGAGAGCGGATAGTAACTTAGTAGTACGGTATCAGTAGTGAGTACGTAACACATTAGCCAGAAGAGTGCACGAAGAAGGTGGTCGTCGTCGCTGAACAGACCGGGGCGTTCGTTCGGAAAGGGTAAACCTTAATGTGGCGTCACACGGGGTGGCCAGACTGCCCGGAATCGGAAAGAAGGAACAGGGACCGCTGATCGCCTTCCGATTCTTCTCTTCCGGCCTTGAGCGTATTGACCAGAGTCGTCAGCATGACTTTCTTCTGCCGATCCCATCGGATGGGCCGGCGAACCCTGAGTATGCAATGTCTCGCTGACATATCCTGACTTTCTAGGCCCATCGATTCGACCTTCATCAGGATGATCGACCTTCGAACTGATGAGGCGTGGGCGTGAAAGACTGCAGACCGGCGATAGGATGGGGATGTACGTACATGCACAGGATAAGTGAGGTAACAAGGGCAATCGAGGATGCTCTTCCTAGCTAGTTTCGTTCGTTTCCGTCTTGACGATAAACGATAGCGAGGGGGGGGGGCTGAATCTTTCCCTAATCTTTAGCTCGTTTTCGGTTGTCTGGCCCATCCAGCTTCTCATAATTTCGCTCCAGTCAGAATGACGGACCGGCATTCATCATCTCACAAGAATCATCGACGATCAGCATCAGCTGTCAATCCTCCCAATCCTTCATCACCTTTCGGTGACGACCATCAAATCAACTTCGGTGCTCAACAACCACTATCTCATCGACTTTCGTACAGTACTACCGCCGACGAAGACATTTCGCCCCGGACGGCTCATACGGCGTCTATCGACTATCAGGTCGTCCCAGACTCTGGACCCGTTCGCACAGCCGACAATATGCCGACTTCACGCCCGACGAGCGGGAGCGGTAGTAACAGGAATGGCATGACGCCTTCCAATTCCCAGTTCTTCAACGAACATTACTCCCCCCAAGTCTCTTCTGACCCCGTCATGCCCGACCCGGTCAGTCCACCACCCGAAGGCGAGTACTCGCCGACACAGGAACTTCACGCCTACCCAACAGACATTGCACCGGATCACAGCCCAATCGGGGAATCCCCTTCCCCACCGCCTCTGTCCGGCGAGGGCAATGGTCAACTGTACGCCCCTCGACCTACGTTCGGACGGGCCAATTCGGACGAACCCCTCATGCACGATATCAGCGGTGCCAACACTCCCGTCGATGCTTCCAGGGCTAATCCATTCGACAATGGGAACCTCTCGCCCGCATCTCCTCACTCGTCACGGGAGACATCGCCTGATCTCGAAGCTATCGGACCCAACTCGCTCGCTCCGAAGATTCACATCAACTCGATCCCAAACTCCCCCGACCCGAATCACGTAGCCACATTCGACGCTCGTCCGTCCTTCGCAGCGCCATTCAATGACCAACCGTCCACCTCGGCCCACACGGTGGTGAAGAAAGTCTCGATCGCTGAGAACCCAGTGACTCACGATAACCGATACTCGGATGGAAGTGCCAGTGGCACCGGCTTCACCGCTGCGGCAGGCACATTGTCGACAATCGCGGCCAGGAGGAGTCAGAGGATGAAGAATCAACAAGAACGATTGAGTGGAATGTCAGGCAAGAAGGGCTGGGGTGTTGGTGGTGGTGAGAGGGTTGGGAGAGATGGGAAACCGGCTGGTCCGGGTACCAACCGGAAACCATTCCAGAGTACACGGCTAAAGGGGGAGATCTACAAGCCCTGGTTGGACAAGAAGGATCCAGCTCAGAGGTGGGCTAGGTGGATCACTATCGTCAGCATCATCCTTGGAATCGGAGCTGCCGCAGCCTGTGAGTAGTCTCCATCTCTTTAACATGTTTTGGACTGCGCTGAGACCGTATAGTGTGCTACGACGGGTACGCCTCTGTGCCCAAACTCGGCAACACCTGCTTGGTGCTCGAAGACCACTTTGATACCCTCAACCTCGACAATTGGCAGCGAGAAGTCAGGTTGGACGGGTACGATAACGGTGAATTCCAATGGACAACCAACAGCGACAACAACTCTTTCGTCGAAGACGGTATTCTCTACCTCACACCTACCCTCACTTCGGACCATCTAGGCGAAGAAGCAATTTCGAACGGCTACACCCTCAATCTCACTCAGGACGGGACTTGTACTTCGACCAACGTTTCTCAATGTGTCGCCGTTTCCAATACTAGTCGATTGACAGTCATCAACCCCGTCATGTCGGCTAGGTTGATTACGAAAAACACCCATTCGATCAAGTATGGTAAAGTCGAAGTCAGGGCCAAGTTCCCAACTGGAGATTGGCTTTGGCCGAGTATCTTTATGTTGCCCGTTGAGGAGACGTATGGCAAATGGCCAAGGAGCGGAGAGATCGATATCATCACCGGACGAGGAAACAACGCTTCGTACCCTACTAGAGGTGTCGATTTCGCTCAATCAGCTCTACACTGGGGTAAGTCAAGTCACAACTCCCGCAATCCCTCTTTTATTTTTGCTGACTCACCTTGCAGGCCCCACGGTCGACTTGGACAGACTATGGATGACATGGGGATACAGAGAACAACGACGAACATACTACAATCAACAATGGCACACTTACGGTCTCGAATGGAACGAGGAGTACCTATGGACCTACATCGATTCCCGAGTCGCCCAAGTCATTTCTCTTCGATTCAAAGATTCTTTCTGGTCCAAAGGGAAATTCCCGAGTACAATCACCAATACGACTACTGGCGAGATTCAACGATTGACCAACCCCTGGATCGCCAGTGAGAACAACGTAGCTCCATTCGATCAGCGTTAGTCAAAGTGTTTCTTCGATATGACAGGCTAAGTGCTGACAATCTCATAGCATTCTATTTGATCCTGAACTTGGCGGTCGGAGCTACCAACGGCTGGTTCCCAGATGGTGAAGGTGGTAAACCGTGGATCGACAACTCCGGTACTGCCATGACCGATTTCTGGGCCGCCAAAGATAGGTGGTGGAACAACTGGCCAAGTGATAGGAAAGAGAGAGGGTTCGCCATTGACAGTGTCAAGATGTGGAAGACTTGTTAGGCGGGATGAGAGTGTGGGCACGAGGGGGAAGTTGGTGTAGGGCGGGGTTTTGGGTCCATACAATTCGGTGTTTCGGTCACAACTGTTGTTTTCCATTTACTTTATACATATATCGATTTGCTTTGCTTGCTATGCAGACGACCTACAGCTTCATCTCATGAAGTATACACACAGGTAATGAAAATACGAGGCTGTGATTGTCGTTGTGGTACACGGTGAAGTACACTGGTCATTTGGTTCGTCACGCGTCATCCTCTATTGCTCTCGCTTGATCTTCTTCCTCGCGCTCCCCTCTTCTTCTCTCGGCCACTACATGCATCAGCTTGGGTCTCTGGCCATGAAGAGAGCAAAAGCTTACCGCCGAATAACAATCATACAACTTGCGCAATATCGGCGTCGTCTCCAGCCCAGCTTCTTCCCTCTCAGCATCCAACTTCCTAATTCTATTCTTCAGAACCGGCCTTCCTCCGTGCCGTTCCGCGCATTCCCTGACGTCGAGTTGGCACTGGACTTTCCCGCACATCGCACATCGCTTGTCCTCATAATACCGCTCAAGAGCTTCTTGAACTTTCGCTTTCAACGGATTGGAATCGTTTAATTGAACCACAGCCCTGAGTGAGATATTAGCCTGGTCATACACTTCGCGAGACAAGGGAACAACTCACTTTCGAACCTTGTCGGGCTGATTGACTATCCATGGACACTGCCATAGCGGATGCAAGTCTGGCTGTCGGCACAATCTACAAGAGTCTTCCACGGCCGTAGGATTCTCGGATGTCCCGTTCGCCTGCATTGGATTGGGCTCGATGGGAACTGGGTGTGCATCTATGTGCCCATTCGTCGCGGTGATAGGCTGTACGACCTGCGTTACCTCGGGCTGTGGCGGCTGACTCGAGGGCTGCACTGATGGTCCGGCCATATCGTCATCATCGACGATGGCGATGGCAGTATCTTCCGACCGACCTTCCGGTCCCGTGATGACAGGCGCTGGCACAGGGGGCGGCGGTGGTGATTGAGGGGCGGGCATAATCCCTGGTGGTTGTCCCATGCCACCCCAAGTCGATTGAGGCGGTCGAAGAGGCGGATGCTGAGCCGATCTCTCGCCCCTGTTCTGCGCCTCTTCTTGCGCCAACCTTTGGAATATCACGATTCTTCGGTTCATCTCTCGAAGGTGCTCTGCCTACAGAACAAGGTCAGACTCGCCCATCGATGGTTCAGGCTGGGCTCTAATGTATACTCACTTTGATTTTGCGTATGGTCCCCGATACCTGGTTGTCGCTCAACGCCGCCATGACCTGCTCTCTGAACCGAATGAGACGCTCTTGAGTAGAGCGATCAGGACACTGACGAGTCGTGTGCTTTGTTTGCTGGCAGATTTCGCAAGGCGGAAAGATGGGCTGCGGAGTCTGGCCGTTCGACTGCGGCGCTTGATAAGAGGGATGGAGCACCGGTGGAGGATGTATGACCGACGGGCGTGATGGACCAGCTTGGGAGAGACCATTCGTCGGCGCATGACCGTTCAGGTGAGGCAATTGCAGCGAGGGCGAAGTGGACCAATGAGGCTGATGGCTGGAGGTAGCAGATGGTGGTATAGACCCGCTGCCCGATCGATGTGTAGGTGAGACTGCGGACGTAGGGCCCGTCGAGGCTGAATTGGGTAGAAAGAGGGGTTCGGTATTATTGACAGGAGAGATTTGACTGCTGTTGTATGAACCGCCGACATCAGGTAGAGGTCGTGTGGGTTTGAGAGCAGTGACAGAAGTTGGTCGAGGGGGTGTGAGGCCTGCTGGTCGAGGTGGGACTGCAGCGGGAGTAGCGATATTGGCGGGTCGTATACTGGATTTGAGATGAATGGCCCGTTTCGGCGAAGGCTGTGGACGGAGCTCTGGGCGCGTGACATTTGTCGGTGGCCCACCCACGGCCTGAGTTAGAGCTGGGAGTTGGGTCTCACGAGACCCGTTGGCTTGATGTACGGCAGGTCGATGTGTCCCTTGGTTGTGAACGGCGGGAGCGGCGATGTGCCGTCCGTTCGCTTGACTGCGGGCTCTTGCCGGTCTCGAGGTCTCTGAGACCCCAGGTGCAGACTGATTAAACAGGACTTCGAGATGAGGGCGTATCGACGGTTCGGTGAAGTAGCGCGGTTCACCTACACTCGCTCGCAAGCTGTCGATGGCAGTCGCCAATCCCCAATATAGGCCCATCCGCTCTGTGAACGATCTATGAGGTGAAGCCATGACACCCCAATGCTGTCTGAATTCATGACGACCGAATCGCCCGATCTCATGCCAGAGTCGATCGATCGTTGCCTGGCCATGCGCGATATTCTGGTCGATCATCGCTTGTCGGGCCGCATCGACCAGAGGTGGAGTTGGACTATAGGTCTTCGGAGGAGACGGGTAGCGAGCAAAAGCCGATTTCGGAGGAGACAGGTTGCGAGCGAGAGTCGCCTTTGGAGGGGACGGATTGCGAGTGTAGGTCGAGGGCCCAGCAACGGGTTGAGCAGGTGCTACGGCTGGTCGGATGGATGGTCCCGGTGCGGAAAGCTGTTCGCTGGAAGCCATTGCGCTCGCAGCGATCGCTTGTTGCATCTGCACTTCCATTTCCAACACCCGGGCGAGTCGTCTCCGTTCCTTCTTTGCAGCTTTTCGTATCGCTCGCTGTTCTGGTGTTTCGCCAGGATGTTTCGAAAGTTTCTGATCCGGGTTGAGGAAGAGCGAAGGCGGTATACCATCTTTCGTGAAAGGTCCTTCGACGATCAAGTTGTGTTCCCTCGTCGATTGAGCTGCCATTTCGGCAAACTTCTTCATCATGGCCTTTCGTTCGAGCTTGCTCAATTCGCTCTTCTTCTTGCCCAGTCCAGCAAATAGGGCCGCATGTTCGCTCTTGTCGAGCAGCTCTCGGATATTCTCCGGAATAGCATCGAGGGCGATCGCGTCGTCGTCCTCTTCCTCGTCGGAAGCATCCTGCGCGTCGACTTGAAAGTCAGAATCTGATGACTGGTCCTCGCCGTTGACCATTTTTTCTTTCCCTTTACTCGTCCTGCCGGCCTTCTTCTTGCGCGGAGTGAGATCCTGCTCGACGGTGTAAACGATTTTCTTTCTTCGGTCTTTCCTATCCCGCTCCGTATCTTCGGCCAGCTGCCTCTCGCGAGCCTTTTGCGCGTTCTCCTGGACGATACGCAGCTCATCCTCCAGATCCGCATCGACCCGATCATCATCAATCTCCCCTTCTTCCTCCTCAATTTCAGCCAGGTCACCACGCTCGGTCTCCCAGATCTTGGCGAACGAAAAGTCCATCGTCTCGCTTGACCGGTTCGCCATGGCCTCCCGTTTCTCCTCTTCTGTCATACTGTCTTCCTTGTCCCACTTGTCCTGCAGAACTTTCGCCTCTTCGTCCGCCTGCCTTTCAACCTTTTCGATCATCTCGTCCACCTGTCTGCTCGAGTAGGTGACATCGGTAGAAGACGTTCCATCGTCGTTGGTCTCGTATAATGCTCTGGCGCCGTGCAGCAGCATCGTGTCGATCTCGCCATCGTCACCACCATCCTTGCCGAGGTTCTGAACGACCAGATGATCAAGTACCATCTTGCGCTTGCCGTTCTGAATGATTTGCTCTGACACATCAGCTTCTGATCATCTCTCAAAGAGCACCCAGTCATGCCAGCTGACCTTCAACGGAATCTTTGGTCATGAGTTTGAAGACCAGAACCTTCTTATTCTGCCCATACCGATGACTTCGAGCGATGGCCTGCCCTCGTCAGCTCTGGCACTCATCTGATTCAGATAGCTGACCTGTAGGTCTTGATGAGGATTGAAGTCTGGGTCGTAGACAATCACTGAATTGTTAGTTTCAGGCCAAGGTGAGAAGGCCGCAGCTTACCAGTATCGGCGGAGGCCAGGTTGATACCCACACCTCCCGCTCTTGTCGTCAGCAGGAAGATGAAGATCTCCGACCCAGGAGCATTGAAGGCATCCATGTCTTTCTGCCGTTGCGCCTGCGGAGCATCTCCATCAAGCCGAAGGAAGGCATAGCCTTCCCCGTACAGAAAGTCCTGTACTGTATCTCGATCAGCTCAACTCTATCCTCGTCGACATTCGATACGGACTACGGTCGAGGGCGATCTTGAACTGGTCATTGTCAGCTTGCCAGCATGAGATATGCTACGCGACATCCAGCTGACCTGAGAGAAGAGTAGGACTCGGTGTCCTTTCGCTTTCAATTTAGGTAAGAGGATCTTGAGGAATGCCAGCTTCCCACTCGACTGCACCAGCTCCTTTCGTTGCCTTTCATCCGACAAGCTTAGATCCTCCATCTCAGGAGCAGAAAGATATGGATGTTGACATATCTTCCTCAACTGGTACACCCGGGATCAGCTTCCCCACAAGTTACTACGTCTGAGGCGCGAACGACCTACCGCCATGAGGATGTTGGTGGCATTGCTGATCGTGGCCGGTGCCATCTTGGCCAATCCACCGCTTTGCGGTCTTGACAAGCCAGATGGCTATGCGTCGGGCAGGATTACAACAGGTTAAGTCGTCAAGGAGATGAAGAAGAGAAAGTCGAGATTGCTGCTCGAAAGATTGGGCGGTATCGATTGATCACGCGTCTATCAGGCACCACCTACCAATGTTGACAGACCTGAGCCTCCCCACTGCCGCTTTCTCTTCTCGATCAGCAGCTGAGTGCGATACGGTCCGGGACCCTGGCGAGAAGCGGGTTGAGACACGTCCGGTATGTTGTTAACGAACTCTGAACGGGATTGTACAGGCGATCAAAGGTGTCTGCGACAATCATCATCCACGGGCACTCGCTCCTTTTATAATCAATGTCTTCGCGGGCATTCCGACCGACAAGCCACAAAGAAGATCGGTTTGCACACATGGCACGGGTATAGATGGCATGACGGGAACTATATCTTGTGACTCTACTTCTACTGCTCCTCTACATCACTCACTTCTCAGCCTCACCGCCAGCAGCGGCCAGTGCCATCTCCTTCAGCTTCTTTCTCAAAGCAGCCAGATCGGCCTTGAAAGCCTTGGCTTCAGCCGTCGCCTTTTCCAGATCACCTTCGGCTTCGCCCTTCCTGATCGCAGCCACTTTCTTGCCAGCAGCATCCGTCTTGGCCTCGAGTTCTCGCTCTTCTTCCGTCTTGTTCGCTTCGGCAGCCTTGGCCTGAGCTCGTTTTGACAAGCCCTGCGATGCGGCCTGCGCGTCTGCCTTCTTCTTCTTGCTTCCTGCACCGGGGATGACCTCGGCGACCTTCGGCACGGCACCACCCTCGGCGTGGCCGGCTGGTCCGGTAGGTTGAGCAGCTTTGGCGGCCACGGCATCTCCGCCAAACTGGGTTTGCCACTTCTTTTCCTGCGCGCCATTGACATTCTCGATCTTCTTGAACAGGTGCTCGGCTTTGTTGAGGACGTGGCCAGGCAAGATATCGATCGAGAATTCGGTGGGAAGACTTCGGGCAGGAGCGTTCAGCTGGCGTAGGATGGCTGTAGCGGTAGAAGGCATGAAGGGCTGGATAGCGACGGAAAGGAGGTAAATGAGGTTGATGGCGTTGAGCAAGACCTGGCCACATCGTTCAGGCTGGTTAGCCAGGAGGGAGTTATCGAGACCGCATTCCTGCAGGTACTGGTTACCACGTGCCGAGATCGACATGGCGGCAGCAAGACCGTTACGGAGCTTGGTGTCGGACATAAGCTCGCGGAACTCGGTCAGGCGTGCGTTGACATCCTGGACAAACGCAGCGTCGACTTCCTTGGCGGGCGAATCGGGCAGCGTGGTCAGCAGGTCTCCACCGGCGAAGTCGTCGGGACCGGGCACGACCGACTCGTACTTGGCATTGACGAATTTGATGGCCTACTCCAGTCAGCTGTGTTTGGGAATATTCCGTGAGAGTCAGCTTACCCTGTTGCAGAAGTTGCCGAGGTTGGCGAGCAACTCGTTGTTGTTGGCAGCGATGAAGTTTGACCACAAGAAGGCCGAGTCGTTGTTTTCTGGACGTTGCGATAGGAGGTAGTATCGCCAGACCGAAGGTGGTTGGCCTGTTTCGCGAGCGTTGTTTCCGAACACACTGACATATTCAGCTGATACACTAGTGTCCACAATGCAAATAGCTTACCCGACGTTTCGACTCTTGCTGAATTTGGTGTCTTCGTAGTTGAGATATTCTGCCGGTCAGCTTGCCTGCGCTCGGAGTTGGAGCCAATGGAAGCTTACGGGTAGAGGAGATGTTGTGCAGCATGGTCCAGGGACGTCCGTCTCCGATCAACATGGCAGGGAAAAGGACGGTATGGAAGTAGACATCTGGCTTGTCAGCTGGGCTTGAATCGAGACTCTGTGCGGCAGCTGACGTACTGTCTTTGCCCATGAATTGATACAGCTCAACATTATCCGGGTTGTGCCACCACTCCCTCCATTTATCCGTATACGTAGCGGTGATACTGGGGTACCCGATAGGCGCATCAAACCAGACATAGATCACTTTGCCCTCCATAGCCTTGTCTTCTTCCTCCCTGCCGACCTTTGGCACTTCCACACCCCACTTGAGATCACGCGTGACGGCACTAGGTCGAAGTCCCTCGCCGAGCATTCGTGGCTCTACAATCTCGCCTTTGTCGGTAATGACGGGATTGCTATTCCAGTTTCCCTTTTGTCTTGCTTTCCGCATCCACTCGACGAGTTTGGGTTGGATGAGGTCGAGTCGCAAACAGGCGTGGGTGGACGGGCGGACGGAAACTTTGTGGTTCTTGTTGCGCTTACAACGAGGGTGGAGGAGTTCGGTAGGGGAGGAGTAGGTGAGGGAGCATTTGTCGCATTGGTCACCCCGAGCGTCCTAAGCTCGTCAGCTTGTAGCTCTCCATTTCGAGCCTGCTAGCTCACATCGTAGCCACATTGAGGGCAGACACCCTCGACGAAACGGTCCGCCAAGAACAGCTTGTCATCTTCGCAGTACGTCTGGTCTTCCGTCTCTAGCCTGAACAGTCCGTTGTCGTATAGATGCTTGTAAACGTCCTGCGTGATCCTACACCATCAGAAGGCTAACCGAGTGGATACCGTTGCGCTCCACTCACTCGGTGTGCTCCTTTGTTGATGTCCGACCCCACTTGTCAAAGCTCAGTTCGAACCAGCTGCCCCGTCAGCTACTGCACCTGATGGTCTTGCCTTGCTAGCTGACTCACTCGTATATTTCCGTATGCAGCTTCCAGAACCTCGTACACAGCTCCAGGGGAGTGACACCCTCTTCAAGCGCCTTCATCGCTCAGCTCAACTCCCAACCTCCTTCTGGACGAGCAAGCTTACTTTCGTTTCTGTTGCTGTTCCGTACTCGTCCGTACCACAGATCTAGACAATGAGCTATCACCGACGTTCCTACCCGTCGTTTCAGCTCACAAATAGAGTCGGGACGTTCAAGGTCCTGCAGTATCGTGCAAACACGTCTGCAGAGAGTGTAGACCTGATCAGTCAGCTCATCCTCTTGGCCTCTCATGCAGCAACCAGCTGACCCAATGATGTTACCGAGATGAGGCACATTGTTGACATCTGCACTATTCAGCTGTTGTACACCACGAACGACACGGCAGCTTACAAGGTAGAGCAGAGGTGATGAGGATGTTCTTCTCGCCCTTCTTCGGCAGCCTGTCGGAAGGTCAGTGCGCAGAGCTCGAGACGGAGATTTGTGGCACTCACACTGGTCCCGACGCTGGATCATGGATGATCTGGAGCAGACCATCTGCTTGCCTCAGCTTCTGAGCGCCCATTCTGTCGAGCTGTCGTTGAAAGGTGTCGTTGACACCCACCAGTCTTGGACTTATCTCGACTCACGTAGCAAGATCATGACTGATAAGCCACTTTGAGGTGACACGTCATGCGGAGCTCCGCTATTCTGCCGGTTTCAAGACAAGAATTTCCGGTCCGTTTGTTGACGACTGCAATACATTCAACACCATGTCCGCGCTCGCGGCTCGCAGAGCTGCTCAAGCGGCTCAAGCGACGCCAGTAGTGGCTGCAGTCACTCCTGAAGTTGCTGCGAAGCCCCGGTCGCCCAGTCCCACGCCATCAGTAACGGATCTCATCTCGTCCGATTTCGAAGCAGGTCCGTCGAAACGTCGGAAAGGGTCCAAGAACAACGCACGATACTTTGCCCCAGAAGACGATGCCGAGACCGACGAGGTGGTTGCGAACGGAAGACAAGGAAGCAAGAGATCACGCCGGTTTTCGCCTAGTGCGCCGGCGAGCGACGCGGAAGACGGAGTCGACTCTTCTGACGACTCGTCCGCCGAGAAGGATGTGGACGAGGGTCGGGCCGACTGGACGGTGCCCTCGACACCTCGTGTGGAAGCAGTAGCATCTGCTAGCAAGACGGTCGCTGCGGCAAGCGTCTCGCGCTTCAGGGCTGTGACTGGAGTGAACATACAGCTTCTCTCGACGCATACACTGGACGAATATGGATTCGAGGGGAGCGGTCAGGGTGTAGTGCTGTCGCTCGGCAAGCAGGATGTGAGTCTTCCAGCCGAATCTCATGTGCGTGACAAATCACTGATGTTCAGTCGATCATGTTGGCAGGCATCTATATTGTACTTCCGCTCCAGGGTTCGTTCGATCTACTGTCAACCACCCTATCCCCATCGATCACCCCGACTCCGGTCTTTGCACCCTCATCACATCCTATACCCGTCATCGCCCCTTCAGCCACGACCATCCGTCGCCTTCCGCTTCCGTCGTCTATGCTGTCAAAGCTACCTTTACCCTCGACCTTCCAGCTAGCCGAGTCGCGGACAATCCTCCTGGTCCGGGAGTACGATTGCGGACTACAAGGTCTGAAAGGTGGAATAGTCCCTGGCTTTACGAACATCTGGGGTGAGGAACGTGGAAGCTGGGGTCTGAGAGGCGTACATCCTGTCAGTCCCTTCCGAGATCGAAAGCACAGATCACTGATATTCTCCAGGTCTCGAGCTCGACGAGTACCTTGTACCCACACATTACGCCTGAATCATGGATAGAACCATTACGGACCCTCTCCTCCCCACCCGAGACTGCATCGGAAGAGACCGACGAGGAGGAGGAAACACCACCGATAGCGCTAGTCAAGGGCCCGAAACGGTCTGGTAAATCTACACTCGCCAGGGCGGCACTCAACAACCTGTTGAATCGATACGACCGAGTCGCATGGCTAGAATGCGATTTAGGTCAAGGTGAATTTTCACCAGGCGGGACTGTCGGTCTATGGATCTTGGACCAGCCTGTACTCGGTAAGTCCCAGACCAGACTGCTGAATTGGATGGAAGTCTTCGCTGATGATTCCTAGGCCCACCGTTTACACATCCACGTATACCGGACAAAGCGCATTATCTCGGTTCATTCACCCCTCAAACCTGTTCTGAAGAGTACATCGCCGCTATCCAGCACTTGCTCACATACTATCAATACGAAGTCGCCCACCCACTCCTCGCTTCGTCCCGCCGGCAAGCGGATAAGGTATCATCGGTCGTTCCGCTCGTTACCAATACCCAAGGATGGGTCAAGGGACTAGGCGAAGAATTACTACGAGCTATCGAACTGGCATCCACGCCTACTCACGTATTCGCATTCGAATCACCGTATGAGGAAACAGTGGATATGGGAGCAGGGTGGACATCTTCACCTCCCCCTATCGATCAACCGACCACTGGACGGATGTTCACACTCCAATCACCTCCGGTCTCGCCGCTGCTCGCTCGTCATACTCCATCGGATCTACGGACATTATCAATGATGACCTATTTCCATTCTCACCTGTCCCCCTCCAAGGCAACGACATGGGATTTCAATCTCCCCCTTCTAGCTATACCGCCTTGGCAAGTTGACCTGTCCCCTTCTTCATCGTCATTGAGAAGGGTGATCATGTCTGGCGAAAGCGCCGATTCGATCGATCCGTCCGACCTTCCACTCGCATTAAACGGAAACATTGTCGCTCTCCTCGAACACACGAATCAAGATCCAGCCAGTCAAACCGTGTTTGATCCCCTCGAGCCTCCTCCAGGTATGGAGGAAAGCACCTACCTCGGTTTAGCGCTTATTCGAGCCATCTCCCCCCCAGCGGACGACCAGTCATTCAAATTACACCTCCTCACGCCCCTGCCCTTTGAGACATTACGAAGGGCCAATACTATAGTCCGGAATGGCGCGATCGAACTTCCGCTCTGTGGGATGTTGGATTGGCGATATCCTAATGCAAGCGATTTGGCAGGTATCAAATGGGAAGAGGCGCCGTTCTTGGATGTGAGCGGGGTAGTAGGGGTCGGGGGCGAACGACGTCGATTCAGGCGAAATTTGATGCGGAAGGGCCAGTAGAGCGTGAAGATGCATACTGTATTAATGTCACAACATGGTTTGAACGTGGCTACAACGGAGGTGGGCTAGACGACAGCGGCGACGGGGAGAGGTTCAATCATGCTCGGCGGACCACTGCTATGCCCATGGCCATTAACGCCATTCGGCAACGCCGCCCGGGCAACTTCCACCTTCTCCTCTTCTTCCTCTCTAAGTTTTTTCAGTCGAGCCTCTTCTCTCTCCCGCTTGAGTAGAGCTTTATGTTCATTGACAGCTCGTAAGCGAGAAGCACGGACGGACGTCGATGCAGGTTGTATACGTCGATTCGAGCGTGCTTGATCCATCCGGATCGAGTCTGATGCGAAGGCGGGAAAGACGCGTCCAAACATCTCTGTGGAGGTGATGAGCTAGAATTCACTGGGTCAAGTGAGGGCAGAGGGTGGACTCACCATAAGCGAGCTGAAGATCTTTACGATCTAACGTATCGCTCTTGCGATGTTTCGCTAGACCACAAGCGAATTGCCCGACTAGGTCGATATGCTCGTCAGCCAGTTTGAGAAGGAGCTACACCCAGTCAGCTTCTGTATTCAAAAGAGTCGTAGTGTACTCGGGACCTACCGTCTCGACGTCCTCCTCAATGACTAGGCCCTTGTCGATTCCTTCTGCCAATTCTTGCACTTTCCTCTTCTTCTGCCCTGGCAGTCCACTCGTTTCCTCCGCACCTTTATCCCCCTCACCTTCCATCTCAACTTCATCAATGATCGCCCTGATCTCATCTGGCAACTTCTCCAACAAAACATCACTGAGGACTTTATCCCGCCTAGGCCCACTTGACCTCATGGCCGGCCTGAATTCGCCCAATTTTTCCCTCAGGCTCGAATCGTATTCGCTCGTTGGGGCCCATGTCGTCCGTGCCAATGCTCCGTGAGCTCGATCATGATATTGCTGGGCGGTAGGTATCTCTGTTGACGAAGGGTTCCGGAACGCTTGAGGTGGGGCGGCTGCTCCTCGATTGGACGGACCGCTAGCTTGGTTTATAAGTTGTTCAGGAGTTTGCTGAGGTTGTGGTCCTTGTTGCTGCTGATGTTGTTGTTGTTGCTGCTGTTGCTGTTGTTGATGTTGTTGAGCGGCGTTGGCGTACATTGCCGCATTCATCGGCGGTCGAGCGAAACCCTGAGCACCGGTAGGTTGGATAGGTATACCCTGCTGTAACATCCGTTGAAGCGTCGCCATCTGAGCCGGGTTGGGTTGAGCATTAGGTCCACCAGGTGTTCCCGCTTGAGGCTGGATCGGCTGAATCTGATTCTGCTGCGGCGGCGGACGCATCTGAGGTGATTGCGCGGCTTGCGATTGCGGACCGCTCCCGACACTCGAGTTACGTTGTTTGCCAGCCGGGATATGGAGGTTGACAGGGACGTTGTTGGGGATGGGGAAGTTCGGTCCGCCAGTGCTCGGTGTGCGATTGGGCATGGCGTTCGGTGTTGCGGCAGCACCCACTTGTGGTGATTGACCCTGTTGGTTCGCGAGACCCATCTGGTTGATATTGGCCAAGTAGACGTTACGGATCTCGGGTTTCTGGGACAGTCAGTACTATGTCCGCAAAGAGACATAGCAAGCACGGTGGGATATAGTGTAGTAGATCGGCGGAAGGTTGAGACAAAAGGTAAAGTTAGGGGCAAGGTTGGGAATGGGTTGAATGACGAAGCTAGACCCGTGGTCTAGACACGACTCACCGAGGCAAAGATCTGCTCCCTCTGATACTCTGGCATAGCCGATAACCTGGCAATCGTGTTCCGCATGCTGGCGGCTTTGCTCTGTGGCGTCTGCTGAACGGCCGGTTGACCCTGTGGTTGCTGCGGTTGCTGCTGCGGTTGTTGCTGTTGTTGCGGTTGCATCCCCTGTGGCGGCCTCGGCGACCCGAATCCCATCTGTCCACCTGCTTGACCCTGCTGGTTCCCATCCATACCGCCCATCTGCTGCTGCTGTTGTTGACTGTGCAGTTGCGCCCTCGCCATCGCACTAGCCTGATTGAGCATGTTGGTCGCTCCCTGCGCCCGGGTCATGTTGGCCTGTGCGAGTTGTCGTAGTTGCATTTGTTGATACTGCTGCGGGTCCATACGCTGATGTCCGCCTCCCTGGACCAAATTCTGGAATTGCGCTTGTTGAGCAGCGAGCTGTTGAACGTGCGCAACCGCAGCTGCCGCTTGCGCTTGAGCTTGATGGGCTTGCTGTTGCTGCTGTTGCTGTAACGGTGCGAGTTGTTGTTGGGCTGCCATTTGGAGTTGAGCTTGAGTCATCGGTGGCATTTGATGGTTCTGCGATACCGGGTTGGCGAGATTGTTTTGGACTATAGCATTCGCTTCTTGACTTTGGAAACGCTGGAGTGCAGCTTGACCCGCTTCGGTGCGTAAGAATTGGTCAAACTAGGCCATAAGCTAGGTCCACTTGCGGGAAATCGCCGAGAGAGGGCGACTACTGACCAAGTTCTCCTGCTCGACCTGCAGCTGACCAGCATTCTTCCGTTTGAGAAGGGTAGGAAAGTTCTGAACGATAGTGTCGACAGTCGGCACCGACTTCAAAGGTGGTGTCGGACCCTGATTCATTCTCGGTTGATTCGGGTTAGGCGAAGGGTGATGGACCATGGGCGATTGAGATGGACCACCTTGTTGTGGTGAAGGAGCCGTCATGTTTGGCTGCATCGGGAGTTGAGAATGTTGCGGGACAGGTGTAGGAGCTTGATGTTGTTGCTGAGGCTGCATAGCGGCCATTTGTTGCATTTGATGTTGTTGCAGGCTGTTCTGTTGGAGGCGTTGTTGTCGCTCGAGCAGGTGCTGGAAGTTCTGCTGAGAGCCAGTCGGATGTTGTTGTTGTTGCTGCTGTTGCTGCTGTTGCATCATCATCTATTCATCATCAGCGTTTCCACGATGCTCGCTGGAGCCGAAAGCTCACCTGCTGCTGGTTCGGCACCTGGTTCGCCTGCTGCATCTGGACTCGCGGACTAGCGCTCTGCGCTTGCTGATGCTGCTGTTGTTGTTGCTGAGCAGCTCGTCCTCTTCCACCTTTCGGTCCAGCTTGCTGACCTTGCCCCTGCTGCTGTTGACCATCACTCGCCTGCCCTTGCGCTTGCCCTCTCCCGTGTTTCATCAACGTCGTCACTTTCGCCCTCATGAGCTGCAATTTCTGATCTTGAGGTAGTTGATGTTCGACCTCGCTCAGAAATCCCGGGTTCTGCGATAGAAGCAAAAGGAGCTGGTTTGCCGATAAGTTGGCAGGGTTGATGGGAGGGTTCCCATTTTGACCTTGGTTTGGCGTCGCCATCGCGCGAGAGAGGCGACCTCCAGCTAGAGTCGAGCCGGGGGTGGGAGGGATCGCCGGGCGCGAAGGAGCCTACACGTCGAGCGTGGATGGATGGATGGCGAGAAGTAGTCACAGGTGAAGGAAAGACAAGGTGTAATGAACAGAGTCACTCGTACCTCGATCCCGTCGAGGTAGAAATGCGGGGCCAAAGATCACATTTCAAGTCGATCAAGTAAGCCCTCTGTCGTTTGATTTTGTACGAGCTTTTACTTCACCCCGATAGCATACGGGCACCATGTCAGCAGCGAAAGGGAAAGAGAAGGAAAAACCTATCGCCTCGCTGTTCGCCGGAGCGACGGCGGGTGGTGTAGAATCATTCATCACATATCCCTTCGAATCGCTCAAGACGCAACTTCAATTCGGAGCTCTCAATGGTCAAAAAGTAGATATAATCTTCACTACCTCAACGGCCGAAGCATGCTGAGAAGGTACTAGGCGAGCTCGCCTTATCAGGTCCTAAAGCAGACCATCGCTCAACGAGGTGTTGCTGGTCTCTACGCCGGTTGTTCGGCCGTGGTCATTGGTAATGCAGTCAAGGCCGGTGTCCGATTCACGACGTACGATCAGTTCAAGCTGCTCCTCAGGGACGACGAGGTGGGTGCCTTCCCGCTTCCACGCATGCTTGAGGCTATACTGATACATCCGATAGGGCAGGCTATCCGCCCCTCGATCGATGTTGGCTGGTCTAGGAGCAGGTATGATGGAAGCTATCATTGCCGTCACGCCGTCCGAAACTATCAAGTAAGCCTTACTCCTCGAGCTTTGTCAGAGCCAAGCTGATGGAGGTTAGGACAAAGATGATCGAAGATTCCAAACGCGATCAGCCCCGGTTCAAAGGCACTGCTCACGGTGTACGGACCATCATAGCTGAAGAGGGGTACAGGGGGATCTACCGTGGTCTAGGTCCAGTCGTGAGTTCTCTCGTCGACAATTGCTCTCGAAGGAGCCATAGGCTGATTGCGATAGATGTTGCGCCAAGGAGCCAACTCGGCTGTGCGGTTCACGTCCTACTCGACTTTCAAGCAGTTGGTTCAGGGCAACAATACGCCTGGTAGTCAATTACCAAGCTGGATCACATTCGGTATCGGTGCTACCGCGGGTGTCATCACTGTCTGTAAGTCACGAACTAAGCAAGACTCATGGAATGGTGCTGACATGTCCAGACTCGACGATGCCGCTTGAGTGAGTCGCCGTGCTCAAGTCGACACAGCATATTGAGCTGACCTTACCTTCCCAGCGTGGTCAAGACGCGGATGCAGTCGCTGCAGGCTAAGACAGAGTACCGCAACTCGCTACACTGCGCATACAGGATCTTCACCGAAGAGGGCGTCACGCGATTCTGGAAGGGTACCGTACCCCGACTTGGACGGCTTATCGTGTGTCCCGCTTCTTACCACGCACAATCACATCTCGGCTGATGTTCTTAGTTGAGCGGTGGAATCATCTTCACCGTATACGAGCGAGTCTACCCCTTGGCCGCTGCTGTTGTTCCGTAGCCGCTCCAGGGTGCGCGGATGGGTATGACATGCATAGCATGATAATCTTTTCGGTCGTCATATGTAGTGTATTGCAGCATAACATCTATCCTGGGGGCAGGAGACTGACATCCACCTCGGTCCTCTCGGCAACTTCCTCCTCCTCGTGATTCGGAATAGGACTTCGGGGTAGGACCATGACACCTGATTACAGTCAGCACGAGCGATGCCCGTAGGTCAATGAAGTGAAAGTGACGCACCGGACCTGGCGGCTTCGAGAACACCAAACGTCCTCATCAAATTCAAGAACGCGTTGACCCTAACGCTCTTGGCCGTGAGCTGTACAATACAGTCGTTCTCTCCAACATCGACGATCCTTCCGCCAAACTGCTCAGCCAGAGTCTTGATAGCCGTGAAGTGCAGGTTTTTAGCGATCAAAGCTTCGGAAGCGCTCATCCCCTCGGTCGACCTTCTGGAAGGGTAAAGCGGGTTGGTTGAAGTGGAATTCTCGAAAGACCTAGCGAGCGCTTGTTCCTTCTCCACCATGTTTTCTTCGGTTCCGGTCGTACCTTCGTTAGAAACGAATGAGGGTGCCGAGGCGGTTTGGTCAATTGCGCTGTCGTACGCTGCTTGAGAGGTGTGAGAGTCGGAGGAAGGGTTGGAAGCGAATTCAGGGCCGAGAGTTGAGACTTTGGCGAGGAGGAGTTCACGCTCGACACATCGGGTGTTGGTGTAGTCCAAAACAGCCCACACGGGTACCTACACCGTGTCAGCGCCTAATCAACACATGTATATCAGTCTATGCGAGACTTACCAGGTCCTCGAGCTGTCGGCGAGCCTGCTCAATGACGCCATCTTGACCCTTCAGGACGATGCACATTCGAGACAGATCACGGATCTCAGTCTGACACACGACGAGCGAGTCTACCCCATCAGCATCGCCTCCCTCACGATGAATAGGGTACACCCCTCACCAATGTTGAAACCCCTTCCAGCAAGAATACCCGAAACCCTCGACAACACACCCGGCTCGTTCTGCACCAGGCAGTTCAGTCGGTGTCTACCGGATCAGCAGCATTCCTCTCGATGCCACTTTCATTTGCGAAGCAGGACTGACCGCTTGAAAGGCTCAGCACTAGGGGGAGGGGTGTTGTAGAGGATGTTGGTGACGGCCTCTTCGGCAGTGACGTTTCGCTGACTGCGGACGAGGTGGGGCAGACTTCGAGACGACCTGTGCATCTTGTCTATCCGGCAGTCAGCATCTCTTTGCCCTACGACCGGCCTGTATCTTGCGCGTCACGGGGCAGACACGACTCACAGTCAATCGCGCTCGTGCTGTCTTTGATGGACCTGGGCTTCTCCTCTGCCTGCCTCGGGGTCGTCGACTGCCATCTTGCAGCAGCGACGTTCGTGGCCTGAACGGCAGGTCGGACCCTGCTGGAGAGGGAGGTGATAGCTCTTCTGGACATTGCGAATGAGTATTGGTGGAATCGGCTATATGAACCGTCTTCGACTTTTTCCCAATCAGTGAGTGGTCTTCGGCCGGTCGTCGGGAACGAGTCGATGTCGTCCAGGCACGCGTGTCGTCTGGGGTTATTGCCACGTCATCATCTCTTATCAAGTCACAAGGACATCCGGCACAAGCTTTCCGGTTCCTGAGCTATTTTGTGTTGTTTATGCGCCCAAACACAACCGACGGGACATTTGTTTTGTTTCGAACGCCTCCTGACCTGTCCATCGTGTTGACGTCTATTGTCAACTGCATCATCATCAGCTCCACTCCTGCTCTCCGCTCTGCTCGATCAAAGCATTCATCTCAGGACCCGAATGGAAACCCAGGGGTAATACGCTTTTGCTTTTGTAATGAACAAGGAACAACTTATCCTTCCCCTTTGTGTTTGGTGCACGGACATTTCTTGGCTCGGCGCAAGAGCGGATTGGCCCACCTCCTAGCAGTCAGCCGTACTCATATATTCACCCCCCCTCTCATCATCTTGCTCAACTTACTCATCGTCCATCTATAGTACGTCTCTCTACGTTATATTAACCAAACCTCCCGACCTACAACTCGCCAACCCGGCTACCCACGCTCTTTACCAGCAAACCAAACGAAACCGATAAACAAACGACCTACACCTAACCCCGCCAACCCAATTCTACCAACTTCAACAAGAACCCCGATCTCAATCTTATTCAACGAAATGTTCTCTCTACTCACTTCTGTCGCTGCTTTTGCGCTCGCTGCCTCGCCTGTCTTCGGTAGGATCTACACGACCAACCCCGTCGCTACTACAACTGGTACTGGAGGACAAGTTCTGACTGTTCAGTGGGGTGAGTGGCGGGTCTTTCTTCTGTGTTCTCTGTTCTTCCAGTCTCTGTTCAGGAAGGACTCCAAATGTGGACAGCGAGTCTCAGCCCTCTCTCCTGCAAGAGGAGGAGATCATCCGGCTTTTCATCCCCGTTGTTGCCACCGTCCATCTCATCATACTTTTCACTCCCTGCCCAACCCTCCCCCGGGTCACGCGCCCAGAGATGCCAAGACCCGCACGGACATCTTCACTAACATTCCAAAACAGCCGATGATGGCAACACCCCTACTCTCGGCGACATTGGACCATGCTCCGTCGACCTCTACACTGGATCCGTCTACAAGCAGGTCCAGCTCCAGAACCTCGCTGCTTCCGTCGATGTCTCCAAGACCGCCCAGATCATGACTACCATCAACCCATCCGCCGGAGAGACTGGTAAGTCGATCCTTCTTTCTATGATATTTTACCTTGTCTGATATAGTACTAGGCCCTTACTACTTTGTCCGATTCACTTCGCTCGACTTGAAGGACTCTGAGAACCCTCAGTACCCTTACCAAGCCTACTCTGCCAAGTTCACGTAAGTCTGCCCTTTTCTCTCCATTGCAGCCCGGGGTCAACCGCTGATGAGACCAGGCTCGAGCAGATGACCGGTGAATTCAACGCTTCCATCATGGCTGACATCTCCGCCTCTGGCAGCTCGAGCTCCGCCCCCGTCTCATCGTCTACCCGATCAACCGGCTCTTCATCGACCGTCGCCCGACCACCCGCCTCTGCTTCAGCCACTGAGAGCCCTAACGGCGCTACCGCCACGATCGTCTCGACCGGTTTGATCGGCTGTATGGTCGGTCTATCAGCTTACATCGCTCTTTAAGCGTAGTACTATACCCCTTTATCCTACTTTATGCCCCTATCAACCCCTTTTTCATTCTTCGCTTTCCTTTCTTTTTGAATGACTTTACTTGATCATATGGACCTTGAGGGTCAAGGATACGAAGAGGGACAATCTTGACGATTTATAAAGCGTGTCATATCATGTGATGAAGGACCATCTTGCTTGAATTGGACGTCGAGGCATTCTGTCGACCAGTACAGGAATCCGGTCGAGACCGGTCAGGATCGTAATACATCCATTGGGCCAAACTCCCAGACCAGGTCACAGCAGCAGGAACACAATGCTACCCAAGCTTGTGCCCCATTGAAACGCAACCAGGGCTCACGCAAGCCCTTGACGCCCAAGATCAAACGCAAGGCATGCTCAGCAAGCGCCGAAAGCAGGAACAGCAGACCGATTGTGGGAACATCTGACCGATTTGCATCAGCAGATTGAGCAAGTCGACATGGCGCGGCTGCACATCTCATACGTTGAACTAGTTGAGCATACGTAGCGCTCCAAAGGCAAGATTGAGCGCGAAACCCAGCACGATTCCCATCTGCCCCCATCAGCCGCTCGGCAGTGTATAACGTCACTGCAATACTCACCTGCATCCGCTGCCCAAAGACCGCACTCGGTAACGTCTCCCCACCAACACCCAGTGACCCAGCAACCCTCGAGCCCACTTCATCGTTCCCTCCCGACGATGCTTCGGCGTCCGCATCGAAAAAGTTCGGTAATGGTGGATCTCGGAATAGAAATATAGGCAGGACAGGCCATAAGAAGCCGGTTAGGAGACCGTGCATTATGTTACTGTACATCCCATCGCTGGAGGCTGGGCCCATCAGACTTGTATCTCTGGAGGAAAGGGGTGGGGGGACATACTGGTTGCTGTCTCGGCTGTTAGGTCACCTTCGATCCATTGTTCCTCTAGCGCTCTTGCGTGCTCGTCATCTGATACCGTCAGTGTCCGAGCTGAGTGGGGAGGATGTAAGGAGGCAGACTCACTGACGTCCCCAACGTCCAGACCCTCTGGCACCTCCTCGCCTCTCGACTCGTAGAATTGCCTTCGCATATTGGCCACATCAGCCGGAGACAATCCAGCATCAATGAGCACGTCGAATCCTCTTCGTCTAGGTGCGGTACTCTGCACCTCATCAGCTCTGTCTCTCGCCTGGCACCACGATGAAATAGCTGACCTCTTCTTCTTCCCGTTCTTCAGCTTTCTTCTCATCCAGCTTCCCACCGACTATACAATGTAGCCAAACCCTCTCTTCATCTTGTTTCTTCTTGCCCTTCTCTCCTATCGTCCCGGTCATTTCCGCGTTCTCATCCTCTGCTAGCCCGACTTCTTTCAAAACTGATTCGACATCACCTCCCATCGTTGAGGCCTGACGGCGAAGTCGGTCCTCGAGCGACCGAAGCCAGGGGATGAGCAGGATCCCATCGGTAAGTAGTCTACCGGAATGAATCAACCGTAATGATAGTGGCGTGAGGGACGGTCTGAGATGACGAATCTGAGCTATCAGCTCTGCTCAGCTTTCACAAGCCGGTGGACCACTAGCTGACCTGATCCTTGACACTGCCGACCGTTTCACCCGGTTCGACCCATAATTCCAAGTTGCCTTCTTTACCCTCGTTCGAGAAGATCACAGTCACCCTCCTCCCTTTCTCTACTCTCACTTTCTTCTCCTCGTCCCTCGAACCATGTTGTGGGTCGGTAAGTGGATGTTGTCTCTCGAGATCAGGTTCTATGGCCCTTTGTTTGCCCTTGGCTTTATCGGTTAGATGCCTTCTTGCACCGAGTTTTGACCGGGATACGGGGGAAAGTAAGGGGTGAGGTGTACTTCCTGATGCCGAGGGGACGGGAGAGAGGAGTGGGAGGGACTCTTCTCGTTGAGTAGGACTCGGCATGGCGTAGGGTGAAAGGTGGTCAAGAGTGAGGGTATAGAGAGTTGCGTCGTTGACTCGTCGTGGCGTTCGCGTGTGGCGGGCCCCCACCTTTTCCGGAGTAGTGTACTCTGTCAGACAGGGAATCGACTTGATCGTATGCACTGCAGCTTGGGGACGGCTGAACTGCTCTGAGAGTCAGCGCTGCTCACGCCGTCCCTAGCATGTGCCAGTGCTGCACCATGCATCGATGGTAGGCAGTAAGCAATTCCACCAATCTGGATTCGGGGAAAGGTGGTGCCTGAGAAGCGGATCAGAAGTTGGTGAAACGATCTCGTCCAACTAGCTACTGGCAACCCCTTCCTTCTAGTCTAGCTACTCACCTTCTCATACGCTCCTCTCCTACCCTCCCTCTTCTCGCGATCAGCTCGGGAGCTAGTCGACTGTCTTCCTTTCACGTCGAATTCTTCGACTCCGGCTCCACTGGTTGCTCTTCCGACACTCTCGAGTCTTTTCGTTCCCCATACCCCAGTTTTCGAAAAGTCGATCAACGTATAAGATCCAGATCTCAGAGTTGTCTCGCTTCGTGTCCGATACAAATCACGACCTGTCTTACATAGACGTCTCGGCATCACCTCACATCCGCCTCTCGTTCGTCCGACCAGTATCGCAAGGGCTTTTATTCAGCACTCTTCCGTCTACGTCTACCCTCTCCCTCTCGTCTCAATCGATTTGAGCAATCCTTCATCACCCTGCCCTTTGGTAAACCACTTTCTGCGATATGTACGGCGAAAACACCCGCTCGACATCGACATATACCACTCCGCTAGCAGCTCCGCCTCCTCCATTACACCTCCTTTCTGCCCAACAAGGTCGAGGAACGCACAATATGCACCTGCCCGCATATGCTGGTGCCCGACATACCCTAGGGCCGATGTTCAACGACGAAGAAGATGGGGATGACTCGGCGTTTATTGCGCAGCAGATGAACCTGTTGGGACTGAATGAGGCTCAAGCAGGCGGCAGGAATCAGAATGGCCAGGTACGCATACTTTCATTCATCTCGTCTGGGTTGATGGTGCTGATGGAGCTTTTGCAGAGGAGGAGAAACACCACTACGTCTGGTCCCAACAATTCGAATCATCGCAACAACCGACGTCAGGCGAGATCTCAAACCCAAGAACCGGAATACGAATTCGACCAATCGCAGCAGGCTGCAGCCTACCTCGCTCTTCAAGCTCAAGCACAACAAGCCCTCCTCGCAGCTCAATTTCAATCGGCAGGAATCGATCACCAGACTCAACAAGCACTCGCACAACGATACCAAATGCAACTCCAGCTAGCCGCACTTCAACTCCAACAGCAACAGCATCAGCAGCAGCAACAACAACAAAATCGACAACCACAACGTCGACCATCACCCAACCCACCATACAACCAATCACAGCAATATCACGGTTCCGCATACGCATCGGCATCTGATCAACGAAATCAACTCGCGGCGCAGGTTCAGGCCAACTTGCTGGCTCGGACTCGACGACAGAAGAATCTTGACGACGCAGAGACTCGAGCTCGATTCGAGGCTGCCCCAAACGTCAACAAGGACCAGACATCACCCGTCCACTCTGGTCATCAATCCCCCTTCGCTCCCAAGACGACTCGACCTGGACTGAGGGACGACGTGTGGGGTAGTGGACCAGCCAATACTTTCAGTCCCGAGACTTCGCCAGCGTCTTTCGCTCCTCGAAACACAACGGAAAACCTATGGAGGACCGAGTCGCCGAAAACGTCTACTTCCGCTTTCGCATCTCGCTTCGGCACCAGAGCACAAGCTGGAAGTCAGCTCTCGTCCGATCATTCATCAAGCGACGGACTGTTCCACCACACGCGAAGCTCAGCTGAAGATGCCGCTTCTACCGATACCGACCTATCCCTCTCGCACGCCGACACTACCGCTCAGACCTCGCCCAAATCTACCGAGTCGGAATTTGACAATGACGACAAGCCCGCTACCAAATTCGCTACATCAGGATTAGGACTGGGCCGACCAGCTCGAGCTTGGTCGACTCCTGCTTCTTCTGGATCTCCGCCGGCCACCGGTAATGCCGTTCAACCTCGATCGACTTCTTATACCGCTGGTGCCGGTGCCGGCGCGGCTGTTAATGTTCTTCGACAACCGTTCGGGCCGCCGGGCAACATCGAAAAGCTGAAGGAAGAGAATTTCAAGACTTTGTAAGTCATAGTCGTGCACACTCCGGTCACCATTCCATCTCTTCCGGGTGACTCTCAATCCGTTCACCTAATGGTCGCGTTGTGATGTCGAAGCTCAGTTCGGTGACTGACTTTTCAACAGGCTGCGAAAACGCGCCGGAGCGGGTCTTCACATGCTCAACAGGCGAGCTTCGCCCAATGCGCACCTTTTGTCCCTCGAATGACGATCACCGGCTGCCCAATTCGACGAGCAACTTTCCATCATCCAAAATCACTAAGGTTGTGATCGAACTTTCATCCAACATGTTGTAGCTTGTCCCTATGCAATCTGTATCGTCTTCCAACCCCTTCCACATGCATGTACTACTCCAGCTGCCAGCACCTCACACTTTGTGCATCACACAGTATCACACCGTCTCCAAGCCTTCTCACAGCCCCGCTCCGCTCCGGTCCCTACGCGTCCCGCTCACCGCTCTCAAGCCCGCAATGTCTATGCCCGTGACTCCTTCACTCTCCGACGACAGCGCTGACAACGTTGTCGGCGCTTTCATTCACCCCGGCAAGTCAGCCCCGCATTTTATGCCTCTCACTCTCCAGCCTGGACAATCGCCTACGTCTTCACCAATCCGGCGCAGCCTTCGGGCTTGTTCGGATGTCAAATACGACCTTGGCCATCTTTCGACGTCACCTCTTCCCGTGCTCGGCTCTCAGCGTCAGGTGATCGTCCACTTAGACGCGAATCATAAAGTGGCCAAGGCGATCATGGAGGTGAGTGCCTGCGCGGAGAGGTCGAGCTGATCTTCAGAGGAAGCAAGAGGACGGGTTCGAGGCGAAGTTGAAGCGGTATCGCGATGAGGTCGCCACGGAGTTTGATCGACTGAGGAGCCGGATGAATGAGTCGGAGGATCGACACAGACAAGCCGAGGATCGACACAGACAAGCCGAGGGCCGTTACAAGCAAGAATTCACTCGGCACCGACGTGTCGTTGCGTATGGAATTTACAAGTTGATGGGCGCTACTTTCTTCCCCGACCGCTACCGACTCCGTCCAGCCCGAGATGGCGATCTAGATGTCAGCATCAACCCCAATCAGGAGCCCTTGTTGATGGCAGCTGATCAGTTCAGCTCAAACAAGACCTCTTAAGGCTGGCCACGTATGGCAATTGGGGTGTCAATCACGCGGATGCATGGCAAGTCTTGACGCTCCCGACCATGCACATATTCCTCAACGACATCATCCCCAGCCTGCGGCACACTATGGCTCACCCAGAGCTCGACATTCGGCGGTTGGTCGCAGACGCCTTCGAGCTTGTCAAACTATCGGACGCGGACGACCCAACGACGTCACCGGACGGTATCGCTCTGCGGTACCTCCTCTACATCTTGGGTCCCGCCAGGGCCGGAGAGATCGTCCGGGATTTGCGCAACGACCAAACTGGAGAGCTCCCAGTCCCCAACAATCTGTTGCTCGCAGCCTACGCACCCTATCTCTCTCAACAATGACCCGCCATCCGACGCCACTCTCCCCTCGAATTCAGTTCTCTGTTTATCTCTTGTCAACTACATTCCGCTATGCCAAATATCACAGTCAGTACCACCTTTCCCGCTTATGTTCTGGTAATATCTGATGTCTGACAGAACGTAGGTCAGACTACGGCACCCCACAGGGACCACTACGCTTTCATTCGACCCGAACACGACAACGCTAGATGACCTTCACGGTCTCATCTTTTCCGCTTGTGAAGTCCCGCCCGAGCTGCAAGAGAGTGAGTCGACCGGCTTGTGCATGTATGTCCTTGCCCACGCTGATGAAATGAACCTCTAGTCAAGTACAGCTATCCTCCTAAACCCTTTCCTTCCCTTTCGGCCAGCTCTACCCTCTCATCCATCCCAATCACCAAAGGCGAACAACTAATCGTCACTGCCGGCCAACCCAAACCTTCCCCTGCGACTTCCACTCCATCCATCTTTGGAGGAGGCGGCGATACTCCCGCTCCATCCGTCAAACACCTCAACGAAAGTCTTTCAGCTCCAAATCGTTTGACTCCAGCATCTCAAATAGGTTCAGCGGCCGGATCGCCTTACGCTTCGACAACGACCACGAGAACAGCAAAATCGGGTGGAGAAGGCGGGAGGGTGGCTGTGCTATTACCGGGTGATGCTGGGACGTTGGAAGTGAGGAAAGTGCCGGACGATAATGCTTGTTTGTTCTCGGCCGTCGGGGTGGTGTTTGAGGGAGGTATAGATGGGGCGAATGGGTTGAGAAAGGTGGTCACGGATGCTATACGGAAAGACCCAGATACCTACTCGGAGGTCATGCTAGGGTGAGCAGAGTCTTCACGCTTCGTCGGCCACGTAACATCAGTCGAACGTCGCACTGACGAGTCCACAGCAAGCCAGTGGAGGAGTACATCCAAGCCATCTCCAAACCCGATACATGGGGAGGCGCAATCGAACTATCCATCTTCTCATCCCACTACCGTACCGAGATCTCCTCTTTCGACGTCCAGACTGGCCGAGTAGACCGATTCGGCGAAGGTCAATACGATACTCGCTGTGTCCTAGTCTACTCCGGAATCCACTACGATGCTCTGTCGCTCTCTCCAGCGCCTGATGCGCCTGCTTCATTCCATACGACCGTATTCCCCGTTCACGACGACTCGATACTCGATGCTGCTAGGCAGTTGGTACAGAAGTTGAAGGATCAGCACTATTATACCGACACGGCTACTTTCGATTTGAGATGTGGAGTGTGTGGTGAGGGATTGAAAGGTGAGAAGGGAGCTAGGGAACATGCTATGGCTACGGGTCGTGAGTCCCTTCACCCTGTCAGACAGGTTGTTCGTCGCTGATCAGCAGACGTCGAGTTTGGCGAGTATTAGTCTTGTCTCGCCCCCTGTCTGTGTTCGGGCGTTTCGGAGAAGTCACATCTTCGTTGTATCGAGTGTCTTGTCAGTATAGATGCAATAGAGCTAGTGCACATGGTGCATGTACTACGACTTCTGACTAACTTTGCGTACTTTCGACTCGAGCGATGCTCGGCGATACTGATACTATAGCTACAATGATACTACTTCTTCAATGGTGCGCCCCTCAATGGAGTGTCCAAAACCGACATTTACTCGAGGTCCTGCTTGAGGACGAACCTGTACCTGACCTGGTTGTTCTTGACCTTCTCAACGGCCTTGGCAGCGTCCTTCATGGGCAAGATCTCGTCAAGGATTGGCTTGATGCCCTTCTCAGCAGCGAGCTTGAGCATGGCGTTGCTACAGGTCGTCAGCATCTCATCACTTCTGCTTGATGACAAAGCGAATGAGTGACTCACGCCTCCTTCTTGGATCCAATGTGGGTGGTACCGACCTTGCAACCGTTCGAGGCCATCTGCATAGGGTGGAGGTTCCATCCCTCGTCGGGCAGGCCGACACTGACGAAGCTAGCGTGGACCTTGAGAGTCGAGAACAAGTCGTCCAATGGGATCTTGGCGGCATCGGCGGCGGATAGCATGAAGTCGAGCTTGTCAAAGAAGGGCTTGGCGAATCCGTCAGTGTCGGTCGTGACGAACTCGTCGGCACCGAGCTTCATACAGTCGTCCTTCTTGTTGGCGGAGTGGGAGAAGACGATAACCTTGGCTCCGAGCGCCTTGGCGAACATGATAGCGAAGTCTAAGCCGGGTGATCAGTAATCGTATCCTGCGATATGAAAGGTGCAAGGAAGCAACTCACGACCGAGACCACCGATACCGACGATACCGATCGTCTTTCCTGGTCCAACGTTGTTTCGGACCATAGGGGAGTAGACGGTCAAGCCGGCACACAACATGGGCGCGGCATCCTCAGACTTGAGGGCGTCGGGGATGGCGAACACGAATCGGTCGTTGGTTCGGATGGTCTTGGAGTAACCTCCCTGAGCCATCGTTCCGTCGGCTAGGCAGATAAGCAATTTACAAACCACATGCCATCGATGTAATCACTCACGGAAAGGAGCGTTGTAAGTGTCAACAGACTTGGGACAATAGTTCTCGTTGTCCGAGTTACACCTGTCACAGTCTAGACAACTGAGGACCTGGGCTCCAACACCGACTCGCTGGCCGACTTTGAATTCGGAAACCTGATCACCGATGTGGGTGACGGTACCGATAATCTCGTGACCGGGGACGATCCACTCGTCGCTCAATGGACCCCAACCGCCAGTAACGGTATGAACGTCGGATCCACAAACACCACAGTGAGAGATGGCGATGGTGGCATCGTGAGGGCACTCGGTCTTGAGCTTGTATTCACGGACAGTGAAGTTTTGGTAGTTCTTGGTGTCTGACCTCATCAGCCCAAGAATCTTGCGACGAGTTCTCGAAACAGATGATACTTACCGGCAACACCGTAGCCTTTTCCGTGGGTAGGGGCGGGAGACATCTTTGCGATACTGGTACTGGACTGAAACTAACTGAAACTGAAACTAAAGTAAGAGTATAGGGAGAAAAGTCCGACTCTGGGCACCGTATTCGATCCTTATAGTCGATACTTTTCTTCACCACCTCGCTTCCCTTTTCATTACTGGAATACTTCCTTGACATCATCATACGCCTCTTTGAGGCATCATCATCGCAGGTGCACATGTGGAGGTCATTCGATAACGTTACTCATAGCCGACGTCATGACCGAAGTATCCGGCGTCTGAAACCCTGCAGGTTAGATGATGGAAGCAAAACGCGTCAGGCAGCTGCACAGAGATCAACAAATGCTGGAACCATCAAAATCGTACCTGACAGCAGAGCGTATCTCCGCGTGGTACCGCCGGACCTCGCTGTTGCCGCGGAGGATGCGTCATACGCACGCTGGTGATGATAACCATAAGCATTAGGACCTACATGAGGCTACGGTAAGTTACGCTACAGGTGGATCTAGAGGAAATGCTTGATGGCTGGTATTACACTTGGATTGACCACTTGATCGCCGAGCACACGACGCATCGCAGCGAGCACTTGCAAGCAAAAAGCCCGATATTCTTCCTTGTGCAGCACACGATCTGGGTGAATGTTCTAGGAACTACGTCAGCACAAGCTCCAGGTAGGACTGGCACTCGCTATCGGCTTCACGCACCTTGTCATTCGAGACGAGAGACGAGACGAGGAGGTTGAGACAGCGGTACATGAACGGTTTCCGGCTGACCGCCCAGTCCAGCCTCGAGGAAAGCTGGTCCGATACGTTGAGCAAGATTACTGCGAGATCAGCATTGTTCCAGACTGCATGAGCTTACCTTCGAGGATGGCTACCCTGTTCTCCATGAACCGCACGTTGTCGGCGTACATACTCCGATCGATTGCAGTCAAGAGCGGATATTCGGTCGCCTTCTCGCAGCTCATGATCGAGGTGAAGTATTCGTGCTCGAGGTCGAGCTTGGACGCCACAAGAGCTTGGAGCAACAACGATACGAATTCCTCTTCATGCCGCTGTATATTCGGTCAGCTGCGCCTCGGAAAGCCGAATCGGGGACTTACCGAGAAGGCAGCTGGATCAATTTGAGCAACATTGAGCATGAATCGCAGTCCGACCTGTAGTCGGCCACGGTCATCACCAAGCCTTGACCAGGACATTCGCCCGAATGGCCCGATGAAAGTGGACCAATCCTGTGTATCGTCAGCTTTACCCAAGTCACCATCCAATAATACCTACCAAACGGCGATGATCGACCACTAGAATGGCAGCGCAATCGGCGAAACACTTGGTCAATCGAGCCATGAAAGCGATCTTGTCCGCCGAATCGACCGGCGTGTCCTGGGTCACTGCGGGGAGCATATCTGATAAAAGCCTGTAGATTCTGGGACAAATGACGGTTTCCAGTATCTGCAAACACATCAGCTGAGCCGACTCTCGAGTGATTCCTACTGACCTTGGCAAATTTGTCGTCCTGTTTTTGTACAGGATCGTCATCCGCTTCACCGCCGCCCAATTGCATTAGAGTCGTATCGTCCAGCTCGAAGCCGAGTGAGCCATATTCATCCTGACTCTCGATCTTCTCCTCCCGCGCTCGTTTAGCCTTGGGTGGCATGGCTTTCAGTCGAGTATCGAGGAAGGCTTGAATGGTAGCCACCACCTCGGTAGAGCATTTGAGATCCTTCGATAGGTCGAGAGCGAAGACACGAGTAGTCCAGCCTGAAGTGATCAGCGGTCGTGACTCTCGTGACTATGAAACAAGCAGGCAGGACTCACTCTCGTGTAAGAGTGAAGGGTCGGGGAAAGAGACGCTCGCCGGAGTCGGATCGAACGAGCCGTGCAGTATGATCTGCCGGACGCAGCTGACGACCATGACCATGGTTCTCTGTACTTCCAGACGAGAGGGCGCGTTGACAGGAGCCGAATCCTTGACTTGCTGATCCAGCTCCTTCTGCAGCAGTCCCAGAATCTCGGCCAATCGATCGACGACGTAGTGAAGTGATTGACCATGGTGCCTGCACGCCACGGCGACGTACATCAACCCTCTGATACTGACTTGGCGAGAATCGAAATCGGCAGATTCGAATGCGACCCATTTCTTTGAACATGACAGTAACCAAGTTAAGAGTGATGGGGAGAAGTAAGTCGCAGCGACCATGGTCGAATATCGATTGATCAATTGACCCAGTTGTCGTGCCGTCGGCGGGAAGAGCCGATTGAACTTGACTGGCGAGACGGGCATGATGGACATAACCAACCGCTGTACATCCTTCTCCGCCTGTTGAGCCTCACTCAGGCTTTGCGAAGCGGCGATCAGGTCGGATGCTGCGACACAGACTAGGCGGAGGTATAGCTCGAACGCTGATTCCCGTTTCGACTCGGCCGGTGCGGCAGTGAGAGCCATATTAAACTGACTGATGAATGCCGGGAAATCGACGGGCGATTCAGTGGGTAAATTCCGATATTGACGATCTTTGAAAATCACCCCCAGGTCCTTCGTGGCAATGCTGAATGACTCGCGGTCGAAAGGCCACTGCCAAACGGACGAAAGTCGGATACACCGAGCAAGCATTATCTTGATGTATCGGTCCCTTCCCTGTAATTGATCGAGATGAGCACCTTCCTCCGCTTCTTCGTTGTGCGAGATCTTGATCAAGCCGATGGCGCGACGGACGAATGACCATCGAGGTATAGGGATGTAGTCGGCTGACGTCCGGCCGTGATTGTCGAATTGTTGGAGGGCGCAAAGACCAAAGACGAGGTACCAGATCCGCTCGGCCGCCAACGGTCCCACTTGATCGGGAGGGAAATGCGAGTCCAGCACTTCAGTCAGGCCTGCCAAGGACGGGTCGCGGTTGACGTGCGCTAAGATCTGTAGCACGCATATCCAAGTCGTGAGATTCGGATCGCAGATCTCGGCAGAAATTGATTCGCCTCGTAAAAGCCTCTTGAGCGGCCGAATAGCCTTATCGAAGCCCGTCGTGAGGAGCAAGGAGAGCAACGCTGCCGCCATCTGAGCCACGATGAAGGTATCATTTGATCTGGCGGCGAGACAGACAGCGAGCTCGATCAGTGCCCAGCGGATGTTGAGCATCGTAGTGCGGGCATGACGACCAGCTTTGCCCGATGGCAAATCCAGGAGGTCTAGCTTCTCGCTGAGATCGGTGATGCCCGTCCTCATGGCCGAGAGGAGGTCGTGCTCTTCTTCTGGGTTAGAGACGATGAAGTCCGCGAAGAACCGTATCGGAGCGACCTCGACGTCTTCCGCCTCTTTACTGAGCACTCGAGCCGTCGTCGCTTCGTATAGCTTCTCAAAAACGATCGACACGACAGCCTGGACCGCATTCACCGTAAGACCGGGAAACAAGTCAACACCGTAGGCCTCACATCCCTGTGGGGTGACGTCCCAGCTGCCATTGGCGATATCGATGAGTTGCGCCAATCGACCACTTCCCGGTATCGAGGTAGACGAGCAGTATAGTCCGGAAGGTAAGGGTGAAATACCGAAGTCGACCGATAGTTTGTCCAGGTACGCCCATGATCTGGCCTTCCCGATCCCCGCATCAAGCGTTTCCACCTCGACCGCAGAAGAAGACTTGGTCTTGGTGAAAGGCCGTTTGGTGGGTCTAGGAGTAGGCGCGTCGGCGCTGGCGTGATCGTCGAATGCGAAGTCGTCATTGGCGAAGATGATATGGTCGTCCAGTCTGATAGCAGGTCTCGGCCTAGCTCCATCCCGTTTCGAAACAGGCCGAGAGACCGCTGAGGCTGTAGACAAATGCTTGCGTTTCCGATTGTTTGACACTGGCGTTTTTTGGTCTTCTGGCTCGAAATCGAGTCGCGTCTGGTAGTAGGCTTTGTTGTGTCCTCTCAAAGTCGGAGCTCGAGTCTGCTTGACCAGCCCTAATGCTGGACGATGTCGTCTCGGCTTACTATCCATTCGGTGGTCGGCTCTGACCCGATCAAGAGCATTCGTCTTTCTACGTTTCGGCAATCGCCCTTTTCCAGCAACAAGGGAGTCGAAGTCACCCCTATACAGCTGTGCCAAAGACTCCCCACCACCGCCACCACCGCCACCACCGTGTCCACCATGATCTTCCTCCGCTTGCGAGTCATCACCGCTCGAGCTGGAGTCGACTACGATAGGTCGATCACCATCGGAATCGCTTTCGTCCGGATGTCGGCGGATGGGAGTAACAATAGGAGAATGACTAGACGACCGACCGTCCGCTACTGAGTCGATGAAATCGGCAAAGTCCACCCCGTCCCCTCCGCCATGCCGGACTATAGCCCGACCAGGTCGGACAGGTGATGGAGTCCGGCGTCGTTCGGCTTTCCGACGGGCCGACTCCTTCTCGCGTTCTTTACGAGCTGCTTCCTGTTCCAGCCGACGAAGCATGGCAGCAGGCAGCATACGCCTGGCGATCTTGGCTCGTTTGTCCTCCGGAGCTTCGGATGTGGAGCTCGATTTGGAGTCCGAGTCCGACGGTGAACGGTCCGAGTCGGACGACTCTACAAGCTGAGGTGAGGAAGGAGCGTCGAATTGCATAGGAGCGAGGCCTAAGTCGAAGGGCGAAGGCGAAGGAGACCGAGCGTCCGGTACTGACGGAGTGGGTCTACTTGGGCGGACACCGGCGGACGCCTCTGACTCGGACGTGGGCTCCACAGCTTTTCGAACTTTGCTGGAATAGGTCACCCTGCCGTTCGTGCGTTTGGGCAGCGCGGACGGACTGGGTCTGGCGGGACCTTGAGTCGGTCTCTTCCTCGCTGTAGGCGGAGGCTTGGCGGGTAAAGGCCGATACGTCTCGTCGTCCGGATCACCTCTTTCTTGCTCCCTCAGTAGCCGCTCAAACCGCTTCTTCAGCCGTTTCGCCTCTCGCGCTTTCTTCGCTTCCTCCTTCGCCGCTTTGACGCGTTGCTTTGCTACCTCCTGCAGACCGTCACGAGTGCTTTGGCTGAGATCCGAAACCGGGATGGCAGAATCGGGACGTCGCTCATGGATCATGAAGTACTCGTCGTAGTCCGCCTCGATCAGCGGAATAGGCGAAGGTTCTCGCGGGGGAAGGCTCGGTGCGATGACGATAGCCTGAGAACTGTGATCCCCGGTCGAGCGTTCTTGCCCTTCTCGGTATTCCTCCTCGTCCTCTTCATCCGGCTGGGTGAGATCACGAGGTATAGCCAGCGCTCGTTTGGCCTTCGACATTCCGCCTTTCCGAAGGGCAGCCTCGTAGATCGCTCTTTCGCGAGTATACGGCTGTAGCTGCAGCGTTGTTCGGGTTCGGAATGATCGAGCGGTCCGGAATCGCTCGAGGGCTGGATCGACCGGTGCAGGCGGTGGCTGAGGTGCAGCTGTGGTGATGGCGGGCTGGGGAGGGACGGTCTCGGGCAAGGGAGTCAGGGAAGGCGAGCGACGGTTCAACAAGTCGAGAGCGTCCGGCGAGGAGTCGGGGGGACGGGGTGCGTTCTGTGTGATTAGCCTTGAGTTCGTGGCCGCGGCCGCAGCTCGTGTGTCGTGGAACGGAGCAACCGTCTCTGGCACGAGGACGTTGGCAGTCTCCGATATAAGCGCACTCTCGTCGAAGTCCGGCTGGAAATCGTTTGCTGAAGCTTGAGAGGGCTCCTCTCCACGCGCGCCATCGGCAGCTGACATGGAAGGAACTGGCGGGGTTTGGGCACGGGCGAGAGGTGATCGAAAGGGAGATACATCCGCCGGCTCAAACAGATAAGAATTGTGAGGTCCGATCTGCGATTCGAGAAACGGTGTCCGAGGCGTAGGTTGCGAGCGGTTCTGCGAAGGCGTGAACAAGGGTCCATTGGTCGATACTTGCGAGAGGGGTGGCTGCTTGACAGGTGTGATAGGAGTTGAGCGGGTCGGCGTTGGTGAACGAGGAGAGGCTGGCAGGACTGGCTTGATCGATTGCTGTTCCTCTTTTACTCCCGGTGGGCGATCGTCTGGTAGAGATGTGGTGGGCGATATAGGCGTATGTCGTCCCGGGTGCACATCCGCGGCTGGGAGAGAGTACACCTCGGTTTTCACGCGACCCTCCTGGGACGGTGAAGGGCTGAGATCGTCACGCTCCTCAGGTCTTCCTGGCGTATCTCCCTGTTGCGCGACGAAGATCCCCGTCTCCGCTGAGAAAGGACTTCGAGGACTTTCCGGGTCAAGCTTTTGGTCCCCGATACCTCCGTCCATAGCGTCTGTCTCCCCGTCCTCTCCCGTGACGACGATGGTAGCGAAGGAGTCGTCCATACTGCCGTTGACGGAGAGGGGCAACGTAGCGGAAGTCTCGCTCGACTGGGACCAGCTGTATGCTCTCTCGAGAGGCGGTGACCGTTGTCGATCAGGTGAGAAGAGTGGGACGAACTGCCGCGGTTCGACTTCGGCTGTAGACGTTCGGGTCTAGCATGTATCAGTTTCTGGCCTCGAAGAGCAAGATCTGGACGACTCACACGTCGTTGCAGGGCAGCTGCTCGCTCTTGAGCCATCTTTGAGCTCTCTCCTCGCTTCCCCTCCGCCCAGACCTCGAACTCCTCCTCGTCAGACGGTACCACCAGATCCTCATCGCCCAACAATAGGGGTGCAAATCCTCCAGACCGCCTCGGTCGACCGGACCTTAGACGAGCTTTAGGCAGTACTCCAATCTCGCTCGAAAGGTGCTGAGTAGACGACGGCAGCGGTCCCGGGGACGAGCGTCCAGATACGAGCGAACTTGATGGTGATGACGCATACCGCCGGGTGGGTCGTTTGCGCTGCGTCGGCACTGGCGTCAAAGCGATCGGATCTGGGCTTTCGGTCTCTCGGAGTCGTTGTGTTGCGGGTCTCGCCCTCTTGATTGGCATTGCCACGTCTGCTTGCTATCTGCCCCTCATATGTGCGGTGTATCCGAATCGACGCTGCGAGGAGCCTTGCAGCACAAGAAGGTGTAGGTGAAGGTGCACAAGTGGGTGAAATGAGATGAAATCAAGCGGAACCGACGCGTCGCGTCGACTGGACATCGGTTTCTCAGTGGCAGCCAGCCGTGGCAGTATGTCGTCAGGCCACCCTCATTGCGGGGGTAATTCGTCGTACGTCACGGGATATACATGCACGTCTAGTCTTCACTGCTTCCACACGGACTACTGAGACCGTTAAAGCTGGCCTCATACGATGTCTACTATCTTTGGAGGAGTGCCTCATATGGCCTCCTTGCCCATCACACCTGGAGGGGTTGTCAGATCACACTGAAAGAGCAGTCTTTATTCAACTCACGCGTGCAGCATCTGCATCGGATCTTCCCATCCTCGTCAGGAGGTTGATCAAGGTAGCTCCACTTGAGATGTTTGAAGTAGCACGCTCGGTCCTCAAGCTGTTTGAAGATCCCATCCATGTCTTCGCCGAAAGCAGCCTGCTCCTCTTCCCCTACTTCCATTTTGAGAACCACAAGCTTCTCGTAATGGCAATCCGTAGGCTTTATGTATTGTACGGTCCCATCGATCTCGTTGAGTCGGTCTCGCTTGTTCCGGAACGCCAATCTCATAGAGTCTTGGAAATCGATCGTCAAGACGGAGCAATCGGCTATTCCTTCGGGCGCAATACTTCGGAGACCAAGGGGGTCAAGATGGCATGTCACCTTTTCGAGGAGGTTGTCATCGAACAGAAGCGGTCTGGGGATTTCGCCTCGCCCGCGACCGCCGTGAAAACAGACGGGAGGTATACCATGGTTGCACGCCTTCAAAAGTAGGGTTATGGCGTGAACCATAACCCGATCGTTTTCGAAGTATGGATTCGAATTGGTGAAGTCGAAGCCGATGCACATCAAGCTCGGGAACATGTCGTGTTCTGTGTCGAGGTCTCCCAGATACAGCGTCTCGTTGGGCCAAACATCCGTCCGACCCCACTGATACTCGAGAGCGGTGTAATGACGAATGTACCGCAGTCGTCTGATGTGTGAGAGTATCCAGCGCATTCTCAGAAGTACGGGCCAATCGATGGGGTGCTTGTGCTTCTCAGGAGCTTCCCAAGTGATAAGCTCGCTGCGGTCGTCTACGAGGACTTTGAGAAAGAATCGAATCGGAGGACTGAGATAACGGAGCCCGAAAATGCTGTCTACGTAGAGCATCGGGGTGACGATCATGTACCAGGATCGACAGACTCGTTGCATCGTTCGCATGATGTCGTTTGGGTCGGGATCATGCACGGACTTGTTGAGCGACTCGACTTTGCGGTCTCGAAGAAGTCGGACGATCCGTACGATCAGCTCCGTGGGAAGCTTGGGCTTGCGAGACGTGTCGTCGGCGCTCAGCTCGTCGTTGCCCTTCGTCAAACACATGGTGGATGGAATGGTAAGAGTTAAAAGACATAACGCCCGTGAAGCGTTAGGAAGTGGTGCACAGGCTTGAGGAGGTCCGTGCGCGTTGTGTGTGTGTGTATACTGGGACATGTTTCAGGTGTTCGCCTTTTTTGCCTTCAACGCTCGATCAACTGTCATTATTCCTCTTCTACGGTACGTCCGTCGTGTTGGATAAAACCATGACTCCTTCGTCGACGTTGATACAGATGGATGGCAGGGAGAATCAAGTGGTGCTCTCGCCATCCAGGGACACGTCCACGGTCGAGCCCACCACCGCCGACCCTGCGAGCACTCTAAAACCGAAACTCCCCCTCGACCTCGTCCTTCACATGGCTCGACTCCTTCGCGACGGGAAAATCGAGCTCCTCAACAATCATGTCAGCGATGACCTCGTCCCCGATCAGATCATGCGAACCATGCAGCGCGTCTGCCGCTCTTGGTACGCCGCCGTCACGCCACTGCTGTACGAAGAAAGCATATTCGGTCATTTCTACCTCTCGCCCCCAATCCGCGTGTTCATCGACTTGTTGGAGAAACGCCAGCTTGCGGGAACGCCTCCCCTACCTTCATCCGGTCACCCTCTCGAGTGGCCACTCAAGGACCGAATCCTTTGGGTTCTGTCGCATATCAAGCGATTGCGCTTTTCGCATTATTATCGAAGTGTCGAATATTCATATGATCTATCGGCCCCGTGGTCTCGCATGTGGTGGCGCAAATCAGACGTTATCGATTGTCACGAAGGAGGTGAACCCCTCTTCCCCTCTCTCACTGGTACGGCGATTGACGTTACCGATACCATTGGCGAGACTAGTGAGGATTACCCAATCAGCGGCATGCAAGACTTGCTCTTATGCGCGAACACTCCGAGCCCAACTGCTTGTTTATTCGGCAGCCCGAGATACCCTCATGCCGGTACCCTGCTTCAATCCAATTACTGGCGTTTCGAAGACGTCACCTTTCATATACGACCAGGCTGCCCGGAGACATTAGTCAACTACTCGAATCCCGAGGCCTCGAGCTTGACGATCGATTTCGCAAGACACACAGACGCGACAGATCCAGACCCAGCTCAAATCCGCCACGCCCACGGACGATTGAACGAGATTACCCACATGGCGACAAGGATACGAGCGCAAGAGTTTTTCGACCATCGTCTTTGGCTTCGAACGATCAGTCTTCCAAAAGTCCAGTGGGCGACACCAGAACACGAATTGGCATTTTGCGAGCGCATGGACACGATTTTCGGTCCCTCAGACGCCTCATCAGATTCGTCGACTGATGAGACCGCAAGTAGCCAGGATACAGACCTACAGAGTGTTCCTACGAGAGAGCCAAAACTCAGGTGGCGATACCTCAAGCAGTCTCCGGACGCGGACGGTAAGCTTCGATGTCGAGGTTGCCAGCCTAAGTCCCACCCTGATGAAGAGATGTCGATATGACGCGGAGATTTGACAGGCGTATTCAATCAAGATCCTCCCACCGATGTTGGACTCCTCACGCACGGGAATATGGACGAAGAGGAAGAGACTAGCGGGGAAGCTGAGTGAAACAGACCCTCCCATCAACGACATATGTGTGTATACAAGGGACATAGATGATCTGACTCAAAACTCACAAGCATGTATACATGTATCTGTACGGGGACACGCACTGTCCATTGAAGTTGGATTGACACTAGCGATACAGCAAAACGTCTTCGTCGACGCGAGCTATAGTGGGCACAGGTTCATGGCTCAAACATCTCCTTTTCGGTCCTCCTATCTCCTTTACAATCGGTCGCTTCTCGGATTGCCGGGACACAATCAGCTTCTACGGCTCGGATCCCGACTTCGGCCAGGACATGTCTTCGGACCACCGCGCTTGAAGTCTGTTTCATGACTGTTATGTCAGTCTCGCAGGTCAGAGAAGGAAGTTAGACAACTTGACTTACCAGATACTCGCAGACTCTCGCCTACCATTGAAGCGCAGGTAATGTCCAGGTCGGCGCCGGGAAGTCGGATCCTCCAGTAGAAGTGTTCTGCCATGTCAGCTTGGACCAAAGTGACTTAGAAGCTCGGTGACCCACCATCTCGCTCGTGGCTGTTGGCTTGAATGTTCAGGCAATCGGACGTGCAGTGGATCATGATGTTATCGCGTCTACCAAGTCAGCAGGAGCTCTCTTCAAAGGGGAATTGGTGATGACGCACGAAAGACCAGGAAGCCAGACGGCGGAGATGTACCTCTTCGGATCGGTCTTGACGACAATCCGACCACTGACACTCTTGACGGCCGATTGAGCACCCTCGTCATCCCGATGTTGGAACATCTCATCTCCAAACTCCTTCTCCACTTCTTGACGGTTGCGCATCAACTCTTCGTACGTCCCATCTACTGACGAGCAGCTAGTCGACCCCTGGGCCCAATTGGGTGGGTTCTCGATTGAAGCGGAGGTGCTGCGAGAGCTGCCGGATGAGGAAGCGATAGAGGTGGATGAACTACTTCGACTACTTGGCGTCGATCGTGGCATAGAGATGTTTTCGCTGTAATCGATGATAGTCACGCCGGTACTCGCGTCGTGGCCCAATACTCGAGAAGTGCCCGACGAGCTGAGCACAGTGACAGGCGACGCTGCGGGATCGGGTGATGATCGAGCACCGTATTTCGGACCGACAAATTCAGACGCGTTGTAGTCAAAGGTATTGGCGGTAGGAACCACCGTCAACGGAGGGGCGGGAGATACTGCTGCCACTGTGGTGGGAGACTTGGGCGTGCCGGCTCGGGGTGTCGCTTCGCCCGGTTTGAGCGTGATGATAGAATTGGGCGAAGTCGACCTTGCCTCTATCGTACACTGCTCGTCGGTGAACGTGTCGGGTAGATGAATGGTGCTGGCGAGCGCGAGGTCGGGCGTCACAACCGTCAAACTTTCGATTGAGCCGAACGAGCCAGGTCGACTTTTCGATAATTCTGGTTCTTGCTCTTGCTGCTCCTCATAGTGTTCTTCGGCTTCGGCTACCGATCGGTAGTTCGCGCAGGTCGATGAGTGATTAGGGGTCTTCAGCGCCATACTGGAAGCGTCACTTGAAGCTGAGGTCGAGTTGGCCGTGTAGCGGCTCATGGCGCATGCGCTCTGGCCGACAAGGCTGGTTGGGCTGGTTGGGTTGGTTGGGTTGGTTTTGAGATGACCGCAGGAAGATGGTTCAGTCATGTCGATAGCGGCGAGGCTCGACGCCGTGGATACGCGTAATGTCGATTGCATCGCGGCGAAGTTGTGTGAAAGCGGGCAGCCGCAGGAGCAGGTTTGAACTGGCAGTTGGTCTGGCTCTGCTCGATCAGACAGGAAGGAGGTCTCTCGATTGTATTGCAGCTTGCTGTCGAGCGGGTTCGTTTATCTTTGAGTTTGGCGTCAGCCTAAGCACGCGCCACCAGTCTGCAATTGGACTCACGATCAACCCTTCGATCTGTCTGACGTGACTAAAAGAGCAAAGGAGCAGAGCAGTATGACAGATCAAGTCCTACTATCTAGCTGAGAGGTATCGAGAGGTAAGAAGGTAACGTGAAGAATGAACGAGTCCTAGACCACCCCTATATCGAACCAGTGAGACCTTACCTCTCCATTGCGTCACTGCCCTTCCAAAGTGGCTAATGAACTTTACCCGTTCCCACTCCGAGTGACGTCCCGCTCGCGTGGCAGGTTGAGCTAAGCTAGTTAGACTTGAAGTTGGAGTTCGAGCTAACCTTGATCTACCGCACGGGAAGACGCGTGGTGAGTTGAGGCGAACTGAGACTGAAACTGATTCCCGTAATGTCAATGACGGGGTGAGTCGTAGCCCGTTCAGATCCGGTTTCGGTAGAGGCGGTGATTTGCACGTGTCAAGTTTGCACAACGATCTTGAGTATACAGCAAACCTCGAGTGCGCGATTGAGCTGTCCCACAGCTACATCACCCGAGTAAACGCCGTGCATGACAAGTGATGTCTCTGTTCGCTCAGAGTGAGTCGACGACACTGAGCTACTCGCATCTATATGTCTCAGTACGCGCTTTCGTCACAGGACATGCGTGCAAGATGACCCACCTGGAAGATCTAAAAGCCAAGCTGCTCCCTCGCCAAGTGGGCACACCACCCCTCTTCATCCGTCTCAACCACAAAACTCCTCAACTTACTGTCCCCCACCGTAATCTCCCTAACAACACCCTTCGACCCCTGATTCGCCCCCTCATCAACTTTCGCACCTAACCACTCCAACCTCGCCAAAACATCTCTCCTCAACTCCACAGACTTCTCACCGATCCCACCGGAAAACACCAAGCCATCCACCTTCCCACCTTGAGAATAAAGTTTGAAGAGGTATTGCGAGATGTAATTCATGAGTCGGTCTAGGTAGACTTCGTATGCGAGGTTGGCGGATTGGTGTTCTTCGTCCCTGCATGAAGAAGGGTCGGCGATCCGGGATGTGATGAGGCCGAAATTTGTCGTTCCTGCTAATGCCTGCAGACCGGATTTTCTGCTTTGATCAGCTGATGCAGAGAAGACATGGATAGCTGTGAACCTACTTGTTGAGCGTGAGCTCAGCTTTGGAGACTTTCATCCCGTCCGCTCCCCCGTCCGCTCCAGGGTCTTTCAGCAGATGGAATACGGCGGTCGGATCGATAGTACCACATCTCGTCCCGCCCAACAATCCCTCGAGCGGGGTCAAGCCCATACCTGTCCCACCTGTCAGCTGGCCTCATCAAGCGGAAACATCGAACTCACTCGTGTCGATCGATTTTCCACCTTTGATACAAGCTGCACTCGCTCCACTACCCAGATGAGCGACGACAATATCGACCTGATCCGCCGGTTTCTTGAGATGTTTCGAGAGGGAATCGACGATGGAAGCGTAGGATAAGCCGTGGAATCCGTATTTCTGAAGTGGCATCGGGTTGTCTAGCTCGGAGGGGGGTAGAGCGTATGTCCTAGCGGCGGGAGGTATCGTTTGCTAGTTCGTCAGCTTTGGTGAGTCTTCGCCGGGAGCCCGGTAGCTTACGTGGAAGAGAGTGTCGAAGACCAGGAGGGATTTGTGGTCAGGCAAAGCGTCTAGGCATGCTCGGACTGCTAGTACTGCGTGATGGTTCTGCACATAGATCAGCTAGGGCTCGCTGAATGACCAGGGCCCGGTAGCTTACGTGCAAAGGAGCGAAGTCAGACAGCTTGTCCATCTCCTCCAGACCTTCCGTGTGATCTTTGGTAATCACCAGTCCTTCTTTACGCAATCCACCGTGCACACTGACACTCAGCTACGTCTCTGCGGTTGTGACGAGAGCTTATTGACTTACACTCGATGTGTGACATATTTCACCTCGTCCTTATTGACCTGACCCGCACTGGTCAATTTGTCCAGCAAGAGCGGGACCAGCTTCTTATCTACCAGATCAGCTCCGCTATCATACATCGACGAGAGCCTAGCTTACACTCCACACTGCCCCCATCTTCGCCTTCTTCATTCACGTCCCTGCCCTCTTGCCCGTCCCATTGGATCTTGAGCTTGATCTTCTCTCCCTTCGAGCTGATGTTACTGATACTCAAACTCGCGGCTAGGTTCAGCGGATCTTGTTTCGACGATGGGAGGTGGTATAGTTTGCCCTTGATCGACGAGGAACCGCAATTGATAGCGAGGAGGTAAGACATCGTGCTCCGCTTCGAGTGCTCTGTTTGACGACGCGATCAGTGAGAGATAGAGAAGGAAGGGAAATGTCAAACGGATGCATGCTTGGGAACGTCGTTGTCTGTGCTCACGTCGACGTGGTTGGCCTGACGTCAAGTGGGGCTCCCCGAGAGCTCGCTTCAAATGGGTGGCGCCTTTAAGTTTGAACACGGTCCCGGTTACCGGCTATGCTCAACCGGCCGGACCATGCTACGACGGTAGGTATGCTTCATCACGCGGGGGAATCGTCGATCCTGTTCAACTTCTTTTGATCATTCATACCCACCACATAGATCAAGATGCTTTCCAAAGCTGCTCGAAGCGCCATCCCCCTCGCTCGTCTGCCTCGCCAGACTGCGCCCCTGCTCTCTCGAGCTAGGGCGTTGTCCTGTTCCCCCACTCTGCGGCAGCAGAAAGAGGAGATCACGCGTCCAGCCATCGAGACTCCATTGAGTTTATGGAACTTTACCGAAGAGGAGAATATGCTCAGAGAGACTGGTCAGCTGATCCTCTCTCGTTACACCGAAGAGACAGAGCTGACGGAACAGTGAGGCGGTATGCTGAAGATGTGATTGGACCGAAAGTGAGGGAAATGGACGAGAAGGAACAGATGGACCCGGAGATCATTAAGGGACTATTCGATAATGGCGTACGCCCCATCAGCTTTCTCACGCGGAGAGGAGGGCTGACTGTCTAGTTGATGGGTATCGAGACTCCCGCCGATTTGTCTGGCTCAGAGTGCTCCTTCACCTCAGCCATCATCGCCGTTGAGGAGCTGGCCAAAGTCGACGCGTCCATTGCCGTCATGGTGGACGTGCACAATACGTTGGTCAACACGGTACTGAGGCTGTACGGTAATGACTCGGTCAAGGAGAAGTGGCTGCCCGGTCTAGCAACCGAGAAGGTCAGCTACGTCCTTCTCTTCCTCGAATGGGTCAAGCTGACTGAGTAGGTCGGATCATTCTGTTTGTCGGAAGTTGCTGCTGGTAGGTGCCATACTGTGGAAGTGGTTCAGCTCCTCGCTGATGCAGTGTAGGCTCAGACGCGTTCGCACTCCAGACCACAGCCAAGAAGGACTCTAATGGTGACTACATCCTCAACGGTACGAAGGCGTAAGCTACCTCTTCCTTTGGCGTGAAGCAGGAAGCCCGGCTGAATCGATCTCAGCTGGATCTCAAACTCCGCCGAAGCCGATACGTTTTTAGTGCGCGATAGACCCTAGCTCGTACCTCTGCAGGCGACTGACGATCTAGGTCTTCGCGAATGTCGACCCTTCGGCTGGGTACAAGGGTATCACATGCTTTGTCATGAGCAAAGACATGGGCGTCGAGATCACCAAGAAGGAGGCGAAGGTGCGTTTCGTCTGTGTCGCGATGGGCCTCGCTGATAGTCAGCTTGGAATTCGCGCTTCTTCGACTTGTCAACTCGCTTTCGACAACGTCAAGATTCCCAAGGAGAACATAGTCGGAGAGGTCGGCAAGGGCTACAAGGTGAGCTCGAGGTTCTGAACCGGTCGATCTGAGCTGACTGAGTCAGATCGCCATTGAGATCCTGAACGAGGGCCGGATTGGAATCGCCGCTCAGATGGTCGGACTCGCCCAAGGCGCTTTCGAAAAGGCAATCAGATACGCCCACGAGCGAAAGCAGTTCGGTCAGGCAATCGGCGAGTTCCAGGGGATGCAATTCCAATTTGCGGAAGCTGCCACTGAGCTGGAGGCGGCTAGGTTGTTGACCTACAACGCTGCTAGGCTAAAGGTCAGCTAGAGGTCTCTCCTCGAGCAAGAGCGTAAGCTGACCGATACTAGGAGGAGGGCAGGCCGTTCTTGGTTCAGGCTGCTCAGGCCAAGTCAGCTTACCAGTTCAATGCTTCTACGTGCAGCAAGCTGACGAGTTCAGGTACTACTCTTCGGTCATCGCTCAGAAGATCACGGGTAGCGCTATCGAGTGGTGTGGAGGCAACGGTTTTGTGCGCGATACGGGCATCGAAAAGTACTGGCGAGACTCGAAGGTAAGCTGAGTTTTCCGTCGATCAGACTGAAGCTGACGAGTGCAGATCGGAGCTATCTACGAGGGTGAGCTGCCCCCACTGGCGCCGGGCTGCAAATCAGCTGACAATCCAGGAACATCCAACATCCAGCTGCAGACGATTGCTCGATGGTTGCGTGAGTCTACCATCACCTCCTATGTGACTGATGAGACCACCTCGCTGACGTGTTGACCTTCAGGAAAGGAGTACGGCAACTGATCCTCTCCACCCTGCTTTGACGGAAGTCACACCCTCCGGTGGCTCATCGTAACGAACGTGTTTTGCCTACCTTACCAAACATTAATGTACTTACCCTCTTTTCAAATGTATACTTCCAGCATTGTGACTTGCGTGCTAACAGCACCGCATTCTGTCGTTGCAATGTCATTTCAAGAGAAAGCCTCTTATGGTACCGCTGGAAAGCCTCGAGCACGAATGGCACATCTATAGTCTCGATCTCAGAGCCTAAAACGGGGGCGGCAATCAAGGGCGACGATTTGACGGCTGTGTGTGTTGCATTCTTCGTGTGAGCAGCATATAGCGACTTCTTTGCAACCTGGACGTGCCACGGATCGTCGGAACACTCGATCTCTCTTTGGCTGTCTTCAGAACATGTATCCTAAGTGATCTCGCAAGATTTCGCAGCACCGAGCTGCCACTACCTATTTACTTGCCGGCTATGATTTACGAACTCTAACCTGTAGTTACCTAGCATGGCATCGCTGCGTCACCGCTCGAGTCGCAGCGATAAAGTGCCGACACTGACGTGCCACAAAGCTGTCCCGGCCGCCCAATGAAGGTTGAGATCACTGAAGTCTCACCTTCATCGAGCGGCATGAAAAGCATCTGATCCGCCGTCAGTGAAGCCGATCGTCGAGTAGACAGGTGCTGAACGCTCACGGCGATCGTCTCTGAATGCTTTTACTGCAGCGGCGGGCCGGGTCACATTCGGCTACGTTTCAGGCCGGTGTGGGTTGTATGGTGACCAACCCTGTCCGCTCGGCGAACCTCGGCCGCAATGCCAATCACGCTCAACAGACGCTCGGCCAGCATATCAACAGTTTACCTTCCCAAGCGAGATCTGCGAATCAGGGATAAGACACGGATCTGTGCTCGGGCAGTGGCCGCGTCGAGGGATTGTTGCTTGTGATAAAGCTAAATGTCGACACGATATAAAGTTCTATGTGGGCTTGCTTGTAAGGAGCAATTCTATAATTGATACGGTGGAGGAGAGGAGGGGGGGGGGGGGACGGTATGGCTTTCGGTTAGACCTCACAGATACCAGCTGGCCGGCCTCAAAAATAAGGCTAAACCCTCAATGCTTGTCCCGACTGCGCCACCGGTGTCATTGTAGGCGGCTCCCAGGTGGTACTCCTGCGTTAGATTCCACGACTCTCGTCCTCCTAGTGTGATGGAAAACACCCTGACAATCTGGTCGGTAGAGTCGAGAGAATACAGGTAATCTTGAGCATCGGAGAAATGACCGACTCGTAGGTCTAGCGGATGACTCGGTGTAGCTGAATTAGTGAGATTCATTGAATCTCCAAGTGCGGCAGAGAGATCGGTCGAATTGATCGAGATGGTCACGAGTGTCGACTGCGCTGGGTCGGCGATGTCTTGACCGCCGTGTCAGCGTTGTGTGTACGCTCAGTCAAAACGGACAAAGCGTACAGTATTGATCTCCAACGAGAGAGTAAGCACTCCAACATGACGCGCCTGTTTTTCGTATTTAGCGCAGCTCTCGGCACATCCCAAGACGGCGTCACTGACTCTGATTGGGGATGGCGAGAGAGGCATTATACGAGACTCGACCGTCTTTCTCGAAACGGATAATGTCAACCCCGCCCGCGGGATCCGTCAGAAGCCATGCGGCCGATTTTGCAATTGGCTGAACGTTCAGTTGGCGCGATGACGAGTGGGCCCCAACGCCTCAGTGAAATTCACACACCGTGATAGAGAAGGGGAGTCCACCTGGACCAGAGGCCGCATACACCGTCGAGCTGTGAACTACAGATGTCCCCTGGACATCGAATTGCTCGATACGTCCAAATGGAGCCTCGGAGGCGTTGGTCGTGCCTTTGACGGATACGATCAACTGCTGACCGTCGGCCGAGAATGCCAGGTCTGAGGGTGTTTTAGGAGGTCCAATCTGTGCTGTCAGGGCGTACTCGCTAGCAGGCAAGATACCAACTCACCGGTGGATTGGTCTGTCCAAGGTCGAGGTTGAAATTGAAATCGTCGATCATATGTAGCCCACCCTTGTCTATTGCCTGGTAAACTGTAAGTCTCCTCCATCTTGACAGTCCTTTCTGGAGTGCGGGCTTACGAAGCATCTGACGTTACTGTTGACGCCCGAATTGGTGACGCAAACCTTTGAGAGGTCGGGGGATACTGCCAAAGAAGTAGGGTAGTCGCCACCCGAGTAAGTGTTGTTGCCCACTCGTGTGGGCCACCAAGGTCTTTGCAATTAGTCGCACACACGCACACGCAATAGCTCGCCAAACTCACTCGTCCAGGTCAATTTTGAACAAAGAGATCTCGTTACTGGCGGAATTCACCGCGAACAGCAGGTTGTCGGCGACGACGAGCCCGTCTGCGGCCTGTAGAGGGTCGAGACCCCTGGGTCCGGCGCCCTTGCCGCCGGTAGGGATCGCGGTGACGAAAGCCGCCGAGCCGTTCTGAAAGAGCGATGACACTAGGATCTGTTGCTCGTCCGTCTGCGAGAGGGCATAGAGTGCCCCTCGATACTCTTTGTCCCAGCCAAAAGCGGATGAAGCCGTCGAGATGGCAAGCAACAACAGAGAAGCAAGCATTTTGTTGGGTAACTCGAGTGGGTGGGAACGTCGGAAGCTGTGATTGACAAGTGCGGGCGACACGTCCTATACACTGCTTATAAGTCTCGTACTGCATCGCTGCTTATCAAGAGAAGCATGGTCGATACTTCGGTTGCTGAGCGTCAACGTCGCTCATTATTATCAATCATATGATATGACGTTGATCTTTTTATAACAAAGATAAGCCTGAAGCGTTATTCTTCAGTAGCACGATTGAAATGTAGTAAGCTTGGTAAGCTTGGTAATGTTACTACTTGATACTAAGATTAAACAAGACGGGCTTTGACTCTCGGTTGGAGGCTCGATAATCCTGAAGGCCATTTTGGCATCAATAGGTGCGCTCGGGCACTCGGCCATACTGAGCGAGTCGTCGCAGATGACAAAGACTGCCGGAAAGCTGTTCACCTCGCTTACAAGCGCGAGGTAGTCGGCAACAAACGATATGATGCCAACGGTGATGGAGCGATGTCTAAAGCCGAATGTACTGATGATTGCACTGGTGGCGAATGGTACATACATCTGTCAACGAGTGCTCGCTGTCGGGCTGGGTCCCCGATCTCAAGGGTGCTAAGCAAGGGTGCCAACCTTTTTTGACATGGAGCCGATGTTGACACCCTTCCGACGTTCTCTCACACGATGATCTGCGAGATGAGATACGCGGATCGCCTCAGAGTGTGCTTCGAGCATTGGTCTGCCATCGGAAGGTCTGGAATGAGACGGACCACACCCATTTCCTGAGGTCGAGGCCTTGAGACGATAAGACTTGAGACGAGGAGATTTACCGAGGTCAAGAACAATAGAGCTTCGTCGTGGCTTGAGTCGCTTGAGTCTCACGGATGTATCCAACAATAGGCGAGCGTCGGCGAGCGTGGTCGAGTATGGATACAATTCTCTGACAACACCCCAGCATTGTGACTTGTGTCTAAAGGCTCCGCATTCGGATGCCGGGGTGCAGTCAAGGGAACGCCTCTGATGCTGATAGACCCCGGTTACTTCCGCTGGAATGCCTCGAGCACGATTGGATAGTTTATAGTTTGCGAAGTAGAACCCTGAACGCGTGGTAGTGGAATTTACCATCCGCTGTCTCGACGCGCGTGCCGAGCTCCATCTATTTTCAGGGTAGCGTATTTCAGGGCTCGATCGCACGCGAACGATGGGGGAAGTAGCAAGTTCAGCTAAAGTAATCTAGACCCGACTTAGTCTAGCTCACTATCACCGGTAGCTCCATTTCGATCACCTATTCACGTTTCCCACTCACCCAGGACACCAGGTGGATAGCTAGCCAGCGCTCATCATCCGCTCATCTCTCGATATCGACAGTCGGTGCTTGCTCGCCACTTGACTGGGTCAAAGAAACAACACACAGTGATCGGGAGTGACGGCATAACGATCGAAAGGTCCCGTGCCGGGTGTGCCTTGATCACCAACAAAGGACGACTATACAAGGCACAACCAGTTCATGTCACAGCGTGAACAAGTGGACGAGTTTGCCGAGTGACCGATCAACAGCAAGTCCTTCCTGTGCATGGTAGAGGAAGGAGTGGAGTGGGACTGCACAGCCTCGCCAGTCTTGGAATAGGACTTGTGGGAAGTGGGACAAAGTGAGGAGGGGTGAGTTTTTAGCTTTCTTTGATACCCCGTACTCCACCCACCCCCTTGTCTCAGACTCATGCCTCGAAGCATCTTCATGTCTACCGGTAACAACGACTTGCCGACGCAATCACATATGCCACCACCATTGTCACCACGCAGATCATACGGGTCACCATTACGATCTATACCTTTCGAAAATATCGCCAATCCCCACGACTCAGCCATGACAGGGGGATCCACCATGATGCCCTCACCGTCTAAATCGTACGCCTTCCCACCGCCATCGCCGGACCGGCGAACCTCACCTGCGCACCAACGAGCGTCTACTACCGGTACGATCCGCCAACGCCGCTCGTCACCTTTGCTGCACGAGATCCAAGGTCCCTCACGCCGACTGAGCTCGCATCAAGTCCTCCTTCTCACGCCGTTCGGTGGACCGGTGCCTCCCGATGCCATGACTTCCGCCGGCGGATCGGGAATGATGGCGAGAGGTTCGAGCAGTATGGGTGGACCTAGATCATCTATGCCTGCTCCTCCAACTAGGTCATTCGGCATGGCCCCTCAAGCTTCATCAGTAGGTATGGGAAGAGATACGGAACCCTCTTCATCGACATCTCGACCACTAGTTCCGATGTCACAACGGTTCAATACGAGACATCAATCTCTGGTACAGCCCGTAAACCCTTCACCCCTCTCTCAGCCTATGGCGACTATTAAATCGGGGTCGGAGCAGGGGTCGGAATCTGGCGGGTCGTCACATGCACTATCGCGGGATCAATCTTCGTCAGGCGAACAAGAGGGAGAGCAGAGGGACGGACTGGGCCCGCTCGAACGCGTAGGCGGGACGACCACGACGACGGCGAGTGTGGTGCCTATGATGAGGTCCAACAGTCTGCCCGTCATGACATTACGAGAACTGGACGCGCTCAAGGACAAGGACGGAGAACTGGGTATAGCAAGAGGGACACATTGGGCATGGGTATCTGGCGGTGACGATGATGAGTGAGTCTCGCCGTCTTCAACTTTGCCAATGTGTCTGGAAGGCTCACAATCGTGGCAGGGTGGGCACAAGCCCCGAGCTACCGGCGATGTCTCGTACAACCCCGCCTATCAGACCATTCGCGTTCCAAGACCCCTTCGCACCGCTCGGCACGCTAGCCTTGGGTCAAGGCCCATCACCCACCCATGCAATGTCGACAGCCCCAGACTACCATTACTCACCTACGGCCGAACCTCGCCGAATGTCAGAAGCCACCTCTGTATCTTCATCACCCTGGTCAGCCGTCTCACCAGTGGACGGCCGATCACGGGGTGCTTCAGTCATCACCGTCACTCCGGCCACTTCTGCCCTTCCTATCGCCCATTTCTCACCTCCCGTTTCAAGCGCATCAACATTCAATTCCAGAGCTTCAATGTCGGCTATCGATCAAGATCAGCCTGTACCTTACGCCCACGACTCACCGAGGGGTACGACTAGTATATCACCAACGATCAGACCTAGGATATTGCGATACAAGACTTCTCCAGCTAGGTTCACGGGATTAGGTCTGGATATAGTGGTCAAATCGCAATCTAGCAGTAGCGGCAGTGGGTCATCGACTATTACACCGAAAGAGAGGAGGCGATCGAGTCAACGATCATTGGATCAAGAACTTCGTCGTCGGTCGATCGAACAGGACCCAGAACGACGTAGATCGAGTGGAACCTCCGTCTCGTCGGCCGAAGGGAGAAAGGGAACATGGGCAGTCGTCGACGTCGTCGATACTCTATCATCCACTACCGACCTCTCCATCCCTTCGACATCGACATCATCGATCCATTCACTGAGATCGAGTCATCAGAGCCATACAGTTTGCTCTTCCCCTCGAGAGTCAGTATACACCATCGAACACGTCTCATCCCGTTCCACCGCCACCCTCGCAGGAGGAGGGAAATCCTTCCATTCCCTACCTTCTCGAAAGGGTAAAGGCCCAGCACCGGGTTTCGCGTTCGAAAATGTAGTAGCCTCCGAGGGGTTCACTGTTGACCCACTCGCTTTTCCAAGGAGGGGGAGTTTGGCAGTACTCAGTCAAACGGCATTGGGACCATGGGCCGCCAAAGCGGCCGGAGATAGCGGGGATGAACTGTTGGGTGCTCCAAAGGGCAATTGGCAAGATCGGAGAGGTAGTTGGGCCGAAGGTTGGGTCAAGAAGTAGTGTAATTTACATCATTGTACACGACCATCATGCTTTGCTATGCTATGCTAGTCTAGTAAATCCAATTGAGGATCCACAGGACTAGGAGGATTAAACCCAACTTGACCAAATCGTTTTGGTCCGCTAATGTCCGTATATTCCGAATGACGCTCAAGGCATTCTGGTCTCGCCAGCGCGTGTCTAGCGGTGCGTATCCTTCAGCCACCCGTCTCGCGCCAGGGGTAAACGACCGAGCCGTCTGAGCCATCCACTAAGTTTATGTCAACGATGAAATATCCTGTAAAGTAGAGATAGATGAACGTACCTCTGGCCAGCTCGGTCTCCTACCCGCCTCCTCCCCTTCAGTGGCAAGTTCACCCACCCTCCCATTAGGAACCGACCCTTCGGCCTGATCTCCGTTCTCTAGAACCTCAGGTTTACCCTGATTCATCAAAGGTATACTCTCCGGTACACCACCCTCCATCCCCTCTTTCGGACCTTCAACCACTTCCCTCACTAAATCCGTCGATGTCCGGCCCTGGCCCTGCGTCGTAGTAGTCGGGGCGGTGGCGGGAGTAGGCAAAGTAGGCTGCTTGCGTTTCCCACCTACCATCCATTCTGTAATTTCGTTTGTCGCTCCAGCGACTTTATGACTGATCCAAATGAAGCATATTGAACTGATGACGAAATTGGCCGGACGCCAACTTGGTGAAGGAACCACAAGCAGGATCGCTCTTGTGTCGGATGCTAACCAGCCGTGGAATTGGAGGATGAAAGTTTCGAGTGAACATTGACCGATGAAGCAGAATACCGCCGATGAGCAAGAACGGAGGAGGGGCGAGGCGTTTCGGAGGAAAACGAATGCGAGGATTGGGAAAATGGAGACTAGGGCGTGATATTGATTATAGGTGTATTTGTCTAGTTGGAGTTCGAACCAGAAGTAAGCCACCACGACCAAGGCAGAGAGGACGAGCGTGACCGCCCGGACGGAGGGGAACCATCGTCGATCGGGTATTTGATGTTCTTTAATCTTGATGAACGCGTATGCAGTGAACATCCCCGCCCAGACGATGAAGAGGTCGAGGGTAACGCGAAAAGACCATTCTTTGGCTGACCAATCGATCCGGCAGACCGTGTTCAGGAAAGCGAAAATGTCGTCCATGATCCATGTATAGTGTAGGAACACGACCATCAGAATGGCGGAGATCCCGAGTTTGGAGATGAGGAATAGAGGTGCGTTGTTGTATTGATGTCCTAGACGCATGACGACGTAGATGGTCATGTACCACCATGACACAAGGGGTGCGAAGTAGTAGAATAGGTAGTCGGTGTTCATCGTGTAAGGCAGGACGACCGAGAGGAGGTTGAGGCGGATGAGCACAGCTGCGACTCGGGTGACGCCAAAGTCGGCCTTCTTGTAATCTGGCCCGTCAGCTTGTTCGCATACGTGCTCAAAGAGTAGTGAGCTGACAAAAGAAGAAGTGGCCATCTGACCAGTCAGCTATGCCATCGTGCGTATGTTGCGTCTGCACTCACATCCAGTCATGAACAAGTACCCGGCGACCAGCACCCGAATAGGGTTGTAGATACCTGAAACCTTGGACGCCCCCAGGAAATGGTAGATCAAGATAGCGACTACCCCATCAGTCCTTCCAGCCCTTGGGCAACCCATGACGTGACTCACTCTGCATCCAGCCTTTCCACTCGTCCGTGATCTCGCGATTCAGGAAGCCAAGGTCTTTACCTCTGTTCTTCATTGTCGCTAGTCCGACTAGAACACCAGCGATGATCAATCCGCCAAAGACTGTTTGTTCGTAGTCTTTTTGTTCTTTTAGAAATACGGTCGTTCGGTCCGCTAGGAAGAGGTAGCCGATGGCTAGACCAAAGGTGCTCAGTGCGCCCGCGACAGATGGCGACGGCAGTACGGACAAGAGCGGCGATGATGGTGCTAGGGGGAGTGTCAGCTCTTTGTCCCATATACTGGAAGTGGATGAGCTCACTCAGCCTAGGTGCGATGAGGCTGCCGATGGGTGCCCAAAGCACCAATAGGACGAGGATGATACCCTGCACAGGCCTGACCCAGTCGTATCGCCTACAGCAGATACCCTCTGACCCTTCATACCGCATGACATCATTACACCTCCAACTCAACAGCAACTCCGCCTGCTTCTTGACGATCTTTTCGGAGAAATGGAGCCCATCTTCCGTCTCGCCATCGACCAGTAAATGATTGAATACCGAAGGGATGATGACGGGCGGTGGGTTCGGGTGAGCGAGTCGGGCGTATAGGTCGGCGTTCATCGCTTCGACGTCGGTGTGGACTATCGTCTCTGCCCTCGAGGGGGAGAGGAGCTCGTCAACGGGTATAGAGACTGGTAAGAATATGATTGTGTCCGCTACGGAGTAATCGTTCGCCCCTCGTTCAAATTTACGTTGCTGACGCTGATGTTGGCGTCGTTCGACTTCGGGCATGAGGACTTCGGCTTCTTCTTCTTTATCGGTCTCGGGTGTACTAGGCAGAAAGCCAGGTAAGAGTACACCTGATCCAGAATCCATCTTGTCCCATGGTGTGAGGAGGGTGGTCGGAGGTGACCCTTGATGGGTTTTGAGCGATTCGAAAAGTTGGTGGACCATGCTTCCCCATGCTGCCAATCCGCCTGAATCAGGATGACGGAGGTACCACAATCCTGTCCCCATCACTAGTAACGAGGGCGGATCTCGCTGTTGTCCAGCTTGCAGTTCTTTTGTCTGTGTCGTATTCAAGAATGGGTCCCTGCTACTCAGCCTCCGACACAGATCCCCCAAAGTCGATTGGGGACTCACCACCAGAACTCGAACGAAAGCGTCTCCGAACTTACGGCCCCGTCATCCACATTCGTCTGCAACAAAACTTTCTTATCCGAATGTTTCTCCCCACTCTCAAAATCCCGAGGTAATCTCCCTTTACCCCCATCCAGGACTTTCGCAGCCGAGTAGTATAGTTGTCGGACGGTCGAATCGCCAATGAACACTGCTCTTCTCGATCCATAAGTCTTACGGGTCGCACTGCCAGAGAGGGGGTGGAAGAAGCTTCCGCCGGAGGGGGAGGGAGGTTGAGCAAGGCAGGAGATGTAGGCGTCAGCAGGGAGTGGGGAGTGAAAACAGCCTGTCCATTTAGCCCTTGCTTCTCCTAAATTCAGAAGGAGGGTACTGACCGTCCGGTTGCCAGTTATTGTGTTCGCCTGGATCTAGCCATCTTCCAGTATTCAATAACGATGAACAGTGATATGGGTCCGCCCAATCTATCCATTTCACGTCAACGTCTAATCCCGATTGCTCTCGCACGGAAACGGGGGACGTACCGAGAAAAGACCACCTGAGGACATTACCCAATACTACCCCAGCTACGACCGTCGCACAGGCGTAATGCCACCAGACAGGATTGACTTCACCCTTCGTCGCTCGTTCACGATCACGCGCCCCTCCCTGACCGGGCGGCATGGCGCGTCAGCTCGACTCCGCTCGTTGTCTCCACTATGAGTCGCAGGGCGGGTCAAGGTCCTCTCTCTCGTTCGGCGCCGCGGGGTATAGGTAGTATGCGAGGTAGACGGTGAGATGTACTGTATGAAGAGAAAGTCGAAACGGTCAAGAAGCGCAATTAAGCTCTGCATGATCTACGGTCCCTTTCTGACACGCGATCACGAGGGGGCGTCGCGTCAGGGCAGCGCCTTTGCCCTTTACCGAGTCTTCACGATGTCAATGTACTACTGCATGCATGCAAGTTCAGCTTGGCCAATGTCTGGCTAAAGCCCGGGCGAGATCAGGTGAACGAGACACTTTGCCATCATACATCATCACTCCATTCAGGCGGTCAGGATCAGGACCAAGGCACCAAGCATCCATTGTCCTGGCTCGTTGCAAGCTTTCTAGCATTGATATTTGATTTCGTGATCTCGACCTCGAGCTCTACTCCTCGCCGACCTCATCGTGGTTCACGAGAAGGGACTTAGAGTGGAACCAACAGTGTGAGAAGCCATGGCAGACGCGGAAGGACAAGAGGTGCTCCTGCGCCGACTGGAGCAGTTAAGACTTGACTATCAAGGTGCGTCCTGTCCTATATCTCTCACGAGCTGGACTGACCTGAAGTAGAGATACATCCCAATCCTTCTCAGCCTGCTCGTTACCCCTCTCCTCCAAGCTCGATCGAGGCACTACGAATGATACATCGTTCCCGGCCGGCCGTGATTGGAGGTGAGTCCTGTCCTGGCCTAAACGCGGAGGCTGATCGGCGGCAGGATGTGATATCTTGACGAGCAAAGGGAGGGAGAGAGCTTGGTCCGCTCCAAAGACTTACTCGGATCTCCTAGGCGATAGGGGAGTCTTGATCGCAGTGACGAATGATGGATTGGCCGATTCTGTCCAGGAGGTAGACGGGGAGAAAGTATTTGTCAAGCCGCTCAACGAGGAGATGAGCATTAAGATATTCATGGACAAGCTTGGTAAGCCCTCCTTCTCGTCTGTGCTATGAATAGGAGCTGATCGTCAGCGGACACTGCTTCGGACGAGATTGTATACCTTCAATCGCAAGATGGGAATATCTACAGACATCCCCCTCGGCCCGATCATCACCCGGACCTGCGAGACTTACAACCATTAATTGAGCCAGAAATCAGCTGGATGCAGGAAGCTCTAGGTGAGAGCAGGTCCCAGATGCTCGTTGGTCCCCAAGCTGATTACCTCCAGGGCAAAGAGCGGAAGCTGTCAACTTGTGGATAGGGAGTAGTCGGAGCGTCACCTCTTTCCACCATGATCCGTATGTCCCACACCTGTGATCATGACCTGACGACAGATTCGAGAACATCTATCACGTCTTATCTGGGACAAAGACGTTCTGCCTCGTCTCCCCAATCGAGGGATTATGGTTTGACCGTAAGCCCTCTTCTCTCCGCCTCGCATTCAAAATAGGCTGACTCGGATAAGAACGGTTCTATCCGCAATACACTGTCCAGCGGACCGACGGCTCTTTGCGCGCCATCGCTGATTCTGCGCCTACGCATCAGGTACCCTGGGTCGAGTCACTCTCCTCTCCGCCCGAAGCTATACCGATCGAAGTTGAAGTGAAGGCTGGAGAAACACTATACCTCCCTGCCGGGTGGTGGCATCGCGTCTCTCAATCACCCGGTGAAGGCGGACTAGCAGTGGCCGTCAACTAGTAAGTACCAGGTTCCCATCTCAGAGTGCCGTCTGACGAGAGCAGCTGGTACCCTTCCGAGCCTGACGCTCAAGTTCACGCATACGAGCGTCTAGCCCGTCGAATAGCCATACAGGCAGGCATGACAGGCGTCATCCCCATCCCCGAGGACGAGGACGAGGAAGAAGGAGAAAGGGCGGAATACGATTACATCTGGGCAAGCGACGATGAGTCGGGTGAAGAATGGGATCCGAAAGATTGGGGCAGATGATCCCTGATACAACCCCAACCGCGAACGACTACAACTCGTCGTGTCCGCTCAGTGGACCTTTCGGTACTGGGCTCGCCTCGATTCCATGACGAGATAGATCGTCGCGCATGCCGATCAATACTCGTTTTCGAACAGCCGTCATCTTGCGGTAAATGTACCAGAGCGAGAAGACCGTAATGATGGCCGTCGCTGCGAAACTTCACGGTGTCAGCAATGGGAAGCGCATGGTGGAAGAGAAGATGGTAGACGTACACCAGATCCGAAACGAGATGCGAGTTTGTCGAGGTGTTGCCTGAGTCGTTGCGCTCGAGAACGACTGAAGGTTAGCTGAGCCAAGCTTGATCTCTACGGCGGGCGCAAGACGTACCTCCGACTACCAAGGAGAAAGCCTATATCAGCATGCAAACGCGGAGTCTCTTATCTGTTCTTACCATAGACGGTGATCAGCTGGGGAGTCAGCATCAGTTCTGGTTGTCGTATCACACGAGACACTGACCTGTTTCGGCAGACCCAGAATCAGGGCCAAGCAGAATTGCCAGAATGCTAATCCGCAGACGGCAAACACCACGGTGGAGATATGCCTAACTCAGTCAGCTTGGCCCTTGGCCGAAGCCGTCATCTGGTCGCGCGTACGTCGGGATGACACTGAGTCGAACGATGAATGCCATCAGAAAGCCTCCTTCCGCAATGGCCGTCGAGAGACAGGCATAGTTCAGGTTCTTCTTTGCCAATTTCTCTGCCCTCGCTCGACACCAATACTTGAACACCCTAATATCAGTGCCAGCCCCTATAAGTGAGGACATACACGTAGTTTGCCAGTTCTCCAAGGATAGTGCCAACTGCAGTGATGGCGAATCCGCGTCCTAGGCCCCAAACCACTCCGACCAGGACCATGACTATTTCGTTCCCGAACAAAGGCGGGAAAGAGAGAACGAAGAGGATAGCCACGGGAATGAGCCAGCCATGTTCGATAGCTTGTAGCTTCTTGACGAAGGGTGTTAACCAGTTAATGATCTACGATCTATCAGCGTTGTGGACCGTGGAGGCAGAAGAGCAGGGAGGTCGGCCGTACAGAGTGATGAAAGAACGTCATCAACGCCACGACGACGACGATGAGCAAGAAGATCAAGTAATACCACGTCCATTCCTTGCGTATCCAAAACCTCCAGTCCTTGGCTTTACTCCAAGTCAAGATCCCCTTCTCATACTCGATTCGCTCCTCCTCTGTCAACTCGTCTTCAGGCAACATCGAGGCTGGAGCGGGGTGTAATCGGTCTGTGCTGTTCATGGTCGATCTGAGTGTATGTGTGAGTTGGTAATCAGTCGTAAGCTGTCTCGATACATATAGCTGCGGTGGCACAGCCCTTTCACTCTGTGTCATAGTCTCCATGTTCCGTTCATGATTTCACGGGGAATGCTATGCTATTCCTGACAATGACGAGCGAGCAAAGCTAAAAACAGCCAAATCATCCCGTCGATCACTTCAGGCACGTTACTGAGCAGCCACGTGAAAAGTTACGTTCACTCGCCACTTTTGCTTACAACGAAACTCCGCTAAATCCCGTCAAGCATTGTGCCACGAGATCAATTTGGCTCTGCTCAGCCCTGCGGTTCGCGACAAAGGTCGAAAGGTCGAATTGAACGGACAGCTTCCATTTACACATCCTATACATCAGCCAAAATGGGTCAGTCATCGCGGTTCGAAAGCGTCTTGGGGTCCAGCAGCGAGAGTGATAGCGGACAGGCGGAGTGGATGGGAAAGCTGGATGCGCTTTAGGCGGGATTGCACGTTGGAATCGAAGGATTATGGATGAAGACATTGCTACGCTTTCGCTGCTGGACCTGAACGCTTGGGGAGAGTTCTATATCGAGGAGATACTGATTGAGTCTAGAGAACGACCGTGGAGTCCTCGTCGACCTTTACATCCCCCGACACTGTTCGGCCACCAGTACGTCAACACGTCGAACAAGGGAGTGAAACCCATCAATGGAGCGCTAATATCCCACAGACCGATTGATCACGGCCAAGGACCACGCTTCCGTCCAGCTCCAGGTCGCCGACGTTGATGCCGATGGAAAGGCCATCAAGGGTCAGGCTACCACCATTGCCATCTGCGGAAAGATCAGGGCTCAGGGTGACTCGGACGACTCTATCAACCGAATCGCTACCAAGGAGGGTCGTGAGTGTCTTTGTGACTCGTTGAGGGGAATACAGGCGCTGATACTCCTCGCAGTGTTGAAGAACGTTTGGTCGTACTCTCGATAAACCGGTTGTAGGACTAGACGGGCATTTGAGGATGTATTGATCATATCTCCATTGCAGGAGCCCAAGCTGGGGCGGGAAAAATTGCCAGAAGGAAAGAGAAGGCATTCATGTCATCACGCTCATTCACAGGTCGTCAAGTATGGACATTCAAAGTCGTCAAAGCGTCAAATTCGTTCAAATCGTTTTTGGTTTTCGTCGGCGTCCGACAGGCGCAGCTCAAGCAGGCAGGCTAGTCCGCCCCGTCACCTCCATCGTCATCCGCAGCTAGGTCGTCCAAGATCCGTTGGCCCTCCGAACGGGAATAATAGTCGAGATCGTCATCGTCACCCTGCGGCAGCCGTTCCACAATCGCCCTTCCGTCAGCCACTGCTTTCACCGGGTCGACTCACTCGCACTCGCATCGCAGCTCTACGCAAAATAGATCGAGGTTCAGGTCGCAAGGATCACTACCACATCAGCTTGGTTGTGATCTCAACATCGATGGGACGTACGTTCCAAAAGGCATTTCGACCTGCGCGGCAATGTGCTCGACGCCCATCATGGTGAATGCGCAGCATGTCACGATGACAATCATTTTCCAGCCCATCAAGTCAACCAGGGTGAATGGCAGGATGAACAGGAAGAGCGTGACGGTCTGTTTGAGGTGAACACCGAAGATCACTGGCAAGGGCGTCTGGCTGCCTCTCAGTCAGCACGGTCTGGAAGGCTGTCGCTCTACTGACACACTGTCTCATCAGTATTCGCTCAAGATCCACCAAAGTGGAAACGCTCACATTCGCTCCATTGACCCTAGCTGGTCGGTCATGGTCTGGACCAGGCCTTGCATTGCGTTCATGCCCTGCACAGTCAGCATCACTCGCTGTTCTTCAACCGAGTAATAGCAGCACTTACCGCAGGTCCGACCGGCTCGAGACATCCCATCCTCCTGAACCTGTAGATCGACCGACTCATCTCGTGCGCACTATCATCAATCCCGACTATCCCATCGCCAGCAAGTCGATGACTCACATGATAAGCGGCAAACCGAGTTCCACCATTTTACCCAGTCCCACTTCGACTTGCTTCACCGCGTCTTTCGACCTCTCGACATCCTCCGCGGTCCTACGGATATCCGGCGTCACACCGGGCTTGATCAACGGTGTCCTCTCGCTAGGCGTCACCTCATGCAAGGGAGGCAAGTCATGGTCGGCCCGACCATTATGATGCGGCAGAGGACAGTCCTCTTCGTTCTCCGGCAAGACGATGCGCACAGCTGTTGGTCGTCGCTTCAGACCTCCTCGAGAGGGTTTGAGGTGATCAAGTGCCGAGCGGATCTTGCCTGGACTCGAACGGGGATGCGATTCGTGCGAGTGGGTGGACATGTTGCTCGGTGACGGCGAGAGGAGCGGCTGGGTAGGAGATAGACCGAGCTGAGATTCTTCATCCGGCATTTGGGAGCGAGGGGAGATGGGTGCAGGGGAAGTCATGAATGGGTCGGTCCGTGGAGGCTGCTGGAGACGCTGCAGTGGTGACCCAGCCAAACGAGGTGGTAGAAGTCCTGGCCGTCAGCACAGACAGGTATAATCAACTCACCTCGTAGGTCATCGTGGTGTATGCCTCCTTCTGCTCGCAAGTGATGTTTGGTAGCCACTACGAAAGCGACAATCAAGCGAATCAACCTCTTCTTCTGCGCAGTGAGCTGTGCTCGTGTGATGCCAGGTGTCTTGCTGGCTCCGTCGGTACGGGGCGGCAGGCTGACGACGATCCAGATGAGCTTTATCGTCAGCATGTATCTTGCGAAGATCAATGACAGACCCACTCGAGAGAGGTTTCGAGCGTTCGAGATCAGGGAGGTGAAGTCCTTTCGACCTCTATTACGATCAGCTCAATCTCAACGAGGGAGAAAGGAGGGTAGAAGACGTACTCGGCATAGCGCTCGTACGCGGACGAGTTTCTGGAGTCGTCTCAGCTCCGACTGAGTCACGGCGCACGGTTACGGACTCACCGAAAGACTATGTCAGATTAGCTGAGCTCAGCCGCTCATCGCCACAGCCTTGACTTACCAAGCAGAAGAGCAACCACGACACTGAGGAGCGGAACTGCGCGTGAAGTCAGCTCAGCCAAGCTCGGTGTACCACACGAGTAGACTTACCGACATTGTTGGTCAATCCTACTTCCTTGCCATACAGCAGTGCGGCCACAGCCACCCCTCCAGCCCAAAGCGTCACGCTCAACACCGGTCCAATGACCGTGGGTATGATAGACCCGCTCAAAACCAGGATATCAGGTAACCAAGAAATCTTGGACAGCTATCCTGCTCAGCTCGATGCATAGCTAGTGCTGCCTGCAGCGGGGACGCACTCTGGGCTTGTGATCTTCGACATCTTGTAACGCTAGGAGACGGGATAGCGTGCCCAAAGGCGAAGAATTGGGTCCCTGCCAAATCTCGTGAGCCTGGACCGCCGGTCGTTCGGGTGCTGGAGGAAATGAGGGGGACTGACAAATGCACTGGTGGCCGTTCCCGGCGCTTCGTCACCTTGTGCTACCTCCATATCGGTGGATATCGCACCGCACTTGCACTCAGCTGAATTGAAGTGCAAAGACAGATGAACAAAGACACCAAGAACAACCAGATTGCAATTGACGCGTCCGAAGATGAAAGTGATCGACCGGCTAACCGGCGGAGTCGAACAGCTCCGTGGCGCTCTTAGGCACACTGTGGCTCCTTCAGAAATGCCCTACGACTAAATGTTCTGACTACAGGTCATTGTGCAATTGCTCACTGTTGCCCCTGAGTGGGGTACTGAGGCTCTCTTAAACGGTCAGACTTTCACGCAAAGTATGGTAGTGGTCCGACACAGGCTCCAATGTTCTCAACTCGTTAGTGGTTCACTGACAGCTCCGGGAGTGGATGACCGCCAGGTGAAGTGATTGAAGTGATCAATTCAATACATGAAGATGATTTGGATACGAAGGAGCCCTTTCAAAGACCCCTGTTTCGTCACTCGGCCACCGCTTTCACGATGGCCAGGGGACACAATACAGCGAGTATGTAGCATAATACCACATCAACGACACGCGATGGTGAACTGCTTGAGCACAAATGACTTCATGCCTATATCAAAATCCCGAGCATCAGTGGTATCGTTCGCGCCGGTATCTGCCTGACTGCTCGACTGTCATGGCCATGCACCGCCATATTCACATGGACCATCGATCTCCATCAGTATCAGAATCGGGCTCGAGGCGGCGAGAGACTGTGCACATCTTCGCGTCTTCGATGGTCAAAAATGATGATTGGGGTGACAACTTTACGAAGGATTCCGTCTCTTACCCAACGCGGACTGCGGTATACCACAGGGAGAAGCGAGAGATGGCCGATTGTCCTTCAAGTTACCATGGCATCGTCGAGGCGTTCACTTACGTGCTGTTCGGACGTGGGCCATTGCATCGTAATGGCAAACGATTCTCATTGGCGTTTGGTTCACGAATGACTCGCTCTCCCGCTAGTCGTCTTCCAAAGAGCTTTGTGTAGCTGCTAGCTTCGCGTTCCAAACAGCGATTCTCTCTGCTACCGCTCTCCGAGACTCACTCCCTCTGGCAAGGTCATCTTCGCCGCAGCTCTCAAGAAGCTTTGAGAAATGCACATATCCTGCATGCGAGCAGATGACCTGCTGAGAGTTGCGACTGTGATTGATCGACAGTGATCGAACAAGTACCTACGCCGTGGGAGGACATGTCGCCTTCCGATGCCGGTGGATCGTGTTTATATCATCGCAATACCCACAACAAGCGTGACGACCGAGCCGTTCCAGTGGTTCATTGTCATCGAGAGGGTACAGTGAAGCAACACCGATAAGGGGGAGCCTGTGAGCCGTGCATACCTTGAGCAAAGTCGGACACACCGATCACCGACCCCACCCCAATCATTGGGCTGGCGATTGCGATATCGTCAGCTTCTCGCCCATCCGTTCTCATTGCGGCCAACCTTTCAGCTCCTGCGGTGCATCGACCGAAGCGGCTATCGCCACCGCAGAGGAAGACGACATCCCTTCGCAGATATCCCCGTCACGCGCCATTACGGCCGGATAGGGGATGGGATGCCAAGGCCGCCTCCCTTGTACTCCCCGCAAAGCCTAATGAGCGGAGTGAGAGAGCTCAAGTGGGGGTTTCGAGCGTCGCCGTGACACCTGGCAGAGAGGTGTGGCGCTTGAGGTCGCACTCGGCCTCTTGGGTCAAGTGCGACGCGAAGGTAAGTACCAGGTGAGTTATTCCAACGCCTGGGGCATGTCCGATCAGCGCCATTGCCAGAACGTTCGTCCATTGCATTTTATGCAGCATGCACCGGCATGTATCCTATTGACGCTGTCGATGTAACGTATCGCAACTTGATCCTACAACCCTTGTAGAGGTTCTCCCCTTGAGTCTTACAGATAGTATCTGGCATGTTTAGCGGGCATCAAGGTTACGGGATTATGAAAGGGCTTACCTGAAGTGCGGGTTCTTGTCACCTAATTCTGGCTGGTCCAGCGCTCCTTGGGCGACCAGCTTGTCTCGCCTGATGTTCTCCTTTCTCCAGTGCCACGACTACACAACGTCAGCGTCCATCACCACACTTGCCTCAGGAGCGGACTTACCAAGAGAACAGCCATGAGAAGACCGAAAGCGGTGAGACCCATGGCGATGTACATTGACCGAAGGTATCGAGGAGCCAAAGTGCTCGAGAAGATGGAACCGATACTGCAAATGTAAGAAGATCAAGTCTCGTCCAGCGAGATGGTGTGCGACTCACGCTGCACCGGCAGAGTTACCGATCAATTGGTTTAACCCAACGGCGGTGCTTCGCTTGAAGTGACCTTGAGTGTTGTTTCCGATCCAGGTCACATTAAGACCTGGAGTAATGTAGAGACCCATGGCGACGACAAACAGGGCAAAGTATCGGCCCCCAACTTGCGGAATAGTAGCGAGCAGGATGTAGCCGATCAGGTTGAGCGACATGCCGAAGACAATGAATGGGCTTCGCATCTGGTACTTGTCGCTGAACCAGGCGATCAGGATGAAGGTACATCCACCGACCGCTTGGACGGGGACAGTGAGAAGATTTGCCTCGACGTTGCTGAAGCCCATCGCTCGGATGATCTGTGGCCTGGACCCGTCAACGTCGACCGTAGTCGTCTCTCAGACGGAAGGATGGACTCACATGAAGGTAGAGATACCGTAGAGCGTGATGTCGGCGCAGAACTGAATGGAACCCGCAGCGTAGATGGTCCAGTCTTTGAGGGCTTTGCCGACTTCGAACCAGCTGAATTTCTCGTCGTGGCTGTAATTTCGCTTGTTGATCTCGTAACGAATGACCGCAAGCTCCTTCTCGTGCGGCTTCAAAAACCAGGCCTTTCGCATATCATTTGGAACCCAGAAAAGGGCGATAGGGCAAAGGGTCAACGAGATTGCCCCTTCGACCTGAGATCTGTCAGGTAATACTCAACGACAATGGTGGCGAGAGAGGGGCGGCTCACGATGTAAAGGTACTGCCATCCGACCATGCTGCCCGATTCGATCCTGACCAAACCCCCAGCGATGAGACCTCCAACAGCTCCTGCGAAAGCAGCGCAGGAGAAAATGTAGCTCATCCTCCTTCCAGTCTCCTCTCGGCGGTAATTCATCATGACGTAGACAGTGATGCAGGGAAACAGACCGGCTGTGCTCAATCAGCAATGGTCGCTGGTCGATGCCAGTTGACTTGCCCTCGAACACTCCGAGGAGGACACGGATGGCAATGAGATGTTCGTAGCTTCCGGCCCAAGCGGTACACAATGTCAGGATACCCCAGCAAAAGGTCGTCCCGCTTACTACGGACAGTCAGTATGCCGACAAGAGGTATAGGAGAAAGATAGATGGTCGACTCACGCAAGTATCGAGGAGACAAGATCTTGAGCAGATTGGCCCACACTGGCTCGAAGACGACATAGGTAGCATAGACGACACTGACAACGGCACCATATTGTTCGGCTACATGGTCAGCACACGAGCGACCGAGGCGACGGTGAGCGAGACCGACGGGTCAAGCCGAGATCTTGTGAGATGGAGGGGTTGGCAACGTTGGCGGCACCACTGTCTTGTCAGGCCAGTCCGACGTCGGTGAGCTCACATGTTAGCCCGATCCAAGAAGCACATAAGGTATAAAGCCTGGCCTGTCAGCATACTATCCGGAGATGAGATATTTGGGTTACCCACCCCGAGTAGCGAGATGACATATCCGTCAATCTTTCTCAACAACTTCTTCTCCACCTTGGGGTCGATGGCCCCGATGGGGTCCGTCACCGGAGCACAAAGCTCAGATCCATTCTCGTTCTTCTCCGCCTACCGACAGTCAGCATGAGATGTCTAGCGGAGAGGCAACTCATAAAAGAAGGTTTGACTAACGTCTTTACCGAATTGTTCCGCCATAATAGTCACTAGTGTTGTTGGAGCGTGAGTGCAAAGAGTGTGCAAGCATCGGTGAGCCCGTTTTTGCGTTGATAATATACCCTTCTTCAATAGAGTAAGTAAGATGCATGAGAAGAGTATTCTGCTTATCTTGAAGATAGCCAAGGCGAACCAGGAGGTAGATACCTAATCACGGAGTGGGAGAGAGCGGAACATCAGCGGGAACTTCCTAGGAGCGTTTTAGATCCGGGCTTGTAGTTACCGGCTCGCATCTTTGCGAGGACCAACGCAAGCGAAGCGAAACCGGAACTGGATCGATTTAGGTCACCGCGGTCGAGCCTGATGCTGACGAAGTCCGAGATCATTCGACGTTCTCGCAATTGACCGGAACTCTCTCAGCCATCGTCATACAGCACACGACACGAGCACTCTTTAGTGCTCACAGACGATGGACGCGGGGGATCGAGCAGGCCCGGGGCCAACAACGGTCAAGAAACGCCGAGCGAATGTGGGCAAGGCATGCAACAACTGTCGAAGAAGGTGAGCTTAGAAATGATTGCACGACCGGTATTGATCAATCAGAAAGTCGCGATGTGATGGGCAGCAGCCGGAATGCAAGACATGCCAGATCTACAACGTGAGGCTGAGTCGGTCACGGTCGCTGTGTAATGAATGGGAAGATGACTGACCGTCAAGGATGAGTGCAGTTGGGGTGAGGTTGAAGATGGACGTAAACCGGCATCTCGACAATACGTCAACACGCTTAAGAAACGGATAGATGTACTGGAAGCATACCTGAAGGAGACCGGGCAGCAGCTACCTTCACCTGGACCGAATGAGGATAGCAGTGCGGCCGCAGAAGAGGAGGACGAGGAGCCAGGGCTGGATGGGGTGTCATCGACAATGCTACACCTCCACGTAAGTGAGTTCGTGATGACCAGTGCAGCCGTCTGATGGCGCCAGATGGGAGAAGCAGGCGAACAAGTCCACTACTACGGCCCGACCAGCGCTTTTGCCCATTCCTCTCGTGATCCACCGATCAGCGCCTCGCCCGTCGAGCACAAGGTCGGGGAGTTTTTCGACCAGCCGCACGATTATCGTCGCTACCTCCCCAACAACGTCGAGCTATCGCATGCTCAACACGCAGTCATCCTCGACCGCTTCTTCCGCTTCTTTGCATCGTGGGGTATGAGAGCCATGCCCGACCTTTTTCACCAGGACATGATCCGGACTGTCATGTTACCGCCCAACACACCGCTCGCCAGGTTCACACATTACTCGCCCTTTCTCCACTGCATGATACTCTCCATCGCATTGATGTGGTCGGACGATGAGCTGCTTCGGCTAAATGCGACCAGGGCGATATTTGCTCAAAAAGCAGAAACGTATCTGAGTGTGGAGATCGCACGACCGACACTGGCGACGGTTCAAGGCTTGGCGCTGAAGTCGAGCTATCACTCGACGTTAGGTGACCATACGGGTGGATGGGCGTACTTTGGTATGGCGGATCGAGCTTCTCTGTCTCGTGAGCTCAACCCATCCACGCTGCCGTATCGATCTCAGATCATGATGTCTTTTAGTCGGGCTCAATCTCAACTGCAACCCCCTAGTGGACGCAGGCCGGATGTCCAAGAGCGAAATGCTAATGGTGCGGAATTGATGACCGCCGTGACTAGCCTGTGCTGACCAATTAGAGGCGGAACGCGTTCTGGTGCATCTTCGTACAGGAACAGTGCTGGTCCGTCTACATCGGTCGTCCACACGAGAGCCAGGCCTACAGGTGAACATCTGCACAATCGGTGCTCCAGACTACCGGACTGATTGATCAGCTGTCCACTGCCGACTGTCGACGAGCAGCTTGACGAGATGCCTTGGAGATGGGACAATCTCGATTCACCGGATCGCAATCTGCCGCCACAGCCATGCATGTTCAGCACAGCATTTGTCGAGACGGCCAAGTTGACCGTCATCATGCAGCGGGTCATGACTACGTTGTCAGTTCCTTCCCTTCCTGGCGAGTCCGTTGGCGTCTCACCAAGCAGGTACTCGATCAAGTCGGACGCTTTTAAGCTGCAGAAAGACAGCTCCATCAGTGATTTAGGGTACGTATCCTCTACGAATGTCGGTAGGGACTGACCATCGACAGAGTGGCGCTCGACGCTTGGACCGAGAACCTACCGGCTTCGCTCGTCATTAATGGTCATACACTTAAGAATGCCCTTCCTCACATTCTCATGCTACAGCTCGCCAAGGAGTGGTGCACGATTCTGATTTATCGCCCGTCCTATCGTCCAGTCGCCCAGATGACCGGGTCACAGAAGACAACCGCGTCGTCAGAATCGCTCCTTAACCTCGCCGTTAGGGTACGTCATCCCGTCAATTCCAGTGAAATGATTGGATGGCTGATGTCTTTAGAGATGCGACCGTTCGGCTGCTCGGATCAACACTCTTCTCCGCACCTACCATCAACGCTTCGGCCTGAGATATTCTCCTCCTACCCTTTTCAACATCGCCTTCACGGCCGGTACAACACACCTCCTCTCGGCCGTTCGGCACCATGGTGCCAAGATCAGAGATACCGCCATAGCTGACGCAAATGAGTGCGTCGACTTCCTGAACAGCGTGGCCGAGTCGTGGCCTGCGGCGGGCCACAAGGCTGAGATCTTGGACAACTTGGTCAAGGAGTATCACCCCCACAAGCAGTCGTCTACAATGGAGCAAACCATCGGGCTTGGTCAGGGCAGTAGGCGGGAGAGCGGCGCGAAGGCGGAAGACGACGGTAGCACATCATCGACCATTATCGGCCACTCCGTGGAGGCGTCTATCGCTGCGAATGGCGATGCACCAGGCAGTTCTCATGGAGGACAGGAACGCTCGATGCCTGTAGGTATACCTCCCATGCCGCAAGTGCGAGAGCAATCGCGATCGGTCAACCCGCTGCTGGCTACCAGCAACCAGTCAACTGGGTATCCCAGCATGCCTTGGTCTCTCCTTGCTCAATCGCAACCCGATACCAATACAGCGGATACCTCATTCGCCCCGCCACAACAGTACGGTATCTCCCCGCCACCAGCTTCTATGCCGAACACGACCAATGAGGAATACACCGATCCATTCCTATACTCTCTCCTCAACCATATCACTCTACCTCCTCACGTACCGGCACCAGCTACCTCACCTGGTGACTTGTCGTTCATGCCCCAGACCGGTTGGTCGCCCGCATTGCCTGCTCATCAGGACCAACGGGGTTCGAACATGGGCTACGACATCAACGCCAACAGCTCGTCCCTTGCGCCAATGATGGGCATGAGTTCTTTGCAGCACGAGCCTAATCGCCAACTCTCTGTTGGTAGCATCCGCCTCGACCTCTCGGATCCGTGCAATACAACCCATAGCCCGACGAGAGAGATGCAGTGGAACGGGTACTTTGGTAGTGGCTAGCCAGTAGTCCATGCATAACTTGCGATACAACTCTAAACTCTCCCGTAACCCGCAAAGGATGGCCTAGGCGGCGGTCATGATTTCCTCTATAGTGAGGTCTAGGCAGACCATCTTGCCGGGGGCGTGACCTATACTGATTCCCTGGCATTCCGGGCTCGACATGACGACCAATTGAGGCGTCACTCCACATCCCCAAAAGACGGGAACTTCGCCTTCCTTGATCACAGGCGCATCACCAAATTCGGGATTGTTAATGTCCGCGATACCCAATGATTTGATCGCTTCCTCTCCCTGCATTTGATGAGCTTTTCCCGCTCTGGTATGGCTGAACGAATGGGCACTTACCCAGGCGATCGGTTCACCGTGAGTCTCGAGATATGGGCGTGTAATGCTTCTCACTTGTTCGATATCGTTGGGTCTGTATGGCCGCATAGAAACGACCGTATTTCCCTTGAAGACTGCCCGAAGTGAGGATTTATCCAGACAGATAGGGCGGTGAACTTACTGCCAGACGGGAGAAGAGGCAAGGAGGTTCGGTACATCGGCACATTTCGCCCAGCCTCTTGATGTCGCGGCACAAGACCGGCCTCAGTGAGAGCCTGCTCGAAAGTAAATGAGCAGCCGACTGATGTGTTATCCTGCGGCAGCCTTAAGAGCGAAACATAGCAAGGGACGCACTGAGGAATGCAACACTGTCTTCTTTCCAGTACTCCTCGATGTTCGGAATATCATGCTTGACTGCCTTCCCATTCATGTACCTACACACCCATCAGTCATCTATTATCAACCATCAAAGACACAGAGGGGAACGAACACATTGTACCCCGGCGCATCCTTTCGGATATCACTGTTCTCTGCCAACCTTGCCTCCAATCTCGGATCACCAGGAGCGACGTTTTCGCCCAGTAGAGGACAAGATACCGGATTGCGTTTGCACAGGCCCCGAAAATCCGAAGCGTATTTCGAAGGTAGGATTAGAAGATTAGCCTGGACATGTTGTGGACAGAGACCGGCTGTCGGAGCGGAGAAGGTCCCGGCTCGAGCGGCTTGTCGGACAGAAAGAGCGTTCGGGTGACTAGCGATCGTCATGACTTTAAAGTGTTGTCGGTCCAGAGTGCGACTTGGTAATGTAGACGAGTGCTCCTATCCATTCATCTCTTTGACGAGCGCAAAATATGGTCACCATTCTCGAGCACGGTTGATCGGGCATGGCGATTCGTGCAACGCAGGGTTGAGCTAACGAAGTTGCCAACAGGCGATAAGCCGTATTCCTCGGAACTTGAACGGAGCATCTTTCCGTGCCTTGAAGCGGGACCACGTGATCGACATCGACTTGAGGATTCACGGAATCATGACGGGCAGGTCAGACGCGCAGATAGCGAGTGCGAGAAGGTATTATGCGGGCGCTTGGGCGACACACAGCCTTACATGCCAGCAAATTGAGACTACTAGAACTACTGAATCGAAGCTATCTCGTGATGAGCAGATGACGAGAAGTCGATGTTGCGCTCCACGTGCTATGCGTGTCAGCCATGGTGATTCTGTCAGGGAAAGAAGCTGACTTACGCATTGACGAAGATTGTCTGAGTGGCGTCGATGATCAATGCTGGGCCGGGGACAACATCGCCGACATCCAGGTGACCTAGCTCGTACACTGGCGTATCGACTCGTTCACCCTTACTTGAACCCGGTGGGCTCACGAACACCTCTTGTCGGCTGGACACTTTACCCCCTTCTGAAGTTGGCGTTGTCGCGTCGACGGGATGGATCTGTAATGTCTTGATCTCGTCAAAGACAGTTTCAGAGGGAGGCGCGAACGTCTTGCCAACGCCCTTGACCTGCTACGATCAGACACATGTGTGCGGAGTCCTTCGCAGGTTAGTGCACTAACCTTGACGTCGTCCACAACGATTTGACTAGTCAGGAGGAAGCCGAATTCGGTCTTGTACGCCGCTTTGAAAGCCGTCTCAAAATCTCCATCTTCTGGCTCGGAGATCATGAGTGCAGTGTCGGAACCATCGAATCGCATGTGCAAGACCATCTCCGTCTTGATCTGATCTCCCTTGAATCCTTGACTTTCGAGCTCACTGCGGACGCGCGAGTCGATACCGGATAGACGGGACCGGAGCATTGGAAGGGTCTGAGAGTTGTAGATCGCAGCGCAAGGTTCTTGGCTCTCGTACACACTGCAACTCAGCCCTGTCTCAAGCCCAGATGAAGAGGATCCAAGAGCGACGTACCGGTCAGCCAGGGCCAAGCCGTAAGCGGAGAGAATGGAAGAGTATCGGTGAATCAAAATACGGGTGATACCAAGGCTCTGACGTCTGGTCAGCCACTACCCTTCCGAGTCGAGCGACAACTCACTTCGGCAATCTCGCAAGCGTGTTGACCACCTGCACCACCGAATGACGCCAGACTGAAACGTCAGGGCAATAGGCCTAGAAAGAAGGAGAGGCACGCACATGTGCTTCGAGGTCGCGAATCCTCTCGCTTCCGTCAACGTCCTAATCGGCCTCGCCATCGTTTCATTGGCGATCTTGACGAATCCGTAGATCTACATCGTAAGCCCAGATCACATCGTCCCGGTGCACATGCTCACCATATCGTCAAGGGTAATCTCGTTGCCCGTCTCCGCGACGATCTGCTCGCGTAACGTGCGGAAGGCGGACTCTGAGGCGTTGGGATCAAGAGCTTCGTTCTCCTTGGGTCCAAAGCAGCGAGGGAAGCTAATGATGAGCATGCGGGAATCATGATTGTTTAGTCACGGCTGCTTACATTCGTGGAACAAGTCGTCCGAGCAGCAGATTGGCATCGGTCAATGCCAATGGCCCACCTTTTCTAAGCAGAGTCAACTCGTTGGGCAGCAGATCCGACATACTGCAAGCAGCCTCACCTGTAACAAGCCGGACCGGGGTGTGCACCGGCAGATTCAGGGCCGGCATGGAACATGCCATTCCTGAACGTCAGACAGGATCCACCACCCGCGGCTACCGTGTTGATGTCGAGTTGTGGACTCTGGATCGAGATGCCCGCCGTAGTTGTCTCGTACACAATCTCGTACTTGCCATCGAAGCGCGAGACATCCGTGGAAGTACCACCCACGTCAAATCTGACTCGTCAGTGGATTGCCGAGGATTCGCGGCGATGATCCATACCCGATAACAGGAGCTCGTTCCTTTTCGTCCCAGCTGGTCAGGGCATATCCTACGACGCCTCCTGCCGGTCCGCTTAGGATCGAGTTCAGTCCAGTGAAGTTCTGTCCATCAGTATCCTTGCTAATCTGACTGTATTGATGCTCACGTCAAGGTTGACCAATCCGCCGTCCGAGCCCATGAACTCGACCTTCAACCCGCCTTTACGGCCACCAGCGAATCCAGCGTAGAAGCCATCGAGGTAGTTACCCAGCACTGGGGTGAGGTAAGCGTCGGCTGTCGTCGAGACACCTCGGGGGACCATCCTAATCATGGGGAGTAGCTGAGACGAAAGGGAGATGTGTTTGAAGCCAATCTGTTCTGCGATTCGGCCGACGGCGAGCTCGTGATCAGGGAATGTGAAGCTGCCCAGATCAGGCTTAATCTCATTCGTGCGTGTGGAAGGAGAAACGGGACTTACGAGTGTGCGAGGACGACAGCTACTGAGCGATAACCACTCTCGTATACTCTCAGCAAATCCGCCCTGACCGCCTCTTCGTCCAGCTCTTTCAGGACTTGGACTGCTTCCCCACTAAGTCCCTGCACAACCGATCCCTCGCCCAGACCGTTCTGCGCTCCCACGCCAGAGTATGCCTGTTCCACCTTGCCGTCCTCACCCCATTTGACCGAGTGAGAGCCGTGCTCGGGATCCGAGGCGTACCCGACCAAAGTCACTCGCTCGTCGACCTCCACGACATCGCCGTACAGCGTCGAAGGCTTCTTGATGTGAAGATCAAAGATACGTGGACGAGCTTGGTTACCGATACTCAGCAAGTCTTTAAATCCCTTGGTAATGAACAGCGCATGGTCCGCTCCGTTTCGTTCGAGCAGGGCATTGGTCGCGACCGTCGTACTGAGTCGGACAGTGTCTGTCCGCGTCAGCTGGATTCTGCCAGACCGCATGACGCGGGACTCACCGATCTTGTTGGTTGGCAGCGGAATACCTCGAGGAACAGCCTGGCCAGTGACGATCTCAAGTATTCGCCTGATGCCTTCGGTAGGGGCGTCGGGGTAGTTTGACGGGTCTTGCGATAGGAGTTTGGTGATGACCTCCTTGCGTGGTTGACCGGGATTGTGCGCGTCAGGCCAGGATCTGAGGGATGATGAGCTGGAAACTTCTGGTCTTGCCGAATGCGTGCAACTCACGCGTAGACGTCGGTGAAAGTTCCACCTCGATCGATGGAGATCACGATCGAGTGCTCGGGGACGTTTAGAAATGTCATGTTGTCTGTTACGGTTGCAGATGTGCTTGGAACAATATCCCGAGATGACATCCAGCTGAAGGTCGTGCTGGACTCTTATGAAGAAGCGAGTCATGCATGCATGCTGATCATTCTGTCCATAGGCGTCGGTAACGAGAGTAGCGAAAGATGGGTTCAATACGGGGAGATTACCGTTTAGAGTCGACCGGAAAATGAACGGACTTCGGCGCGGGTTGATAGTCGATTTACCGTCTCTTGTTCCGTGTTTCCTCGCCTCGGAGACTGGATACTGCTACGCTCGTACTCGGCTTCCGCTAACTCTGTTTGCTGGGCAGGGCGGCCGGTCACGCTGATAGCATATGCAGATCGTATATCTTTCAAGTGGACGTGTCGACCGACTGACTTGCCAGGTCAAAAACAAATTAGCCCTCAACATCGGTCTACTGCAGTCATGGTCAACGCCAGCGACAATGAGGTCCAGAAGGACCCGATCACCCTCAGTCTCTTGTGAGCACCGATGATGGAGTAAGCTCAGAGCTGATAGAACAGCGCCAATAGGTTCATGAACGTTGCCGAGGCGATGGGGCGGTCTCTACAGCAGACGTCCATATCGACCAACATCAAAGAACGACTCGACTACTCATGCGCTCTCTTCAGTCATACTGGGGATTTGGTCGCCAATGCTCCCTTCATTCCCGTTCACCTCGGATCCATGTCGTTCGCCGTCAAGTTCCAGCTCCAACGATGGAAAGGTCAACTCCACCCGGGAGACGTCTTCCTCGCCAACTCGCCCATTGCTGGCGGTTCGCACTTGCCGGACTTGACCGTCATCACGCCGATTTTTGACCCGACGCCGGGACGAGAGGACCAAATCATCTTCTTCACTGCGTCGAGAGCTCATCATAGCGACATTGGAGGCATCACGGGTGGGTCCATGCCTGCTACGAGCACGACATTAGCCGAGGAGGGAGCGGAGATCGTCAGCTTCAAATTGGTCTCCCAGGGAACTTTCGATCAGGAAGGGTTGTATAGGTTATTGGTGGACGAGCCTGCAAAGTTTCCAAATGGAAGTGGATGTAGGAACTATCGGGATGTCGAAAGTGACATCAAGGCGGTAAGCACTCTTCGTCCATCCGAAATGCCATCAAGCTGACCCAACAGCAAATCGCGGCCAACCACAAGGGCTCGCACCTGCTGCACTCTTTAGTCGATGAGCACGGTCTCAAGGTGGTGCACGGGTACATGGGATTCATTCAGCAGTGAGTGTTCATCATCTTGCGCCAGATCTAGAACTGACCGAATCGCAGAAACGCCGAGCAAGCCGTCCGCAATATGCTCCTCAAAGCAACCCAACAAACGGCAAACAACGTCCTACAGGTGAGTCCATCGCACCTCCGCCCGACACATGCAGCTGATGAGCGGAGGCGGTTGATTACCTAGATGACGGCTCGCCGATCTGTCTCAAAGTTACCGTGAACCGAGAGACTGGGGACGCAGTCTTTGATTTCGAGGGTACTGGCGCAGAAGTTCAAGGTAACCTGAACGCCCCCATCGCAGTCGTCCACTCAGCCATCATCTACTGGTACGTTACAGCTCGCCGGTATCTCGCAATACGGCTTATGAGACAGCATGCGAGCAATGGTCAATCAGGACATTCCACTCAATGCCGGTTGTCTCGTTCCCCTCGACAGTACGGCCAAGACCACCACGTAGGAAAGCAGCCGAGGCTGACAACTACAGTCCGCATACCGGAAGAATGCTTGCTGAACCCATCACCCGAAGCGGCGGTGTGCGCCGGAAACGTCCTCACTTCTCAACGTATTACCGACGTCGTGCTCAAGGCTTTCAACGCTTGTGCGGCCAGTCAGGGATGTTGCAACAACCTGTCTTTCGGCGTGGGTGGTAAAGACCCGGTGACTGGCGAAGTCAAGAAGGGATGGGGATACTACGAGACCATCGCTGGTGGCAGCGGGGCGGGCCCAGGATGGGACGGCGCGAGCGGTGTTCAGTGCGTCTGGCTCTCTCATTCCAGCACAACAAGGATTCCGCTAATTTCTCCAGCTGCCACATGACCAACACAGCAAGTCGAGTACTGTCCCACAGCGAAATCATTGCTGATGTGAACTTAGCGTATCACCGATCCTGAGATCCTGGAACGACGGTACCCCGTCATCCTCCGCGAGTTCTCCTACCGTCCGGGCTCGGGAGGTAATGGTAAATACTCCGGCGGTGACGGTGTTATCCGCGACCTCGAGTTCCTCGAGCCAATTCAAATCTCGCTCCTGACCGAACGTCGTTCACGCGCACCGTACGGTCTGGAAGGCGGTGAAGCCGCGCGCATGGGAGTCAACACTTGGATCAAGCAGACTCCTGCCGGGCCAACACGAAAAGTGAATCTGGGCGGGAAAGCTAGTGTGCACATGGCTGCTGGTGATCGTTTGGTATTGCAGACGCCTGGTGGTGGAGGATGGGGATTGTTTACGGAACAGACGAAGGCAGCGGGGGCGGGTTACAAGCCGCAGTGGGAGGCTAGGGGCAGCTTGGCGGAAAAGTCAATGGCTGAAGCTGCCTTCGGAGCTTAGAGCACGTCGGGGCTGTCACCAGTGACGCGGCAATTGCGTCTATCTGAAGATACAAGAGTACGGATTGGATTGGACTCGTCACGCAAAATTTTAGACGACGCATGCGGGATCGAGCGTATCTACACCAACACTTTACATGCTATCATTTCCATGACTGCTCGCATCCTCCTCGTGTCCTCGGGGCTTACGCTACATGGCGTATTACCTGCTGCAGGGGAAAGGCTTGAATGAGCAAAAGCCCCGAACCCGATGCCCATGAGACTCACCTTCTGCGTGCTTTGCGAATCCTGTCGCTTTTCCTTCATTGCTAGTTTGAGCAAAGCCAGTGTCCAGCTTTGACCAGCGTTGCGGGTCAGCACGAGACCAGCTCTGACTGTCAGGGGCGACTACGCCGACCAGCGAGGGCAAACAATTCTCATTGGCGTTTACCGTAGTATAAGAATGAGTCATTGCCCCTCTAGTCGTTTTGCTAGTCGTCTTCCAGAGAGCTCTGTGTCATTGCTAGCCGCGCGTTCCCATGGGAGATTCTCTCTGCCGCCGCTTTCCAAAGCTCACTCCCTTCTGGCAAGGCACTCATCACCGTCCCCCACTCTTCGGCGCTAGCCCTGAACAGCCCCATCATCTGCTTTCGCCCATCCGTTGTAGCGTCCCCAGCTGCCTGCTATCAGGGCCCACAAATTGGTGTCTCCCACAAGGGATGACGTGCCCTTGTATGCCGCCAATATGCCAGGGCTCGTGTCAAGCTCAGTCTGGTGGTACATTGCAGAATAGCCAGCCTCGTTCCTCGCTGCCACGCTTGCGCCAGATCTTCGGGATGAGAGATTCTTTGCGACCTTGAGCGCCGCCGCTGAAAGGTTCAGCCGCTCCTCCGGGTCCTCGATGGCACGCTGTGTCATATCCGAGTATCTCCCTGCCGACCTCATCTGATCGTCCCAATATCTGATCATCGTGTCCACTTCTGCTGCGACGCTTGATGCTGAGCTGCACTTGGCCCTGCGCCACGTCTCCTTGATCTGGATTTGCACGGTGATCAGCTTCCGCCAGCCGTCCAGTGACGAGTTGTGCTCTACCATGTCAGTACCGATTGGACGTTCTCTATGGCACGACCTGCTTTTCAGCTCTCCCAATGCTCGTCCGAGAGGATCCATCTGCACAGCTAGATAGTCAGTCCTCTGACTATGACGACGAGTGCTGTCAGCATTGACGTCGAAGTTGTTCTTCCACAGTTCGTAGCTTGCCTCAGCCGAATCAAGTTTCGTCTGGACCTCTGCGGAGCTAAAAGCGAACATTGGATAGCTGGCGATTGCAGTGAAGGCGAGGAAACCTCGATTGGGAGCTGGGTATGGCATAGGAAGAGTTCGGTGGCGATCATCCTGTGCGGTGCACAATATGGAGCATAAAGGTCGCTTCATGATCGACGTCATTACCTCGGTCATCGACCTCAATGAAAGCTCTCGACGCGCACTCCTTGGTAGCTCCACGAAATGCTGCGCAACCCGGAGGCGTACTTATCCAGAGGATCGCACAGTTTCCTTTGTGTCATGATGCTCGGTGTCTCGGCCGATGCATGATCAATCTCACTGGAGAGCCCAGAGTAAGCGGGTCAGTTCGTAATAAGCTCTGCGCGAGTATCAGCGGGTCAGCTGATATGCGAGGCCATGAGCTGGCAAATTCGTCGACACGGAGTGTCTGAGCGTCCACATGCGAGGCCGCTCGATGATCGAATTGATGAAGAGCCCTCGAGCGGCAGGGACTGGCCATGATGGAGAGTGGAGATCGTCGAAAGACCATCGGATAGCGGCAGCGGATCGCAGGCCGGTCTAGCGATAGGCTGAGATGACTGCGATGACTGAGGCTGCATTGAAGGGGTTGCCGCATTGAAGCACGCAGCGCACCAGTGAATGTTTACCGACGCCACATCCATGTGCAAGCCTTTTGACACAACACCACACCAGACTGACTGAACATTCCATCATCCCTACGTCCAACATCGTCCTGAGCCCTAGGAGTGTTGCGTGTCACCTTCGGCTAGACTGAGGACGATATGAGCTATAGGCCTGGCACGATGAAGTCGGCACTGACCTGCTGAGCATCTTGCGACCTCTGTTGTGACGACTGTAATCGCTCTGTCTCCAAGGCTTCCCTGAGAAGAGACAATGAGCCGCGATCTTCCGTGATTCGTCTCCCAGCTTCGGCGTGTTCAGACGAACCGGGAGGGTGCATAGCCTGCGATGTTTCCCATTTCGAAATCGTCATGATCCTGCGACCAATTTGCTCCAGCAGAGACCTCTCTCTGGGAGACTGTTGTGGGGCGGCTGAGGATTGCGAGGCCGGCATCGATTGTTGACTGCCTCGATTCGACATGATAAACACGTATGGAGGGCGATATTGATGGAAGTCGACGGTCATCGTAGCACTGCTATTAACGGCCAAGTAGCCTTTCATGTGAAAAGCCGGTTTGGTCTCGTGGAAGGCGACTGCGCAAGGATTGGCGAAGAAGGAGGCGGACGAAGCCATCGGGGGAGATTTCGGGGCACGGGCTTCTCCTGCCGTTACGGCTTTGTCGGAATCGTGCCAAGATCCGATGGGACGGCGAGAGCGGCACCGGACCGATGTGACAAAGGATGGAATGGGGACAGATGCCGACGGCCTCAGCTGACGATGTCGCCCTGTTCGTTGCACCTGACGACGCCCAGACAGCACTCCTCATCATTGATGGGACCTAGCATTCGCACATCCCGATGTACATGTTCCGTTCCGTCTCCTCCATCGCCCGACCAGGTCGCTGCCATCTGAGTGTATCCAGAGCGACGCTGCGTTCCAGACGGCGGCCATCTATCTTGACCATTCGTTGAGTCGGTCGGTTCCCTATCCCCGGTCTTTGCTGCACCAGGCGAAGGTTTGCCGGTACCGCAGCACGTCGTGGACGTCGCAGAACCCAGAGTACTGGGAGCACAAGTTTGTGCTTGGACTGCAGGAGTGGGTCGCCAGGGTGATTTTTGAGACTGGATAGTCAGTTGCGCGGCCGGCACCTGCGACCTTTCAGCATGACTCACCTGATGTGTTGGGCGACCGCTGTTCTCTGTCAATGTTTTGACGGTCCTCAAGGCATCCTCCAGTTGCCTCTGTACATCCATCACCACCTCTGTCTGTTTCCTGATCGTTGCCTCATTCGATGCCGAATTAGGTTGGGCGGCCTGCCGAGCCGTCGCCGCGATTGTCGATGCGGTCTCTGCACTGAGCAGGTGATCGCGTAGCAGCTGATTCTCTAGTCCGAGCTGTCTGTTCGCCTCCTGCAGTATCCGATTGCGCTCCTGTAGCTCCTGATTGGTATTCTCCAGCTCCGCCTGAAGTGGGATTATTATGGGACTCTAACGGACCAGAGACGGAGTAAAACGTACCATCTTTTCCGCTCGCTTGGCCCGAAACTCCCTCTGCTGCTTCAAAGCCTTGGTCTCGGGCAGCGCCCCATTCGGCCGTCTTCCTCTAACCATCTTGCCCTCGTGTCGAGAAGTGTATCCAAATGTTACGAGCACGACAAGCAGAATGAACGATCAACCCGTCTTTTTCAGTGTGATTTGCAACCGCGTGGCTCGATTTGGTTTGGAAGCGGTACACTGCATCTATATGGGAAAACTCTCTATCTTTTCAACACCGACTCTCTACTTTCTCTGCATCTATGTCGTCTTTGTGACCCCAGACCAGCCGGCGCTTGAACCATAGCGACACGTAGGTCAGTGCCAGCAGAACAGGAACTTCCACCAATGGACCAATCGTCGCGGCAAGAGCCTGATCCGAATCCACTCCGTATATAGCAACGCAAACGGCAATTGCAAGCTCAAAGCTGGTGTCGTTAGCATGCTTCCGGACGCTGATTCAATGATCTCACTTGTTCGATCCCGCGGTGAAGGACTACTGTGTCAGCGACACTCACATCGAGCTTGACGATCGCTTACCTGGACGACGGCCATCTGGTACCCATACTTCTGAGCTCCACCGCGCCGGCGGGTGAGCCAGTAGATCAGGAAGAAAGTGCTGGTCCACATAAGGACGAAATAAAGGACCATTGGTACCACTATACGGAACACATCGCCGATGTTGTCCAGGATCCGAGACGCTTGACCAGCGAAGATGAGGATGATCCTGACGGTCAACTTCGACTGACTGATTGATTGACCGACCGTAAGACTCACGTATACAGTAAACCGACAAGGGCCAAGGGACCGAAGTAAGGCAGGAACTTTGTGTCGAACCTCTTCTTCCCGATCATGACGATAACAGCGAATCTCGTCACTATGCCCGCCAACAAGGGGATACCAAGGTAGATGCACACGGCTATAGCCGTTTTGCCATACTCCAAGCGCAGATCGTCCTCACCCGAGATGACGTTGACGAAGAAGAGCGACATGGGCGAATAAAGAACGATTTGAAGGAGCGAATTGATGATCACGAGGATGGCGCAGTAGTCGCCGTCCCCTTTCGCCAGCTGGTTCCAGATCATCACCATGGCAATGCATCTGTATAGTCAGTCAGCCAACAGCCCGATTGGGGGGATGCGGCTCCCTCACCGTGCTAGTCCCACCATGATCACACCTGTCCGGTATGTGGGAAGATCCGGCAACGTCGCCCATGCGACAGCCAGCATGATCTGTTGATTATCAGTGTCCTGTCTGTGCCATCGATCGGCGGTACACTTACAAAAGGTCCAGCAATCCAATTGAGCACGATCGACACTGCGATCTGTCTCCACAAGCTGACAGTCCGGAACATCGCCGGTAGCTTTTCGTACTGGACTGACCCGTCAGCTTTTGGACTGCCGAGTCATCGGCTTACCCTTCGTAAGGATGGGCCACATCATGACCAGCAGTCCGACAACGAGAGCTGCCAGTCAGCGGAGAGCACACTGACACAGAAGCATATGAGACTACGTACGTGCAGATACGCCCTGTAGCGTCGCGCCTTCTAGTACAGCATCGATGTTTGGGGCGAATTCACCTGGACTTTAGTCCGACGCGAAGAGATATGCTGGTACAGAACATACCGATGATGACTCCAAGAATCATCGCAAGCAGCACCAGAGGTGCAAGGAACCTGTCCAGCCATGACAGACCTTTAAGCACCGAGTCTGAAATTATCAGCGGACAGGGCTACAAGCTGAACTTACTCGTCTCGATCCCTTCGGTCGTGGAAATCGGCGGATGGGCTATTGAGGCTCCTTCCCCTGTAGTGGAAGATTTGTCGATCGAGGACTCTGGCTGGGTCATCCTCGGTGCATCCATCGTACGGGTTGATTTAACGATAATTTTCGATACAGTCTCGATTTCCACTCGTTTTGCCTTGCCAAGCAAGCATCGGACAATTGCAATTTCGAGGCCAATTTCAATAACGCGGATCAGATCACGATCCGTGTGATTTGTCTAGATACAATGCATGAAGTCGTCATCGACATCTATCTATCGTGGACCGAGCATCGCAACAGAATATTCCTATCAGTCCTAGACGACCCTACACTACGACAATGTGGATATCTGCATAGTATTGTTACCCCGGTTTGGACAATCAATGTTGCGGGGCCAAGATTCCGGCACAAAAGCGCAGACTGGACCACATGTGCAGTCTTTGCATATGGCTCAGGCTGACCTAACACAGGTCAATTAAACTGTGCGCTAACGACTCAGTGAGCGGCTGTCCCCACCAGAGCTGCCTGAGAAAGCGACGTCCACGAACATGCCACTTGCGTCCTTGCGGCACATGGTACAACAGCGTCAACAGAGTTCATGTGATCGACAGTGGAAGATGTATGGACAGACAAATACTACGTAGAAAGAGGTCGACGTTGGTCGCATAGGTCATCGTCCCCAATTGGACGGCTGTTCATGACGATTCCGGCTTTGGGAGCCTTGGCCCGGCGGGCTGGACCTCGACAGAGCGCTCGCACCACTGCTGAGCAGTTGCGCGTAATCGAGACGGAGTTTGTCGAGGTATTGCTGCTGTGTCTTCAGATTTCTTTTGTCCGAGCCGAGCTTGGATCGCAGCGATCTCACCTCTTGCGAATTGGCGGGGTCACGCGGCTCGAGGACAGCGAGCTGCTGAGACGTTGCATTGATACTCTGTAGGAGGTTGTCCCTTCGACCTTTGGTCTCTGTGATGTCGGTTTCGATATCGGACTTGGTACGTACTTCAGACATGACTTGGGATTCGTATAAGGTATGGTGGATGATTAATGGTGTTGATATTCAGTGTCGCGAAGGATACCCAGCAAAAGGGTCAATGGGCCGGGGATCTTATACCTACGCCCCGGCCGGTGGCGCGAAAAGAGGACCGGGATTGACACGATAGTTTGCCTTCTTGCTGTCGTTCGCGAAGACCAGTCAGGAATCATTTCGAACTGTCTGAGGCTTCGACGAAGGCGTAGACAGGGCTGACTCGGGAGCGTCGCCTCTTATCGCGGCCTGTTCGTCATGTGAACCTTTCCCACGATGACAGGACACCGAAGCCGCCGGTGCACTCCTTTCACTCAGGGCGGCTTCGGTCGTCAGCGGCATACCAGAATCCTTCCTCCGGACCGCGTAAGAAAAGCGTGGATGCGCAGAAGCCACCAATGATTCGGGCGAAGGCCTAGCGAATGGAGTCGCCGGACCAGTGTGGACAAGATCCGGCCGGTATTTCTCGCCTGGGAAAGACTTCCTGCACACGATCGTACTATCGCACGAGCTCAGACCGGAATGATGAGGGCTCACGAGACAGAGTGGGGCCTCATGGATCCCGACATACCGCGTTGGTTTTACGAAACAGTATAGGCAGTCGACTCAGTCCCCTCAAGTTGGACCCTCTGTCATATGCACGGTTCTGCCCACCCGCGTAACCCTCAGCTCATGATTTGTGAGGTTACAGACGGATGACACAGGAGAAGGAGAACATCGCGGGACATCGCCAGTGTGTGACGTAGCCATAGCCAGCCCTTGTAAAAGCTGCATCGGCATGGCCGCAGTCCGCAGAGGTGCGGATCTCCTACCGCCGGGAAACGCAAAGCGAGTGTTCCCTACGCTCTTTCAACGTCGGTCGTGTCAATCCTACAGTATATATCATGCGGTAACCTTCACTGGTGGACATGGGATGGCATTTATTGTATACAGCGTATGTGTATGAGATGGATGGAACGGAGCCGGACGTGTGCGAACATAATTTCATCGACAATACTGAGTGCGGTGATGGGGTTGTGAGGGATAGGGTGGGTAAGTGATCAGAGCGCAGGAAGTGAGGAAAGATAAAGAGGCATGGGAGAGGACTAGGGCAGCCCGAACAGATCACTGGCCGCGTTTGCCTACCGGGGCATTGAGCATACTTGAGACGGGGACTCTCTGTCGGGGTTCGTTCGGGGAGCTGGTAGGGCGGATGCTCGGGGGAATGCTTGGGGGGATGCTCGGGGGCATGCTTCGGGGGGTGTTCGACGGGGTGTTCGAGGGGGTGTTCGAGGGTCTGGCCGAGGATCTGGCCAACATTCCGGAGAAGAGACTGTTTTTCCCGCCGTCCGGATCCCACAGGGCAGTCCTGGGAGAGCTGGCAGTGGGGACCGTCGGGGCAGTGCTGGCAGTGCCGCCAGAAGTTGCGGCGCCCTATCCGTCAGCGTCAGGCGATCTCAGAAGCATGATTGCACAGTCTGACCTGGCTTGTAAGCTGATCAAGTTGTTGTTGCAGTAGCTCGACCTTCTTTGTGTACTCGTTCGCGCGAGATCGGAGCAGTGCGAGCCGTTGACCACTCCTCCGGGCGTCGTTGGACATTGCCCAATACTCGGGCGACCCATCGTTCCTCACTTGACTGAAGTTTTCCAGAGCCTGAGCCAACTGCGGTCCCTCGGTCCTCAGGCTGTCACACCACATATCGCGGGTTCTGGTCGCTGATGTGATAGCTTGGCGGAGCTTATCGGGTAGTTGTGACATTGTGGCTGAGCTGGATTGTGCAAGATCGAAGGTTGAATATTGAAAGGCTTGTGCGCCCCAAGCAATCCGTCTCTTTTATATCCTAAGCACTTCGTCGGAGTCGGGCGGGTCTCAAAGCTGCGCAGTTCTCGAGTGACGCCCACAGAACAGCGCCGTGGCGAGCACAAAGGTCAGCTGACAGCTATTTGCAAAGGCGGACCTGGTCAGACTCCGAAACTCCCAGTCAATAAAGGTCGCCGAACAGCGATTTGAAATCGCGGACCGTGTCGGACTTCTGAAGACTCAGTCCTTTATATATACATGACCCGCGACCCTCATAGGCCCTGTGACCTTGCCACAACCGAAAGGAGCCGTCAGAGCCTATCGGAGAGAAGGCGGAAGGAAGAACAAAGGTTGGCTGACAGCTATTTGCAATTGCGGACTTGGTAGGACTCCGAGAATCTCAGTACGCTGTGCATGCATGATCTGGGACCTTCGTAGGCGCTGCGAGTGGCTCACGGACTGAAAGGAGATCTCAGAGCCTGTAGACTCGAGAGAAGGACGGCGAATGTAATCCTTTTACCCTCTTGCTGCGAGACCTGAGAAGGACGATAAGGGGCGCTTGATCTGAGACTCGGTGCGGTCAAAATGACCGCAGCTATCTAGCGAAAGGAGCGCCAATTCTCACAAAGATAAACCCATTGTGAGAGTACTCGTCTGCTTTCATCAACGTGAGACGCAGGGATGACAACGACGGCAGAGCCAGACTGAAGCGTAGCTTGTGGCCAAAGGCAAGCGGTTGTCCAAACCCAGACTGTAACGAGACGGGGTACTGTGATGGTTCCAAGCTGTGACTTTCGCCACCAGGGTGATAGGGTCGACAGCCTGTGCTTGACCGCCAGCAGAATCTACAGTAGGTCGTGGCTGCATTCACATCTCAACACCATGATGGATTTTTGGATACTCATGACCGCGTTGCTGCTCTCAGGGATATGCATCTCATCTTACCGTGCCCCGAACTGAACAACATCTATGAACCAGGCTACTGCTTCCTCGACCAGCCTGCCTGACCTGCACCCGAAGGTGGTCCCCCCTGGTACGCGGGCTCGTCAAACAAGCTTCTGTAAGGCGGCAGTGAAGGCGGAAAGTATGGCTGGGACGACGCGGTCTTGTTGCTCGCTGCTTGAGCTGCCTGATTCGATTTGAGTCGGGAGGCCAAGGACGCGGTGAACGTCGCCTTCTCTTGGCTTGAGCATTCCTGGGATTGGGAAGGCTGGACGCTCGCTCCGGCTGGATTTGCTGTCTGCACGGGACACTTCGAGGTTGGATCGCTTCGGGACGGCAGAGAGGGATCGCTTGAGTTGGACGGGGTCATACTTGGGCTGTCTTTCGTTTCAAGTCTACGTGAAGAATTGAGAGAGCTGTGAGGGACGAACTCTCTTTAGTACTTCAGTACTTGTAGGGAGTCTAGGCCAAGTCCATCTACGGCCAAGTGGAGTCTAGAGACAAAGGACAGTGTCGGTGGACCGGCCGCAAACAGGTTGACGCAAAAAGAGCAAAGGAGTAAACCGACGTCATGAGATATCAGGCCATTGCCGATGACTCGTGACATGGCAGCGTCTGAACGCTGGATCGTAGGCTGTGGCAGGCAACACCGGCAGACATCACAGTCTCAAAGAGCAATTGACGAGATCCGGCGGACGATGCCTCGGGAATCACTCTGACGACCACTGTGTGCCTGTGTGCAGGTCACCTGTGCCTGCAGCACTTCCGAGCATCCGCGAACACCTAACCCAAAGCTCGCGACGTGTCAACGGGGACGCGCTAGCGATGATGTCACGTACTGTACTCGAGTACAGTCAGATATACGTGAGGACTCCTCGACCTGTCGCTGTGATTGCCCCACTCCTGAGGGTTGGTCGATCTGCCGAAACCAAGACTCGCATCTCAGACGTGCCGCTTAGCGATTGCACACTGTGCATATACAGACAGTAGGCAAAGCGATCAGATGACCTCAGCTTCGTCTGCGGCCGACGACTCGGAAGGAACGCTGGCAGTCGCCGCGGTGTGGTTGGCTTTCTCCTCAACAGGAACGCTGGCGGTTGCCGCGGTGTGGTTGGCTTCCTCCTCGACGTCCATTGCCTCATCGACTGTCTCCTGCTTTTGATCCTCGGTGAGCTTCTTCTCCATCTTCGGTCCGCCACCCGATATAGCCACTTTGCCCTTCTTCTTTCGTTGCGCCAGAATCGCTTGGATGAGTTCGGAATTCTTTTCCAGCACACCTCGATAAACGTGTTTTTGAATTGGCGTAAGCGAAATGGGGACGATGATCTCGACCTGTACTGTGTGAGTTTGTGACTTCCAACCCGCGAGAAAACAGCAGCTGACCTTTGGTGGAAGACGAAGTACGTCGGCCTTGATCCGTCGAAGGATGTATGGCTGGATCATAGCGTGAAGTTCGGCGAGTAGCGTCTCGTTGAGGTCTTTATACTTCTCTTCTAGGTCTTCTAGATATCTGAGACCATTAGCAGGAAGAACGGTCACCGCGAGGCACCGGGACGCACTGGAACGAGATGGGATCGAGGAAGTTGAGCAGGTTAAACAGTTCCCGCAAGTTGTTGTTCAGCGGTGTACCGGTGAGTAAGATGCGATGGACCGAATTGAGCGCTTTCAGACGATTGAAAATGAGGTTAGAGTCGGATTTGACTGTACATTGTCAGCTGCCATTCCCATGAATGAAATCGTTACTACTCACGTCGTTGCCCTTCATCGACAATCATCATCTCCCAGCGAGGTACAGACTTGAAAACGCTGAAGTCGGAGCTCGTTATCGTATCGTAAGTAGTGAGGACGACGTGCCTGCCAATCAGTATTGACTCCCACGACGGAGCACCGGACATACGCTTTGAGACCCGCTGCCTTGCCTAGCGCACCCTTGTGGTACAGCTCATACTTCGACACAACTTTCCGTGCTGGAATGTCAGTCAGAATCAGCACGATAAGGAGACCATGGCCACTCACAGGCTCGCACGCCATAGTATGGCACCTATCCCGTCAGCTTGGTGGGCACGTGGAAACGCTCCGAGCAGCTCACCACACGCATATGAGGTACCCATTTCTCGAATTCCCGGACCCAGTTCGTGATGGTCGAATTTGGCACAATGACCAGGAAAGGATAGATGTTGTGTGCCGAGGATCCGAGATATCCCAACAGAGAGGCGATCTGGATACTGGTCGATCAGCTCGAGACGTTGAGGTGAACGCACGTTTTGCCTAAGCCCATATCGTCCGCGAGGATGCATGACTCGCGCTTGAAATGTTTGGTGAGCAACCATTGGAATCCATTGATCTGGAACGGCATGAGGGTCTGGCTTGGTCAGTGATCATGCCACGGTCATGGCATCACAGAAATTTACTCCTCCGGCGACACACTCTGGTTGCTTGTCTGGCGGTTTCGAAAACTTGGCAGCTTTGGCTTCTCGCTTTTCGCATTCTTGCCTGGAGAGGATCGGAATTTTGACGTTCCTCGCTGCGAGGTATCGACCGAGAGCGCGATGGAAAGCCGGATAGAGGGGAGAATCCTTTGGCGGGGGTGTATCCCAAGTCGCTAAGAGGTTTGAGTGACGCGCCGAGTCATGAATACCTGGAAAATCACTCACACTGCTCGTACTGCAAGTCGTCCCATTTGAGATAACACCACGAGACCAATTTGGCCACTTGATCCACGTCTTCTGGACCAAGGTCCCGCCCGGTCGCTTGCTCCCAGCTGTCGATATCCATTTGCTCTGTTTTGGGCGGTTCGATCCCATCCATATAAATTTTCGACGCATCTCGATCCGCTTCGAAGACACTAGACGATCGACTGCGTCGCTGCTTCCCCTTGACAATCTTCCTCTTTGGCGCGGGTAGGAGCATGACATCGAGGACCCGGTCAACAGTCTGCGCGGTGATCAGCGAAGTGGCTTCCTCGGTGTTTTTGCTCACCTTCCATGCAGCGGGAATGCTATTCTCAGCGTCCACATCTGGAGGGGGTCCACTTCCTTTCCATGCGTCCTTCTGATCCCCTGCACGATGATGGGACGACTTGTTCGCGCCGTCGGCCTCGTCCATGATATTGGCGATGGTCGGTGCAGCCATGTCATCACCTCTTGCAGCCAGAGTCTCGTCAGTGACGAGATCGAGCGAAGGCCCTTTGATCAGGAAGTTCTTGAGCCTTGCTGGCGAGCACGCGAGCAGCCAGGCGTGTGGTACCCATGTCGCCTATTTCGTCAGCCGACTTCACTCGGTATGCCCTGTCCGGACTGACATGTCTGAAACCGCGATTGGTCCATTTGACCAGATATTCTCGAGGAAGCGGGGATTTATAATTGAGTGGCTCGTCTGGGTCGAGCTCCTCTTTCGCACCTGCGGGCAAGGGTCGCCAGGCGATGACCTGCATAGTCAGTGATGGCTACATCGTACTTGCCTCGATCAACTGACCATGTCTACCGTCCAGACCCAAGCACGGCACTGATGACACTGCCATCCGTCACCCCGTCGCTCTGTCGGTCTCTGGTAATGATCTGCGATGTCGGCGAGAGATGCGTCCTCCTCTCCGATGAAAGGGTTGTCCACTTCTCTATCAGCTTGTTGACCTTCACACTGATTTTCGCTCACTCACGGTGCTCATAGTGCGCTTCTTGCTTGCAACGGACGCATCGGAATCGGAGGGGCTTTTCTTCCTTGTCCGCCTTGACGTCTCCCTCATCCTGTTCGGGCTCGACGTCGACATCAACCAGCATACTCTCCACCTTCGACATCACGTCCTCCTCCTCTGCCTTATCATCTGCTCCATTCACTGCCTCCTCGGTGTTCTCCTCAACAGGCTCAGAGCCTTTGCCGTTTTCGAGCGGCGGCAGCTGGCTATCCCGGTTGGCCGAAGGAAGCTCGTCCGAGTGACAGACAAAGCATTTACTGTCCGGGAGATCGCAGCGTGCGCACAGAAAGGTGGTCTGTTCATCGACATCCAGGCCTCTGATCTTTGGGCGGCCAAATTCGACCGGACCGGCTTCATCTTGCAAACGTTGAATGACCTCCTTCTTCTGTCGCTCACCAAGGCATCTCTGAAGGATCAGCCCGGTCAGGGGTATGCACAGCACAACCTACCCAGTGCATGGCGACAACGCATCGCTGACATTCAAGCCATCCGCCCAGATCCTTCGCCGTTTCCTCTTCGCTCGTCCCGTCCGGGTCTTTCTTTCTTTTCTGCCCTGGTTTCTTCAATCGAGCCCGCGCTTTTTCCAGCAGATCGTCGGCGGGAATGAGGCCACATTTCTCGCAGAACTGCTCATCAATCGCAAAATCCTGGCCCGAATAGCCTGTACCATGACTCACGCTACGATGTTGGTAGAGGGTATCATCCGTTACCTCGTTCATAAATGTCTTTCCGCTGCCCTCTGCCTTGATACGGCGAGTATTCGAGTAGTCATTGGCCGAGTCCAGCTCATCCTCTCCGAACCCGTAATCCGATTGCGGCTCCCCGCAGGCATCCGATGTCGATGACTCGGTTCCGCGTTTCCGCTTAGCACGACTCTTGTCACGATGGTGATATTGATGACTTCGCGTGGGCATTGAATGCACTTCACGAGACGAAGATGATCGAGACGAGTCGACGCCGTCTATGTGACGGAAGAGGTGGGGTGGCTGGTCGGTCAGCAGGGCATTGCAAGTGTGACAAAGTGCGCGAGCCATGACTCCTTTGACATCCGTAGCGGTTTTGGGATCTGAATGTAGACTCACTCTGCCGTTCATGCGTGTCGATCGTTTCGGTATAGGCTCCCTCCCTTTCATTCTTGACCTCGTAGCTCGTATGTTCGGCAGGTCGCTATCCTCACTGTCCGCCGACTCATCCGAACTGGAGGTAGCCGACCCGTATCCGCCCAGATCGACCGATGATTCGCTGGCGCTCGTCGGCAATCTTCGCTTTCTGGCTTTGCGACTCGCTTCGGTAGGCAGTCCAGACAATATGTTGACGAAAGTAAGATCGAGGTCTTCCGGCGGAGATGGCGGAGGTGTCTGATTGAACTGGATCTGCTCGTTTCGTGATAGAGCGGTGGGGTGTCGACAATTGGACGGTTTGCTGTATTGCCTGATGCGATTGAGGGGAAGAAGAGGGATTTCAACGTATGGTGCACCCATGTATTTGAGAGGTCGAGGTTTGGGCGAAGAAGAAGAAGATGGAGACGAAGATGAGGGGAACAGATCGTCGAGAAGGAGGGGGTCTGCAGATTCTTCTCGTGGTCCGTGCGCGGATTGAGATGCAGACATAGATACCGACAAGCCCGCACGAGACGAGTCCCTCGTAGTCCTCTCTGACCTGCTTGCCGATGCATCACCAGTCTCACCTCCTGCCTTCTCTTCCTTGATGCTCCACCTCTGAAACCCCGAATCTTCAAGTCCCCGACTTGCTCGAGAATCACCGCTCTTGCTAGGCGATCGTCTGTTCCTACCCGTCTTGATGGCCTTGGCGACGGACGTCGTCGACGAAGACCCAGCTCTGATTGGCTTGGACATCGACCGTCCGGTTGTCGCCGTCGAGCTCGACATTCGTGACCGAGGAGGAGGGGGAGGTCTGACTTCGATTTCGTCCCCTATCTCTTCGGGAGTGGCCGATTTCATCGTGACCTCGAGGCTGCTCGCCAGTGATTTCCCAATGCCGATACTTTATGGTTGCTGTGTGTGATGTTGCGCTGACTGGTCAACGCCTTTGTTCTCTACTTCGCCATGCCCCGCATTACCCCACATTGCATCAACATTAAGCTCCCGCCACCGTGGAGCCGGCTTCCCGACGCGTCGCCTCGACGACCGTGACAACGAACAGCATAGAGCCCAGTCTCAACTACATGTTCTCCTTGCCACTCACTGGTCCACTCGAGTATTCACTGCGATGAACCCTCTTACTGCTCTGCGAGGTCTTCGCGTACGTGCAGCTCTCAACAGAGCCAACGAGACTGATTCGCCAGACCGTCATCGCGTCCGGCGTTGTCACTCAAAACAGAACTTATGCTCGGGCCACATTGATTGGCAATCTCGCTGGTGCTCCCACCAAGCGAGAGAGCAGCGCCGGAGCTGCTTATTACACGTACGGCACTCTCTGCGGTCCTCACCGAACCTGATGCTGATAGCTCAGATACCCTCTCGCCGTGAACTCGCTTCCGAAGCGGGATGCGGAAGGCAGTAAGTGTAGAGCGTTGCTCGGCAGGTAACCCGGCTGACCGCGCAGACGTTGTACTCGGAACCGACGGTCGTAGGTCGTATGCTTACGATCGGATGGCAGGACAGCGCTGACATGTAGATCCGGTGAAGGACACCGACTGGTGAGTCGAGACGACGCGGCGGGCGCCAACCTTGCCAGGTACACTATCTTCAGCTTCGACGACCGGAAGACTGAGAGCTTGCTACATATGCGTCCAGGCTCGCAGATTCTTGTCGAGGGTTAGTCAACGACTACAAAAGGGCAAGATCAGCCAAGCTGAGCAGTGTCAGCCAGGATCACTACCTCGAAGTCTGAGATGGACGGCAAACAGATATCCAACACCAATTTCATGCACGTGCCGCATTGTAGATGACGACTGATAGTCAGTGAGTTGAACCGAAGGGTTCTTCGATATTCCAAGAAGCCAGAGGGGGCGTAGGAGAATGGAGGCTTTGCGAGGGGAGCCATGGTCGATATTTCGGATTTATGGGTTTCCGAGCACTTCAATTCGACTATCTCGGGCTCGTCGTCAAGCGGTCGAAGTCGACGACGAAGGTGTGCCTATGCAACATTTTGGGTCCTACTTCCAAACCTCAATTCCAGCTTCAGCATCCTTGATCTCAGCCTGGGTCGGTCCGTGTCCCTCCTCTTCCAGACTCCCACCAGCTCCACCTTCCATTTCAAACCGTTTCGTGATTTCTCTCGTCATCGCCTCAACGTATGCAGGCGAGACTCCGATGAGCATCGCCTCCAGAGACTCGTAGGTAGTGGACGGATACGTCTTGTCGGTTGTGGTGGTTGCAGATACGAGCTGCTCGATTAGTCCATGTGCACGTTGTCAAAGTCTGTGGCTTACGGTATATCCCCGACGATCTAGGACCACTGCCAAGACATCCCCCTCCAACAGCCCGACATTGGCTCGAGCCCTCACCCTCTCCGCGATGTTTCCTGAACGCACTGCCTCCTCTGCTACTCTTACTTTGTCTTCGTCCGTGATGGGAAAGCTGGAGTCGAGCAAGATCTGCGTTGTGGGTGAAGGAGCTAAGCCGAAGGTGTTGATAGATATGACCTGCGTGAGCTCTTCAATGGGGTCGAGCAGCAAGTTTGACGACATTATGCGTGATGGCTCAAAAGATGATCTCAAGACGAAGGGTGACGACTGGAGTTGAAGATGTTTCTCGGCTATGACGCGCTTCCCCACCCTCCACGTGGGTGGTGGAAGTGAACTGATAACCGGGCTTGGACTGGGTCATACACCCGTCACCCTTCCCCTTGTCAATCCATTCATCGCGTCGTACTGTCTCGACCACTTGGCCGAACGTGGATGGCCTCATATCACTATGAACCAGTTTCTGGTCTAGCAAAAGTCGCAGCTTCCCGCTATAGAGGACACGCCCGCCATGGTCAACATCTCCTCGTTCTTCACCGGACGAAACAAGTCAAAGCGCCGCGCAGACGAGACATTCTCGGCAGAGGTTAGAGGATCAGTCTCTGAGCCTGGGTTGTCGTCTCAACCCATTGGCGATTGGCACTACGTCGCTGAAGGCGGAGCAAATGTGGTCTTTGGGTACCATGGCGCCGATGAACGCTACATAGGACGAGCTCTGCGGATCCCGAAGCCTTCCGAGACCGCAGAATTGGAATCGAGCCGGATCTGGCGAGAGGAGCTACTGCCCCGACTCCTGCCCGACATGCTCCTGCCCGAGAGACAAAGCGTGACGCTAGACGCCACATGGGTGTCGGAGCTGCTGAGAGCCTCCGAGGGGAACCGGCCATCGAAAAGGATAGAGGATGACCAAGGTGTCTGGTCGGGTTCTGTCACGGCTTTACTCATGGATGACCTGCGGACTGGGCGGCATGAGTCTGGGCAGAAGGTGCTGTCTGTCGAGATCAAAGTGAGCCGTCAACTCCACCAGCCACGCCTTTTCCAGACTGACAATTTCAGCCCAAATGGGGTTTCACACCCTCCGCGAACCATGTAACTCCGCCCGCGGCAGCGGAAATCAAATCGCAAATCTCACGGTATCGCCTACATCAACACCTGCGAGGTCGCATCGACGGATACGAACCACTTGACTTGTACTCTGACGATGACGAGCGGATGAAGCGAGCGATCGCTGGACTCTGGAACATTTGGCAGGACAGCAATGGAACAGCCAATAGCTGGCGCGTCTTTGTCGATGGCAAGCTGATCAACCCTGATCAGGTGGGTCTCATAGCTCGTACGATATGCCTACTATCGCTGATTGCACTAGCTCGACGATATACCCGGAGCATGTCTGGACACGGATCTCGTTGCACGCACTGCACCCATCATTCTCCCCGCTCTGAAGCAGTCCGGCGTTCTCGAGCGCCTTTGTTTCCTGCAATCTCATCTTGACTCCACCGACATCTCTCATCTTGCTCGACGCTTCTCAGATGAGCACCCGGATGTTCCGCTCTTCGATAAGGCAATCATGCCCGAGCCGACGATGAAGGAGCTTCGTGGTTTCGTCGATACCTACCTGGCCGACCCCGAAGCCGGTCGATCCGTCAAGTGGACTCTGCGCGAGTCACTTATAGCTTATTCCCTCTCGGCCATCTTCAAAGATTGCTCGGTCTTCCTTACCATCCCCCTAATTCCGGACGACCAGGCGTGGAAAGTCGCATCGGTAGGCGCCACCGTCAAAGTCATCGACCTGGACCTGAAACCGCTTGGCAACATGCGAAAATGGTACGACCTCGACGAGACGATTTGGCAATACTGGCTCGACACTCATCCACCTGCTTCGACACCTCCCGCTTCGCCTGGCCGAGCTGCTATGTCGTACGAAACGCCAAAACCGCCTAAAGGCCTTCCCGATCGTCTGTATAACGCTTCGACCGATGCGCTGTTCGTCCCCACCCCTGATCGAGTCATCGACAATCCGATTGACTCGCCCTCGATTCAACTCCATAGCCTCGGGCTACTTTCCGGTCCCGACGCATCTTCGACGAGAGCCCTTTTCGTAAGAACGCCTGGAGGCAGTGGGAGGACTACGCCTACGGATACCAGGTCGATCGAGACCCGCGACCAGGTTGTCCCGCTCGACTTGGCCTCAGAGCCAGCGGAAAATACCGATGCCAGGGTCGAGGAGGTCAAAGACGGTACAAGTATTGGGGACCAGCGCCACCACGGCTAACCGACTACGAAACTTAACGCATAGATGACGAACAAAGAGAAACATTCTATACGCTTCATGCACGAATTTGATGATCACTCGCATCTACTGGCTTCCGCAGTGAACAGATGTGTCTCGGTATCGCAGAGAGCTTAGGCGAATAGACGGGGGCACACTCACTGCTCCTGATATGGCATCGTCAAGTGGAGCGGAGCCGAACTTTGGGGCTTGATTCGCCTTACGGCTGCCAGACGATTGCAAAATACGGTGAATATGACGCGTCACCAGGGCGGGGAAGTGAGGCGGGAGCCAAGCAGAAGGGTAATTCAGGCTTTTCCCAGGAGCCTGACGTAGTTCACGGACATCCTTTGCCTATCTTGCTTGACAATTGGCACTCCGCAAAGGCGATAGGACTGTACGGACTGCACGCTTTTGCTGAGCGAAATGAACTGTCACACATTTCGTACTCATTGTTGCCTAATCTACTCTGAAGACGCCACACCCCTTACCACTTCACACTCTCCTTGTTCGATTTTCGAACTCGAATCTCGACATGTCAACAGACCAAAGTAGTCGGCTCAGAGAGCTTGAGCCTCCGCCCACATCGGTGATCATCCAAGCGGTCGACGAGCCACAGATGACTAGTGGAATATTCTCGGTGCACAAACCATCCAAGCGGCGAGTGAAATCCGGGTGCAAACCATTGCGCTTGGACTTCATGCAGACAGGCCAATCAAGCCCGTGCCTTTCGGTAGGTGGCCATTTGCAACACGTCAAAGGGCTATGCACGTCCTTCGTAAGCGAAGATGCTCTGAAAACGATCGCTAACGACAAACCTCATCGTCCCCAAATCTGGTACAAAGGGAGGAAGCGCTGCGACAAAGAGTGTGCGTGATTGGTGAACATGAACGCGGTCGACCGACGACTGACTGTACAGGGGACAGACCTTCAATCTCACGATACCCTATCTCGATTTATCGTCTATCGAGCTCGAACACTATGCCGAAACTGATCCAATATTGCCAGGACGGATATGAGGCGACTCAAGCTTGGAATCTTCCTGACGCTCCACCCCCCTGCGAATCGTGCCGAGCGACGTATTGGCGGATTTGTGGCTCCCGGGGAGGAGGGGAAAGCGACGCAGAAGCATTTCTGGTATTGCATGGCGCCCCCGCCAGCGAATTTGAGCTCAGACACATCCTGCCCAAACTGGATTCCGAACGACCACTATCAACGACTACCATCTTGCACGTACCCTCCGGACTTCCTGCCGAGCTTTACAGTCTCCCGAGCGCTTCGCGCATTGACGCCACGACGCCGAAAGTAAACTACTACGCAAACCCCTCTCACATTCCATCAGAAGCACAGAGTCCGCGCATTCGCACGTGTGTCGCTCCTCCGTGTGTCATCTCATCGTCCATAGCTAGCTTGAGGTAGTCCTGACAGTGACAGGTCTGTTGAGAGGTCCCAAGAAATGATTGTTGTGCGAGGTGTGACGCGACGTCCCGACGAAAGGCTCCACATCGGCAGCAAACGCAAATGGGATCATCAATTACCTGCCCTACAGGTAGATTGGGTACCGCCGGGGTCTAGCCAGCCGACGGCCTCTGATCGCCTTGCTCTACATACCGCCATTTCCACCTATTCTGATTTTGCAGGCGGGCCTGAGCTCTTAGAGGCTGCGAGCGACGTGGGTGGCCGGCCAGTAGCTTTCATCAAGGGGCGGACAAAGATTTCCGATTCATCTAGTGAGCGCCACAATATCAGCGTGAGCTGAGATAGCACATCGTGGTGACACATGTGCAAGGTCTCCATCCGTTTTCGCTCTATACAATATCGAGCTTCGACGCAACCATCGAGTTTCTCGGCTTCTTTCTCGATGGGGACGAGACCGGTAGAAAAATGGGCTTGAGTATCCCGCCTCCAATCTCGGAAGCGTGCAGTGCGGCATACTTGAAGGTACGATCCGACAGTCACCAACCGCAGCAACCCGATGGCGATTACATCGTCGTACACGGTGCACGGCCTTCGAATTACCGCCTGCAACAGCTTGCGTCAACCTTGCAGCGCAATCGATCACTGACCGACACTACACCTTGTACAACATCACGATTTCCCTCCCTACTTATCGATCTCGACAATGATCGACTTACGCGAGAGTTCACGCTTGGAGACAGTACATGACGAAACATCACTCACACCTTGGCTGGGAAGCCCCTTCTCACCGGTGGATGCACGTAAGCCAGTTTCAAGCCCTAGCTGTCTCGAAGTGTGGGACGACCTTGGTGGGTGCTTAGGCTTTGTGTAGCCCCGCTCGTGATCAATCTCATAGCATGAAAGTGTCACAGAACCGTAGCTCGGGTAGTGCCGCGTGCGGTACGAGATAGCTGCATTGTAGTCTGGTAAGCGGAGTGACCAGTGTCGAGTCACGAGCTACGGTCTCTGTGCACTAGAGCTGTGCGGTGGCAACCAGACCCCACCCGCCATTCTGCCGCTTGCAGTCGCCTTTGAGGGAGATTCGTTTTCGAGGGAGATTCATTTGACTCTGAATACCTAGCAGCTATTTCACACGTCTTCAGTTGGCATTCGTCCGGGTACCCAAGACTCTGCTGGATTATTCAAGATTCGTCTCGAGCGTCCAAATGTTACGACTCTCTAGAGTATGACATGTCTCAGCGGGACTTCCCGAGTCTGATAGCACGTAAGCCTTAATCCGCTAGGGACTACCGTGAGCTCCAGAGGTATATAACGGGCTGCTGGCCAGACGTGATAGAACTCTGGAGATGAATCTCTTGTCATCTAGTTCATTGTCTATCGACCACAAGGCTACACCCGTCTAGTTCGATCTTGGACTAGCTCCGGTCACGACACCAAACCTACGATGGGATTCCCATTATTGATGTCGTCAAGCAGCTGACTTCTAATGACTGTGGGCGCCGTGAGAGCTCTTCGCCTCTCTTACAGACAATCCCCGCTTACGCAAAGCTGTGCGACGATGAAAGGATGATCCGATCTCACATTCAGCCTCCGCTTGCTGCCAGACAGTACTTGATCCCCCTCGACCTCCTGTTTGGCTCGTCGCCCCCTCATCATTTTGTCATTGTCACCACATCATACTCCAGACGAATCGATCGACGCCCAAGACACTCAGAATGAGCACAGCATACAGCAACTCGCGGCCCTCGATCACAGCTCAGGCTCTAGACCCCTCGGAATACAAAGCGTGGTTCCTGACTGAACCGAAGCGAGGCTCCCTGCCGCTAACCGTCACCCTTGACGGCCCCGGCATCGACCGTAGCACGGTATTGTACCCCCACGCAGGGGATGCCGCCGGAGGATTCAGTGAGTACGCCGACGAAAGCTGGTTTGACGAAGTCGCGCGTGATCGTGAACGGAGACGAAGACGTGTATATCTGGGGGTCAGGCCGGGCAATGATGGAGGTGAGCTTCGCTCACTAGTCTGAAGCTAGTGCAGGAAATACATTGAATGGCTGATGTCTCGGTCAGGATGGTTGTCCGGCTCGCATAACATTCAGTCTCTCAGTGTGTCCCCCTCACCCCGGCCTCAAGCTGCGGCAAGCTCCTCACAGCGTCCCGCATGCAATCCCGCCCAAAGCGTCTATACGACCACTGCTTTGAGTCGTGGATCGACACCATCTGGCCTCCAGGTAATGCCGACCGCCCAAGCTTCCTACGGGCTCCCCGCAAACTTTGCGCTACGGCCGGATATCATTGATAGACGCATCGCCGAAGTTGACGACTTCTCACCGCCCCACACCTCACAAGCGACCGACCGGGACGAATTCGATCATGTAAGCCAACTGGAATTCTATGACCGCTTCAACCAGGAGAGTGACTGGAAGGAAGGGGAAATCCCTTATTGGATCACCGATGCCATTGGCGGTCCGCCTGAGCGTACCTGCTACAAGGAACGCAGTTTCAGGGCTATCGCTAGGGCATGCAAAGACTACGGCGCCCTTGCATCCCTGCACAACGCCTTCAAGGAGAACAAGACGGTCAAAGTTCACTGGTGCCAGGATCCAAGAGGAGACCGACTGTTTATTGGCCGTCCCATTCTTGTCGACAAAAGCGGTCAGTAATTCCATAAGGAAAGACGCCGAGACACGAAAGTGACGGGCGACTGCAGGCCATGCCGAGAAGTATCCCGGCACTGTCTCCATCTTCTACCCTTCGGGTCCCACGGGGTCTCGACAGTCATTCCAACGGCTCCTACTCAGGTCTCTCGTTGGAAATGACGGGCTAACGAGCTTATTTGGCTCTAACGCCCGGAAACTGTTGGAAGCCCAAGCTTACGGTGTACTGGATGTAACACACACCGAGCGTGTCCGAGACGAAACTGTACGACCCCCGGAAGAGCGATCGGAGCAGCACTCCACCCACGTGTTGCTGGCAAAAGGTGCAGTCACCCGACGGAACGACCAGATAGCCGACATAATGCAAGGCCTCGCCTTCGACTCGGCACCAACACACTCCAACGTGCACATGAGTTGGAACGAGTTCATTGCCAAAGTGACGGCTCTCGACCCATCATATCCTCCACCGGCAAATGGCGAGCCATCCAAGAGAGATCCGAAGACACCTATGATCAGCGACATGGAAGATTAGCGAACTACACGGGGACGCAGGGCCCGCCGGGCCATGGACGTGGGGCGAGGCTAAGGATATGGAGCTGTGTGGATATCGTACGAGTGCAGCTGGACAGTGATGTGATGCATGTGTAGTGATGTTTGCACAGGAGCGTCGAGCCAACTAGGTAGAGTCTCTGGACATGGGGTGAACAGCTGCGAAGGGCGACTATGCCTGAAGTCTGGTGATCTTTGCCAGGGTCTACTCGTTCGGCAATCGGAATCCAATTGATCTACGGCGTGAGGCGACGCGGCGGCGGATCGACGAGCGGCGAGCTTGAATGACGGGGGACATAGGCTATGTGTCGGCAGTGACGGCGTGGAAGTCTAACAAGGCTCCGATGTTCGTCCCTCTTCGGGTTCAGAACCTGACCACGCCGACCTGTCCGAACCTGACCCTATCCTCGCCTTGACCCGGGGTCGCCCTAGCGTAATAGCCGCCGGTCGAGGGATGTACGGCTTGAGGCATAGTCACCCCGCCATTGTTGTGATGGCCGTATGTCGACGACGGCTGGACATAGGTAGGGAGGTATTGGGGTTGCGGCTGGGGAGGGCTGAGAGTGAAGAATGACTTCTTCTGGGTCGGGTAGTAGGTCGACTGGTTACGGTTTCGGTTTCGGTTTCGGTTACGAACGAAGATGCCGACGACAAGACCGATAGCGAGGACAACAACGATGATGATACCTGCATGTGTCTCAGCGTGGACAAGGAAGAGAAGAGAAGGAAGGGTGAGATGGACTTACCTGCTACGGCTCCTGCGCTGATGCCCCCTCCCCCTTCTGCCCGGGTGGCAAACACCTTGAACTCGACCTCATCCTGCGCGTTCGGTGTAGCGATAAGAGATGCAGACGAGATCGGGAACGAAATGGTGGACTGCGGACACGTCAGCACACATCTCAGCGCCTTGAACATGAGGCAAAAGGGAGGCGGCGAAAACACGTTGCAAGAGCATATCCGGGTGGCGTGGTATGTGTGTATAAGGTGACTCACAGCTTGTACCGCCGGCATTGTGGTAAATGTCGTGAGATGTAGAAGTAGCGATAGAGATCGACAGAGAAAAGATGTGGTGAAGAATGAAAAGAGACACTCGAGACGTTCGAGGTATAAGAGGTGAATGGTATTCGAGTGAGATGAGTAAGACACAATGGGTAAAGAGATACGAGATAGAAGGAAGTACTCTCTGCATAGCCCCTCTCTCTGTGAAAAGTAGTGAGCGGCGTCAAAGGGCGCGTCATCAGAAGCAAGACCGGGTCCGGTGGTAACCGAAGGTCAAAGGATGGCTTCGAAAAGGAATGCTGTGAAGTCGCGAGTGAGATGAGTGAAATACCTCAGTCTTCGGCTATACGCATCACGTTCTTCCTTCCTCCTCGCCTAGATCTGAAGCAGCTGAGAAGCGGTCAGGGGTAACCGAGAATGGTGTGTAGGCTTTGGTCGACTCGACAGCGAAAGGAAGGAAAGGTGGGCCGGCGGACGTCCGCCCCACGCTACTCAGCGACGGTGTCCCGCGAGCATGGCATTGCCGACACGTCAATATGACACGTTGGTCCGTGATGATCGGCCGTGCACCGCTGTTTCATGACGAGTCCGAAAGATGAAGCTGATGAAGACAAAGTATAGATCATCGGTTACCGAACATCATCTCCGACATCAACGAAGCCAATACGCGCCTAACCCGATTGGGTCCCAGGCGAGCGGACACAACGCGTTAGGCACGCCTCGCGCACGCGACTGCTTTTTGTTCCGTTGGGTGATCTACGCGTTGCATAAACAACTCTCTCCTGCTTACTTATCCCTTCATCTTGCACATCACCGTCATCTGTCGCATAGCATAGAGCATCGCTGCTCTCGGACCATCATGTCGCAGCCTCTCTCGTCGATGATGTCGGGGTTATCCCTCGACACCAAACAACAAGCCGCCGCGTCCTCGTCTCGACCACAAGGCGACCGCTTAGCTCCCGTGCTCAAGAAGTACATGAACAAGAACATCGTCCGGCCAGCGAACACCGGTCTCACAGCATCGGCTTCCGGCAATGCGATTTCTCAAGATCAGCGAAGAGCGGCACTCATGAAGCTCGCTGGTCACAACACTGCCGATGGCGTTTCCGGTAAATCGGCTGGCAGTGGATCGCCAGCCGGAAAGGGTAAAATGTCGATCAACCAGCACACCGCGCATGGTCTGCATGGACCTGCTCATGCTACTTCCTCAAGAGCACTGAGTGGGAAAATCGAACCGCATCATCCGACTCATCCTGGTGCAGCAGGCGGGAAGGGAGGGATCGGAAAGTACGATGGTGGACTGGAAGCGGATGCTGAGGGGAAGGAGATTGTCACTGGAGAAGCGGCCAAGCTGCTCGAGATGCAGAGCGCGTGAGTACCACCTGAAGTGGTAGGCATTTACGATGCTGATGATGAAGAGGTGGCTCAATCCCTCTCTCGCTTGCGGCCTTTACCATCGGACGACCGCTCGGAAAGGGTAAATTCGGTCGAGTTTACCTCGGACGCACAAAGGCCGAACCCCACTTCATCGTCGCTCTCAAATGCCTGCACAAGGCTGAGATCGTTTCCGGACGGGTTGAAGTGCAAGTTCGGCGGGAGATTGAAATTCAGCAGAATCTAAGGTGAGCACTGACGTACCCGACAAAGCACGCAAGGCGTGGCTGACTGAGCAGACACCCCAATATCTTACGGCTGTATGGGTACTTCCACGACTCGAAACGGATATTCCTCATTATCGAGTTCGCGGCAAAAGGAGAACTTTACAAGCAGCTTGCCAAGTATGGAAGCTTTGACGAGAAGAAGAGCAGTCGTGTAAGTTACTTGTCTACCGTCTAAAACACTGCTGATGCTGCAGTACATCGCTCAAATGGCCGATGCCCTGTCGTATCTGCACAAGAAGCATGTTATGCACCGTGATATCAAGCCAGAGAATCTTCTGATAGGTGTGTCAAAAGCTTGCCGGGCGCGACTTTCAGCTGATTCTCAGGCTTGAAGGGAGAGCTGAAGATTGGAGATTTCGGATGGAGTGTCGTGAGCCCGCTCTGACTGCGGCTCCGGTTTGATGAGGAGTGCTGACCACTCAGCACGCGCCGAGCGACAGGTACGCTCAGTGTCCGAGCTTTATGCTGACAGAACAGACGGCGTACACTGTGCGGGACGCTCGACTATCTTCCACCAGAGATGGTCGAGGGTAAAGAGCACACTTCGAAGGTGGACCTATGGGCACTGGGCGTGTTGACTTACGAGTTTATCGTTGGGTCGCCGCCATTTGAGGACATGGCTGGGCATAATGGTGAGTTCTGCTCCTCAGTTCCGCCTGCTGATGATGACTAATCGCTATAGCCACTTATCGACGTATCCGGAATGTCGACCTCAAGATCCCCGACTCGGTCTCACCCGAAGCAGCCGATCTCATCACTAGGGTAAGTCTGGATCAAGTACGTGAGCAAGCGGTATGCTGATTCTCAGCTCCTCCGCAAAGAACCCGAGGACCGTCTGCCGTTGTCTGAAGTGCTCAAACACCCTTGGATCAAGAAGTACGAGAAGAGGCATTCGGGCACGAGCGGGACCACTGCATCGAGAGAGTCGTGAGGTGGCAAGTGTATGACACAGCATGCGGAGTCGAGTTCAGGGTCGGTCCTGTATAATGCATTTCATTGGTCATAGAGTAGGACGGAGACCTGGATCGGCGTCCGGTGATCAGCCACGTTCTTGATTTTTCGTTCTCGGTCACTCGGGCTCCGTTTCATCTCCTCCACCGTGCATCCATCTTCCTCCCCCACTCTCTTGGCGAGCGTGCTTCGTACTTGTATGGGCCAGTACATCTCCCTCATCCTCGACTAGCATGAGAGCCTATCCGTCTCCTGATAGGGTGGGCATCGCCACCCCCTCTCTCAAAGGAGAGTGGGGATCATCGATCACGCCGCTGTCAATGAATACATATATCACAGCCTGTCTAAATTTCAGCCCACCATATCCCTCGAAATCGTCAGAGTAGGAACGGAACGCAATGTTGACGATCCTGACTTTACTACTTGCTGCTTCGCCGGGTCTGTCGGCACCGCTCAACAAGCGTGCTTCGTTGTCGGACCTCAAGGGCATCTTGACATGGAAGCGAAGACTCACGTTCGACTCGGATGGAAAGTTCAAGGTGAGTCCCTTCTCCGCTCATGGCCAGACCGGTGTGCTGATGTGGGACAGGTGTTGTCGTTCTCGGACATGCACTTTGGGGAACGATGGGGTGGGACTCGTCCTTGTGAGAAAGTAGGGAGAAGCTGATAGGATAGGTAATACGAGCTGGGCACAATGGGGTCCTGAGAACGTTCGTCCCCTCCCCACTGTGCCGATTGCTTAAACTCAGGCTGATCAGGTAGGACGCCGAAACTCAGCGTGTTCACGGTACGATTTTAGATCAACAACACCCCGACTACGTGTCGGTCCCTCTCCCAGACTCTCACGTTGAGTAGCTGACATGGAGATTAGGGTGTTCAATGGAGATATCACTACTGGAGAAAACCTGTTCGCGGACAATGCTACGGCCTATCTTGATCTCTGCTACCAGCCGACCGCGCAGAGGGGTATCCCGTTCTCTTCCTCTCAGGGCAATCACGACAATGCCGTATGTCGTTGTCTGGTAATTCTAACATTGGTTAAGCTGATTGAGGTAGAACAACATCAATCATCAGCAAGTCATCGAGTACGAGCAGAAGAATTACCGAGATCTGTCATACACCAGGATGGACGTTGGACCCATACCCTGGGGTGTCGGGAACTACTGTGAGCTTCTATCTCTCAACAACCTTCGGCGGCGGTCGACTGACCTCGCTTAGGGGTCCCTGTGTATGAGAACTGGTGGTCTTGGAAACCATCGCTCATCATGTGGTTCTTACGATTCACGAGCATTCAACTCGGGTACAGGAGCTGGACCCGGTCCAGTCCCAGAGGGAGCCGACCCGAACTGGATCGACGAGATGTCGGTGCCGGAGTACATCAGATACCAAGCTTGGATCATGAAACTTCTGGTAAGTCTTACAGCTTAATCGAAGTGAGTATCGGCTGAGAAGATTAGTATCGGGAAGTTCCACCTTCGTTGGCCTTTGTGCATATCCCCGTATGTCCATTCTCCGGTGCTTACGGTACCGATGCTGACGCGGAGTAGTTCCAGAATGTCCAGTACATGCGGGATCTGTGAGTCGCTACCTATGAGTATAGACTGATGACAGCCCGACGGTAGGATCGAAAGATGATGGACCGCAATACTCGGTCCAAGGGCGAGTAGGCGACGACCTGAACGGTCTCGATCAGCAAAGTGAGTCATCAATGTGTGCTTAGAAACCGTTGTCCGCTAACCGGGTAGCGTTCGATGCGCTGGTGGAGCTTTCGGGCGGGGATCAGAAAGTCATGGCTATCACTTCGGGACATCATCACGGTGAAAATTGGTGTGGTCGATCTGACGCTTCGTCCGGCCTGTCGATCTGGTACGTCTGCCCCGCCCCTTTGCTTACGGCCAATACTGATGAGTCCAGCGGGAACGGACACTCCGGCTAGTCAGTGTCGCTTGACCCTCGACAGCGGTGATGAACAGGGCTGATTGGCAGTGGCGGCTACGTGACTGAGAACACTCAAGTTCGAAACGGTCGAGTGTTCGACGTCGACCTCAAAGCTTTGAAGGCTCGATATCTGTCGGTGAGGACGTTCAATGCCTGTGAGTAGGATTTGATCTTCTTCGCACCACTGTGGTAGGGCTGACCAGGGCTTAGACGAGGACGGCTCGATCGGTGAAGATATCACCTTGAGCCGAGACTACCTTGCCTGAGCGTCGCGTGGAATAAGAGCGAAAGACAAGGCATTTGACAGGTATCAGAGACGCGAACCTTCCTACCCTGCCCATGACATCCCTACACTGATGTAACCTAATACTCCTACCCTATCACTCCGTCGCTCCCATACTCCACCTATCAGGGCCCGAAAGACTGACAATCCGTGGTGTGGCAGAAGATCGGAGCCAGGACAAATGCCACACGACCACCGGAACGATGTTCGAACCTCTATCTCGCACCGTCTCCCCATGCGCCTCGTGGCCCTTGGCCGAACTCCATTGACGTGCAGACGTCATGGGAAAGTCTCTCCTTTCCACTGAACCACTCCTTTGCAAATCGTCAAAGTATGGACGGGCGGTGGCACACCTGAGCGGACCACTCTTTAAAATGTCTCCCTTCAACAGTCTCTAATGCAGGCGACTCCCACAGCGATACATAAGGTCGCCCGGTCTACCTCTCCCCACCCGCTCTCTTCCATCATACTTCACCTCTTTGCAATCACTTCATCACTCCCAGTACCACTTCTCGACCGAAAGTTCAACGCATCACTTATCTACCGCCATGCAAGGCCCCAATCCCAACTCGGACCGTCTGAAGCGACAACGACAATCAAGTGAGTGTGTTGCCAGCCACATTGCCGCTGACGGCAACAGCTGATCCGAACCGTACTGTCCCGTCGAGCGCAGCTTACACCAATTACTTTGATACCAATCATCCGTCCAATACCGCCGGACGTCCTTTCAATGATCTCACCAACCTTCGTTCCGTTGCTCCGATACCCGATGTGTACCATAACACCAGCGGTCAATACAACGTCGCGGCACCCCCTTTCCCAAACTCGCTCATGAACACCACAACCACTATGGATCCAGCGTCCTTTCCTTCATTTCAAGGCGACTATTCGCACCAAAACAATGCACCAAGCGGATCGCATCACGAGGCGTACTCAAATCAGCTGCAAAATTCTTATCTCTCGCATTTTCCGACCCCGCGCATGGACACCGCAGACCCGCTGGCGCCAGGGTACCTCTCCTCATTTCCAGTTCAGGGTGATCACTCGGCCCAACTTTCCGCATCGAACGCATCGCGTCAAGCAGCGTACTCCAACGAATCGCAGAATCCTTATCTCTCGCCTTTTCCCGCCTCTTTCATGAACGCCATGAACCCGTCGGCTCCAGTAGACACGCTTCAAATCAAGGGACCTATACGCACAAGCTTCCCTCGTCAGACGTCTCGTATCAGGAAGCGTACTTTGACGGACTGCAGGGATCTTATCTCCTGCCTTTTCAAGGCGCCCAATCATCCGCATCGCCTGGAACACACATCTCGCGTCAAGGAGCTTTTTCAAGTGGGATGCCGACATCGTATCGCTCGCCACCTCAACAAGCCTGGCAATACGGTCCTACCGGCCAACTTGCAGCCAACGCACCGCCTCTTCAAGCATCGTCTCGCTTTAATCAAGAGGCCATGAGTTCCCCAACCCCGCCACCGTCGACATCTGGCTTGCCGCACACTCGATCGCGGGCCACTACCCGTCCTGTTAATCCCGCTGCTGCGCCCCGTCACTCTAACCGACCAGCGATGGTGCGACCGACGTATGTTCCGACACGAAGCCCGCCAACCGAAAATTCTTCAGGCAACATCTGCACTCTGCGTATCACAGCGTCGCCCTCTAAGACCGATCCAGACCTCGGGCCAAAACACATACGGCGCTCCCGACAAGAGGGGGCCATCTCTTACAGAATTGAAGGATGGTTCAAGTCGCCTGAATCAGTCATTCAAGACACATGCGCTTCGTACGGGGAATTTGTGAAGAAGTTCGACGCAGTTTTTGGTACCCGAGACTGGCTCAGTCGCATAGCCAAAGAAAAACAGCCGAGGGACATTCAAGTGATCTGGTGCCGACGACCCCAACCATCAGTGGGTGAGCCACACAGAGCGAACGCAAGCTCGCTTCCCGTCAACAACAGCACAGGCAGCAATGTCACTGCGCAATCAGACAGGGACCTCTACTTCGTCAGTCGGCCTACAGCCGTGCAACAAGGCAGTACAGCTCTGGACGAAGGCAGTAAGCCCCTATGATCTCTACAATTCTCTGTCCAAAATCTTCGTCCTGACCGAGTGCAGGGAGCAGGGTGAGTCTGCCTGTCACAATCTTCTTCACCATTCATGAATCGTCAAAGAAGCCCCTGCGCTATAAGCGAGCCGTCTTCCCTGACATGCTCGACAAGAACGAAGGAGCAGCACGATTTTTCGGCACGGCAGCCCGCTCAATCCGGAACCAGGCCGTTGGTGGCCATCGTAGCGACGACGGTCGCAAGTATATGGTTATTGATGGAAGCTCTCAAGACAGCTCAGGGGTGACAGCGCTCACGGTGAAGGCCGTCATGCTGAAAGGAGTTTGGACGTTCAATTCGGGCGATGTGTCAGCCCTTTTGACGCACAAGCAAAACTCACCACAGCATCAGTCTACCTTACTTCAAGAAGGAGGCTTTCAGCAGTTCCGCAAAGAGCTTGAAGCGCTTGAGTCGAACAAAAGGACCTCATATTCAGCTCCATTGATCACCACGGTTCCTGAGGGCCAACGAACCTTGCCGGATTGGGTCATAGAGGATAGGGAAGGGACAGAGACAGGGCAGAACACGGCCGGCGGAACTTGTTGATTGGTGTACTGAGCACATACGTGACAGATCACGTTTTTGTACAGTAGAGTGTTGCGTTTTCAAGAAAGTATCTGTGCGTTCTTAGAGCTGTGCTGTACATAGATACATACAATTGACTGTGCATATATACATACTGTACCCCAGCCTGATGCCCTCACTAATGATGTTCATCCCAAGCGTCGTAGCTTTGGACGAAATGACATCACCGCTATGAGAGCCACACCCGAGCAAATGTGGCCTTTCTGTAAGAATCATGTGTGGTATGTGCGAGGAGTATGTGCGACCGAGACAGAGTCACCTCGCTATCTGACGCATCTCTCAAAGTAGAGCTGGACCCGTACATGTGTCCGTGACATTTGGGCGACACTTTCGAGGACTTCACGCATGCACCTTATCCTGCTGGCAGGCGGTCAGATCCACACGGCTTCTTAGTAACTCTGGCGTCACTGGAAGGTTGTGAGGAGCCTTACGAGTATCTTCATGGTGACAACAATGCCCATTCTGCTGAAGTCCCTAGAAGTAGCTCGCTCAACATATATGCACATGCAAGTCGCCCGGCATGATCGTCCATGACACGGCCAGTCAAGAGCGAAGAGCTGGTTCCCGACACGGCACAGTCCTCGCACATGCATTGCGCCAACTCGGCGAGCCTTTGGGAATCCGCACACGTCATGAGAAGCCTTTCCTTTCTTGACAACGAGGCATGTGCGAGCCCGAGCGAGAACTCAAAGGACCAACATGGTCTCGCAGCTGCACCAAACCGCCTAGACCCTGTATCCTTTGACAGTGGCTTTGCGCAAGCTACCACAAGGTCATTCAAGCGCATGTCGCGTCTAACGCATTGAACTTCAGCTTTGCGCCTTCTGTCAAGCAACGCAGCCTGCTGAGCGTGATATTGAGGACTCCAGTCCATCAACCGCAATGGAGAACGCCGGATCACATGGGTGTCGGCAATCTAAACGACAGCGGCTTTCTGGTAAGTGACTGAGAAGTCACTCGCTGCTGACTGGATACAGCCGCACCATATCCTGTCGACCCGTCAGACGACGTCGCCGGTCTTTTCGCCGCACAAAACACCAATTACGCCAACTTCAATCATTCGTTGAGCTCGAACGACTGTGCTTTTTCTGATCTGACTAACGTCTGGGGCGGTGTGCCGGTGATACCTGACGTGAACGACACCGACCGCGTTCAGTCGATGCTTGCGCCACCCACATTTTCAGCCACTGTCACGAATGTCCCGAGCGACTCTTCTTCGGCACCGCCTTTCTGGCAATACCATGACGCCTTTCCCAGCATTCAGCCTGACAGCTTTGCCCCATATAACGATGCCTTTGAAGCTGCGCCGCTTCCGGCCGATCTCTCGCTGTATCAAGAAGGCTTTTCATACACAATGCCTGCGTCGACTGCGCCGCCACTTCAACATCACACTACGATCGCGCCCGCTGAGTGGAGCATTTTGGGGTATGAAGGAACTGAATCGAACGCATGGGCGGCGTCATACAACCTGCCCCGCTCTCAAGATGTCTTTGACGACGCAGTGACCGGCTCGTCGAACGTGCCGAGATGGCACGATTCCTATCCACAAGGCTTTGCAAGCACATTCCCCCAATCGCAGCTCTCACATCATGAGGGTCACGTCAGCGATTGGCCGGCATTGTACCTCGAACCACCGCAATTTAACGATCCATACGCGCTATCATATCAGTTCGCAGCAAGCGCGGCGCCCGACGCACAGGCGTCCCACGCGTATCAGCATATCACACACCCTTCTACCACACAGTGCCCGTCTGTGATCGATTCGTCGTCCTCCCAAGTCGTCGTGCAATCGCCTGACTCTGCTGTGACTCGATGTCAGTCTGATACCCCGTCACCGGAGCCGCGGGCCAAGGTGCGGATGGTGAGGACGTCGACCAAGATTCCCTCGGCTCACAATTGTGTTCTGAGACTCGTACCTGGACAGGATTCCAAAGCTGACCAACATACCGGACCGACTGACGATTCACGGATCGTTCGACACCGCAAGAAAGCGTCCGGTTCTTACTCGATTGAAGGCCACACTGAGAGGGTGAGCGCACCATTCAGCGACACATACGAGTCACTTCCAGAGCTCGCGGAGCTCTATCAGTCGATATGGGGCAAAAAAGAGAAGCTGAGGAGAGCCTCACACAATGGCGCATCAATCCAAGTAGCTTGGTGCGCCTACTCTCGGTCCAACACGTCGAAGCAAAAACCCGAGTACAGCCTGCCATTTGTTGAAGACAAGATCCGCAGCGCCGCCATTGCAATCGACTCTGACACGGAGTACTTCGTCAGTTTTCCTGCCACCGTAAAGAAAGGCAAAGGCCAGTCCGTGTTGTCTTGGGCTGTGTTGATTGAAATCTGACTCTGACACCGCGCAGAGCATAATTCTCACGCTGTGTCAATCTTTATCGACATCTACTCGCGGCCACCGTATCATCGAGCGATATTCCCCCTGCTCACGGGTCCCAATGGAGCTGACAGTCTCTTTTCCTCGAGGCTCAAACCTCTTACGCACGAACACAAGGAGCGCAAGCACCTCCGGCTCTGCGAATGCTCCCAAGTGAGCTCCGAGGAGAATCAATACAAGGAGACGGGACAGGCTCTGATTCTGAGGGGAGTGATCGACTTGGATTCCACGCAGGTGAAAACCCTGTTCGACGACGACAACGAGATTGAGGAGCAGAGGGAGTCGATCTTCCTTCCCCAAGGAAGCGATAAGTTCCTTCAGAGACTCGAGAATCTAGAGTCTGCTGACCGGAGTTCATATTCCTCTCCACTGTTCACCCCGGTACCGGAAGGCGAGAGAGCCTTCTCAGACTCGGACATTGGGGGTTCACGGACAGACGTACTGAGCACTGTATGACAGACAGGACTTCGGTGTCTGAATACTCTCTGTTGTTTGAGTATCGGGATGCACGGGAATGGCCTCGGTTTCCTGCAGGTAGCCTTGTACATCAGTTGATTACACGTACTTCAGTCTATGAAGCCTGAATTTTAGCGTTTGGTGATGATCTGATCACCGTGTCCAGATCATGCGTCGCCGATTGCTTGCACCCTCTTCTCGCACCTACTGCCATAGCCCAGGCCGTGTCAACAAGCGGTGCTTCTTTGGATCTGTGGAGACGAGTTCAGATAGCCATCAGCACCTGCATGAACCCAATTACCACCATCTAGAGTAAAGTATGTGGCCACGAAAGCAGACTGCCCTCTTGTTGCCAATTGTTCTGGTGCCTATCGGGGTGCCTTCAGCTACGAATCTGTGTGGGACAACGGTCAGTATCGTGCATTACACAACAGAGACGGTATGACATCACTTACGTCGGTGTCGGGCACTTGTCGAGGAAGCTGATGCTCTGCTGCCTTATTCAGGCGAGTTTCCCTTTGGTAGCAAGGGAGGAATCGGCACATACCTGGAGCAGGTAGACCTCTCTCCAAATCTTCGAACTTCACTTGTCCCATCGGTCGTCCCTGACCTACATCCCCAAACGCTTTCCCTGCCACCTTGTCGCCCGTCTGCTCTTGCTTGCCGTAAGAGCCAGTGACGGTGTCGACAGTATGCCAGACCCACTGACTCTCCCTCCCCCACTTCCATACTTGGCCAGTCAGGTTCCACTCCCATCTCCAGCTCTCGAGGTCGAACCGACAAGTGATTAGGTTGAAGAACCAGCGTAATGTCATCGTGATGATATCGCCGAGTATAGAGGCGACGAGAAATAAAGACGCCAGGGTGATATGCATGATACCGAGCAGAAAGATGAGGATGGCAGATGTCACTGTCCCGCATAGATGACCGAGGGTGAGTAAGAGGTCTTGAAGGACGAGGTAGACGTTGGTGAAGCAGGTTTCGGGTTGTTCGTCGGAAGTTTGTGCTTGTGGGGTGGGGTGATATGTCGGTAAGATGGGTGTCGGGTGATCAGTCCGAGTCGGCTGGGTGGACAGCATGGCGCGCTGGGGGATCGTGAGATCGGGGATGACAGGTGGTCGAAGCGCTTGTTCTTCATGGACGGGATAATGAAATCGAGCTTCTAACTCCCGTTGACGCGTACGATGTCGATCTGTGCTGGATCGTCGGGGTCGACTATCTTCCTGACGCGTATCGCGCGACTGCGGGCGCCTGTGCTTCTCCGACTGCGAGCGCTTGTGCTTCTCCAGCTTCAGCGCCAGCTCCATCTGCCCTTTCTCTAGATCGCTAAACCCTCCCATCTGGTCTGAGGAAGGGGGCGTATCGCGATGCCCAGCCGGCGGGATGATGGTGACTTTCTTCTCGGGTGGTGGCTTGACCAAAGCGTGTAATGAACCTTGACCAAGTAGAGGGCGAGCGTATGGTAGACGGTGTCGATATTGAAAAGGGTCAGGCTTGTCGAAAAGACGTCGAAGGAGAGGACGAGAAGTTGGGGGAAGAAAGGCGTAATGAGGTGGCGTGCGCTTGGTCCCCGGTATATAAGAGAGAGTTTTGGACTTTCCGTCCAGCGTGACGAAGTCGGACATGATTAGAAACACGAACGTCGACAAGACACGATGGATGGAATGATTGGAACGAAAATGTTGAGAGTTCAATCAGATCAGTGAATTTATTTAGCCTAGTGCCGGAGGTTGAGCTTCTCGATCACTCGGGCGAAATGCATGCCCCATTGCGACGGTCATGCTCTGACCGACGGGTTGGATCCGCCCCATGAACCTATAGGACAAGGTTTCCAACACGTATGGTCGAGCCGTGTCCAGCCGATACCCGGGTCGATGTCGTGTTCAGATTGATCGACACGTAAGGCGTGTTTCGGCGGATCAAAAGGTACTGAATCGTCTTTTCTTCTCGCCTGAATCTTGTCAATGATAAGCGTATAAAGTTTGGAGTTGAAAGTTCTCACTTTGTCTAACTGAGCTAGACGCGCTTCCATGCGCGTGATGGGATCATCGTCTCCTGCCATATTCACGTCAGAGGCGGGTTCCTCCTCTTCCACCTCCAGTCCAGCGAGACCTGCATCATCCTCTCCATCTAAAGTCATCTTAGAGTTTGTGGCGGGCAATACGTCTTCCAGCCCTGAAACTGCGGCTTCGTATACCGAGTCGATCTCGCTCAGTTCTTCCGAGAACCGCTGCCATCTGGCAAACTCAGCGAAGCCCGGGCAAGCAGCAAGAGAGGAACGTACACTTCATCACCAGTGACCAAAGCCGACATGGTCTCCCTCCTCATCCTCGACTTGACGTCTCCATCCATCGCACTTGGTCCTCGACGGTCGGACCACAGATATAAGATCCACACTACCGCTGACCATCTTACCGACGTATACTCGCTCGCCTTTCCCTTGTTGCCGGTCTGGACGAGACCGAACAGCTGGTCCACCAGAGCATTGACAAAGCTCGGCTCGGAGGATGAAAGATGGTCGATCAGAGGTGTCCAAATCTGGAGAGACGCTTTTGTCGGTTCGGCCGCTTGCAGTGAAGGTCGTTTCCTGATTCATCAGCTGACGTCCGTCCTTGCCATTCGTGAGGGACCCACTTCTTTGCCAAAGGTATGAACCCTCCCACAGAAGCCAAAGCCTCCACGACTTCCCCTATATCCTCCTCATCCAACTCCCGCTTGATCCGTTTCGCTTCACGCTCAAATTCTACCTCGCTCAATTCCGCCTTCAGTTTCCCCTTGATCACCTTCTTCCACCTCTCCACTAAAGTTTGAGCCCTAAATGACCGGGGAAGAGGCTCGGACGAGGAGCTGGCGAGGGCAGGAAGGAAAGAGTATTGGTTGATATACTCGATCGCCGAGTGAAGCGCTTGTTTGAGCAGCGGGAGAGGGGGTAAATCTTCGTGTGTCGCTCGATGACGGAGGGCGATGAGCGAAGGTGGAATGTGTAGAGTAGCAGCGATATGTGAAATCGGTCTAGCGTAGGGACCTGTATTGTTTCAGCGGGCTGTGGACTGAGAGGACCTAAGGACTGACCTGTCTGGAGTGGATCGACCATGCCATTGATGAATCGCACAATCGCCATGGCACATGTCAACCTGACCGCCTGCTTCTCCGCCGCCGTCTTCGGCACCGGTAGCAGATCGGCAGAGAGTAGCGAGTGTAGGAGGTGGATGAAAGCCGGACAAGATGGGGAAGAGAGGTACAAGCTCATCTACAACTTTCAGCAAATCCTCCCGACTAGACTTGAGAAACGACTGACTCGAGAGATCGCACGGAGTCGACTCGCTTCGTCCGCGGCTGACGAGTAGATCATGTCGTACAACTCTGACAACTCGACTTGTGACGCCCATGGCGTCCGTCTTGGGGCACGCATGACTTTTGAACAGCTGTCTTGCTAACGGAGACCTGGTTAACGACACAAACTTTGGTCAAATGCCACGTGGCTCTCGGCCTTCGGTAAACAAACTCCCGTCACCCATGCTACTCTGCCACTCTCCTGTCCTCAAGTTATACGCAAGGTGACACACCTCGATTATAGCGAGCAACTGGACATCACAGCTTGTTCTCCGAGCGAGTAGACGCAGCGCGCTACATGAGATAGCACGCGATGGCACCCACACGGCAGAGAAGGGGCGAAGAGAAGGAACGCCGTCGTGGTCGCTTGTTATCAAGAGCCCCGCAGTACGGTTGTCTGCCTTTCGAAGCCGCCTAGATCTACGATCCGGACGCTCAATACACATACTCACACGCTGATACGCCATCTAAAGGCACATACATGATTCCAGCTCACCTACCTGCGCCATTACTGAATTGCCTCATGCCCCGGCGGCATAAACGACAGCCCGTTCCTGGCTCGAAACCTCCTTTGGCAGCGACGACAAACATCTCGATGGGAGGAGGCATAAATGTTGGCTTGTTGGTCGTCAGGATGGAAGCTCACAAAGGGGAATTGGGTTTGAGATTGATTGGGGGTCGAGCGGGATGGGAAGTAAGGTATAAATGCGTTCGAGCTGATTGGCTTCCCGCTCAATATCATCCCCCCTTCCTCCCTCTTTCTTCACTGTACCAAAGTCCACGGTCGATATGATCACGCTCATTCCGATTTTAGCGGGCTTGCCTGCTGCTTCGGCGTTTATCGGCATGGGTATACCCATGTATGACCCTGTCTGCGCTTATGCCTGTCGGGCCGTCATTGCTTCAGCCGATATCGCCTGCGACGACGCTCACGATCACGCCGGTATGGATATGGGTGGTATGGAGATGGCTGTCTCCCTCGCCAAGCGACACGGTCACGAGACCAATATCACGCCCGAATGTCGAGCGATGTCGGAACCTTTCCTCACCACTTTGGCTTATTGCATCAACTCGACCTGTCCTACCGACACCGAAGCGTGGAGGTTGGAGAAGTACTGGTCAGTCGAGAGTACGGGTGAACCCACCGTCAAGCCTATGTGGGGCTATGAACAATCGCTCGTTCATGTCAACGGTACTCCGCAGACCACTTACGACTCGCACGAAAGGATCAATCAGACGCAGTTGTTGGCTTCCGACGCTTGGGACCAGCAGAAGCGAAGCCTGGAAAGCTTTGCTGAAGGCGAAGCTATTCACGCTCGATACGCGTAAGTCCAGTTCTACCCGATACAAGTATGCTCGAGGCTGACGGATCAAGTCTTATTCTCTTCATCGTCGGGCTGGGTGTTCCCGTCCTCACTACCGTCCTTACGTTCCTGCCCTTCGCCAACCGACTCATTTCCGCCATCAAGCCTTGGGCCATCTATCCAGCTTTGTTCCGTGGCTACCACGACCGAGCAATCTGGAGGTGGTTCCACATTCCCAACTCCGGCCAGACCATCTACATTGTCAACTTCGTCATCCTAAACGTCGTCCTCACCGCTATCGACTACATCTCCGTCCAGCCCAATACATGGTGGGAGACCCGAACGGCCGAGATGTTGTCGAAAGTCGCCGCTCGAACCGGTGTTCTCGCTATGGGACTCGCTCCTCTCGTCATCTTGTTCGCGGGCCGCAACTCGGTCTTGCTTTGGATGACCAATTGGTCGCACTCGACTTACATGCTTCTCCATCGATGGGTAGCCCGACTGTTCGGTATTCAAGTCATCCTTCATTCGATTCTCGAATTGGCGCAGTACGTCTATATCGGGACGTACGAAGAAGAACTGCCTGAAAAGTACTGGATCTGGGGATGTGTCGCCACTGTCGCATGCTCAATCATGCTCCTCGTTTCGGTCTTTCGAGCTTCAGCATACGAATGGTTCCTCGTCACTCACATCATCCTCGCCGTCTTCGTCCTCGCCGGAACGTGGTATCACCTCGATTACCTCTTCGAAGACCGATGGGGGTACAAGTACTGGCTTTACGCCTGTTTCGCCATTTGGGGGTTCGATCGATCACTCCGTATCGGACGAATGGTCAAGAATGGTATGCGAAAGACGACCTTCCGACCTGTCGGCGATGAGATCCTTCGAGTCGATATTCAGGGTGTCAAGTGGTCCACTACGCCTGGTCAACACGCTTATATCTTCTTCCCGTTGTTGCGAAAATGGACGCCTTGGGAGAATCACCCTTTCTCCGTCATCCCATCTCACTTCCTTCGACCTGTCTCTGCCGTAAGGAGCGCCGATTCCGATGATTCCAGCTCAGCCACGCCGGGAGGTCTGGAGACGCCTCATCAGGAGAAAGACGTCGAACACCTCACCCCGTCTTCCTCGAACACGCTCGACCACGGTAAACATAATTCGAACAACGGCATCACCTTCTTCATCAAGAAGAACTCCGGCCTCACCAAACATCTCTGGTCCACCACCTTGACTACTACCACCCTTGTCGAAGGGCCTTACGCCGGAACCTCCTCCCGACCCGTGTTGCTTTGCGATCGACTCATCCTCATCGGCGGAGGAATTGGAATCACCGCTTTATTCCCCTTCGTCCCTTCTCACTGTAATGTCAAGCTTTACTGGTCGATGCGAGACGCTCAAGCGGGGATCGTGAATGAGATTCGACCGGGATTGCAACATGTCGAACATGAGATCGTCACTGGTAAACGAATGGATCTGGCTGGCCTGTTGAGGAAGGAGGTGGCTAGCGGATGGAAAGATCTGGGTGTGGTCGTTTGTGGACCGAGTGGGATGTGTGATGATGTCAGGCAATTGGTCGTTGAGATCTCGAAAGAGAGTAAAGTCAAGATCGAGCTTGACATCGAGTCCTTCTCCTGGTGATCCCGTCTTTTGATGTGTGTAGACAGGCAATCTACTTCATTTTCATACTGCATACATATTGGTCTCATGTCGGTCGTCGTGCTGGTAACGATGTATATTCACTGCTCATCACAATCATTGAATTTGTCGAGGATCGAGAATAGAAGGATGCTATCATACGTGTACATGCCAATGTTGATTTTCGCGAAAATGCTACATGCCTTAATCTTGCTCCTCGTCCCAAGGCAGCTTCTTTTCCTCTACCACTCCAACATCGCCATCCGGAGTGCAAACCTCGCCAGCAGGACATTCGTCCTTTTCCGTAAACGTCTCAAACTCGGTGGACGGGTCATAGTGAAAGTCCTAGAGCCGGAGGTCAGACAGTAAAACACATCGTGTGATGGGGAGGTGCTCACCATATCTTCCCCTTCGTCTGCTACTAGTCGCTAAGACCGTCAGCTGTCCGGTCACGTCACCTCTATAAGTGATCACTTACCGCATATTCCAGGAAGAGCCGCATCATGTACGCCTGCAAATCTTCCATACGGAACATACGCTCCACAAAGCATTTCTATGATTGTGTCAGCCAATCTACTTCAACAAGAAGGGCTCAAGACCTACTCCGTTCATGGCGATCGCTTTGGCAGTCTCGTCGAACGCCAGCTCGGGCTCATCTGGTGTCCCTCGGAAGCTGATCCCGGCGTCAGCGATCCATCGCTATATTTCCATTGTGGAATGGGCACTGACAAAGCCAGAATGTCGGCCAGGTCGGAAAAGTCAAGCTTGGACGGGATGTACATGAACCATCTGCTTCTTCAGTTTGTTACCCAGGAACAAGTCGCTAGCAGAAAAAGCATACGGGATGAGGTGGGGTTGGAACCATTCGGTGAATATACCAGTTTTTATGACGACCGAGTTGGTGCTCATCAACCTCCGGAATCGACCGCTACTCCATCAGTACCGCCTACTTCGGACGACACCGACCCGACGGAGTGGCCTCACCTCCAGCCGTTTCCATCAATGTCGAGCAGGAACTTGTGCTGATTGAGCCTTTCTGCACGCTGATGTGGTGCCCAGCTGATCTCCCGTCTACGCGTGATCAGCCTACCACACTGGGAGAGAGTGGGTGCCACGACTTACCTTAGATCATCACAAGTCCCATCTTCCTCTGCACATTGGATAGGCTCTCCTGCCAAGGCCACGTCGTAAAAGAATCGACTGGCCGTCTCGCGCGTCATAGTCTCTCTCTTCATCTCTGTCCGCTCGTGTCCGCCCGACATGGGTCGTTGGGCTGTTTTATCATTACCCAAATCGCCAGAGCCGACATTGAAGTCCGGAGCAAGGTAGCTGAACTCTTCGGTTGAGTTGTCGTTGGCAAAGTGGTGTAGACGTATACGATGCGAGTTCCGCCAGTCGAGCTCGGAGGTCATCACTGATATACCTGTTGGACTGCCGCGCTGTGGTCAAGTCAGCGTAAGCTGTTAAGGATAGGCGAGAGAGATACTTGCCCAGGCTAAGCGAGGGTCCCGCTTTTCTTCCCATTCTGGATCTTGGCCTTTCGGGTCATGGAACTGATCAAGTGGGGTGACGAGGATGTCAGAGTTGATCGAAGTTTTGGCTAGCGAGAAGAGCGGGAGGAGTTGAGTGTGAGGACGTGGATGAGAGTCGGCATCGTGTGGTTCGAGCAAAAGCCCGTGAAGGGACGTGAGGTACGGGTCTGCATGGTAAGCAAGCAGTCGGACTGCGTGATGGTCTTGAAATCCATTCGACTTACTCTGACAGACGTCTCCTGCTTCTAAAATGTCGTAGATGAAAGACCGGCCTGTGAGTCAGTACATTGGCTTATTGCGCATTCCTGCCGGTTGGACTTACCTTCGACGAAGGATTCGTTCTGGCGATAATTGGATTCCGGTTGACAACTACGCGATAAACGGACTGTCGCATCGTCCGTCTCCTGCAGATGTTCGGTCACTACAACATCAGTCCCGAGATATATGCTTCATGAAGTGTATGACTCACCTTGTCCGCTCAGGCCGAGATCTACTAGCGATCCCCGCCTTGCCCAAGACAGGTAGATCTGAGGCTGATCGAAGATGGAAAATGTTGCCTTCATGTCGGGAAGGAACCTCGAGAAGGCGCTGACCAGTCTGCTCAATCAATCTTCGCCCCTTATATGACTGTAATGGGTTACAGGCCTCTACTCACTCGGCTGTACTCTGAGCTCTAGGCATTGTCCCTCCCCACTCCAGTCCTCCCGGATCTAGAATCTCGATATCCACTTGCCCGTCCTTGATCACTAGCGTGAAAGTTTCCTTCATCTGTTCCACCATCTCCATCCTCCTTCGCATCTCGTATCGCGGCAACGCGAAGAAAGGCGCCAAATCAAGGTTGATCCGATCGTATTCGTCGGGCAGGACCAGGTTATGCAGCATGGCGTACTCCCACCACACGTCAAAGCCTTTAGGTGGGTGACGGCCATACCGCCTGGTGTATTCTTGCACTGCTTCCTCCAACGTACGTGATTGACGAGATAAAAGCTCTTCCCATCGTTTCTCGCCCAAGCCGAGTAAAACGGGTATAGGGTGTGGTGCGTCCGGCCGGTCCGAGAGGAGCAGATGGCCGGTCGAGGAGTACAGGTGTCGGTGGTGTGAGTGTGGAGGTGCTCGGGGTGGACTTGCGGTAGAATTGGCAGGGTAAAGAGTGTGCAAACGATCGAGGTCGCGCCGATAGGCATCCATCGTCGACCAGAATTGACACAACCCGTCTCCACCCTCGTTCTCCACCTCGGCAGCGTTCCAGCGTGATAAGCGTTTCCTCACGGCCGTGACGAGCTGTTCTGCCGGGTTGACAATGTACCCCATGCGCATGAGTAGCACGACGACGCTCAAAGTAGCAATCAGAGCTACGAGTCTTCTGGGGGACTTGACGGCTCTCGGTATACCCCAGCGACTCCTCTTTGGTCGAGTCAATGGAAACCCATAATCCCTCTCGCGCCCGACCGGAGATAAGGGCTTGACATGCCCAGTCGGTGATTCGGGATAACGATTGTATGATTCCGAGCTGGACGCTTGGTGCTGTGAGCCCGACATGGCGGGGCGAAGCTTGGTCGGTGTGACCGGCGGAGTCGCTGGAGCTCGATAGGGTATACGGGTCGTCATGTGGGACGATGTGTACAGTGTTAGCGATGCCAGATGACCATCGCCGCGATGATGCTACAGAATACAAGATGGGACAGCAGAAGGCTATAGACAATTGTAGGTCCAGGACCGTTGCCTCCAAGCAAGGTATGCGCCATAAATTCGGGGCGAAAGGGTCGCGTTGCCGTGTGGTGGTACCCGTGCCTAGATGGCGCCGCCGCGTAAGAAAGTCAAAGTCAGCCCAAAAGAGGTAACGACGACCACACCAGCGCTGATGAGCAAAGCCGTCCAGCAGTACATAGTCGTTTACATCGCAGGCCAGATAGCCTGATGAAACACCACACACGCGCGTCTTGGGCGATGTGGCTACTCGCTTCGGACCTCGCATCTCGCAATAAAATCTTGTGACGGTAACCCACTGATGCCGACCAGACACAGGCAGCCAGCGTCTGCTGTAGGCCAGCGCTCGACCAGCCTTGTCGCGTCGCTGCTTGGTGCATACTCAATTCGCAGTGTCTGTGTTACCAGTACATACGAGTACGGTGAGGAGCTACGTTACTTTTCCACGGTTGCCATTCCAGTTCGGTAATCCGGTGCCTGGCTGGCTCTCCCTTTCGTCACGTTGACCTGAACCTTTTGGACGCGACATTGAGCGCAACCCTTTTCCTGCACATTACATTCACCTCATATCGCTCATTTCTCCATCTCTTCATCAGACTCACCGTACATCCTCATCCTCGTCCCACATTTACGATTCCCAAAGAGTGCAGAGAGTCTGGCACTCGGTCTGCTGTAACGATCACACACGACAATCACGACAATCTGGGCGAAATGCGATCTCAGTCACTTAGACGCGCCTGATATTCTCTTCTTTGCGGTACACGAAGCGCACGGATCATCTGTCCACTACTGTCCACCACTTTCCTCGCGTCCTTCTCCCAAATTATCACGACAATGATCTGTACACCTACGAACATCGCTGGACCAAGCAGCTCTCCCATGAATGCGGCTTTCGTTCCTTCCTCCTCCAGCCCAGGACCGATGCCCCTAGCCCATGCTCGGACTGTCGGTGAGTCTAAACTCTGCCGCCCCGCAAGCCAGAGACTGACATTGCCAGCGTCGAGCAGTCGTCGGGGTGTCAACTTCTCACCAAAGCCCGACACACGGTACTTCGACTCGGCAGAATCGATCGTACCCGAAAAGCCCTTGCCTCCAGCCTCCATCCGCTCATACGCCGACATGCCTTCCTCTTCACCCGCACCCACCTCCTCTCCTGCGATGCGATGCACACCTCTTTCCTCCGCCGACTCGCCGCGTAGTATCCTGAAGCAACGTATACAGGATATCCGGATCGCCAGATCGGTCGAGGAAGGGACGTTGAACAACCGCGAGGCTGCTCGATTAATGGTCACTGGACGTCGGCCAGGTCTGATTGCGCGCGATTCGTTCCAGCTTGCAATGCTGAGAAAGGGCGCAGACGAAGTAGCCTTGAAGAAAGGACCGACGCCAAGGGGGACGGACGAGTTGCCCGGATCGGATGACAGCGCGGCATCGGACGAACGGCCGGGACAGCAGGGTGAAGCTTCGGAGGAGAACGCGAGCGGGTCAGACGAGGAGGAAGAAGAGGTGGAACAGGACGGCGCACTAGCTACAGGATCTCTGGTCAACATCATCCTCCACGGCGCTGAAGATCTTTTGACGCTGGAGGAAGCGTACAAGACTTTGACTCTACGTCTCAAGCACCGCTTGCCGTTCGGCGAGGACGAGGACGAGGATCTCATGGACACGTCGTCCTACGACATCTCCATCGCCATGCGACCACTCCGTGACGAGGCTCCAGCGATGGTACGCGCTCTCCAACGCGATATTCAGCGATTGCTCGGCAAAGTGCCTTTCGCCGAAGACAGTTCACCCGATCGATCATCTTCACCCTTCCGCGGTCTCATGCCATTGCACGACAGCACGCCCATAAACCAAAAGACGTCTTACCTCCCGTCTCCGCCTCTCACCGCGCCCAATTCCGATGGGACCAAATCACCGGGCAAGCCGACCAGACAAGGATACTCCGAGTCAGAAGTGCGGTATCGCCGCGAAGCCTCGGGCGTTGGCCAGGCAGCCATGGGCTTCCTTGCTCTCGCGTTGCACTCTCGACATATCTTTTCCTGCTTCACCGACCCCGACATCCAAGCTTTACTCGACATGATCCTCGTCATCCCTCGTACACCTCAACTGCCGACGCCCAACCCTAAACGCACGCATTTCACAACAGTCTCGGTCATCTCCAACATGAAGGTTTCTAGCGCTTGCGTTGGTCCGATAAAGGACAAGCTCGCTCGAGCCATTGAGGCCATGACATCCGACACCTTCGGCTCCGGTGGAGCGATCATCAGAGATCCGAACTTCAAGAAGGAGGTTTACAGCGCGATCGTCAACCTCATCTCGACCTACCCCGCAATGTTCTTCCCTTTCACCGCCGAGCTCCTCGCTCCATGTCTACGGACATTGTGCACACCCACACCCGTCATTCGTAATCGAGCAGCAGCGGCTGTTCTTGCTTTCGCCTCGGCCAAGTTCAACATCCAGAGAACCGCTCGCGATCAGGTCGAGCAAGAGAGGACAACCGCCGCTAAAGCTGAATGGAGCCGACTTCGCATCGCCATCAACAAGTCGGAAGTCTTCGTGACCAATTTCCTCAAGCGCACGAGGGTCATAACTGGCAAGCCTGGGTCGACGTACGGTCCTGATGGGGAGAAGCGAACGGAATGGTCGTGCATCGAGCGGTTAATAAAGGACAAGATGGGGAGTGACGTTTACTGGACTTGCGGACTGTGGGCTGCTCTGGTCAGTTTGATTGGATCGCAATATTCGACAAGTGGTCTTTCCTCTAGCATGGACTACCTCATGGATGTAAGTCCCGGGTTCAGGATCTTGAATGGGGTCGTCCGCTCATCTGTGACAGCGATCCATGCAGATCTCGGTAAACACTACTCGACCCCTACTTGCCCGTATCGCCTGGTCGCACGCTGTTCACGCCTACATCTCTTCCGGCTCCTCTCAATCATTCAGCGACAACTATTCGCTTGTCCAGTCGTACAGGCCTTTCGGACCTGGTCAGGAGACTGCCTCTAGGGTCAAGACTATCTCCCTGCCCGTCGAGATTGGTGTCAAGGCCGCCAAAGGCGATGATGATTCGGTCTCCCGGCAATGCGGACCCAACACCCGCTTCGACGACGGTCCTCGCTGTTTCTGGGAACGCAAGGAGAAGGCCAAGCGAGTCCAGGTTATGTCGACTTGCGGTGAAGGTGCCGCGGCGGTCATCTATGCCTTTATCGGCGCTGCCCTCTTGCATGAGGATCAGCCTGCCAAGGAGATGACGGCCATCACTGGACTGCCCTCGAGCGACGGTGCGCCGGTCCCCGAGTCAGCCTTGGTGGACGCGAGGATGGAGCGACTCGACAAGACATGGGATCAAGTGGTCGGACCGATGCTCGAATCCACTTTCTCGGTATTTGGGGTCGACAGGCTCAAGCTACACGGATGGAGCCTGTTCGAAGCGGTCGTCAAGCACAATACCGACTCGACGAGCAAGTGGGATTTCGACAGGTTGCTTTGCAAACGATATCTTTCGGGCGAGACGATGATGGAAAAGCTCAAGGACAAGGAGGTGGCCACGTCATTCTTGAATGACCTGGAGAAGGAGGCGATCTCGCCCAAGGACGTTCCATCGATGGGTTCCGCTTGGGTCGTAAAGCGACTCGACGATGTTCTCAGCTTGTTTCAAGCCGCTCTACAGGGGATAAACGGACTCAACGATCTCTATTCTGGCGAATCGGTCAATCTCGGACAGCGAGTCGTCTTTCCAGTCGTCCTCTCGAAAGTGTGGTCTTCGATCCTACACGCGTTGGCTGGCTGTCGCGCCGACCACCCGGTCGAGTACGCCTCAGGAGTCAAGCTTATCACGCGCCATCTCTGCCAAGTATTCAACGGGAACCCCTCCGATTACCTCCCCATCAGCCTGATGGGCGAGAACGAACAATGGACAGTCGACCTAGACGCCGCTCGTATCCACATTTTCACCCGACTCTTCGATATGGCACACACCATCCTCGGCTCTGAAGCCGTGTCGGCGCCCATCCTCTCAGCTCAGGAGGGCGACTCTGTCGACATCGCCATGTCGCAAATGGCTTTCGGCCCCTCTCAGGCTGGACAGTACAGTTTGGTCGGATCTTTGCTCGCGCTATTGATGGGGACCAAAGTGTTCTCGGCCGGTCTGGCGGACGCACCTCGGGCATCGCTCAAGGCGCTCGTTTCTCGTATGCTGGACATCGGATGTTTGTCAGGCGGCCAAAGCCGGTTGCTCGGTGATATGACCAATCGGCTACATGCGGTCTTCGAGGAGCAGGAGAACATACAGCTGGACATGTGGCGAGTGCTTGGTGAGTGGTACTGCTCAGTGTACACATAAGCCGCATACTGACCCTAAACAGCGTCCAAGTGGTCGTCCATCGTCGATGTCGCTCAACCTGCCTCGAGCACGAGCGGCGCCACCAATCACACTGGCGCGCTCTTGGTCAGCTTGCTTTCGAACCCCTTCCGAGGTCGTCAACTCCAGTCGGTTTGGCATCATCAAGCTGCCGAAGAGGATCTGGCCATCTGGAACAACTTGCTCCAAGTCGTCGTTGCTCGCTTCAGGGCTAAACGCGTCGGCTCCAACTTGGGCGTCCTGGAGACGCTCGCTGGGCATTTAGGCGATTTTCTCCGTGATGCCGAAAAGGCCAGGTAAGCTGATTCTCCCGGCTGAAGCATCGTGGCATCAAAAGCTGACTCTCGCAGTTCCAGCACGATCACCCTGTCTTGTCTTGCCTCGGCGGCGTCGTACATCTCATGTACCGAATTGTCGCATCATGTCGAAGATCATTATTCGATCAACGAGAACTACGTCCCGTCCGACTTCCTCAATTTGATCTCGTACGCGCTGGACGAAGCCTATCCTAGAACAGAGACGCTCGAGGATCTACCCAGGGAAGACGCTGTCTCGCCTGCCGTGTACACTTTGCTCGATACTCTCAGAAACAAGTTCGACGCTCTTCCCGTGGACTTCTGGTCATCAGCGTTCGAGGCTGTCCGACCTGGATTGCTAGTCTGGTTCAGCGACGAGAACAAGGTCATCATGCCGGAACATGTCCATCAGGTGGGTCCAGTCTCCCGCTTACCTCTCGAAAAGGCTCGACTGACAGATCAAGGTGGATTTGCTCTATGTGTCGGTCCTTCGAGCACTGGAGAAGGTCATCAACCAAGATGCGTCCCTCCGCTCGGCGAAGACGTTTGACTCTCTGCTCGACGTCGTCGCGCCCCGCCTTTCTCGAGCTGCTTCGCGTATTGTGCCAGAGGCATTCCAATCTCTCTGGTCCTTGTTCGCCGGTTTCGCAATCGATCAATTTTCGGACGAAACGGTCGCGTTCCTACAGAGTGTTGTCGCCGCCGTGCCGGACTTGATCACGGTCAAGGGATTGACTGCTTCTTCAGAGGTGTCAGAGGTAAGTACCACTCGATCCGAGATGCAGCCGAGATCTGATGGTCTAGGAGGAGAGTTTCGCCAAGTACCCGCATGCTCGAGAGGTCGAGAGCCAATCTCAACCTGTCGTCACCGCCGCCACTTCTGCTCTCGTCCCACCGACGCCTGATGCCGCCATGGGATCTGCCATATCTCAGCCGATCGAGCCGGTCGTGGACGTGTCGACGGAGTACGACGCCGACATGTCTGCGTCTGTCGAGGCGACGCTCGTAGAGCCTACTGCGGACGTTCGGCCCGATATGGTCCATCAAGCCACATCCGGCTCGCCTGTCTCTACCGATCCGTCGATGGTGGAGGAGAGCGTCAGCGAGGTGGAAGCCGACCGTGAGGGCGACGTCTTCGGCCCGGCTAGCGCGCCTGTCGATACGTCAAAGCAGACCAAGCGGAAGACCAAGGGCCGCAAGACCGCGAAGGGTGAGTCTTTCCATCGGGGATCTAGTCAGGAGCGGAATACTGATCAAGCCAGGCGGACGCAAGAGGTCAAAGGCCACGCGATCCCGATCAAGCACGGCCGATGCCGAGCCTCAGCCTGCTGCTGTGATCGACAACAAGGGGAACGACGAGGCCGCCGACGACAGCATCGTTCTGGGCGTCTCACCACTCAGGCCCTCAATGTCGGAACCCGAAGAAGAAGCTGTGCCTGCACCCGCGCAGAGAGGCGAAAAGAGCGGCATATTCAGCGCTACTCGATGGATGTCTGTCCTTCCCGGTATCGGAGGACTGTTCAGCCCCAACCGATCCGCTTTCCCCTCGACAACCACGCAGAGTCAATCGCAATCCCCTCCCGACGTCACTGGCGGCAGTACGAGCCGAAAGCGCAAGACACCTGCGCTCGGTCGATCGTACTCTGAGCCACAGCTTGTTACCGGCTCCGCCACTCGTACTCCCCGATCGTCAGCCAAGAGGCCTCGGGTATCTCAGACTATCGTCATTGAAGATAGCGATGATGAGGATCCCTTGTTGCTCAGCCCTGAATCGGCTAGGCAGCGACAGATCGACGAGCTCCGAGCAAGGCAGCAGCTCGAGCGCGACCGTGAGTTCCTACTCGCCCTCGTTGTCCACGGTAGTAGCTGATGCATTTGCAGAGAAGCCTGATGTATCGTCTCTCACCCAATCATCTACTGGGCGATACGACGGTGAGTCCACATACCTCTGATCTCCGCAAAGCTGTGACCAATGCTGACTCACTTCAGACGCACCCGAACCATCAACCCAACAACTCCAGCGATCCCTCTTGGCCGCACCACACAACCCTATCTCGCCAACCCGCACGACCCAACACGCCCGTTTACTAGACATGTTCAAAATGGCTCATTCTCAATTATCTCTCCTCGACTCGATGAACTACGACGACGTGCTGGAGATCACCGATATGGCGAGAAGTATTTCGTCTCGAGGTGATCGGGTTATGCGGGATAAGAACAGTGCGGCTAGGTTGGGTGCGAAACGATAGACATAGTCAAGGGCAGTGCACTTTGATTTTCTTGTAACAAGTATAGTAGTTATCTGTTGTTTACGTTGTCACATACAATATGCATGGATCAGCATCTTATCGTTCGTGAACACAGCTCCTTCTGTTTGAGAAGACTTCTTCGATCGTTGCATCTCTCTTCAGTTATTGTAAATACTGCTGTCGATCTGCGCTGTGATTCTATTGCCTGATGACTACTTGCTGTAATAGTATCCAGCTCCTTCACCAAAAGTCACATCAATAGCACCGGGACACTCAGCATCGCCCTCGCCAAAGTCCTCATCATCGCAATAACAATTGAAGATCCCACCAGTAGTCGGGGTGAAGTACATGTACTTGTTGTAAGCGCAGTATTCGAAACACCAAGGTAAGAATGGGACGTTGACGCCGGTCGAGGGGGTACCGTTGATCGAGGCTTTACATCCAGTGTAGGAGAACTCGGCAGTAAGCGAATAGATCTAGTTAGGTCAGTCGTCTGCTCGACGGAAAGGGGAGACCAGAGATAGGAAGGACTTACGCTCCAATCGGTATTGGTGCATGGAGAAGTATAGTCGCTAGCCTGCGGTGGATGCTGACTGCACACGCAGGTATCGCTGCTGCTCTGATAGTAAGAGAAGGCGTAGTTGTATCCCCCACCTCGCATCGCACAGCCATACTACCGTTTCTTGTTCAGCTGCAAGGAGATGTTCGACAGAATCGAAGGGCTCACGGCGCATCCATCCGGAGAGGGAGGGGTGATGAGGGTGTCGCCGTCTTGGGTAGCCGGTGAGCAGCCGATGAAGGCCCGTCGAGGAGCTCGTTTGTCCAGCGGAGCAGGAGTGGCAGGGGCTGCCATCACGGATCCGAGAGACGTAAGAAGAGGTACAACGAAGAGGAAAGCTAGCATACTGAGTGGGTTTTAAATCAGCGGGACTCGATGTGGCTTTTCGAAGATCAGTAGGTGAACCAGGTCTTCATACTTATATCTCTTGACATCCTACTACCTTGGCAAGCATCTCGGTCCTGTGCTCCTCCCCTGCCTTTGTGTCGAAGCTCCTCGACCGACACTCTTTTCCATCATGTCTCCGCCTCTTAGCTACCGGACCGGCAAAGCAGGAGGTCAACGACAAGATGACGCGCCGGACTACGAGAGGTGGGGCCTAATCTAATCAAGATGCAACACAGGCACTAGGCACTCGAAACATGCCAAGCAAGATGGGGGAAGTGCGAATCTCAGGACGTCGCCGGCCCAAGAAAGCTTCGGGTTCGCCGAACAAGCGTCGCCCTTGAGGCTCGCAACGAGGTCATGTTGAGACTACGGAGTGTGTCTCACAAGACTTCGGCCAATCCACCACAGTGGGACGCTGAGTGGACGCTTGGCTCCTGGTCGGTACAAGCTTCCCCCCACCTCTGATGCTGCCACATTGGAATCAGTCAGTGACGTAACCAAGCGACGGTCCTTGATACACAACTGTAAACATAATTTCACCTGTTGACCGTCTACTGTACGCCCTGGCATTCCGGCTTATCTGTCTTCCCTGTCCTACTAGTTCTCTATGCGCCGGTGAAGACGTACGACGGGATGTCGCAGCCCCGTAAAGTCAAGCGAGCACGAACGGACCGAACGACAACTAGGTCAATCTGGAATTCGACAGACGACTGGGATACTCTAGTTGCCGAATCCCAATTATCCACTTCGTCGATATCCACTCGTCGGCCGGCTCCCGCCGGGCTCAAGAGTCTGACGAGGTACTGTGCCGAAGTGGCTGGAAGGGCATTCAAGCGATTATGGGAGCTTGATCAGGGTGGGGTACTGGGTACGAGCTGGAAATACGCCTGGAATGAAGTGCCTGATAGGTTGAAGGTGCCGGTCAGAGAGGAGGTGTTTAAGCATTGGGGAGGGTACTTGACGACCGTCATGATTGCCGAAGTGAGACTGAATTGACCGTTCTGGATCGGTGTGCAGGACAGTAAGCTGACCTGGCGGGTTAGCTGTTTATCTTCCCTCCGAGCGTCGACTTGCCAGCCAAAGTATTACCTGTCATAGCCTCAACCGACCGCTTGATACCCTTCCGACCCTCAGTCAGTGAAGGATACACTCGCTTGTCACTCCGGCATGCACCCAAAGCGAGTGACACAGCTATTGCCGGGCTTATACACTCGATGCCGGAGTTGGAGGAAATCAACCTGAAAGGATGCACTTTGGCGGGAGACCGTACCGTCGACATTATCTGCAAGAAATGCAAGAGCCTGAAGAAGCTTAACCTCAAGGGGACGAATGTGGATGAGATGCATGTGAGGGAGATCTTGGATCTGTACGGCAAGCAGCTGGATGTGTGCAAGGTGGATCGTCTGGTCATCGAGGTAAGCCGGGTCACAAACTTACGTTTGAGGTCGACCAGAGCTGAAACTTCCGCGTAGTCGCCAGACGAGACGTTCATAGAGGACTCGTATCCGAACATTCAAAAACTCTGCCTTCCCGGTGACATACTCCAATCAGGTTCAGCTCAATTCCGACGTCAATCGATACAATCTGGGTATACGATACCTTGGCCCCCAGCCAAACCGATCGCACCCGGAGCTCGATTCAGATGGGACACACTCGGATCCTTCTTCCCTTCCCTCACTCATCTATCCCTCCCCGGTGTCTTCCTACCCCCGCTCACCGAATTGGGCATAAAGCCAAATACACTCGTCAAACTTGATCTTGGGCCCGGCGGACCACCGGTCCCGATCGAAATACTCAGTTCTGTCGTCGGACAGCACATGTCGACACTTCAAAACATCCGTTTCGGTGCGCTAGCACTGACACCAGCGGGCGAGAACCTTGTACCGCTATTTTGGACGTTGGCGCAATGCGAGAAGCTGGAGTCGCTCGAGATTGAGCTAGATGGGAGAGGGAGAGAAGCTGATTGGATGAAAGATTGGGTCGATTGGATGTATCTCGATGTGATGAGGAGCGGGAAGCTTTCGGAATGGGAGATCAGGCAGATCCATCCGGACGTCGAGCGGAAAGGTCAAGCTCCAAGACTCAAGGTACGTCCAACATACCTACATCACGGGACAGCGAAATGACGAGGCAGAGATTCAAGATTAATATTAGATCGACGAGACCATTTGTGCCGGAAACATTCGACTCGCCCGGCTCTCTGTTCGAGTCGCCACTTCGCGAAACGCTTGAGGAGCTACATATCCCCTCTGTCAACGTCTCGGACCCTCAGGGGCTCGCGAAAGATCTGGCTAGTTATCAGGCTTTGCGGATTTTGGACGTCTCCGGGATAGGTCTCGCGGGTGAGTTCGACCTTTGCCCTCTTGCCACTGTGGGGAAGCGCTGAAGTTGCAGAGAAAGACATCTTCACGATCTTGGACGGGTGTCCGAACTTGCACACTATCGACCTGACATCATGTCGAGGTATCAAAGTGCAGAACCGGCGAAACATATTCAAGGTGAGTCATCACTGTATGACCAGCTTCCCCTTGCAAAGTGAATCGACGATGGCGATCGCGGACACTAATGCTTCAGACTTGGGAAGAAGCGAGAGCACCTCCACCCGAAGACGTGGATGAGGAGGATGAGGCGAACCAGATTTTGGGTCGAGGTGGACGCAGAAAGAAGGCGAGGCGGTAGACATTTTTAGATCTCCCCTGTACGGGTTGGAGTAGACATCTTGTTTGCACCTCTTAATAGGTTGTTGTACGGGTACTAAAGTATGGCATACACATATTATGCTTTGACACCTAGGCGCAAGCGGAGGGCCAGGTGATCAAGCTGTCAAAAGTCTACCAGCCTCGACTGTCTCTCGCCTGAACTCCGCCACTTGATCTTCACTAGGTACGCCCTTCGGTACCCACTCGCCAAGCCAGCGTCTCACAACCTCTGTATCCCTGACCAATTTGCTTTTCCCATCTTCCCAATCTGCCAATACCCGCCTGGGACCTTCAACTTCACCGAGATAAGTGAGAGCGAGCAACATCGTCCGTTTTGTAGGTGTGACGTGAAGGTATCTCATCCAACTTAAAGCCAGGGGAATTTCATGGGGCAGGTTATGGTAACCCAATAGAGTGATGTACGATTGGAACGTATTGGCCGAAGGGACCAGATGGACGTAACTCGAATTCAGGGGGATGTCTTGTATAGTCGGCGTTGAGGGGGAGGAAGGAGGGGAGAAACGGAAAAAGGAGGAAATGTCCCTTGACAAATGGGCGTATGGACCCGTCTCGAAATCTAATGGTGATTTGACATGCTCGAGACACGGCCAATTCGACAATAGCACATCGCGAAATAGTGATCGACCGGTTGACCAAGGCGTTTCATGATGTTCCGCCCTCCAACCGAGTCCTGGCTGATCGAGCAAAACCGACGTTGGACCTTTACTGAACCCAGCCGCATCGTACGCTTCGTACTTGTCCGTCCTGGACGAACGAGGAAGGCGGAGTTCATCGGCCAATTGTCTTAACCGATCCCGAAGCGTATCTCCTTCTTTTGACGAGAGGTCGAGGTGTTTGCACGTGTCGAGTAAGAGGGTGAGGGAGATATCGTCGGTGTACACACCCCAGCGAGGGAGGGCGGCTTTGAAGATCCGTAATGCGATACCGGGTTTTCGTTCCCGGCGACACAGAGTCAAGAGGACATTAACGTTTGTAGCGTCTAGGATGACGCTTCGTTCCAACTCGGTAGTGGAATCGTCATGCGGGTCGTGAGGTCGCTTGGCCCAAGCGTCGACTAGTTTGATAGCTGCCTCCAGCCCCAAAAGGGCATAACACACATGTGTGCCCACAGCCAAGCTGACACAGTCGACGTATTTCTTTCTCGTCTGTACGTCCTGCTGTGAAGCCGAGACGGAGTGTCGTTCCCGCTCAATCAGATCACGCCAGACATCCCATGCGCCCTTCGTATCTCCTCGTTCCAATAGACCAAGCATGGCAGAGGTGTAAGCGTGGCTCGTCACTGCCTCATCGGAGATGGCAGTGCGTAGTTGCGCAAGGTCGGTCGATGTCACCGTGTCGTCTTTGCGAGATACGTTGATGAGGTGGGACCAAGCGTATCCCGAGGTCAGGTCCGAATCGCTGAACCGATTTTCCACGTCGAGGACTGCACTCTCCAAGCGCCGGTGCGTACGGGCATTGATGAGATCACGTATCTTGGCGCTCTGCAGTTGTTCGGTCCCGAGTTCCATCGTGTATCTCTCGGTTCGAAGGCTTGAAGGGGTGTTTCGGTCGAAGTCCACCTCGGACCCGGCTGATCCTGATTCCACACCGTTGAGTGCAAGAGCCTGAACCGAATGTTCATCCCTTCCAGCCTTCGCTTCCCGCTTAGCAGCCTGGGCAGCTTTCGTCCGGAACCTCCTTGCGGCCTTTTCATCCCCCTGATCGATAGCTAGCAGAAAGCACCGCCACCACATCCAGCTCGTACATTCCACCCCTCTCGATCGAGTATGGTTGAGCAGGAATTTCATCAAGGCAGGATGGAGTATCGGCCTGTCGAACAGCAGCTGGAGTATGTCGTGCGATACTCCGCGACCAGGCGTGGTGGACGATGAAGGTAGTCCGTCCAGACGAGCTACCAGATCCTTGACTAGACGAAGAGCGTGTTCGTCGGCTGACCGGTTCAGTCTGTCCTTGGTCGGTCGGGTCGGGATGGTCGATTGTCGATGGAACGTCATTAAAGCCTTGATGAGCGTCTTGTAAGCCCCTTCAAGCGATTCGGAATTATTGAATTCCGCGTCCTCCCTCATCGCTCGAATCAGACGCTGGTCGAAGAGTCGCACGATCTCGGAGACGGGAGCGAGCATATTGAAGTTCCCCATGTACCTCAATACCATAGCTAACGTCTTGACGCCCGCGGATAAGGACATTTGATCGAGCGATCGTGGTAGGTAGGGCATGAGCGCCAGAATGTCCGAGGGGCCGTGTGGGTGATTGAGGAGTTTGCGCCATTGATGAGCGGGTAGTGATGTCTCTTGAGGAGGTGGAAGGTCCAGGAGGACGGAAGAGAGGGGTGGGAGGTTGACGTTCGTGTGAGGCGAGGCCCAGCGCTGCTCGGCTGTCTCTTTGGAGGGCAGACGGGGTGGAGAGTGCGAGGTGGAGAATTCTTGTACTCGAGAGCTAGGGTTTAGGGCCAATGACGGACGGTCATCGATAGCTCGGACTGGCGTGCTAGCATTGACGTTGCGCGAGTGCACCGTCGTAGGGCCAGGTACGACCGGTCGGCCCCGCAGGCATCCGACGCTGTCCGGTATCAACTCCGCCGACAACAACTTCTTAGTCTTCTCGAGCCAGCTCACCTCGCCCGCAAGGCCCTCGCTGACTTCATCTGAGCATCCCTCTCGTTATCGTTATCCCTCGAGCAAGTGACGAGGAGGCAGCTGGAGACAGCTTCCAATGATCAACCGGAGCCGGCGGAAATTTTGATTCCGTCATATCGATAAACTTCTGAATCGTCTTGTCTCTGTCGGTCGTAACGTGCATTTACTTACTGCTTCAACTAAACATGGGCCCGGACCGTACGAAACCCCCTCGCCGACACGGTAATGCCGAAGCTGGACCTTCCCGCTCGACCTTGCCTGACGGGCGAAAGAAACCGCTCCCTATTGAAAAGAGGGATCCGGGTGGTATTCCGGGGGTATCGAAATTGAAAGCGTCCATTAGGCAGACTAAGCGATTTTTGGCCAAGGTGAGTCGAGCGCAGCGCGAGTCCGTCAGGAGGAGCGCGGTAGTGTCTCTAGACCGAGTGCATTATGGGAACGACCCTGCTCATACTTCGCAGGACACGCTCGAGCCGGCATTGCGGATATCAACGGAACGTAGACTGGTCTCGCTCGAAGCGGACCTAGCAAGTGCTCAGAGGAGGGAAGTGGAAAAGAAGAACGGGGCGAAGTATCATCAAGTAAGTCCGCCGCCGAAGGCGAAAGGGTGCCGCGAGCGAGGACTAGGGGCTAGGACAGCTGCAGAACGGCAAACTGACACGACAGGTGAAATTCTTTGAAAAGCGAAAATTACTCCGGATTATCAAACGGGTGAAAAGGGCTTTAGAGGATGATGAACTAGATTCGAAGGGGAGAAAGAAGTTGGAGAAAGAGTTGGACGAGGCTAGGGTGATGTTGAATTACGTTCGACATTATCCGTAAGTCCATAATCCGCCTCGAAGCCCATCGAGGACGATGGAGACTTGTCTTCAAGTTTAACCCGGCTGATGATGTAGGAACACTCAGAAATATATCGCCCTCTTTCCCTCTGCCTCAGAAGGCGACGACGACGAAAGTCCGACTCTCAAATTACCTAAATTGTTTAAGAAGCCCAAATCCACTTCGGAGGAGGACGAATCCGCGATAAAGAGAAGGGAAGTGTTGGATCGGATCAAGGGGTTGATGGAGGCTGGTTCATTACCTTCTGAACCAGAGTTGTTGGTTGGTGCCGACAAGGCGGATAAGCCGAATGTGGGACAGGTGAACCTGGCCTCGACAATAGGAGGTGGGAAGGAAGGGAAGGTCAAAGCTAAGAAGGAAGAAGAGGATGATTTCTTCGATGTGGATGAGGAGTGATACTTTTGCGGTGTACGCACATCAGCTGGGCATTGGGCCTGTTCACCGCAAGGCGTTTACGAGACTTAGAACCATGAATGTACACTTATGAGCCTTCGCCGTGCCAGAAAGGAGCTATGCACTGCATAACCGTCTACTCTGATCTCATTCTACCTTACCTACCTACCTACCTAAGAATTATCTATACCTAAAACCAGGAGAAAAAAGTGTTCACAGCGAAAAGCAAAAGCAAAGAGGTAAAGAGCAAAAACGAAAAGAGTCTAAATACTACTCAAGACAACTCGATCCTTTATTCACAAGAGTGAACTAGCGCTACAGTGTCTTATCGATCACGGAGGGCGTATAGACACGTTGGGTTTAGAGCTTGATAGATCCAGAGTGGTAATTGAAGTTGTAAATCCCGTTCTGAACCATCAGCACCGTCACTCGTCTTAAAAGGAACATAGGGGAGCGGGCGACTCACCCAGCAATCGGCGGAAATTGGGATTGAAGAAGTATCATCCCCACTTGCTCCGTTGGCTGTGAAAGAGAACTTTTGCTCGCCGACTCCCATGGGGATCTTGAAGACTTGGACTCCGGCCGAGGCTTGTTCTGTTACAGGTGCGTTACCGCCCGAAGTGACGGTGAATGAACCGCCGTTCTTGGTCATGGTGGCAACGAACACTTCGTCACCGACCATCTACCATGTGTCAGCACTCACTCTGGAGTTGGGAATGGGGTGTACACGACTCACGTCCCATCCGTCAGGCTTGGACCCGCAGTTATCGGTAGCGTCACAATTGGCATTTTTGAGATGAGGGCGATACCAATAGACCAACATGTCCTGCTCGATGATCGGCGTCGGCGAACCAGTCTTGAAAGCCTTGATATAGGGAACAGCGAATTCCAAATGGGCAGTATGGTCCAGGCCCTTGGTGTATCGTCCGGACCCGTCATCCGAGTGAGGCGTGTCGAGAGGACCGATATAGTGAGATTCACCGTAATCGTTCCAAGTGACAATTTCGAGGAATCGGAGTTTATCTTGCATCGCCAAGATCTGTTCCCATCGGTCGTACCAGAGGGTTTCGGAGTAAAACAGCCAGTTTTTAGAATACGGCACGTCTTTGCCAAAGTGGGTGAAGACTGGCGGACGGTCAGCAGGGGCGTGTGAAAGAGCAGAGTAGCGATAGACCGAGACTCACACCAAGGTGAGACCGGGGCCATGTAGTCCTTTTGGACGGGCTCGGTGAATGACATGTAGAGTAGGTCCCGATCGTCCGTCATGGCCTCTTTGACCGGCACATTACCGAGCTGTCCTGGCCAAGCCGCCCTGCAGGTGTCAGCGTTCCCTTCACGTCGTAGTCATGTCGCTACGTCTGTCCACTTACCACGAGAAGAGACCGCTGAGCGAGGGGAGTTGGGCGTTCTGCGAGGAAGGCTCGTAGAACGGTACACTGTGAATCTGCTGACCGACCTGCTGTTCGACCGCTCCCCAATCGAACCCATCACCGATGAAAGTCGAAACGAAAGGCTTGCCATCGACTTTATACTGTTTCGGTTTGTTCATGTATCGCTTAAACATGGTCGAGACGCCATCAACGTCAGAGGTGGAGTACCAATTGAAATCAAACGAGATGAACAGGTCGAAATCGACTACTTCGGCTGCGGCGTAGGCGTGATCGAGTTGGGTTTGGGTGTAATCGTCCACTCCGATGTTTAGGGCGAATCCGTCGATGGCGTGTGCTTTGGCGATTTGCATTTCCTTTTCCCAGTCCGCTTGGCCGAATTGAGATACGATACCGACCATGTAGTGCGCGAAAACGCGCTTATCGTTGGTCGGTCCGGGGGTGGTGGGCACCGAGGCAGAAGGGATGGCGGAAGCAGCTGAGGAAGACAAGGACGACGATGATTCGGATTCGGACGAGACTGACAGGCTGGTAGCGGAGGAGAGGGGGGCTGAAGTGGACGAATGACCTCCTAGACCGATACCAAGGGACAGGGAGATATCGATCAGACCGCCCTTGGACTCTTCGCTCTCGGTCTGCACAGCAGACGAAGAGACAAAGCCAGAGACGGGGTTCGGGTCGTTGGGGTCGATCGGCTGGACCGTGGGAGCAGCAACAGTGGGGGATGAGGAGCCTGATCAGCAGGTCAGCAGAGACCTTGCTTGTACACAGACGAGATGAGGAGAACTCACCGGTCGCGACGAGCTCCTGGCCGAGCCGGGACGTAGAAGAATCGGAAGCCCGAGCCGAGTCTACCTCCGTCAAGGAAGCAGTCTCGTTTCCAGCCGCGCCAGTCGCACTCGCTACGCTCGAGGTGTTGACTTTCGCTCGACAAGCCCGTCGACCATGTCTAGCATGATGTCGACGGTGGACGTGCGCCGGGCCAGCTGTAGCCTGTACAGCCAGCAAAGCAACGGCGAGGGTAGTGATGATCGAAGTCGGCATCGTCGGAGGTGGGGTTGGTATGACAGCACAGCTGTCGGTCTTGGGGCTATTAAAGAGTGTAGAGAGGTTTGTCGTAGCGACCGTAAGGTGAAGAGGTCAACTCTTCTGTATGATGACAGGAGACGGGGGGATGGTGATGATGAAAGGTCCCCTATTGTACCCAATCCAGTGTCCAGTGTCCTATGACCTATGACCTATTCCTAGCACCGCTAGTCGGTCAACGTAGGGGGAAAAGGAGGTCCGTGCGTCGATACGTAACAAGGGTTAAAGTACTACTCCCTTTAGCTCCAGAGCCAAAGGACAAAGGACAATAGCGCGAATACCGATTAATTGACAAAGGTGTCGAGCAGTCGGGGTGTCGAGAGGGTGTCGGTCAACGAACGAGTAGGAGGGAATAGAGGCAGATCAACTGCTGGTCAGAACCACGAAGAGGAGAAAGGTGCGAGATGAAGGAGAGAACAAGACCGTTACCCGCATTCGCTATACGCTGCGACCCGCCGTCCACATTTCTCCCTCGATCACGTCGGAACGCATTGACGCGTTCTGAGTTCTATTCTTTCATTAGATCTCCAGGGCCAAGAATCGTAGAATAGCTCAGGATCCGGTACGGTAACGGTAACGGTAAATGGCGTCAGCGAGAGAGACGACATGCGGTACAAAAGAGAAGAAATGTGGAACTAGTCCTGATTACCCTTCGGATTGTACCTGAAACAAACGGCTTGACGTGACTGACGCGTCTGTCTCTTTTTGTTCCCACTCTGCACCCAGGTCTCCGCTCTTGCCAGCTCGCCAGGCTCAAGCGAGAAGGTCCAGGAATATGGGAACTAGGAGCTAAGTAGCCCGATCGCCCGGCTGTCCCAAGCGGCTGCTTCGGCATCGTTGAGAAAGTCCGAAATGTCAGAGCTCAAGACGACGCGTTTAGGTGGCGTGTATGTAACGCGCGTCCAGAGTGGCTTGGAGGGAGTAACGCTCGTCATTGACAGAGCGAGGCTTTGATGCAGTATGATAGTCGATGCATATACTACTCAATGCTATCGGTGGCTGCTCGCATATGACAGACATGTATCATGAAACGACGACGGGAACCACAAATCGGGATGGTCCTTTAGCTCAACATTCCCGCTGACTTTACTTATCTCGTCCTTCCCTTTAAAGCCTTTCCGAAGCTGTCAACAAACGCACCTTCCACATGCAGCCGCTTTCGTCAGTCTAAAACGTATACAGCATCCCGATAGCGGGATTGTATCAGTAGACCATCCTGCATCGGATTGACTGATCGGCGGAAGCTCTGCCCAGTGCTTTGTGGAATCAAGATGGTGAGTCGCCAGCTAGTGATGTACCGAGCTATAGGCATCTGACGTTGACGCTTCCAGTCTCTAACACCCCAAGCTCTGCGGTTGTTGTCGAAAGAGATCGTCACGCTCCGATCGGACCCGCCTGAGGGAGTGAGGATAGTGGTGGACGAAGAAGATCTGACTTCGCTAGAAGGATGGGTACAAGGTCCAGGTCAGTCCGATTCCCTTGTTTATCGGATTGAGGTCGTGTGACCCCCTAGCCTGAGGGAGCACATGAGCAAGATCCCATATCGATATCAACACAGAGTCGAGGTTCAGTCGGCTAACAGTGCAGCTGGAACACCGTATGAAGGAGGATACTTCCGAGTACGATTCTCTTTCGGTCCAGAATACCCTAATCTTCCTCCGAAATGTAAGTCCCAACCAACCTCTGCCAGTGGGGCCCAACCATGCGGCTCGCAGTTCAATGCTGATGAGTGTAGGCACGATGATCACGCGGATATTTCACCCGAACGTCTCGAAGTCAGGCGAGATCTGTGTCGATACGTTGAAAAAGGGCTGGGACAAGAAATACGGTGTTGGGCATGTCCTCGTCGTGAGTCGGATTTCTGTTCTCTTAAGGCGGTCTGTCTGAGTCTGATTGAGTGGCTGACGCGACATAGACGATCAAGTGTTTGTTGATCTACCCTAATCCCGAGAGTGCGCTGGATGAAGAGGCTGGGAAACAGCTGTTGGCGGATTACGACGGGTACTGCAAGGTGCGTCCCACGCCGGACATGGCAGGTTTCGTATCGAGGAATGAGCTGATGGACAGTACGCCCGGTTGATGACGAGCATTCACGCCACCCCCAAGGTCAGCCCCCCGTTGAAGAGTGTAAGACCGCTGCTGATAATCAGACACTTCCAGCACCATTCCGCGACCACGCATCCGCGTCAGCTTCCACCTCCTCCGCGTCGAGCACCAAACCCCCTCCTCATCCCGTGCCCTCTACCGCACCCATCACCCGCTCGACAGTCCCCACCTCCACCTCCACCACCAAGCCCGCCCCGCTGCAGGCTCATGCGAAACAGGAGCAAAGCCCGATCATCAGTGAAGGGGATGGGAAAATGCAGGATCCGGAGAAGCCGCTGAAACCTGTTGTTAATGCCAATGGAGCGGCGACGGCGGCGGCGGCGGGAACGGGTCCAACGAAGACGGCGAAAACGGCTGCTAGCAAGCCGAAACGCGGGCTGAAGCGGCTGTAGCCAAGTCACGATTTGGACTTAGGAGGGAGCGCTGCTGCCCTCAAGGGGCCGATCAGTGCAGTTCATACTGGCTTCTTCGATCCCTTTCCCCGGACATTCTCCCCCTACATATGCAATGCATGAGTTGCTGTACTCGTCACCCAAGCAAGAAGTAAAGACAGTCGCGAGATGATACAGTTTCGGTTCCGGTGCCTGCAGTTCAGTTCAATTACCCCTGAGATCGAAGCTTCGCTTTCTAGTTTCACCTGACCATTCCTATCGACCGGTACGAGTTACTATCGAGCAGCGTCCATGTCGCTACCGCGACCGCTGCCGCGATGCCAGCAAACATCCTCTCCTCGAATCTCATAACCATACCAGTCCTCGACACCCTCCTCTCATCGATCACCTCACCCCCGTCCCAGGCCAAACGAGTCCAATTACTCTCGACAAAGCTGGCAATATTGACGAACAGACCAAGTCAACCAGCCCGAGGCCAGCCATTCGAGATCGAACTCCAAATATTGCGAACTCGATTGGATCTGGCTAGTGCGCATCTGGTGCTGGCTGAGGGGAAGGGGATAGGGGAATTGAAGTTGGCGGAAAGTGAATTGAATTTGGTCGAGAGGGAATGTAAAGGGATCATTAAGCGGTATTCGAGGTTGGTCAAGCAGGAAAGGGACAAGGCTCAGACTCGGGCTTCCGATGAGGGACATGAGGCAGGCGATCCAGCTCCCGACGTCTCCGGTGATACGACGACGACGACGACGCCTAGTCCTTACACACCTTCGAACGATGACATCTCGGCCCAAACGTCCCGTCTCTCCGATCTGAGCATCACAAGCTTTACACCCGATTCCTCCACCCTGGATTCAACCATGACCACACCCCCAATGGCACAATCATCAACTATGACACCCTCATCCTCCACTTCCACATCAACCGCGCCGGGAACCCCCTCGACCCCCTCATCGGGGGAAATGACGAAACGACAAAAACGACTGAAGTTGATAATGGACATTAGGGTTGAGGGGCTGAAAATGTCGATTTTGGTTGAGGATAAAGCTGGGAGGGGGGATAGGAAATTGAGGTTGGAAGGGATTGTATCTAAGCTCGAAGCGGGGTAGGCGCCGAGTCCAGCGGCCGCACTTGGGAGTGATTAGGGGCGGGGAGGGAAGAACCATACACGACACGTTTACGATTTTGGGGGTATCTCATAATGGACAATGTACCACGACTTAGGGTTCTACTTTCCTCGCCTCAACCTCACTTTCGAGCTCGGCTTCTGTTGCTACCTCTGATTTACCAGTCCCGTCCAATCCCAATCCTGCTCGAACTGCCTTTTTTGAGATAGGCAACAAGGCCCCCTCTTCACTCTCGCTGTCACTCTCCTCCGCTCGATTGGCCGCCTGTCCCTCTTCCCAAGCTTTGAGTTCTTGCCAGACATGATAAGCCGCAACTTTCATAGCACCCCTCTTGGTCAACCTCTTCGCCTCACTCCGTCTATATCAAGTCAGCTTTCCCACCTTTCCCGGGGGCGCGCCAGCTTACATCTCTTTACCCTCTGGCGTTCTGACTGTACAAGTCATCTTCCATACCTGCTCTCCCTTCCGTTTAGTCAACCAAGTGGGTAAGTACCCACACCCGTAGGTCCTACCCAGGAATTGGTTCAATGCACCAATAGCGCCAGCGGCGAGGGAATCCTCGACCTTCCAATCTTCAGGGACCAGAGCCAAAGCCAGTTGATTAGGCTTGATTTCGAGTGTACCGGCTCCGAGACCTGGCTCGGATTGGGTGCCGAGGTGCGATTTGAGGAACTCGGCTATCGGGTGGAAGAGGGGCCAAAGCCAGGAACAAATGTGGTCGAAGGCTTGACCGTGCGTTCGTGCAGGTGGGGTCTGTGCGTCCTCCGAGGGGTCAGAGTCTGGGGACGGCGCGGGCGGCTTCGGCTTTGTTGGTGTCGAAGGTTCGGGAGCGGGAGGTGGAGTTTGTTTATTGTCCACCTTGAGGAGCAGTGAGTCCTTGTTTAGGTCACTGTTCGTTGTCTCCGTCTCGGTCGAGCAAGGTGTTTCGTTAGGTCGACTTCGGTCGGCCTGGCCGGTACTCGACTTCACGATGAAAGGGTCATCTTCGTTGCCCACTGTCTTGCTGAAGTTTCCACCAGCGCGCTCCAAGTCGCCCGCGCTCGGACCTTCATCGACCTCGTCAGATGGGGTTTCAGGCTCCTCGTCCCTCGGATGGAGGAACGAGTAATACACCCCAGCGACATAGGCTTCGAACAACGACCCTTTGACTTTCTCACCCGCTTGAAGCATATATTTACTATGCTGCTCCGCGATGACCATCTCGGGAATTTTGTATTGTTCCGCTATTTGGGCCAGGGAGCGGTTGGATACCATGTGACCTCGGAGGTACTGCCTGATCAGCTCTGGCTTCGGTGCTAAGCTTACTGTCGCTGGACCGGCGCCAAAGGCCGGGTACTTATCGTGAAGAAGCGTAATGACTGCCGCCGCTATCACAAAGTCAACCTACGCCCCAGATAACGGAGGCAGGGAAGGAAGAGAAGGTACTAAGTAACCCATCTCCAACATGTTCCAACTTTTCGTAATCCAACACCGCCTCCGCTTCGTTGGTGATCAAATCTCTCTTCCGACTCTTCTCACCGGGATGAGCAGAAGAATGAGTCAGTGACATTCGCCTTATGGCTGGATTAGTAATGGGCGGAAGTGGGGGAAGGTCTAACGTGGGAAGGAGGGGGATGGAGACGCTGCCTTTTTGGCGGATGGGCAGGCGGGTGGGTGAGTTGTCTGATGAGGAAGTCAGAGAGGTAAGCATTATGAGTCCTGGGGGTTTATAGAGAGGAGGAGGCAAAGAAAAAGTGGTCTTTCGCTCAAGAAGGTGATGTACGAGTACGATACCAAAGTGAGGACAGGCGACCTCCTAGACTAGTAGCAGCTAGATGCGAGGTCCGTGCGTTCCACATGACGTGTTATTTACACACCCGCCTGACCTCCACCCCACCCGTGCCTGTGTATTTTTGCATGTGCATGGCCACCCGGTTCCGGATACCTCGCGACCAGCTTAGATCTTCATCACACGACCAGCTTGACGACTCGATACGACACCATCTGTTCATCATTGGGATTCCTTGCGACTACTCCTTTAATCGGGGACCCGGGGCTCGGTGGTTTGATAGATCAGCGCCACTTGTACCGATCGACTCTCCACAATGGCGACGTCTTGGTCGACACTTCACACGAGTCGGATAGTCCAGCCTCCCCCATCTTCTTACCCTATACAATCCGGCTCGAGCTCAAAAACCGCTCGATCGAGTAAACCCCGCGTCAAGCTCCCACCTCCTTCTTCTTCCGACACGATGGACCCACCCCTCCCTACTCCAAAATCGGAATTGACCGACCCACTAGGTTTCACTTCGAGATCATCATCCCTTGCTGGTCGGAAACGTCCTCGCGATTCGGACGGTACCACCGCAGCAACCCATACGAATCGACGTACGAAATCAGTTGGCGATACGCGCGAAGCTAGGAGTTCGAAAGATCGCGAAACGTTTCAACGTGGACTCATAGCCGTATTCGTTCCCAAGGCATTAAGGGATTCGGCACGAGGCGATAAAGCAAATTATAATGATTTGCTCGCTCATTTCTTACCTACCGCAACGGCTCCCACTCCATCACTACCACCCCTCTTACCCTTGTTAAGGGCAATATCGGCACATGTGTCACTTCTGGTGCCAGAGGTTCATGGGGGTTTGGTCAGTGCTATATTGGATTTACCGTGGGCGTACGGGGATGAGCGATTTGTGAAGACGTTCGTCGGGTGGGCGGGGGTGTTGGTCAGTGCTCATCCAAGCTGGACCAAGGAGGTGGTCCAGATGGCAACTAGGGGTTTAGCATGGCGTGAGTCCCCGTTCGCGGGTCGGTTCAGCTTGTTTTGTCGTTAGCTGAACTGGGGTAGAACACCCAACGAAGAGTTATTCCGAATCACCAATCTCTCGTCGGACGTATCATGCTAGACACCATCTACTCCTCTCACACCTCCTTTCGCTCGTTCCTACCTTACCTAATTTGCTCGGACCGATCTTGGTGCGCAAGTTTCCGAATAAGAGGGAGAACGAGGTGGTCCAGACGACTTGGGTGAGGAACATGTGCGAACTGATTGCGTACTGTCCGGAATTGGGAGCGAGAATATGGGGCGAAATTGTGGATCGCATGCTGCGTATTGATGTGAGTGTATCTAATGAGCAGCGTGCAGGGTGCTGAATGTGTGTTACAGGTCGAAATCAACAACAGCTTGGAGGAGGAGGAAGATGACGATGATGAGGAGGAGGAGGATGACGATGTGGACGCACCGACCATGTCGGCTTCAAACATGCTCGATCCGTTCGAGCTGACGACCGCGCAAGACGTCCCGAAGCCAACGGCCGAGGACGACGACGAGTCTGACGATGAATCGGATGTCGACCCCGGAGACGTATCGTCCGCCGACGGAGACCGGTCCGACGAGGATAACGAGCAGGACGAGACGAAGCTGCTACACCAAGCTGAGAAGAAACGACAAGCAGTCAAAGCGATGAGGGAGAAGTTGGACGGGATGCTGTTTTACTTTTTCCGACATCTCGAAGAATACATGGGCGATGGGGAGAGGAAGCAGTCTGCGGCTGAGATGGCTGCTGAGCGATTAGGCGGATTGGCCAGTTCGGGTCAATCTACCCCTACTTCCGAATCGGCTCCTCCATACTCTTCATCGTACGGGGGAGCGACAACACCTTCCATCACTCCGGCTCGACCTGCACCTACGCCCGCTCAATCTCTCGCTCATTTTCAAACCCTCCTCAACTTGTTCACTCGACAGATCCTCCCTACTTCATCTACTCAACATATCCCATTCCTACTATTCCTCTGCTCGTCATTCTCGCATGCCCATACCGACTTGTTCTTGGGTTTACTCGTCTCTCAAGCTCTTTACGCCTCGACCACCGCTTCTCCCTCCGCTGCTGCTCAGCCTGTATCGCTATCACAGCGGATCGCCGCTACCGTCTATATTGGTTCGGTCGTCTGTCGCGCCAGGTTCGTGAGCGACGAATCGGCTCGACAGGTCTTGACGTACTTGTTGGCGTATATCGACGGCAAACTTAATCAGCCAACAGGCTATCGAGACGAATTACCGCTCGTGTATGCTGTTTGCCAGGCGGTCATGCTCATTTTCTGTTTTCGCTGGAGGGCATTCACCACTGAGTCCACTACGGGTGGGGACGAGGGTGAAGGCGTTCTAGGGGATATGGAGATGGACAGTGATGTCGAAGGCGCAGGTGGGGAGGGAGAGGGCAAATGGATGAGAGATCTCGACGTCCTTCAACGTGCCATCACCAGTGATCTCAATCCGTTGCTTGGGTGTAATGGTACTGTCGTCAACACTTTCGCCAAAGTCGCCCATCATACCAATTTCGCCTATTGTTTTTCGATCATCGAGGCGAATCAACAATCGACAGTTAGGTCATCGTCTACCCATTCCTTATCTACCCAATCTCAACCCCAAACTCCCACGACCAAGGCAGGGGTAGCTTCGTTCAAACCCCCAATGACTGCGGCGTCGAGGCAAAACTCGGTCTCTTCGACTTTCACCATCCCTCGTAAAGCCAGAAAAGCGAATATCGACGCTGGACTAGACTCTTATTACCCTTTCGATCCATTCACTTTACCCCGGTCGAAACGGTTCATCGACAATATCTATCGAACATGGGGAGAAGTATCCATCCCCCTCGACGACGATTCAGACGACGACGAGTCCGATGAAGAAGAAGCGGAAGAAGAGAGTGATGTGGATTCGGAATTGGATAATGACTCCGGGAGGTATTTCACGAAACCGCTTTCGTTGCCTAAATCCAAGGGATCGTCCTGGACCGATCCTAGGCGGAGGCTTATGGCTGGTGCCAGTTCTGGTGGGCGTGATGATGGACTTAGTTCCAGTCTGGAGGGAATGAGTATTTCTCCTGGCATGACTGGATACATGAGGAGGCCTTAGGACATTGGGGCGCTCATACGAGGTTGTATCTCTTTACTGTTGCACGCCGTACGATCTTGCTGGATCATGGTGAATTACGCACGTTGTAATAGGCCATCAATCAAGTTGCCACACGACGAAAAACTCCGGAACGCTCCGCCTGCGCGTGGCATTTGCTCCCGTTCGATACCGGAGCCAATGAGCAAAGGTTGAATTCAAGATCGGAGCAGTAGGCATCGATCTCAGCTAGCTAGCTTTCGTTCATTACACCTGCTGTCGTGAAGCAAGCAAGCATCATGCTGCCCCGACCAGCACTGTTGCGCACACTACCAAAGACCTCGATCCGAGCCCCCGGCTCCGTACCGGCTGCCGCTCGATCATTGGCGACAGTAGCCGACCCGCCTGTTCGTCGATACGGTGGACTCAAAGATCAAGATCGTATATTCACCAACCTTTATTCGAAACATGATCACGGACTCAAGGGAGCTCAGAGTAGGGGAGATTGGCACAAGACCAAAGAGATTATACTCAAGGGCGATGCGTATTTGATTCAGCAAATCAAAGATTCAGGTTTGAGGGGTCGAGGTGGCGCTGGGTTTCCGAGTGGGTTAAAGTGGAGTTTCATGAACAAGCCCGGATGGGAGAAGGACGGAAGGTGAGTCGATTTACTTGTAGCGAGCTGTGGTGTAAAGAGAGTCTGCGCTGATGCGACCAGGCCGAGATACCTTGTTGTCAATGCCGACGAGGGAGAACCTGGAACTTGCAAGGATCGAGAGATCATGCGAGGTGACCCGCACAAGTTGGTCGAGGGATGTTTGGTCGCTGGTCGAGCGATGAACGCCACGGCTGGTAGGTCGCGCATTAAAGGTATATGCTGGTAGTGCAATCGCTCATATACCCAGCCTACATCTACATCCGAGGAGAGTTCTACCAAGAGGCATCGCACGTTCAGCAAGCCATCAACGAAGCGTACAAGGCTGGATTGATCGGTAAAAACGCCTGTGGATCCGGCTACGATTTCGACGTCTACCTCCATCGAGGTGCTGGAGCATACATCTGTGGTGAAGAGACTGCATTGATCGAATCTCTCGAGGGTAAACAGGGTAAACCCCGTTTGAAGCCACCTTTCCCTGCCGACGTCGGACTGTTCGGATGTCCATCGACAGTCGCCAACGTCGAAACCGTCGCTGTCGCTCCTACCATCATTCGACGTGGTGCTTCGTGGTTCAACGGCTTCGGACGTGAACGAAATTCCGGAACGAAAGTCTACTGTATCTCTGGACACGTCAACAACCCTTGTGTCATTGAAGAAGAGATGAGTATCCCACTACAAGAGTTGTTGGAGAAGCACTGTGGTGGAATCAGAGGAGGATGGAACAATTTGAAAGGAGTCATCCCCGGTGGATGTTCGGTCCCGGTCATTACGAGGGAGACGAGCGAAAAGTGTTTGATGGATTACGATTCGCTCAAGGATAACGGAACGTCACTCGGTACAGGAGCCATTATCGTCATGGACCAATCGACCGATATGGTCGCTGCCATTTCCCGATTCGCTAAATTCTACAAGCACGAGTCTTGTGGCCAGTGCACGCCTTGTAGGGAGGGAACGACTTGGATGATGAACATGATGGACAGGATGGTCGAGGGAAGGGCTCAAGAGCGAGAGATCGACATGCTCCTCGAGCTCACGTGAGTTGTCCACTCCCGCAATTCGAAAATCACCGTATGCTGACCTGGCCGCAGGAAGCAAATCGAGGGTCACACCATTTGCGCTCTCGGAGACGCCGCCGCATGGCCTATCCAGGGTTTGATGAAGAACTTCCGTGAGTCCCGCCTCGTCGTCCTGAACCACGACAGGCGCTGACGACCACAGGACACGAGGTCGAGGCCAAGATCGCAGACTTCCACGCCAAACACGGTCAAGTCTTGTTTGGCGGAAAGCTTTTCAGCGAGACTCAGGGGGGACCGAGACTCGCCATGCCCGACAACTTGGGTGCTTACACTAACCGTCGGATCGGATCTGCTTCCGCCTAATCCTGGTGGATTGGACTCGCGAGCGGTTGGGTGGAGTGAAGGGAGGTTACGTTTCCTAGCTGTAACATAGTCATGCATAGTGTCCGTATCACTGGGTGAGGGTGTGCTCAAGTGCAAGCCATGCGGCTTGCGGGCAGTATAGATAGTGCTAAGGGGTACAAAGGGCGGCGAACTGAGCTGTTGGCGTGATTACTAGACCGCGTATCCTGGCTTGTCAGCTTATGCCCATGATCTACACTATGAGGAAGGGCGAGCCTACGAGGCAAAGACTCCATCGGTCGAGAGATCTTGAACCCCCTATCAGCAGCCTTCTTCTCCCCTTGTCTACCGAAACCGAACCCTCCGAACTTGGCTCCGGGTCTGGTCGAGTCGGGGACGAGCGGTTCATCGGGACCCGCACCCGCAGCGGAGCTCGGAGCGCGGGAAAGTCCAGCTTCGGAAGGTGGGTTGGAAGCTTTTCGTTTTTCAGAAACCATGTCCCAGGCAGTAGCTGCCATTCGGGTCTGTGGGGTCCTGCAACGTGGGTTAGCTGGCTGACCCTGAGAGCACTGTGGGGGACTGACAAGGAAGAAACGTTCTCCCATGAGAAGATCAGACGCTTGGTCTTGCATTTCGATCGGAACAGCATGCCCTAAATGAGTCAGTTGGAAGCCGACAACGGGGAATGGATGACAGCTTACAGCAATGATGTTGAAGCATCCGATGATGAAGAGTAGCCAGCTGGTGACTTGAGGAAAAAGCTCGCAGTAATGCGACAACACTTGAGCGCCGATCCTACCGGTCAGTCCCGACTCACCGAAGCGTGAGAAGGGGGAGGTGGACTGACAGAGCTTGGAATACACCTAGGCAGCCTAAACCGTGGGCCAGTCCCAAAATCGGGAGGTACTCTTCAAATAGTCGTTTAGGTATTCCGACCTCGCTCATTGTAAGTAATAGGCATTCGAGGACTACCGCTCTCGTAAGAACACCGGATGATGGGATTAGAAAGGAGGGGGGATGGGTACTGACGGATGAAGACTCGGTTGAGGATACTCCAGAATGGTCCGCCTGCTTGGTCGGGTACGGTAGAGTATTCGACGTATTCGCAATCCCAGTCTGTGTCTGTCGAGTTGGACGATTTGAATTCGTCCCATGCTTTGATCGCCTTGACATCACTAAGGCGTCAGCTACCCCGGCGTCGTCACTGCCCACATAGATCGAAGAGAAGAGTGAGGACTCACTGGGATATAGTGACGATGTTGGCGGAAAAGACTAGGAGGAGAGAGATGATACTGATGACTCTGAGGATGTTAAGGCCGATAAAGACGATTCCGGACGGTCGAGCCGGGAGGAAAGGCTTGATGTCGGGCATATTGGTGCGTGTAGAGGAGTAGGAGTAGTCGACCAGCGACAGGGTAGCACTAGGATGGGAGTATTGAGTGAGCTATTGTAAAGCTGGGATCGGCGGCGTGTACGGTGAGATGGTAAGTGACATTAGTGACGGCGGCGAGGGCACGTCTTATAGCTCCATTCCATAAGGCAGCGATCAGCACAGCTCTGAACAGAGGACAATAGTCACCTCATCAATATGGTAGGGGCTGATACATGACCCCAAGCTGTGATCGATAGACTGGCAATACACATGTCGCATCGACAAAAGGCGGATTGATGACGACGAAGCACGGACCTCCTCTGCCATCTGCCACAATCGGCGATAGCCTCGGGATTAACGAAAAAGAAAGCCCCTGGCGTCGCGTGGTTTTGACTTTCTGCGACGCGTCGCGATCGTGTGCCTGGTGATCTTTCCTAATTTGGTAAGAATCCTTAACTTCGGGGGAAGCTATTGTGTGATAGAGGGAGGTGCATTCTGCTCTTCAACATCATCCTCTTTCTTAGCTAGACCGCTGGCGGTAGCGACGACCATCACCCTTCTCTTTGCGTCCATAGACTCTCCTGACTTCGCTCTCAGGTAGCCTTTGTTGACCAAAGCTCGACCCTAACAAGGCTTTCAAAGGAATCATATCAACTTTACCGACAAACTCTCGGACCTCCTCTCATGTAAGCCCCTGTCTCCTTCAAACCATCATCACAAAGCAACCAAAACTCATCATCGCAGTCACTCTTTCACAACTCTTGAATCAACATGATCTTCTCGCCTTTACTTCTCCTCGCACTCCCGCTGGCGGCGGCGCGACCTCACCTGCCAGGCGCGGGTGCCGACTTGCGACGCCGTGAGCATCACGCCAGGGCAGCCATCACGGACCGACCTCTCGTCGAGCGAGCTGGAGGGGCTATCAGTAATGAAACGAGGGACGAGATCAGCTCGTGGAGACACGCGCACGAATCAGACCAGCAGTCTACCGTCACGTCGGCTTCTGCGACCGGCGGAGTCGCGGGCGTCGGCAACGCCTTGTCGGCCGTTTCTTCGGCTGCCGAGTCTAGCGCTACGCCGACGTCTGCCGCTCAGACTGAGGCTCCCGTTCGTCTCCATCGTATAGCATATCTGTAACAGTGCTGACTGAGACAGGTGTCTGAAGCTGATACTGCTTCCGCTGCCGAGCCGTCGGTGGTTGAGGCTCCTTCGTCCCAGGATGCTCAACCCTCCACCGCCGAAGCCGCTGCCGCTTCTCCTTCCCCCTCACCTTCGGCTGAAACCTCAGCCGAGGTCGCTTCTTCCTCTTCATCCTCTTCCCGATCGTCCATCACGCACACCACCGTCGTCACCGCTTCGCGAAGCTCGACCGTGGTCCGTGTTACCGCCTCATCCTCCGCCTCGGCCGCCGCGTCCAACAACAATGACGAACCCGAGAAGATCGCTGGCATCAACAAGACCACATTCATCATTATCATTGTCGTCGCTGGTGTCGTCGCTCTCGTCGCTGTTGGCTGGACGGTATTCAGGAAATGGAAGTTGAGGCCTTCTAGCCGATTCGACGAAAAGATGCGCCCGATCGATTTCTCTCCCGATAACGGTGCCGACCCGATTTACATGGAGAAGAGCCATCACATGAGGACCGGATCAAACTCGTCAGCCGCTATGCACAGGCAAGAGCTCGTCGCTGAGCTCGACTCGAAGCATGTGCCAGGAGTACCCGACCACGACTTCACGGCTGGCGGAGGCAACATGGCCGGTCACGGAGCATACGACGGTTACAACCAGGACCCATACGCTCATGCCGAGGCGTACGAGTACGATGCGGCTTACCACTACGATCAGAGGGGATACGAACATGACCAGCCAACTCAGGATACCGGTTATGCCGACCTGCAGAGGGGCAACTCGATCGGATCGGGAAGCGGACACGGTCATGGACAGCAGTACCCCGTCGAGAGCTTCCCGATTGCGGACCACTACCTCTCCCGCCCAACCGCTGCTGATGGACCGTAAGTGTACCGTCTCGGTGTCTCTCGTCCGAATGATGGCTGATGGACAGGTACGCGGCGTCTCATCGATACTAGGCTCGTGATGGTCACGCGTCTCTCTCGCTGGTCGAGATTGTACCCATCCACCCGCTTCTTATCCCTCCTCTCTTCGGTCATTGGTAGTATAACCCTTCCAGGTCTTTGTAAACGGAATCTTACCATCTGGACAATGCGTGGTGCCCATTCTAGGACCGTTCCGCTCTTTAGTAGCCTTGGCATTTTCATCATGCAGCATGGTATGCATGATGGTCGTGCACAAAAAAGGGAAATATGCAATTATACTGTGTGCAGTGTTCCTGTCGACGTCGGTTCTAGGCTGAATGTAATGGAAAGTCGGGTGCAAGCTATTAGACGAATGTACAGCGACCGTCTACGCAGGTGTAGGCGCCTTCCAGCGTTGTACAGTCAAAGCCGACACCCTGCAAAGCACACCCACCACAATCTACAACCAGAATCAGCGAACACAAATAGATGCAGTGGATTGCGGGACTGACTGAAGATATCGGTCTTGACGTTCACGCAGACTTCACTTCCGTGCAAGTCTAGACAGCCAGTGAAGAGTGCGCCACAAGAGGGCAAGGGTGCTTGGGCGCGACGTCTGAGGCCTGATGGTCCCGCGGCTCTGGCGGCAACGATCGTAAAGCCACTTTGCATACCGATTGAGGTGAGGCTCGTAGCTGGCGAAGTGACGGTCAGCGTAGCTTACCCAGCGGCAAAGACTGTGGCACCAAGTTCTGCAAGTTGTTAGTACATGAAGCATGGCCGCGCCGAATCACGAGTAGGACCGCGACAACGTACCGAGTGTCCCGGTAGCACCGTCGAGGAGGTAGACGTCCCCAGATCCGCTTTGGATGAAGGCTTGACCCGACCCGCTGATCGTTGCCTGTGCGGCCGGGCCGATATGAGCGGACCCTCTTGGCGATACCATGGCAATATGGGCACCGACTACCTATTATTCGGTCAGCAGGGATCAGCAAAGCGCGGAGACTGATCTCGTAGACCAAAGGGTGGACTGACCGTGACGGTGGCTGAAGACATAGCTACGGCGGATCCGCCCGATCCACCGATCAGGGCTACTGTCGCAGAAGGCTGATAAGCTGTCGCTGTAGCTTGATCGCCGTAGATGGTACATGCGCCTGAACGTCAGCCGTGGGGCCACGAATAACTGTGAGATATGCGAGGGACTACTCACCGCCGAAGCCAACTGAGCAGGACGCATGATCGCCCGAGATGGTAACGTGACCTTGCTGCTCTGCGAGACCCGTGACATAGGAACCAACGACCCATGCTGTTCCCCTGAATGACCCCCGAGCCGTTTGCGAGGTCGTTCCCGTGAATGTACCTTGAGCGAAGTTCGGTCCGAAAAAACCTTGGACTTGGCCCGAGTCAGCTCCGAGCATGGTCACTTGAGCACCGATACCGCTAGCTATAGCTGTCACTTGTGTCGCTCCGGGCTCGATCACGGCCACGGCGCTTTGCAATGCTATGATATTGGCGCCCATCACGTTCGGTCCGACCGTGGCGGTAGCTGAGGGCATGACGTTGATATTTACGATAGAGGCTGTAGGAACGTATCCGCCGCTCATAGAGGCTGTAGCCAAAGAGGAAAAGTAGTATGAGTAGGTCGGGTTGACGTAGATCAATTGTCGATTGCCTGAAGCCGTGATCTATTCGATCAGTGAGCGGTCACACGAAGCAGAGGTTGGAGTGGATCACATACCGTTGCCCCCGGTTGACCTGTCGCCGTACCTCCATGGCTCACAAATGCTTGAGCACACGATTCGACCACAGCCTAGGATCTTGGGTCAGAGAATCTTAGATCACTTCTACACCAGCTAGATTCGAGGCGGGAGATGGGTTACCTTGATAGCACTCTTTACGACGAGTGACGTCCCAGGGCTCGCTGTTGCTGTCGTGCCGGCTACTGCAGTCGACGTGACGGTGATGGACGGACAGTCTTGGGCGAAGGCCTGACTGTCGCTTAGCAGAACGGCGACAACTAAAGATGTGAGGAACAACATTGATGAAAGGTGAGTGGATGACAGCAGGACATGATCAAAACCTCGCTATTCGGTCTTTATACATAAGAGCTTTAGCATGGACGGTCAGCATATAACCTCAAGGTCATAGCAGCCTTTGAGTCAAATGAAACACAACGTCAGCATAACGCTTAGAGCTTCGAATGTAAGATTAGGACCTGTAGCACTGTGCCTACTTGAACTGTCAGCAGCGCTCGGGCTGTTCGGTACCCCACCGTACACACATGCTTACAATAGTTCGGTTCCGACGATCCAACATATTGGGGTCATTACAGTGAAGGAAGATAGGAGCATGATGCTTGGCAGTACCCAGCGATGGGAGGAGGTACCTAGATGAAACGCGATCGACCTGAAAGACAATGCATTTCCGCCGATTTTGTAGGACGGGGATGCAAACTTCATTGCTTGCTACACTGTCCTGTTCACTCGGCGTGAGCCAATGACCATATCTCTCATCCCGAGAGCATTGACTCGATCTTGGAACGGTCACTCAAGAGATACATGGTTGAACAACAGTGTGAAGTCCTAATTACCCGGAAATGAGCTGTCTATCTACTGTATACACCCCAAACAATCGGACTGATCTGCCGAATCAGACCACGGGATCAACTACCATCTCCGTGTCCTGCTGAGTAGTCGGCTCTTCAACCACTGCCGAAGTCGGAATCTCGTCGACAGATAGTGGAGGAACAGTGGCCTTTAGACTGACATCTGTTGCCTCGTTCCCCATCTCTTCGGCCGCCTCATTGGTCGCGATCGCGGGTGCAATGTCGACATTGGCTTCGGCTGGTGTGCTTGACGAAACGATCGCTTCCTCTCCGGGCTGACTGACTACCTGATCGACCTGGCCTTCGCGATAGACGTCGACAGCTTGATCCGCAGGTACCTGATCCACCACCTCCACACCTTCACCGATTCGATTGCTAGGGTCCCCGATGGTCGTCTCGATCTCTTTCGCAGAAGGTTCGAGCCCATCGGCGGAGGTCATTGTCGAGTCCACCACAGGCTCGTCCGCAACCTCGGACATCACAGTCGTATCTTCCGTCTGGACGCCAGAGTCGGGATCCACGTCGGGAACGGGGATTGATAGTGGTGGTTCGAAGGTTGCGATAGGTGGTGGCATCGGCGAGACGAGACCGTTGGCTGCGAAAGTCTCCTGGAAAGCCAGCAAGTCGCGCGTCAACTCTTCCAGCAGTTCGGTAGAGGATCGGGTGGGACGCGCGATTGCGGAATCCTCGATTGTGGGTGCGGCTTCGGCTTCCTGACCGGGCGCTGCTTGGGTGTCGGGAAGGTCCTCGGTCGACTTCATGGCAATATCACCATCTCCGTCCGCCGCCTCTTGTGGTGGACCGTGGCCATCTCCCGCTTCCTCCCCTTCGGCAGGCTTCTGTTTCTTCGGTAAAGGCGTAACGACTATGCCTAACGTCTTGTTCCGCTCTATCCGTTTTTCGTCCGTGCCCTGCACCTTTGAGACGTACTCCAGAATGCTTCGAACCCGTTTACGCATTTCCCCAACGGTGATCCTCTTGACCGGGTACTTGACACGAGCGGGCGGTTCGAGGTGCGTCTCTGGCTCTCCAGCGGGTTCGCGCAGAGGTGGATCTTCCGGCAATAACAGCTTCCCGTTCTCGTCTCTTGTTTCGGAAAACGGCCCATATCGCTGATTGTGATAATGATTCCGTGAGATCGACGGTAGTGTCCGTTGTGAGCGAACATCGAGTGCGACTGGTTGAGGCGTGGGGAGGAGGTCGGAGAAGGCTGAAAGGTGTTCGGGGAGGTACCAGCTAAGGGCAGCGACTGAGGAAGCGGAGAGGGTTGGGTACGCAATGGCACCATTGGCAATGGCGCCTGCTCGACGGGTACCGTGATCATGCTGAGGCGGGGCAATCGAGGGGACAGGCGTTCCCGCGCCTCGACGAGCAGGGGAGACAGCGACGGCGGGTTGCGAGGCCGAGGCAGGTTTGGGACGGTAGGTGTACTGATTTGGGTGTTTGATCTTGCTGGCAGCAGTGGCCGAGGCAGCAGCGGACGAAGCGTTGGGCTCTACCGATTCTGTTTCGTTAGTATCAGCTTTGAGACAGCGATGAATTGATGCTGACCATCGTCATCACGCTTGCGCTTGCCCTTCTTTGGCTCCTTCTTTTCCTTCTCCGCCTCTTCCTCTTCGACCGCCTCCTCTGGCGCCTCATCCTCAGCCGGCGGCAGACCCAACGCCTCCCTCCTGCTAGCCTCCATTGCAGCCCTCACTTCTTCCTCGTACATCGCGTCGCGCGAGTTCATCGTGATACGTCTTCTTGCCGCGTGATGCAAGGTCGCCGAGGGCGACAACGAACGACCAGGCGAGACCGAGTCCTTGTGCCCACCGCCGATAGACGACTGCCGTTTCCCGCTCAGTCGACCATTACTGCTAGTGGGCTTTGCCGAATTTTCGTCTTTGTCCTCCGCAAGGCTTGACCTGTTCCCGTGAGATCTCTTGCTTGTGCTGCCGGTAGTCGCGGCGGGCGGTGGACGGCGAGGCGGACGTTGTGACTCGGCTGACGGCTCGACAGGAGAGGCTACCTCCTTCTTGTGATGCGAGCGCGAAGTGGGCTTGAAATTCGGATGGTCGGGATCTGTCCAGCGTTTCGACTGCGAAGGAGGGATCTTGGAACTGGGGCCATTTAACGTGCTCAAGTCTACTTCTCGAGGTGCGACGTAGTTGCCCCTGACGAGTCAGTAGTGCTCAAGTCGTAGACTTGGATAAAGGCTCACCTATTGCGACCAAAGCGGCGGATCCAGCGTTTCAGGGGTCCATGTAGATCGGGACGACAAAGTTCGCAATAATACTCTGCATCAGGTCAGTTGTCGGTCATAGCGGCGCATTGGACACGGTAAGACACCCACCGTCTGGAGCCTCATCGTCCCCCCATATACCCATACACGGCCCATGCTGCCACACATTACACTGGTCGCATTGGATCATCATTTCGTCGGTGTCTGCTCATCAGCTCTGGTAGGGAGATCGATTCCGAAACAACGCACCATCTCTTTGGCAGACGCAACGCGTGATATCCTGCGCAAGGTCATCCCCGTCCTGGTCGCCGTCTTCTGCAGCTTGCTCTTCGTTGTCGACCTCCTCATCTTCATATTCTATGACCTGATCATCCTCGTCGTACTTGATCTCCCTTGGTGCCACCTGCGCCTTTTCATCCCCTAAGTCGTCGGCGTAACCCTTTTTGCTGGAAGGCTTCCTGTGCCGCCGGAGCTCTGGCGGCAGAAGGTGATCATCCAAGAGCAACGCCTCCTCGCCTCGCCGCCGTTTCGCTCGAGAGGATGAAAGTGTCCTCTGCCTTGGTGTGCGGTCCACTTCCTCGTCGTCGATTTCCTCCTCTTCATCTTTCACCGGCACCTCTGCTGGCTTTGTGTTGAGCTCGAAAACGGGTTCTAGATCACCGTGTTCCTCTGCATCCACTTCTGCATCCTCGACCGCGACGGCACCTTCGCTCCCGGGTGGTGGAGGTGTGAGCGAGGCGTTGGACGTGCTGGGTATATCGGGTTTCTCGCTGTTTGTAGGCGAATCAGCCCGGTCTGGCGCGTTTGATGTGGACATGGAGGTGGATGAGGTCGACGTATGTGCTTTGGGTTTGGGTTGTTTGGGTGGAAGAGGTGGGAAGAGGGGTCCGGACGAGGGTGGAAGAGGGTTTCGACCTCGCGTCGAACGCTTCGGATTACCTGTAGGAAGTCAGCGTGCTGAAACGGGCAGGAAATGTCGTCACGAATCGAGATAGGGGAGAGTCAGGCTGGAGGGTGCAGTCAAGACGGGTGGGAAGGTGTAGACGGTGGCAGGCAGCGGCAGCCTGTGGGCCAATAGCACGACCACGCTGCCGACTCGCCTCTCGAATGACGTTCTCTAGCTGCAAGCGCGACTGGCAGCACTCTGTCGCAACTCCCGATTCCACTCGACAGCACATTGAATGAGACTCACCATCTTCATCCTCCTCGCCCGTTGGCGTTGCGCTCGCGCTGCTCACGTTGCTGATGTTGCTCACGCTGCGAGCACCATTTCTGCTCTTGCCAGACAAGTTCGGACCGGCGGTGGATTTCTTGGCGGATTTGACGAATCGTCTTCCGAGCATGGTCTCGGGACAAGCTGGATGGGCGGGGCCGGAGCTGCTGGTGGTGATAGTCGAGAGTCGCTGCTCCAGCTAGATGGGGTTGATAGGTACTCCAGATTCGACCGCGGATGTCAGAGCGTGTGATTCGGTGTTGTCGATGGTATATACAGTGATAGCCAACTACGTAGTGATGGCATTGAGGATAGCTGATGAGAAGTATAGGCAGATGGGTGTTGACTGGGTGCAGAGCTGATACGGCCGGAAGTATCTGTTGCCGTCATTTCACGCTAAAGAAGGCTGAGCAAATAGACCGTGGGAAAGCAGATTTCGGAGGAAATGTTGTTGCAGCTATCGGGCTATGGTGTCAACCGAGTCTGTACCGTCAATACATAGGCATCGAGTGCATGCTAAAGGCTTTGTCAAGACCAATAGCTTCGACCCGATATCTCTCCACCGTCGCATCGCCATCTCGGACCGCGTTCATGGCTTCAATTCCCGTCAACAAGAAGATGAAGTCAACCAAGGTATGTCTCAGGATTGTCGCCCTTTGTCTCGGCTGATCACTTAAGGTCATCGGTACCCACTCCGGCACCTTTCACTGCGATGGTCAGTCTCGATGAATGAGACCTTTTCTGCATATCCTGACATGCGACAGAGGCTCTCGCTGTATTCATGTTGCGTCTGACCGACGAATACAAGGATGCCGGTGTGTGCTCGTTGCGCCCATAAGTCTGTCGATCGAGCTGACGAGCAGACCTGGTGCGCACCCGTGATCCCGCCAAATGTGTGTATACGGCCCGACGCGATAAGCTGCATGTCATTGGATCGATGCTGACAAGAACAAGTGGAACCACTAGATATTGTCGTGGATGTTGGCGGAGTCTACTCGCCCGAGAAGCACCGCTACGATCACCACCAAAGGGGCTTCACCGAGGTGTTCGGATACGGCGGCTTCGACAAAACCAAGCTCAGCTCGGCCGGTCTGGTCTACAAGTGGGTGACTTCTCAGCTAAGGTTGCGCTATTGTCGCTGATATGGTCTCAGGCACTTTGGCAAGAAGGTCATCGCTAAGCGGACTGGGATGAGCGAGGACGACCCACGGGTTGAGATCCTTTGGTTGAGGCTATACTCGGTGAGCCTGCTTCCGCATCACACTCATCAATCCTGACCGACCCTTTAGACGATGATCGAATCCGTCGATGCGTATGTCGCCCAGAACACGAATTGGGAGAGACTCTGACATGACAGTATCGACAACGGTATCAACATCGCAGCAGAGACGGCATACAGCCAACAGACCGACTTGTCCTCCCGAGTTAGGCGTTTGAATCCAAAGTGGAACGAGCCAGCGCCCGATAGCGTGTATGATGTGAGCGAGCTTCCACAGCAGCCTGCCGGACCGGGATTGACCCTATTACAGGAGAAATTCGCCGTTGCTTCCCAGATCACAGGCGAGGAGTTCCTGAACCAACTGGACGACTTTGCGCAAGCATGGTTGCCCGCTCGAGATATTGTCCAGGCCGCACTGGACAAGCGATTCGAGGTTGACCAAAGCGGATCTGTGATCGTCTTCAACCAGGTAGGCCAGACCACCCCTTGGCTTCGAAGCAGAACAGAGCTGATGAAATAAGGCTGTGCCGTGGAAAGACCACTTGTTCTCTATCGAGCCTCTTCTCTCCCCTGCTTCCAGGATCCTTTACGTCCTCTACCCCGAATCCGATGCGCCCGGCTCTAAATGGCGTATTCAGTGTGTCCCCGAATCGCCCTCGTCATTCATCAACCGTAAATCGATGCCAGAGGCATGGTGCGGTGTCCGAGATGCCGAGTTGAGCAAAGTCAGCGGGATCGACGGGTGTACCTTCTGTCACGCAAGTGGATTCACCGGTGGGAACGAGACGTACGAGGGTGTGCTAGAGATGGCAAGGAAGAGCATGGCTGCATAGTGTAGGTATCTATCAAGGGGGTATGTATATGCAGGATATGTATTATACTACAGTAGATGTGGCTCCGGTTGGTGTGCCTTCCACTACACCCTCTATGCGGCCTTGCCGTGAACCGAAATATAGCCTCTCGTTCGCTCGCCTCGCTCCACTCGCCATCCGTGCTCTTCGAGCGTGTTGGCCACAGCCGGCCCCAGAACACCAGTTTTGCCGGCCGAATGCCTTCCTACACCAGTGATCACCGTCAGACTCCTACCCGGCACGAACGTCTTGGCTCTCTGAGCGGACGCATCTGGCACCCCAGCATACGACCTAACTTTCTCGCGCTCCCACCATCGTTCTACCGCTTCCAGCACCACCTCCTTCGCTTCCCGTATAGTCAGATTGTGTAGGTCGATCGTATGTCCGGTCTTTTCCAATCGGCTCATGACTACCATCCTGGCCGCTTTCAACTCCCATTGACGAGCGGCATCGGCCGATTCGCGAGCTCGGATAGCGTAACTTCCAGCGATAGATCCCTTGGTCGACGCTTTATAGTGCCTTCCAGCTAATCGGACGGACGATTCCCTCTTCTCCCTCTCAGCTTGTGCCCTCCTTAGACATTCTTCAACCGTCAACTCTCCTGATGCGGTGGAGGAGGTGAAGAGTGATCCGGGCGTGGCATCGTGAGGTAGTGCACCGCGGGCGTACGATGGGATATGAGAGGCATAGGGATGTGCGACGCCTATTCGGCGTTGCCGTTCGTGTTCGTGATTGACGTGTCGCCAATTGAGAGGATGTACTTGTCGACCAGGCTGACTCTTCGATCGTCCCATTTGTGGGGCGAAGGAAGAGGTAGTACCGAAATTATCGTGAGCTGTGGGATTGGCAGTAGAGGTGTTACTGGCTTTGGCACCGGGGATCACACGGTCCGGAATGACGACTTTGGTTTGAGCGTTCGAGGTGCGCATAAGGAGGTCGGCGCGGAAGTTTTCGGTTGTCCCATTGGCAAGTACGGGTGTCTTGGATTTGCGAGCGGCGAACCGCTCTTTGGCAGCTTGACGATCGGTAGATGGGTGAGTTTCGTCGTCGCTCGCGAGACCGAGATTTGACGGCATGATTGGTGAATTGGGTAATGAAGGTGATGTCGTAGGTTTCGGCGATGTCAACAATCGTGCTTGTGCTGGGGCGGAGGGAGAGTTGGGGGCCGAGTACTGGTCGTATCGGTCCAAATCGTCATCACCGCCCCACATGCTGATCTCGGCCAGCAGGTCCATCAAATCCATGACGGTGGCCACTTCACCACCAGCCACTCTTGTGCAGATCTCGAGATCCGCTTGTGTCTGTAACGTCGCTTCTCCGAGCGCGATTCCGTACATCTCCTCGAGGACCTGTCTCGAACGTATATCAGCTTCTATCGTCGGTGAAGAGGGCAAGTCCGCCAGACTGGCCCGAACGGCCGAGTATGGTGAAAAGTATCGGGGCGAGTGAAGGTACGAGATGAAATGGGCTGCAGGATGGCGCAGAAGGTCGGACAAATGAGCAGCGAGGGAAGCCATGGTGCCCCATGCGTTCTCGCTAGGGCGAGATAGCTGCTTCGGCGGGCGAGTGGCAGTACGAGAAGGAGATTGAGCTCGAGAGGGACCGGGTGAAGGGAGGGGTGATGATCGCTGTAAAGTGTCGACCAGTGGGACGGTGATTTGGCTACGCTTTGATCGAGACTTGCGAGATGTCGGAACCGACAGTGACATTGCAGTCCGTGCGGAAGATGACGCAGCGGCGGGTCCACCGATCAGTCTCGAAGTAGGCGCCGAAGCAGCCTTGATCTCCTGCTTGATCTGGTCCGGAATCATCCCGTCCTCGCCCTCTGACATGACGTCGTCTGGCCATGCACCCCTGCTCTCGACATCCTTGATGAGCTCGACTGATAGGAGGTGATCAATAGCGGCCGGTAGGGATGGTTCGGACGATAGTGCTTCCCGTAGCTGTTTCGCTCCCCTATCTTGATCAGCCATCACTTCCTGATCATGAGGTTACCGACGTACAGATTAGGAAACAAGCTCCTTAGTAAGTCCAGCTCGCCTTCCGGACTCTCGGCATCTTCCTCAGTCACGCTCGTCGGACCGGTCCCGGCACTGGTGCTTTCGCCTCCATGCAATCCACTATCGCTGGTACTGGTCGTCCTGCTGAGTGCACTGCTGCTCGTTCCCAGTCGATTCGAGCCTTCAGCTTTCGGTGGTCCCCAATCATCATCATTGTCCTCCGGAACGATCGAGCTGACAGATGTGGTCAGACCCTCTGCGGCGTTGTCTCCGTCTAGGTCGGGGACGAGGCTGGCTTCGAGTATGCCTAGTTGATCTCGGATTGACGGCAATTCCGTCTCCAAGGTAGCAGGATCGTAGTCGGAGAGCAGCGCAATGATCAGGGGTTGGTCCAAGAGCGGATAATCGGCCTGGAAGTTCAGTACAGTCACTCGAAAAGGGGGCAGGGGGCTCACAGATAGGATAGTCGAAAGAGCCGATATGTCTAGCTGTTCGTCCGGAGCCGATGCTGAAGGATCGGGATCGGAGAGTGCAGCGTCCAATGGCAAGCCTTTGCGGCCCTTCTTCTTGCTCCCCATGATCGACGACAACGACGAGTCTAGTCGGGTGTCCGCCTGATTCGTTGTGTCGTCGTATCAGATCTCGCTCATGATGACAAGACTGGTGTTGCTGGTTGTCGATCACTGGTCGTCAAGCTGGCAAAACAATTTCAGCGGACGTCATGAGGTGACGATTGAGCCACGTGGTCGTGCACGGGCCGATCGGATTCCGCAATAATATCGGATAAACACCGGTGTTTTTGACGCTATCCTGGGTCAGGTGGAGTGGGGGGATGAGAGTAGAGACCAGGTAACAGGCGAAATTGGTCCGGGTCGATTGCTCAGCAGTAGCTGGGCCGTCTGGCCGGAGTCCGGGGAGCACAAAGTACGTGGAGCAATCCTCTTTGGCTGTTGTTCTACTACCCACATCATCCGGCACACGCAATGGCACCACCACGGAGCCTTTCCAACGAGCAGAAGGGCAAGCTGCAGGGCACGCTTGACGAGCTGGCCAAGACACTTCCTGGCTGCTTCTTGACGGTCGTCACGCCCACCGATACCTTGTTCAATGGGTCCAGCGGAAAGTTCGATAAGCTCAATCCCGAGTCGAGGGAGGTCAATGGGGAAGATGTCATGTGGTTCGCGTCGACCACCAAGCTTATCACCTCTGTCTGTGAGTCAGGCGGCTATCTCACTCCTAAGTGCGTAGGCGTGAATTGACTCTGTACAGGCTACTTGACTTTGATGGACCAAGGGGTCCTCAGTCTCGACACGAATATGACCGAACTGTTCCCTCCTCTCAAGGAGGCATCCAAGCAGATCCTAACCGGTTTCGACGATCAGGGACAGCCTAAGCTCGTAGCCAACGACAAGCCCATCACGCTATTGCAGATGTTGAATCAGAGCAGTGGTTTCGGTATGGAGTTTGGCGAGACGGTCCAGGCGTGGAAGAAGGTGACGCCGATGGGTAAAGGATTCGTCAACTCCTGCAAGGTGGTACGTCCCTTCCCGTCTCATCTTCTTGCGGTGCTGGTGTGAAAGTCGGCTAACTTTGGGTTTAGGAGAACTTGATCTATACGCCTATCTGCTATGAGCCTGGAACAGTATACGAGTATGGCAACTCTGCCGAGTGAGTCTTCTCCCCGAACCTGCCGGTCACGGCTGATCAGCTCAGATGGCTAGCGTTGATGCTACCGACTATCGTTGGCAAGGGTACCGAGGAGTACCTACAAGAAGCCGTCTTGAAGCCTCTGGGCATGAACTCGACCACTTACTACCCCTTCACCCAGGAGTTTAAGGACAAGTTGATGCCTTTACGATTCGGTCGAGGTGCCGAAGGTGTCGAAAGTAAGTCTGGACCAACATTGTCTCAACAGGCGGAAAGCTGACATGATAGCTGCGATGGGTCCACTCAGCGGAATCGCCTCGACTGCCGCTGGCGAGAAGACCGATGGTATAGTCTGGGAGGAGCTCAACGGCCAGCTCGACCTCCTTACTCTACCTAGAACGTGGGTCCAGATCTCTTATCTCGCTTCACTGACCCGAACTTCCGCTGACAGCGGATAGGCGAGAAGAGATCGAATACCCGGCTGGAGGAGGTGGAATCTACTCCAAGACTTCGGACTACGCCCTCCTCCTTCAGTATCTCCTACAACACTACCTCTCACTGAACGACTCCTCTATCCCGGCGCCGAGCAAGAAGGTGCTGAGCGACAACTCAGTAGCGTCAATCTTCAAAGGCACCCTCAGTCAATCTGCTCAAAACGGCATTGCGAAGATGTACAAGGGTTACTGGTCTCTACCCGATGATCATCCGGGTTTCAAAGACGGTGAAGTAGATTGGAGTACGGCTGTAGCTGTTTATCAACCGTTCGATGGGTCGAGGAGGGAAGGATGGGGTAGGTTGCCTGGAAGTGTCGGTTGGGGAGGAGCGGCGGGTACTGAGTATTGGATGGACCCCAAGTCGGGCATTGGCGTGAGTCGAGCGAGTCGGTGGGACTTCGGGTGCTGATGACATAGGCGGTTTTCACTACCCAGATGCTCCCAGGCCGATGTCCGCCAGTCGCTAACGCCAAGAAGGCCATCGAGAAGGCCGTTTACGAGATCATCGGATAGGCTAGTAAGACGTGCATGTGATTGGGAAGCTAGAAGTCACAATGCAATATGCACGACATTGCATACATTCTCAATACTGTACAACTATTGAAATCAAAGACACCCTCATGCGGGCATGGCTACCCGTTCTCGGGGTGCTGGGACGTGAGCGGGTGTCGGCATGAAGCTTCCGAGATTAGACTCACCTGTATCTTCGACCCGTGTCCGTTCTGCCGATGTCCGCTCGGGAGCCGTAGGTTCTTGGACCGGCACGTCGGGCAAGTCCACGCCTTCCTCCTCCGGATCGACCGGTACAGCCGGCTACGAACATCAGCCATAGTCATTGCGTCAAACGGCAGACGCACCATAGCCTCGCGCTGCAACGCCTCCAATTCGGCTTGTACCGCCTCTTCCTCTTCGGGGCTCATGCGGGATTGCAATGCCTCGTCGATCTCCTGTTTCCGTTATCAGCATGTGCCCATAGGAAAGATTAGGGGTCACAGTGTCGGACGGACCTTCTGATATTCCACTCCTTCGCGAGTTTGATCCATCAATTTCTCCACTTTGTCCAATGACATCTCCTGATGCAGCTGTTTGAGCACGTCATTACCCATCGAAAGGCCGTGCATGACCGTAGCTTGTATCTGGGTGAATTCGATGGTAGACACCTAGGCCGTCAGTCTCGATAATTCTTCAAGGTGACATGGAACTGACTAGTTCTTGCAGCGTTTGCAGCTGGGCGTCGGTCTTTGTCAACAACGACTCTTGATACTTCTTCTGCCGAAGTGCCGTCAGTGCTCGTTTCTGTAATCCAGTCAGCTCTGAGCGTATACAGTCATTGGCTCGAAGGGTGGTACGGACCTTGTTGCCCTCTTTGAGCGCTTGTTTCGCTATATCCTGTTCTCTATCCAGCACGATCTGTAGCTACTGATTTGAGCCCCAGCCTGGTGGATGACGATGAGATAGAGGCCTTACTCGTTTCTGATACTGCTTCATCTTGTCCCGTTGCAGTTTAAGGCTACAGAGATCAGCTTCGCCCTAACCGTGCGAAGATACTTACTCTAGGACCGCCCGGTCTTGTGAAGTGATCTTTGGACCGGGCTGGGCTAGGCCCACTTTGGCCAGTGTAGCCTGCCAGTAGCCCATCCGTCTGTCCCACTTGTTGATGCAATCGCGATATGCCGAATAGTCAGTCGAAGAGACGATGAACGATCCGGTTGTGTGGTAGATTCGGCGTTGGCCGGTACCGTTACCGGGGCGTCGGAAACGTCACTTCTCACCTTTCTTGCTTCCCTGTCAGACATTTGACATCTTCGATCCACCTCGACAAGGGTTCATACTACGGGCAGGAGGAGGTCCTGGGGACCATGTTCAACGTATCACTGTCGGACCGACTGAAAGCGGCCGTCAACACGATCGAACAGACTGGTTCTTCTCTTCAAGCAAGAGCTATCGGTCAAGGACAACCACAATCACAATCACCGCAATCCCCTTCGACCACTACACAGCCGAATGCTTCTCCCTCACTAGCGAGATCTATCTCACCTCGACCCCCTGCGGCGGGCGCATCGGGACCCACAGCTGGATCGCCTGGTGCTGAGGCTGTGTCGCCTACGCGCAATTACTCGACGAGCCAGTTAGCCGAAAACGCCCTTAGTGGATTAAGAAAGAGCTTTCATTTCGGACGTGATGGGCAGCAGCAAGTGCATTCAAGGACTGTCTCGGGATCTGGACCTAATGGGGATGGGACGGCAGGAGCCGGGGCTGGACAGCAGGAATTAAAGGATATTACCTCGCCTGCACAACAGGGTACTTCGTCGAGACCGTCCTCCCCCGCTCCAGCTTCCGCTCGATTCCTCAGTACTCTCGCTGGAAGTGGGAGCGGCAACTTTTCCGTAGGGAGTGATACGCCTAGTGTGGGTGGTACACCGAGTCGACCAAGATCGCCCAACCCGCTCGGATTTAGCAACCTCCCCGTTCGGACTCAATTACCGCCCCCTAATCCTGATGATCCTGCCTCTTACCCTCTTCCACCATCTCCCGGAGCCACCTCGTCGGCACTGCCTTTGCTATCTCCTGTACCGCCATTAGCGTTCGATGATCCATTGGGCGCCTCGCCGTCGATCAAGCCTCAAGTACCGCCAGATCCGCCGACACTGGGGCTGAATCCTCCTACTCCCCATGAGGCTGCAGACGAAGCGAGTGATGCTGCGCTCGAGAAGGATGGCGGGCTCAGGATAACGACGACGAGTCCAGCAGCTGATGTCGAGACGGCTGTGGTGCAAAAGGTCGAGGAAGCTGCCAAACGATATGAGGGTAAGCATCTGCAGACCCAATCTCGCTTGTCCTGTGCGGGAATTGACGACTCCTGCAGAGATTACACTGAAGTACACGGCTTTGGTCGCGCAAATGGAGAACGCCAATAAGGTCATCAAGGACCTCACACCGCTCGAGACTGGCGTTCAAGATGTGGAAGCCTTAGAGGGATGGGTGCGGATGAAGAATGGCAAAGTCGACATGATCACCGAGGAGCTCAAGCGGATGCAAGACAAGCTTACCCGTGAATCCACCCCGTCTTTGCTTCTTGGTCGAAAGCTGGCAAGATAGCTGACTGTGAACAGTACAAGAATCCCGTATAGAGGAACTACGCGATACGCATCGACTAGAAGGCACATCACAATCTGAACTCGTCACCAAGCTCCGCTCACAGCTATCTACCGCCGAATCGAACCTCGCTTCGAAAGCTTCCGAGTTGATGCAAATCGGTCAACTCCGTTCTGATCTGTCCAAAGCGCAGACAGTCGCTAAAGAGGAAGAGGAGAAACGAACCAAGGCCGTCCAGCTTCTGAAGACGGTCAGGATGAAATTGACCAAAGCGGAAAAAGACAGGGAGGAGGTTGAGCGTGATCGAGCGGAGGAGAGGGCTGAGCGGAGTCGGGCCGTGGAGGAGGCAGAGAGGGTCAAGGCGGATAGGGAGAGGGAGGTGAATAACTTGCGGAAAGGTTTCGAGCGGGAGTTGTCCGGCGTGAAGGAGAGGTATGAGAAGGACTTGCAAGCCAAGAAGGCCGCTTGGGAGCTCGAAATGATCACTACCAAAGTAAGTCTTTCGCCTTCTTCCGTGAGGATACCATCGTGAGCCAGAGCTGAATGATGTTTAGGCGTCACACGCGAAGGAGCTGTCGTCCAGGATGACGCAGGTGTCGGGCCTCGAGGCGATCGTCAAGGAACTCAACATCAGCAAGCAGCAGCAGTTCGAGACGCTCGAGTCGAAGCAGGCTGAAGTCGAAACGAGCCGCGCCGAGATGGAGCGAATGCAGAATAGCACCAAAGAGCTGGAGTTCCAATTACGCGAAGCGAGCGAACGCTGCTCCCTCCTCGAAGATCAGGTCAACTCGAGTCGTGGTAGACTCAGCGCGCTGAATGGATCATCGTCCCGCGCCACGCCTTCCCCATCTCCTTCGCGCCAGAATAGCGGAGTGGACGTCCAGAGACTATTGGCCGAAGCGGAGGGGAGGTCAGAGGCGAAAATGTCGGATTTACGACACAAGATCCGAAGTCTAGAAGCGGAAAGGAACGAAGCGGAGGAAGAGTGGGCTCATAAACTGCAGGAGAGAGTGAGGGAGCTGGATAAGCTGAGGAGGGAGGTTAAGGAGAGGGCGGACGAGTATGAGGAGCTGTTACGGGCGGGCAAGGCGAAGGACGGTAGGGTCGACGAGGTGGAGGAGAGGAGTAAAGTGCTCGAGCGGGAGTTGAGCGCGTTGAAAGCAAAGATGCTCGAGGCCGAGGGCAGTAATGCGGTCTCTGCGGATGCTGAGGTAGGTTCATTCCAGTCAGGACTCAGTCGTCTCAAGACTTGCCCTAATCTCGACAGCGCTCTGCCAAAGAGGAGATCAATAACCTTCATTCCCAGATTTCCGCTCTCAACTCGCAGCTCGAGGACGCACGCAATCTATCCACCCAACTACGCCAAACCAACAAAACTCTTCGAGAAGAAATGCGCAAAGTCCAATCCTCAGTCCAGCTCATGGAACGATCGCGTAATCCCGGTGTTGGATACTGGTCATCCACCACCAACGGATTTGCCGCACCATCATCTTCTTCATCGGCCGTACCGCCACCGCCTTCTCGATCGGGCGTGACCAGCCCCGACTCGGTCAGCGTGATTGGTACTCCGACACGCGAAAGTCGTAGAAGTCTAGAGAGCTTTGAAAATCGCGCTTCACCAGCACCACGCAGCACCGCCACTCCCAGTGAGGCGCAAAAATCATCAACGGGAAACGAAGAGGAAGAAGTCAATCTCGAGGTGTGTGCTGCCACGTCACTATTGTCGTTATTGATGCGAAAGATAAAGAGCTCACCGAGGATAGTACCTTCGGAACGTCATTTTACAGTTCCTGGAGCACAAGGAGATGAGGCCGAATCTTGTTCAAGTCCTTTCGGTCATATTACGCTTCACGCCCCAAGAATTGCGGAGACTCAATGCCAAGTTGCGCACCTGATCCCCCTCAACAAACATGCAAGACTTGCTGTCGATCTCGAAATCTCACTCCCGTGTACTCTATCTACCAAAGGATGTGTGCCTAGCACTGCCTTTAGTGCTTTGACATAACATTCGGAGAAACCTCACTTTTGTCGCTTTGCGATGCTCGCAGGAGTCCAGGTACCCGGTCAGGTCACTTATGTCCATGTATCATGCCTTTTAATCTGTCTTTCAATTTTACTACCCTCAACTGATTCTTTTCACTGCAGACTTTTCCAACCCATCTCATCGCTCACCACAAAGCCACTTCACGCCACCCTACGACATGTCGATCACATCCCCGCTGGACGAGGTTCACACCACTCCCGACAAGAAGTCGAATGCCACCACCCTTGGTGGCGACTACCACTCGCCTCACATCCCACCGCTCGACGCTCCTCCTTCGTCACAAGTCGTATCGGTCCCTCCGGTGGCAAGTCTTCCGCCCATCAGTGAAGAGACCGAGCCGAGTGGTCTACCAGTGGCGCTGGATCGCCCTGATTCGAGGCTCGGCGACCGCGTGGACACTCTACAACCGTCAGGCCACCCGGCTTCCCTACCAGACCTCACTCACAGGAGCGAGCTCCCCCCCCCCCCCCCTCTGTCGACTCGGACGCCAATGCTCCACGACGCAACGATCCAATTCCGGGGATTGAGATTTTAGCTCAAGTCGAACAAGGCCGGGAATCAATTGCGGGCGATGACCACGCCCTCGACGACATCGTGCTCTCCGGCCCTCCCAGATCCCTCGCGGCGCCTTTCACAACCTATCGGGGCCAATCGGTTAGCTCCTTGGCCTCGACTGGCTCCCACCACACGACCGCAAGCGCCCTGATCATCCCGATGAGCGTCGACGGCAGTGTCCGAAGCGAATCGGAGAAAAGTACGCGGAGTTTACTCCAAAACTTGTCGTTGACCGCTCGTATGTGTTCGCACCTACTCTACTTGGTCACATACTGAAAGCCCGACAGAACCTTTGATACCCGATTCGGATGTTGCTGCGGCTTTTCACATGCTGTATAGCGTTCGACCTTATAAAGGCCATCCCTACGGTGCCAAGAGGCGCGAAGAAGTCGTGCGCACTATCCTTGCGGTCAATGGCACGCACGACGCCCTTCTCGCTACGGCGACCGACACTATGACTTCGACATTTCATCAGGTCATGGCCAAGCTCCGAGAGGGAGTCAAATATCAACTCCAATCCGTCAACGAAGAGAGCAGGCATCGAGAAGCCGCGTTGAAGCAGGAAATACAGAGACTCAAGAAGCAAATCGATGGCACACGACATGAAGCAGACATCGGGCAGGACAACCATTACCTCGCTCCAATGGTGTAGCGGGCTTAACAAATGCAGCCTCTCTCACCGAACCGAAAGAGTAAGCTACCAGCTCCTCCCCGATACACCAATCTCGTTCACTGTACTAAGTGGCTTAGCAATGCTGGCGGGTCCAGAGCCGATGGTCCGATGGGTTAGAAGAGGAGGAGGACCATCATTGGAGGGCGACGAGGAGGTGGTCCGATATCTCGTCGCAGGTCGACTATGCATACAGACCATATCAATCGCAATGCCGCGTCTCATTCTCCGCGCGGACCTCTTATGCCTTTAGGCGTACTGTAAGTCATCGAGCTGACGGATCCGTATGTTTGGAATGTCCCCCTACACTTGATCGAGCACTAAGCGACGCGCTATTCAACCTCCCAGTCATTCTCCACTTCACACCGGATTGCATGACACGCTGCTCACTTGAGTGACTTAAGCACGAACCGACTTCAAGGCACGTTTCGGGCTTCTCAAAGGCATGTCTGTTGTCTTTCGGGTTTCCGAACTCACCGCTTTCCAGCCCTAACCCGATGCTGTTCCTTCGCGGACTGATCGTCATGTCTTTTTGAATTTGTCTCTCACCATCTGTCTTTTCCTCGTCGTGGGCATTGGCAGTAGGCTGCAACACGGCGATGCGCAAGAGCTCATCCTCAATGACAGACTTCACTCGGCCTGGGACCCCATATCCTGTGGATGACGGTCACGTACGCCACTGTCACACTCGAGTCTGCAGCGACTCGCCAGCGCCACCCACACCTTCACAGACACCTTCTGGTACCCCCTCCAGCGGTACCCCTTCTAGCACTCTATATCTTACACCCAACGTTATTCTATGGTCTCGATCTGATAGCCCGACCGCGGACAAATCCAAATCATCACATCCGGCGATGACCGACCTCTACGGCGATTCCAGTGGCGATGATGACGACGACGACGGCGACGGTGACGACGATCTCGACAATACGGTTAAAACCTTGCCAGCCCGTGGGCTACAGGCGGCGTTTGGAGAATGGAGAGGTGCTGGTTCTGACTCGGCCAGTATCTCTACAGGACCGACCTCGGCCACGGGACGCAACAGCGTCTCTAGCGGTCAGCTGAGCGAGATCATGGCTCGACTTCGGGGCAATTTCAGTACCGTCACCCTCAACAGTCTCGATAGCGACATACACATGGGAAGCGCCAGTAGCGGTTCGGTCTCGGTCTCGAACTTCCCCTCGAATCCCAACAGGAATGGTATCTCAGTCAGCCTCTTTAATCGGATGTACAATCGAATCATGGGATCGGCTCGCGCTTCCAACCCAGCCAGTAAGTCGTTGATGATATGATCAAATAGCGGGTGTCGCCGATGGGGAACATCTTAGATCCTCAGCCCACTCTGAGCGCTTTCGATATGGGAACCATCGCCGAATTGATGCGTATCGGAGCCGAAACGCTGGACGGCGGCACACCCGGTTCAGCAACTACCGAATACCTCACTCAGGTCGAGAAGTTGAGGGAGGCAAATCGGCGTGACGAGGGGTTGCGATTATTGCTCATTGCTATGAAGGATTCGTTGGAGTTGGCAAACCGGGAGATCAAACGGCTCATCGACCTGTTGGAAGACCGAAAGAGGGAGAACGAACAGCTCGACCGCGAGAATAGTCAATTGAGAGCCGGAGGGAGCAAGGCCAAGAAGACGTCGAAAGGACTGTGAGCAAGCTTCATCTCTATCACCCGCATCGAGTACGAAGCAAGCTGATACCTCCAGTCCCGGCATGCCCAAGCAGTAGGGGCGGAGCGTCGAAAATGTGTCATGATTTCGGGACGACAGCACGAGGATACGCTGGACGTATCTCTGTACAATAGAATACGCTGGACGAATTGTAGTTCGTTCACAGCTTCATGTCACTAGATGACCACGACTAGAACGATCAGACACGTCGTGACGCAACGAGTCTTGCTGCTTCAGCCAAAAGCCAAAACCTAATTCAGCCACATGACAGAATCAGGTCCGCAAACAGCAACAGCAGGTACAACACGCGCGTCAGAGCTCAGAGCTGGACGCGATGGCATTTCGTTCTCCGGGTTCCGTGGCGTCCGGATGTCTCGGACTGTCTGACGCTGACACCAGGCAGAGTCTAGCGATTGACTGATTCACAATGGTACAGTACGCTGAGACAGATGCATGCTCATGTTATTGGGTGCATAGAGTGCTATGCTGCGCTGTCACGCACCCCCTCGAATGCGGCGCAAGCGGTTTAGCGCTTAGCCCTCGTTCTTCATGTCCCGCTGCGGATCAGATAGCGCAAAACCAAGGACCTATGCATACGCGTTGATCGTCTCGGAGTGATTTTCAGGCATTACTGCAAGCTGCAGGCGATTAGCACAGGACAAGTCATAGATATAGCACGCCGAGCAACCCCTTTTACCTACACCGTTACATTCATAGCCTGGCGTGAATCGATAAGCAACATGCAACAAGCAAGCACGAAACCGGCTGAAAGCCAGACGCGTCTCATTTCCTCCCCTTTGGTTCAGGCACGACACCCAAAATTCGCCTTCTCTTTGTTTCTTTCCCTGAACTTTGATTTCACATGGCGGCGCGTGGTCAGTGCAATGCGAATTTATATTGTGCGCCACACAGAACTATATTGCCGACAAACCCCGCTCTCTTTCTTCGCCGGCTAGATGTAAGCGGATAGCAGCCCGGTTCCCTGAATAATGCATAGGTTTCCTGCATTTGCGCACCGAGGGCCGCAGGTCCGAGGTACCGAGAGGGCGCGGGGACGAGCATGGGATCCAGCCTAGCGGCTGGCGGATTGAGTGTGCCTGACGGCACACACAGGAGGTTCCGCCCTAGCGGGCGGTGAGTTGACCTAGCGGTCAACTTGCGCGCCGAAGGCGCGCCGGTTTCCTAGCGGAAACCTTTTTGTCCGCAACCGGGTCTTCGCTAGCGCTCAGCTGATTTTTTCCGATTCCAGCGCGTTTTCCTGTCGCGTCTCTCCCACTATCCCTCTTACGATGTGTCACGCGACGCCGCAGTGCATGACCTGAACGAGGGTCTGTACAAGGAGAAGACACTCCGGTGTGCACTCGGGAGCAAGCTACGCACTAGACAAACGCGGTTTTATGCTTCCTAACCTTTTCCTACTGTGTCCTGTGTCCTGAGATGAAATGAGACTAGCGGGTGACGTGTGGCGTTTCGTTTTGTCGTGTGGGGTGGACAATGTTTCGATAAAGAGGCGTCTCGTGGCTCGGTGGTGTTGGTTGGTTGTACCTGGAGCTGACAGGACCGACTTGTTGGTACCACTCACTTACTCTCTTCGTGACGTTTCCGGGTTCCCTGTTAATTCGTTCATTCATAATAAAGTATCTATCTAGTTTAGTCTTGGTCTTGGTCGCTTGTCACTCCTTCTCTTCGTTTGTTCGGTTTGGATCTTGGATCTCTCAATCGGTAGTGACTGGATCACCCCAGGTACTCGACTCGGTCTCCTTCGACACCGACACCGCCATCGACCCTAGCATAATACAAATCACTAACATACGGCCATAGCGCTCGCTACACAACATCGTCACTTTGATAGTCGACGGTACCCACACTCGTTTGAACCTTGACGAACTATCTACACGTTTCAGCACGACACGAACGACCTGAGAAGAGGAAGAAGCTTCTCAACAAATATCAGAGGACACATTGATTGAGTGAGTCGCGTTCTTCCCGATATTACATTCCAAGGGCGTGTGTTTGTGTGTTGTTGGCTTCGTCAAATGGCGCCGAGGGGAGAGCCCTTGGATTGACATAGAAGCGGGAGATCAGCGTTTCATCTTTAACCCCCTTGAACACCCTCCCTTTCCACCGATGAGCGTCCACCTTCCCTTGAAAAGATCGTTCAATCCCTCAATCCCTCATCCCCTTTCAGCAGCGCTACTCCTACTAGCTCAAAGGAACGTCTTTACTCTCTCATTCAACCTCTTCGCTCTCTCCGTCGTTATGATTCAAGCACCGCCCCGTCCATCTTCACATCCACAATAAACGCGTTCATCAACATCGCGTCTATCCATCCTTCTCTTCTCTTCTCACTTTTACCTTTCCACACCTTCATTGTTCTCTTTAGTATATATAATACGCGTATCTTGTCTTGCTGCGCCATTTGCCCTTCGCCCTTCACCCTTCACCCTTCACCCTTCGTCCGCCCCGTGCTCGACAGATCTACGCTCTCCAACGGATCGACAGACGCTGACACGCTTCTTTCACAGTTAATCATACTCGACATCATCGACGTTCCTTTCACCTCAAGCCCCCTTGGATCAACACGCCAACCCTTTTTGACTCCCTGTGAGACTGGACTCTCGCAGCGTTCAAATAGGAGATCCCCCCAAGCCCCTTCAACGCCCCCTCCCCTCGTGCTCTTATTAAAGCAGCACACACCCGGAGCTGGATCACTCCCACTTGCGACCGTTCGCATACCTCCATTTCAAGTTCAGGTTCTGGTTAACCTACGTCGTCTTTATCGACTCACTCTTTTCGAACTTATATCGAGCTGGTCTCTTTTCAAACAAAGCAAATCAGCAGCATCAACAATGGCGCAAACGATCTTACTGTCGTCCCCTTCCCTGCCCTCGTTCAACCCTCCTTCGCCTGACCCAACCCCGCTCAGGATGTTGGCATTTAGCGTCGCCGAAGCTGCCCTTCAACCCGACCCAAACTCGCCCATGTTCCGAGAGGCTTGTCGCGTACCGGAGCAGGACGAGATCCAGGAATGGAATGATCAGCCGACCAAGAGTCGATTGTCTCGATGGTGCGCCGAGCCCAAAGAGACCATCGCTACCAGGCGAGGCAAGCCGCTTTGGGACATGGTCGAGCGAGCGAAAGAGCGTCGCGAGCGAGAGAGGTGTGAGTGATTTTTGGTGTGATCAGTCAGGAGTGTAGAGCGATGACTGATGAGTGTCAGCCTCGCCATCGACGATCGACTCGCCGCTGCCTACTTCCCCTCCCATCTCGCCCGACAGCTACAATTTTGTCTTGCCTTCCAACTCCCACCTCGCTGCCGACGTGGCCAATGGGTCGGCGTCGTCTCCGTCCCCGACTAAGCGATACCCTTATCCTCTCTTTACTCGATCGGCCGACCCCTCACCTACCAAGTCGACCTTTTCTGCTCTCGACCAGACCCGACCGCCGCCCGAGTTCAAGCCGCGACTCTCGGCCAAAGAGTTTGGCGCTGCTAGTGTTGGCGAGATGCCTTCTCCGTCACAGCGACTCAAGGCGCAAGCTATCTCGCGAATCAACTTTCCTTCCCCTTCGCGACACACGGCCAAGGCCAAATTACCTTCTCTTGCCGAGATTCAGCGAAAGGTCAATACCAGTGCGAACAGGGGTCTGCGTCGATCAGACAGTACGAGCAGTAACGAGGAGGATATCCAGACACCGGAAGAGGAGATCAAATCCCTCAACCTCGTTGCAATCCGTTCTTCCACCCCGCCGGCCGAGTCGAGGCTCGCACCCTTCCTTCGACAGAGGACGAGCGGTCGACTAGTCGCTGGTTCTCGACCGGCCACTATGCCTCCAATCTCGATCGACCAGGACCCTTCCAGCGTGTATGGTGAGAAACCCACATTGACCGTCACGCCTCCCTCGGCCACTCCGTCCGTCCCACCTCCAAGTGCACGACGACAGGTGTTTACTCCCACTCGAGGTGCCACTGTCCCCCCAGTGACCTCGCCCGCGTCGCCTACTGATTCATCGACTGGCCGATCTCCTTCGCCTACACTTTCGATCCCCATCATCACTTGCACCCCAGCTCAACAGGGCGACAGCGAGTCCGACACCGACAGCGAAGCTGATGTCGTCGTGTTTGATGGTGAGATGGAAGATGCAAGGGAGAAAGAGGAAAGGTCTAGGAGGGGACGCGAGATGAGGGATAGGTTGCTCTTGGCCAGGAGGAGGTCTCTCCACTGAGCCTAGCCGCTTGCACCTGTCGGTCAGGACCATCGGAGTTTGCACTACATGAAGATAGACTTGGGGATGAGAGGGTCTCTCCCATGCTAATTACCATTGGAGCGAAGTAGGACGTTGTACTATTGCTTTGACGATACTATTCGCTTGCCCATGCACAAACAATCACTTCAACAATTGTGTGCTTGCGTGTCGCTGGTTCTGCTGGTTATCCGATTATCGCCGCTTGGTGGAGGCGCAATCTGAAATGACGAAAAGCACGAGTGCAAGCGTCTCGTCGTCTGACTCATCTGTTGCCTTTGTGTTGATCACTATACTCTTTAAAGTGTCTACATTGTGATTGCTGGGCCGAACAAGAGGCCACGATGATACCTCTACGCACGGCACTGCGGTCATCTTCGAGCACGACGGCGACGGCGACAGCTTCATGTCGGCACTGTCGGCCGACGATCGCTGTTCAACGCTTATCGCCATCGACGTCGACCTCGGCATCGAATGTCAGTAGACCTATATCGCATTACATCCGTCCTTCCAGTCTACCACCAGCAGCTTCACCGACGCACCGGAATCTGCATGCGGGAACGACTTTGTCGAAAGATAAGAAATGGCTGAATCACGCGGACGAAGAGGGTGAGGGTGAATCGAAGGGAGAGAAGAATGAGGTCGAGGTTGAGGACAACAAGAAGGAGGAGTCGGAAGCTGAGTCTAGCAAGACTGCAGCGGAACGTGCAGCTTCGAAAGATCCTTCTGTCGCTGCTGAGTCTTCTTCGGCTGGTTCGACTTCGTCCGTGTCCGGATCGGGATCAGGATCGGCATCGGGATCATCAGCATCGACACCTCCGTCATCGTCTGACGATTCATCCTCACCACCACCTCCCAAGACCGGGAGGGAGATCGCCAAACCATCTATACCCGAAACGTACCCCCAAGTCCTCGCTTTACCCATCACTCGACGTCCATTATTCCCGGGATTCTATAAGGCAGTCACCATCACTTCGCCCGCCGTGATCAAAGCTATAAGAGAACTATTGGCCCATGGTCAACCCTACATCGGAGCTTTCTTGCTCAAAGATAGTAATTCCGATTCCGACGTCATCACTTCCATGGACCAAGTACACCCCGTAGGAGTGTTTGCTCAGATCACAAGCGTGTTTGGGTCGACAGAGCAACAAGGCGGGAAAGAAAAGGAAGGAGGTGGAACGACAGAGGCTAAACCCGAGACTCTCACGGCTGTTCTTTATCCACATCGAAGAATCCGGATCGACGAATTGATCACTAGCCCGCCTCCGCCTAGTACCGATACTTCCTCGTCGGCATCAACGCCGGCTTCGGTGCCAGTGTCGGATGTGGTGGAACAGGTGCACAAGCAGGAAGTACAGGAGGATGGGGAAGGAGAGGTATCAAGCTTTGAGCCGGAGGTCCCGAGCGTCGACGCCGTCAAGGAGAACCTCGAGCATGAGCCAAAGCCGGGTAGGTCAAAGTCTCCATCGAGTTTGCCCTGCTCAATCCTCGCTGACACCATCGCAGAGGAGGCCGAGGCACCACGACCCCTGTCTCAGGTCGGATTCCTACATCCTCTCCTGCCATCTGTATCCCTCACCAACATCTCGAACCTCAAGCTTGAGCCGTACAAGAAGGAATCTGAGATGATCCGAGCCATCATGGGCGAGCTCGTTTCGGTCTTTAAGGACATCGCACAGCTTCAGCCCATCTTCCGAGAACAGAGTGAGTCGAGTCTGAATCCGCTTGTTCAGGCATAGTCGCTGACCTCTCAGTCACCTCATTCACAATGTCCAACTCTACCTCGAATGTGTTTGACGAACCCGACAAGCTCGCCGATTTCGCCGCGGCCGTATCGACAGGCGACGTACACGACCTCCAAGCAGTCCTGGAATCACTATCAGTCGAAGATCGATTACAGAAATCCCTCCTCATCCTCAAGAAAGAACTCATCAATGCCCAACTCCAAAACAAGATCTCCCGGGACGTAGAGAGCAAGATCCAGAAACGACAACGCGAGTATTACTTGATGGAACAGCTCAAGGGGATCAAGAAGGAATTGGGGATGGAGAGTGATGGGAAGGACAAGTTGGTCGAGAGGTTTAAGGAGAAGGCGGCGAAATTGGCCATGCCCGAGGGAGTAAGGAAGGTGTTTGACGACGAGTTGAGCAAGTTGATGCACCTCGAGCCGGCCGCCAGCGAGTTCAAGTGCGTCCACTCCAACGGTACCGGTGGATGGCTGAGGTGTGGAAGATGTGTACTGACGGTCATCCCAGTGTCACTCGGAACTACCTCGATTGGTTGACTCAAGTCCCATGGGGAGTCCACTCGCCCGAGAATTACAATATCGCACATGCCACCCAGGTGCTCGATGAGGATCACTACGGCTTGAAAGACGTCAAAGACCGTATACTCGAGTTTTTGGCTGTCGGTAAATTGCGTGGGACGGTCGAAGGCAAGATCATTTGTCTAGTCGGCCCACCCGGTGTCGGAAAGACCAGTATCGGAAAAAGTATCGCGAGGGCCTTGAGTCGGCAATTCTACCGGTTCTCTGTTGGTGGATTGACGGATGTGGCCGAGATTAAAGGTCATCGAAGGACCTATGTCGGGTGAGTCAGCCGATCGTAGGGAGTGATGTCGTATGGGATGTTGACAATTTCATCAGTGCTATGCCGGGTAAACCGATTCAGGCGCTCAAGAAGGTGGCCACGGAGAACCCTCTGATCCTGATCGACGAAGTGGACAAGATTGGGCGTGGACATAATGGCGATCCGTCCAGTGCTCTTCTCGAGATGCTCGACCCGGAGCAGAACACCTCGTTCCTCGATCACTAGTGAGTAGTCCATTTCTTCAGACAGGTGGTATGCTGAGCAGGCAGCATGGATGTTCCCGTCGACCTCTCGCGTGTTCTTTTCGTCTGCACCGGTGAGTCCTGCTTGCGGCGGCTATACGTCGGGCGGCAATAATTGACCTCCCAGCCAACGTGCTCGACACGATCCCCGCGCCTTTACTCGACCGAATGGAGGTCCTCGAAGTGGCAGGATACGTCTCGGCTGAAAAGATGAATATTGCCGAACGGTACCTTTCCCCTCAAGCCAAAGACGCCTCGGGCCTGAAAGACGTCGATATCACCCTCCAACCCGAAGCGATCGAAGCTTTGATCCGATACTACTGCCGCGAGAGCGGAGTTCGTAATCTCAAGAAACACATCGAAAAGATTTACCGAAAAGCAGCCTTCAAGATCGTTTCAGACTTGGGCGAATCTGCTCTGCCTGAACCTTCCGACGAATCGGCTTCGGCTTCCGCCTCCCCCAGCTCTAGTAACAGCGCCAGTGCTACATCTGAGAAAACCGAAGAACGGACAGTCGAGACTCAACATCCCGATACGAAACCCGCTTCAGAGGCATTACCATCTGACGAGTCGACCTTACCAGAGGACGAGTCCCGGACGCCAGTAACTACCAAACCGCGACAACCACTCAAAGTACCCGAAGGAATCAGTGTACGAGTCAATAATGATAATTTGAGAGATTACGTCGGTCCGCCCATTTATCACAAGGATAGACTGTACACCAATGCCCCACCTGCGGGAGTGAGCACCGGTCTGGGGTATCTAGGTAATGGCTCTGGTGCCGTCATGCCCGTCGAAGTTACCGTGAGTAGTCTCCACCTTGCAGAGGGTTGGAGATGATGGGGACTGAGGCTTACACGAATGTAGTCTATGCCTGGCAAGGGTAATTTACAACTTACTGGTAAACTCGGCGAGGTCATTCGAGAATCGGCACAAATCGCTTTGAGTTGGGTCAAATCCAACGCCTGGTTATTGGGAGTCACGAAGTCGGAAGCGGAAGTCATACTCAACGACCGTGATCTCCACCTCCACATGTAGGTTGCGGACCTCTCTGTCGACATTGACGCAGACTTCGCTGACGCGAATGTCAGGCCAGAAGGTGCTATTGGTAAGGAAGGCCCGAGTGCCGGTACGGCCATCTTGACGGCTTTCGTCTCGCTCTTTACGAAAACAAAGGTCGATCCGGACGTAGCGATGACGGGGGAAATCTCGCTTCACGGTCAAGTCTTACCCGTCGGCGGTCTCAAGGAGAAGATGTGAGTAGCCGCTCCTCTCATAGATGGGGCCATGACTGACGGATTGCTAGTTTGGCAGCGCACCGAGCAGGTATCAAGAGTGAGTTCTCCAAAGTCCCCTCTGGTAATGCAGAGGCAAGTACTGATGCGGCCCTTAGAACTGATAGTCCCATCCGCTACGAAATCCGATATAGACGAAAACGTGCCCGACTCTGTCAAGTCCGGTATCGAATTCGTCTTTGTAGATGAGGTGAGGCAGGTCCTACATGAGGTGTTCAAGGGGACAGAAGCGGAAAAGAGGTGGCAGGAGACATTACCGTCGGAATCGGAGCCTGAGCGGGTTAGGATTGATTGATCGACTGAGTGTCGCCGCCATAGCCTGTGAGAGCATCAGAGAGAAGAAAGACAGAACGCAATTTAGTTTCCTTGCATCATGCATTACTCATCATCACTGCTCTTGCGGGTCATTCGCACTGAACCGGTGCCACCGCGTGACGAGATGAGATGACTTTGACGCGACTGGCTTTCGTCCGGCAACTCTTTGTGTCCTTGTTCTCACTCCTTCATCCTCTGGTTGAAACGGCTGCAACCTTCACCATGTCCAGCGCCGAGCTCGTCCCGCTCTTCCCATCCGCGACGCACCCTGCTATACCTATCGCCGCTCGCATACTATCCACATTACGGAGTCTGACCGCACCCGGAAAAGGCAATGATATGAAACCGGAAGAAAGGGCAGCTTTGGTCGGTATCTCTGCATTGCTAGGATGTGAGAAGTGAGTAGCGCTTTGCAGAAGGATACCACTCAGAGATTACATGCTGATGTGCATCAGGATCCAATCGAAAGACCTACCGGAATCGTCCGCGCAGAAAGCATCGTCCGTCTCTCCTGCCCATTTCCGATCGGCCCTCTCGAGATCACGCAGGCTGTTATCTCAGTTTCAACCCGACACTTCGCCCAGTAAGGGCAGCGGCAGTAGCAGACGATCTTCACCACGTAAACCGACCGAATCCACCGCCGCCCCCGCTGCCCATCCTGCCGCCGGACCCTCGGTCGACCCGTTATCTCCCTTTCAAACCCCCAAGAAGAAATACAAATTCTCATCTGGGATAGACGTATCGGACCTCCTCCGATCTGGATCCAGTTCGAGGGCGGCACATACGCCTTCGCAAAGTAGTCCGTTGAGGCATAGTACCACTCCCGGAGGAGGGCGTGTGGAAGGGGGAGTGGAGGGAAAGGAAGGAGGAGTGGAGAAGACACCTACGAAACGGACTAAGTTCCATCCAAAGGGTGTCGACTTGACGGCGGTCGATGTGGAGCCCGAGCCTGAACCTGAGCCGGGATCGAGGAGTAAGAGGAGAAAAGTGGGTGGGGACATGTCGGCGTTCATGGCTCTTCGACCCGGCTCAAGCCCGGCCGGGACTGCTCGTGGCCATGGTGATGCCGAACAGGAGAGAGGAGACGAGATGCCAGAAGAAGAGAGGGAGTACCTTTTGTCCCGCAGGCAAAAACGGAGTGCAAAAAGGGTCGGGAAAGAAGGGAAGAGACATCTGGTCAGGAGGGATTGGACTTGTCGTGAGGCAGTATGGGGATCGGAGGAAGTCAATAGACGGAATAGGGAGGTGATCGACCAGGTGCGTGCTGGCGAGAGTCTCGAGTGACACACGACGGTGCTGACTTGTCGGTTGATTAGGTGGTTGCTCGTCTGCCGGCATATCTGGAGACTCATGGACAGACACCTTCGACAGACCTGATGAATCCGGCGGAGCTAGTGCAGCTGCTCACAGCTTGAGCCAGTGCGCAGAAAAGGGCTCATTTCATGTAGAACGCGATGGGTAGTTGTACAACAGAATTGCATGTTGTGGATGCTCCGATGTAGCCCCCCCCCCCCCCCCCTCGCGCCCCCGCCGCGGCCGGACCGCTCGACGGCTCATCTCAATGGTTTGCTCAAGATCACATAATCTGCCTCCTCCTCCTCTTCATCCGCGCCGACTTGCTCCCACTCCTCATCTTCAGAATCTGAATCGGGCTCGGCAGCCATCCGGGTCGGGTCAATCTCATCCGCTTCGTACCTGCCTAGTCAGCTCTGGACGTGAAGGCGCAGACAACGGTCAGGAAGGAGCCGCAGACAGGCCACTGACCCTTGTCTTTCGTAGAACGCGAGTGCCGTCGTGTTGCCTATACCATCAGTCATCATCCGCCTTGCTTGACATGACTGCTCGCCTTTGAGGCAAGTCAGCATGGCCTTGTCCATCCCCCTTTTTCGACCTATCCCTTCCATCTCATCCATCAACACCTTGCCCAACCCCAGTCTCCGAACAGAGGTATCGAGCTGCAACTCGTAACTAGCACATCTAGTGAGCTTCTGCAGGCCGGACCGGGAAAGGACTGCACTGACCAATAGATGACTTCAGCATCTTTCGGTCCTAATGTTTCTTCTGTATCAAACCTGAAGCTCACGTACCCCATCAATTCGTCCGCGTCGAAATCGACCTGCCGAGCTGGTCGTTTACCCTTGACACTCCCCGGCATCCCGCCTGGCATATCGACGCTTGATCCTGCGTCCGTTTCTATCTCGGTGGAATTGGGATGTCGTTGCCGACGGAGTAAGATCAGCCGACCGGTTTGGTCAAATAGTTCTTCCCTTTTCGAGAGTTCGGTATATGACAATGAAGTGCGTTCGGACAGGGGCGACATGTTGGTATGGAATAGATCGTAGATCCTGTCTTGGAGGGATGGCGATAGATCACCAGCGGGGACGAGAGAGATCGAGTACCTGTGAAGCAATTAGCACATGGCCTTCTTCGGTTAAGTAGTTCTAGAAAGATGCAGTAGCAGCTCACATGGTATCGACATATGGTGTCGAGTGGGTACGAGGTAGATGAGGCGCAAGGCTAGACGTGGACGCCTGTTTGTAAACACGTCAGTCGGGCCTACGCGCTCGTTGACGAAAGTGTGCACACAGCATTAGCCGCTCTGATCTTGAGCGTAGCCATGGTGAGCCCCTCTTAACCTCTCGCGGATCTTCGAACAGGTCAGATATGAAAAGACAGTGGTAGCGAGCACTAAAAAGAAGTTAAAGCAGGCTAGACGTCATTGTTGATTCAAAGGTCGGAGCAACCCGACAACCGACACCCGAAATTTCAGTCGAGTTGCATCAATCTTGTCCATACTGTACCATACGTGTAAGTCGAGATGAGAGCCTGCGGGAGACTCTCCCGACCGGCCCTACCGCCGACTCTTCGAACGCACCTCGATACAAGCTCGAGCTCGAGCTCGACAGAAGTGGTACAAGGGTGGTTACGTTCAGTCCGGGCGCACAAGAATGTCGTCTTTGCCGAAGTTACCGATGGATCCACGGCTGAGGTGTTGCAAGCTGTCTTCAAAGGGCAAGCGAGAGCTGAAGGGTGAGATGCGAGGATTCGAGTGAAGGCCAGAGCTGATTGGGAATAGGCTGGACGGAGGTGCTAGTGTCAGATTACATGGGAAGTTGGTTGAGAGTCGGGGTGGTGGGCAGTCCAAAGAGTTCCTGGTGGACAGGACCGAGGTGCTGGGAAGCTGCGACCCCGAGGTGGATGGACCTCCATACTCACCTTGGTGATGCATAGCTGATTGCGCTTAGACGTACCCGATCCAGAAGAAATCGTTACCACCGCCTGTACTCCGTGAGATGGCCCATTTACGATTCCGGACATCCCAAACTGCAGCTGTCATGCGCATGAGGGATGCAATGATGAGAGATTGGCATGATTGGTTCGAGGTGAGTTTAGAGTCATGATGTCTCTGTTGGGGCCGACTGGGAAGCTCAGATGACGCAGGAGAATGAGTTCGTTCACATTCATACTCCGCTATTGACTAGCTCGGACTGTGAAGGCGCCGGCGAGACGTTTGGCATCATCACCGCCCCAGCAGCTGGACCATCTACAAGCAGCTCGGATGCCTCGTCGTCTGATATTTCGGATGCTGGACCATCGTCCTCGACACCTCGGACACCTGCATCGCCCGAACCATTCTTCCCCCGACCTGTCAACTTGACCGTCTCTTCCCAACTACACCTCGAAGCTCCCACTCATTCACTATCACGCACATACACCCTCTCACCCTGTTTTCGAGCGGAACCGTCCCTCACTTCAAGGCATCTAAGCGAATTTCACATGCTAGAGGGTGAAGTGGTTTTGGACACCCTGGATCAATTGATGGATGTCGTCGAAGATGGCATACGGAGTGTGCTGAGCCGGATAGTGGGAGGCAAGGGAAAACGATGGGAAGCGATGAGGCGGGATCTGAGACGATTAGGCGATGAAGATCGATTGAAGTCATCTGGAAGGATAGCTGAGAAGAGGTTCAAGCGGATGACTTACGATCAAGCTATCGACGAACTCACGGCAAGACACGAAAATGGACAGAAGTTTGATATACCGCCTAATTGGGAAGAGGGCCTGGCTTCGGAACACGAGAAATACCTCGCTGCGACATACGGTCCGACATTCGTCACTCATTATCCAAGACACTTGAAACCTTTTTACATGCTACCATCCGACGCCGACCGCTCGTACGTGTCAACAAACGGTCGAGGTCGAGGTCGGGGCGAGACGGTAGCTTGTTTCGACCTCTTGTTTCCCGAAGTGGGCGAATTGGCAGGCGGGTCAATGAGGGAACATCGACTGGATCAACTGGAGAAAGCTATTGAGGCGCACGGGCTAGATAAGGAGAGGTACGGGTGGTACCTCGACCTCAGGCGGTATGGGTCTGCTCCTCACGGAGGATGGGGGATGGGCTGGGATCGGTGGATCAGCTGGGTCACTGGTGTGGGCAATTTGAGGGACGTGGTCGCCTTTCCTAGATGGAAGGGACATTGTGACTACTAGAGACATGGTGGATGTATTACTTGCATTTTGGCCTGTTTCTAAGAATCAAAGTGGGTATATCACAGATTGGAATAGCACCGATTACTGTACCAATACTCCGGATCCGAGTTGATGCTCAGATCCTGATACCACCTTACACTCCTTCACCCTCGACATCTAAGTGATGGTCATGCGTGACATCGGAAACCGTGTCTGTCCTGTACACATGGTAGATATCGCTCCTCTACTACTCGTCCCCTGAAGCCTGCTTGGCGGCGGCCTTCTTCTTGGCCGCTTCGACCGCCTCCTCGGCCTCTTTCTGATTGTCGATCCAGCGGAACGTCGTCGGTGGGTAGGTCGTGGCGGAAGCGGCATCGGCGTCGGCAAACCAGAACACCAGGCCGGGGGCACTGGTTCGTCAGTCCTAGAGCGTAATGAAAGTTGTATGGTTCGTCACTTACGCGGGCCTGATCTTTGAGCATGGTAGTCCGGTCTCGGGCTTATCAAGAATGGAATGCAGCATCTCGGCCTTCTCTTGACCGGACACGACAAAGACCGCTCGGTAGCAATGCGTCAACACGGGTACCCTAAACGGAGGGTCAGCTGATAAACCCCCTCTAAACTGTATTGCTCACGTCATTGTGATCCTCTTCTTAGGACCCCTAGGTGCGTCCTCGACGTAACTGACCCAAGCGTCGCGCTCATCCATGATCTCGTGATTGGGGAACAGACTGGCCGTCTCTCCATCGGGACCCATACCGAGCAACATCAAATCGAATGTGGGGTACCTCGCAGCGTTGGAAGCGGCGAAATGGCCGACCAGCTGCTTCTCATATTGATCCGCCAGTTCTTCCAGGTCGTCCAGTAGTGATGGGTCGATAGTGTGAATCTGCTCGGGCGGGATGGGAACGTCGGACAGGAAAGAAATGACGTTGGAATGGTAATTCGAGTCTTCCGAATCAAGAGGTACGGCCGCTTCGTCACAGAAGAACACCTCCCTGTCGAAAAGTGTCAGCACGTTCTCAGATGCGTGGGCTGTCGATTGGTGAACCCACCACTTGTCCCATTGGACGTTCTCCTGCCCGACTAGACCTCTCAAGTTGGCGGCCAAACTACCTCGCGAAAGGGCAATTGTGAATTTTCCTCGCTTGTCTACCGCATCCCTCTGCGCCTTGACGACAAAGTTGGCCAGCGAGTCTGTTCCACCAGAGTCAGCGATAGCCCAGGTGGGGAAAGAGGCGATTATGACTTACCGACTAGGACGTCATTGGAAGGGAACGAGTAGAAAACGGGTGGGGCAGGTGGTTGAACAGGCATCTCGAGTGGAGTAGTTATTTGGTAAGGGTGTTCGAGTAGTCCTCAACTGGGCGAGGACGCGAGATGTATACAAGGGGGGGTTTGGGTGCTGGACAAAGGGGCAGATTGACGTCCAATGTCAAGGTCCGGTCCGGCGTTGAATGTTGGATGTCGAAGGCGATCTGCTCGAAGATTTGAGTGACGAGCAGGAGGGCAAGAGAAGGGGCGTTGAATGAAAGGGACCTTTGGGCTGATGTACGATGTAAAAGCGTAGATCTTATCCGGTGGTCGTGTGGGGTTTGAGAGTGTAACGCTATAAAGATGGCGCTGGTTGGTGGGGGTGACGACGACGACTTGGCTATGGGAAGGAGGGACTGGGAAAGAATGCCAGGGTCGGCTCTTTGGGGTCCCGGCGGTTAGGTCGAAGAGCGTCGAGCGAGAGAATGCGCTGGCTCGAGGGAGACCAATGAACGCAGTGTGGGCAATTATGTGACTGTTGCGAGTGATATAGGTCCGTGGTACAGTCTGACGCAGGTGTGTAGGAAGGGGTGTCTATGATGTTCGTGGAAGTAAGAGGAGTGTTCTCGAGTCGGCTAGAACAGCAGCTACTCTAACCCCTATGCTCCTAGCGATTCCCACGCTGCTTAGACTGAACTGACGTAATCCTCACTCTTGCTGATGGGTCCGACAAATTACCCAATTGGGTATCAACGCAGCTGTCTCGGCTATTCTGTTAAACTTTCTTCCGGCAAAGACATCATCGGAGATCGTCACTGTCACGGTCACGAGACACCAATATCCCAGTATCAAGAAGCCCAGGCTGGCCTCAGAGCATAGGACACAAGCAAGACAATCAAAACGATGTCAGGACCAGGACAGATCATGTGGGGCAAGTGAGTGGACAGATCCCTTTGTCCGGTATATCATGACCCGGGAGGAAAGAGCTGATCGGACGTAGGTGGCTGGTGTTCACGTCTGTCAGTGAGTCGCAATCTGAGCGCGATGAATCTTGGGCGACCCGTCTTTGACCTCCCGATTTCTCCCCCCCTGAGGTGCGATGGTTTCTGATTCCGGACACTGACACCGCAGTCATGGCATCGGGGTACGGCATCATGAAGAGTACGTCTGGCCTCCTTGATGTCGCGTACAACGTCCGATCTGACGAACGATAGTGGCCACACCAAGCGAGCAGCAACTCTACGATGTAGGGTCTTTACCTCATTTACTGATTCTCTCCCTCCCGCTTACTCTGAAACAGTCATTAGCACCTGATCTCAAGCGCAAAGTGGACGAGATCCGAGCCCAACGCGCAGGAAGCGCTACCGTCCGCGAGAAGCTTGAGGTGAGTACCAGTACCAGTGACAGGGTGATGTGTGTGGATGGGGTTGGTACTGATACGCGATATAGAGTGCAGGACAGCAGGATCAGATCGTTTGGGCCGAACAACTGGGTTCGAGCAAGCCTCCAGGTGGCGGACGTAGAGTATGATTGAGTGGATGTCAACGTGCGGAGGCGAATAGGCCAGGGCACAGACAGTGCGATAGGATAGTAGACTGGGACGTGTAGCTTCGCAATAAGGAGACGAGGTTCGACAATCTAAGTGCCAGGTTGGCGTGCCAAAGTAGAGACGACTAGTCTCATAGACGATGCGCACCCATGTACGAGTAGACAACAGGCGGAAATGTTGGTGCTGTCAGCGGTTTGCACGGCCCAGGGCTTTCTCTCCGCAATCATGTCTTTCGAGTGCGAGAGGGGTGCTGCACGAGCTCAGTTGCGACAGCTTGTAGATGAGTGCCATCTTCAAGAGCGGGTGCCCGGTTAATGAGCATATCCGTGCCTGATAGTTGGAAATGATGCAAAGATCTCACGCACGTTCTTGTTTCCATTGGGTAGGCAATTAGGTGACTGTCTATCAAACCCTTCTCAAGCATAAGATACTTAGCATAGTGAGCTCCCGAAAGCTACCGATTCGCTGGTGCGAGACATAACTTTCTCGATTCCTTCAATCAAGAAATCAGAGCCAAAGGACGGGGACAACGCTCCATCGACACACACAACGCTCTCAACGGCTCGTGTTTCATCCGTTCACATCTATTCAACCCTCTGACAACTTCTTGCTCGTTCAATTACATCTCCCTTCTCGGCCTACCCGGTCTATCAGTGAAAGATGAAATTTGGACGACGTATCAAGGTGAGTAGATAGGCTCAACTGCCTACTGAGGACTCCGCTGATAAGCCAGGACTCGCGGTACTCGGAGTGGGCGGACCAGTACATCGCCTATGGTCAACTAAAGAAGGAGATCAAGGGCAACTTGCCATGGAACGATCAAGCCGAAGCCAATTTTGTCCAATCGCTCAGGAACGAATTGGAGAAATGCGAAATGTTCCAAAGGTCCAAAGCGGACGAGTTGATGGTCAAGATTGGGGATCTCGAAAAGGAGGTTATCCGATTAGTGGAGAAGACCAATCGAGGTGATGACGATGACGAGGAAGAGGCGGACGAAGAGGAAGCTGGGAACGGAAATGGTCGTACGCCCGGTGATGTCGAGAGGAACGTGGATAACCATGTGGACCACGATGGAGGTAGCGATGATGAAGATGATGATGGGGATAGTGATAGTGGGATGAGCAACGGGAGTATCGAAGAGCGTTTCAGGGAGCTGGAAGAGGAGGTAGCCGTGCTCGTGGCCGACGTTCACGATCTCGCCCTTTTTACCAAGCTCAACTTTACCGGGTTCGTCAAGATCGTCAAGAAGCACGACGTGGGTTTCTTCTTCCCGTCATCACTGGGCAACTCCCACTGACGTTGACAGAAAATTACTGGCTTCTCGCTCAAACCCACGTTCAACAAGCAATTCCTCGAGACCCATCCATTCTACCGGATGAACTACGATCACCTAATCGTCAAGCTCTCGAAGCTATTCGACCTCGTACGAACGCGAGGTCACCCTATCGAGGGAGACGCATCTGCCGGAGGAAACCAGAACGCCTTTGTGAGAAGCACGACTAAGTATTGGGTTCACGACGAGAACATCGTTCCGCTTAAATTGGCCATCATGAAACATCTTCCCGTCTTGGGTGAGTCATTCCCAGATTGTGACCCGGGTAAAGGAGCTGACAACGTAGTGTTTGACCCCAACAAGGAGTTTATGATGGCCGATTCGGCAATCACGTCCATCTACTTTGACAATGAAGAACTCGAGCTCTACTTAGGACGTCTCGAAAAGACAGAAGGAGCCGAAGCTATCCGTATGAGATGGTACGGTGATGTCACCGGCAAGACAGTGAGTCGCGGTTGTTCCATTTGAATGCCACTGTTGCGACTGGGCTAACCTGGTCAGATCTTCGTCGAACGTAAGACGCACCGAGAGGACTGGACGGGCGAGAAATCAGTCAAGGAGCGATTCACGATCAAGGAGGACAAGATGAACGATTTCCTAAGTGGCCGATACACGATGGACGACGAGTTTGACGCTTTGGTGGCCAAGGGCAAGAAGACAGAGAAGGAGGTAGAGGGCATGAAGCAGCTCGCCAACGAGATCCAATACGCCATTGTCACGCGGAAGCTCAGGCCGGGTAAGCACCGGGTCACTCATTTGAGCGATGTCTTATCGGAATACTGACAATCTAGTCATGCGCACATTCTACAACCGAACCGCTTTCCAATTGCCCGGGAACGCTACTGTCCGAATCTCGCTCGACACGGAACTCACGATGGTCCGCGAAGACAACTTTGACGGTAACGATCGAACCAACGGTAATTGGCGACGAACGGATTTCGGTATCGACCACCCGTTCAAGTCTGTCGGCGCAAAGGAGAAAGAGCTTTTCCCTTACGGAGTCCTCGAGGTCAAGCTGGCCACCAAGGTCGGAGAGGAACCACCTCAGTGGATTCGGGATCTCATCAACTCGCACCTCGTCGAGGCGGTCCCGAAATTCTCGAAATTCATCCACGGCTGCGCGTCTTTGCTACCTGAACGAGTCGACCTCGTGCCATTCTGGTTACCGCAGATGGATCAGGATATCCGAAAACCTGTATCTGCCAAATCTAAAGTGTTGATCGAACGACCACAATCCAACAACCATTCGAACGCATCTAGTCAGCCGACCGCACCGCAATCGCCTGTCCAGTCTCAGCCATCGTATCACGAACCAATGTCCGAGGGCGAAGAAGACGAAGAGTACCTCGTCCATTCGGCTAAGAACGAAGAGGATCATCTTCGATTACCACCTGACGCAGCTCGAGAAGCTCGAGCGGCGCGTGAACACCGTGAACAGATGCTGCGCGATCAAGCCAGTGCTCAACTCTCAGCTAGCCGAGCCAAAGAAGCCAGCGGGAGCGGGAGCGGAAGCGGCCGTAACGGCAATGGTGCAGGCAACGACGCGGACGAGAGGATCGAAGGCGGGCCTGCTCAAGTGGCGAAGAAGAGAGCGCAGTACGACCCTTCGCTCCGTATCGACCCGCTCGCTTCGTCTGACCGTTTCGACCGAAACATGTCTCAACTCGATGAACGTAATCTCAAAAAGCTCAACGAGGCCGTCCAAGCCGCCGAGCGAGAATATGGACCTCGAGGTGACGCGGCGGATGATGACGACGATGAGGATGAAGGTGGCAGGATCGATCAGGAAGATGAAGTCGATGGGGACAGGGTGGTTTACGTCGATCAATTCCGAGCACCGCCTGGTAAACGAATTGCCATCCCGGTCCGAATGGAGCCGAAAGTCGTCTTTGCCGCAGAAAGGACTTTTCTCAAGGTACGTCTGTTGAGCCTAGTAGCATATCGTCCTTATCGTTGACTTGGCATCCAGTGGTCCCACTTTGCTGTCTTGCTGGGAGGAGTATCGATCACTCTGCTCAATTTCATCCAACCGGATGATACGGTCGGTATGATCTCTGCTGGATGTTTCACCATCACTGCATTACTCGCTATCGCTTATTCGGGTGGAATGTACGCTTACCGAATCCTCAAATTGCGCAAGAGGAGAGCGATCAGTTATCACGATCCGTACGGACCTACGGCCTTGACCGCTGTCTTGCTCTTGAGCGTCTTGATCAACTTGATTCTCCGGCTGCGGGAGCTGTAGGCTTGTCCACGTGTGGGCAGAGTGAGCTGGGAAGTGGAGACAAGGGGGAGGGCTATACACGACATAGCAAAAACCATATTCATCAACGGTTCCATAATCATGCTCCGATATCCTCATTACAGAAGAATGAATGCATCTTGTTAATCGAGACCCTTCTCTGAATCACCCTGAATGTACCGAACAGGTGTGTACCCGGCGTGACTTGAGCTGTGCAGTCTAGCATATCTATGCATGTGCATCCTCGAATATCGCCACTCATTCGGTACTCATTCTAGAGCTGCTTCAGGATGGCCTCGGTGACTTCGTTCGTGGTTGATTTGCCGCCGATATCAGGTGTGAGGTATCGACCTTCCATCAATACAGCATCGACAGCAGCGTTGATCTTGGTGGCTGATTCGACGTAACCGAGAGAAGAGAGGAGGAGAGCGGCAGATCTGGTAGGACGTCAGTGATAGCCCCGCCCAAGGCGAGAAGATAAGGACTTACCGGATCGAAGCGATTGGGTTGGCGATACCCCTACCCTCGAGGTCTGGTGCCGAGCCGTGAACGCTTGTGAATTTAGTTGATCTGCCAGGACAGAGTCGAATAGGACTGCGACTCACGGCTCTCCCATGACAAAGTTGTCACCTGCGTTGATAGAGGGGACGAGACCTAGCGATCCGACCAATGCGGCAGCGCCATCCCTGTGCCGGCGATGAGCCATCTTTTCCTCCTGACTCCATTGTGGGGCCACTTACGAGATGATGTCGCCGTATAGGTTTGGAGCGACAGCGACGTCAAAGATTCTGAAATTGACGTCAGCAGGCTAATCAAGTCGACGAGGTCTGGGCCGAACCCACTCTGGCTCTCTGAACATCCTGTAGACCATTGAATCAACCAGCTGTTCCTCCATCTTGACCCCGTCGTACGCCGCGCCTGCCCTCTCCTTGACGGCCCTAACGCTCTCCCTAAACAATCCATCCGTCACACTGAGCACATTGCTCTTATGGACTATCGTCACTTTCGGCTCCCCCTTCCAGAAGGTAGGTTGAGCCTTCCTCTCTAATCCCCTACGGACGGCAATGTCGAAAGCCATTTTCCCGATCCTCGAACTTGCCCCCTCGCTGATTTTCCTAGTTGCGAAAGCGACTTTTTCACCCGTCTGAGCGTCTGTGGTCATTTCTTCTTTTTTGATGTACAGGCATTCAGTGTTTTCGCGCACGATGACCATATCGACCTTGTGCGGTGAAGGGGTCCCGCCGATAGAGACGGAAGTGACGGGTCGGACGTTGGCGTACAAGTCGAGGTGCTTGCGCAAAGCGACAATCGGAGAGGAGTAGCCTGCGACCTTGTGGGATGGAGAAGAGACCGATCCGAACATAGCACCATCACATTCCTCCTTCATGATCCTAGGTGAATGATCAGCAAACCTTCCTCGAAAACTATCCTATCTCCCGAAACTCGAGTACGACTACCCACTTGACAGTCTCGTCGGGGAGAGCTTTACCGTTCTTTTTGAACTCTTCCCAGCCAGCGAGGAGCGGGATGAACTCTGGCTTCGGGATAGCAGAACCCAAAGCCTCGATGACTCGCTGAGCAGCCTGAGGTGGTCAGGATCGCAAGCAAGTGCGCAAGCTCGACACAACACATACAGGAATGACCTCCTTGCCGATCCCGTCGGCAGGGATCATACCCAGCTTGAGCGATGTCCTCTTGATAGCAGCAGCCATGATGTTTAGGTCTGACGGTGATGAAGTGAGTGGGATTGGGTCAAGATGGACGAAAGAGACGCGACACAGTTGATTCGAACTTTTAATCCGAGTTCGGCCGACAATTTCGGGGATATTCACGATCGTCGATCATTCATCTCTGCTATCACCTGCAGAGTTCTATCGACCAGACCTGTGCACAGGGGCGTCAAGACGAAGTCTGCGTCATGTCCACGAGCAGGTCATTCCATTGCCACGAGTGCCGTCGCCATCAAACGATGGATGTAGTAATACATGCCGAAAACTGTCTACAATACACTCGCGCGCCCTCTTGGCCTTTGACTTCGATCGTGAAGCGGCGGGAAAGAAGGCGTACATACATGTCAAATTACGGGCCGGGGATGGAAGGGGTGTGAGGGGGTGTTCAGGGGTTGAGGAGGCAGACAGACTAGGAGAGGTGGAACGAACCACCGCCATCTTGGATTGCCCGGTTCAGCTGAGCTGACAAGACCTCTTTACTTGAGTAGTCCGGCATCTTCAGGTACTGCGAGCACGGTCAGCATCGGTTTCAACACATCCTGGTTGGGGTTCCGAACTCACCTGAGCACAAGTCATGACGCTTGGCAAGTAGTCATCAGCCTTGAAAGGCGCTTCGTGTGGCTTTCGGACGACCGTAAATGGAGGGGTGAGACCCCTGAATCCACCAATGGGCAGTTTGGGCGCGCCGGTGATACTACGTGATCAGCTTCCCTCCCCTCAGTGGGCTTGTGAGCCGACTCACAATTGGAGGAAGCTCCTGCGCTGGTCGACAGTGTAAGACGACATAATCTCAATGAGGTTTTTGACGGCTCGACTATCGAGGTTGTAACCGTGATCAGCCTTGATAGCTTGTTCGAGCGCTACCGTGGAGTCAGTCCATGTCTTCAATGCGCGGTCTCAGCCTACTTACTCTCTTTCGACCAGTCCTCTTCGGTATTGCCGATCAGCAAGCTCAGCTCTTGAGGCGAAAAGATCTTGATATCGTCAATCGGGATGATGGTCGAGAAGCCTTCTTGGAAAGCCTTGACCTGCTTGGCGATTCCAGAACCAAGGGTTAGGTCGAGCACGAGATTGAGGTAGTCTTCCAGGTTGTGATCATCAACATCGACATGAGCACCGCCGGGCTGCGGACCGTCAGTCTTGAGTGCCCGGGCTTGTCTGCCCTCTCAACTCACGGTAAGCTCCAGACCGTAGCCCGGTAGAGTGAAGTCCAGAGATAAGTCTCCCAACTGCGCACCGCCGACCGTCAACATCATCAACTTGTTTCGCTTGGCCGAAGGACCCTGCTACATCAGTAAATGGGTATCGACATTACCGACCATCGAGACCTACCAAAGGCAGAGACTCGATCTCCTTCCTAGCGTTCAAGTACGATTGCAGCTTCTCGAGCGAGCGAGCCAGGAGAGTGTCGACTCGCTTGAGAGTGGCAATGTTCTTCTTGACCGGCTGGCCGAGAATCATGTTCACAAAGACCGAGTTGAGGTTGAGATCAATGATCCGGGAGTCTAGCAGAGCTCGACCGACGAAGATACCGAGAGTTTTGTACCAGTTCAAGCGGGAGCTGGGGTCACATCAGTGCAAACTTCCCAATTACTGTACGAAATACCCACCTCGGATTACCCATGGTACCTTCGCTGGCGGGTATAGGCCGAGGGAAGAGACCCTTGGGGTGGAAGACGTGCTCTCCAGGTTTCGATTCATCCTCGTCCCTCCACAATCCAAGGGCGCGCCTGGCAAACTGCTTGGATGCCAAAGAATAGAATTCCAGCGTGGGTCCGAGACCGGTACCGATCTCGTCAAAGTACTCGATCTCGAGGATGCCACCTGAGGTGCCGTACAGTTCCATGACTTTCGCACATGACTCCAGCAGTTGAGCACGCGAGATTCGGACTTTTTGCCTCGTGATTCGAGCGAGATGGGATAGATCGTCTTGTCGTCGAGCGCCACGGTTGTTCTGCTGATGCGCCGTGGTGTGCTTGGCGATCAAGCGGCCATAGCCAAACGCGGTCGATTGGAGGAAAGAGTAGCGTGTTTCGAACGGGAAGAGGAAAGAGAAGTGTTTCGGCAGCTCAACGGCCCAGGTGGGCAGACAACCGCTAGGAAGGCTCAGCACAAACTGACCTCCACCACTTCGAGCGGAGCCTCGAAAAGACTAACCTGGCAAGAATCATCACTTCCTCGAGCTGTCGAGTCAACTTGGCCGTGAGCTTGTTGTTCACGAAGAGAGTCTCGTCCATCTGATCGTTTCGTGCCGAGACAGCTCGAGCTTCTGTAGTCAAGTTGTGAACGACTCGAAGCAATCGAAGGATCTTGGTGGTGGGCGCGGTGTTATCAAGACCGGTGACCAGGGCACTGGCCACGGAAGCCGGCGAGGGCGCATCAATCGCCGTCGACAAATCTGCGCGTTCAGCATCAGGAATACCTGCCAATCGACGCGTTACGCACCTCCAGGAGCTGGACCGTCCACCTTCCTCCAGGTGAGAGTGACGGCAGTACCGTACGGCCCACCCGACGCGGCTCCAGTAGGGAGTGAGGCCCTGTTCTTGTGGACTAGCCCGTAGATGGTGTCGCTCAGCGCGACCTTGTTGCCGTTGAGCGCAAACTCGAGATGCCAGTCGGTGGCAGGTGCCTTCAGAGCTCCAGCGTACGATGCAGTGCGCGGGGTACCGCTGCCAGATGGTCCGGCTGGTGTGAGGCCCGCTCCTCCTGGTACAGCAGCGTTGTTGCCTGGAGTGCGGATTCTGGTTCCATCGGGAGTCTTGGCTTCGACACGCGACCCATCTGCAGTGATCAGCAAAATTGCCAATGAGGACAAAATAGGCGACATACCCGGTGCGACATTCATGTTGACGACCTTTTCTTGCGGTCTAGCCAGCTCCTCTTCCATATCTTCTTCGAATACCTCTTCGCCATACTCTTCGTCCGAATAATCATCATCAAAGTCCATGTCCATGCCGATCGGCAGAGAAGGCAGACCCGAAGGCTGAGGAGCGCTCGACGACAGCGCCAAAGAGGGGAGCAGGGGATCGGTAGTGGACGAGCCGGCAATGGCGGTTGAGGGGGCCTGAGACTCGGGAGCAGCCGGTGCGGATGACTCGGCTTCGCCACCTGTATGTTGCGCACTTAGTCGAGCACTTCGTCGGCGAGTCGACTTGGGCTGGGCAGTCGGCGTAGCGGGGTTTGGCGCTGATGCCGAGGACATATGTGGAGCTCGACTACCTTCTGGCGCCGACGTGGCCAGCTCGGGGACAGCTGTGCTGGACGAAGGTTGACCTGACGGTCCATTGGCAGATGCGGACCTCTGAGCCGCCAGGGCAGAAAGCAGACTACCTGATCCGCCTGGTCGGCCACCAGCGAGTCCACCTCGATTACCGTAAGCCGCAAATAGTCTCGAGAGGCCAGATCCAGCCATGTAGTTGGCGTCGGCGACTCGGGGTCGCAGGTAGTCGTGTAGCGCTTGCAGTGGTGCGATAGCTTGGATAGTGACGCTGAGGCTGCCGACATGCTTTGGGACCTCTTGTCCAGTCTCGGCGGTGAGTTTGATGCGCATCGTCCTGCTCAACGAAGAAGCGCCGGGTCGAGTCGGATCGCTCATGCCGTTGAAAGCGGTCTCCACTTCGAAACCTTCCATCCTGCCGAGACTCTCGTGCAAGCGCTTGACAAGTATGGTGATTGGCGAGACGGAGCTGGAAGGCGCGTTCTCGGCAAACACTTCGTATAGCATAGATCGCCGCTGGGCTGACGACACATGGCCGTCAATATCGACAAACTCGAGCAGACCGTCAATGACGCCGCCCTTGATGAGCTCGAAGCTTGACATGGCGGTATCGGCAGATGCGAAGTGACCAGCGGTCTCTCGTAGCGCATCGTATAGCTGAGTCTCGGTAGCCTCGGCTTTACAAAGCTGACCAACCAGCGCCGAGAGTTTGTCGAGGACTGCAGTCGCCTCATTACGGTCGTCAGTCCCGAGGTCGAATACCTTCTTCGCGCCAAGCACCCTTGCCCGAAGGATGATGGCATCATTCGGGTCTACCGAGGGCTTCTTGCCAGAGCCCGTGGGTATGCCCATCCTGAAGCCTTGAGCGGCCAAAGCTGCCGCCATGCCAGGCGGCAAGACTGGCTTGAAGTCCTCGGGAAGGGCGGGTGTGGAGATAGGTCGAGGTGGTGGGATTGGATTGGATGGTCCTGCCTCTGAGACATCTTCAGGCTCGGTCTTGACGACGACCTCCGGCTCTGTCGCATCGTCCTTCTTAGGCTTGGCCGTAGTCAATGCTTGCTTGGCGAGTTGCTCGATCTCATACACGACACCTTCACGGGTGAAGGAGGTCTGATACACGTCTGATAGCTTGGTCGTAAGGAGCTCGACGAGTTGCAAGGCGCAGAAGAGGAAGTGAGGGTTGTCCTTCGAAGAGATGATCGCGCCCAAGAAGCTAGCCATGGGGACAGACTGGAGGGTCTAAGCGAAGACCCGGGAACGATATAAGGGAACTTACAAGTAGTGTAGCTCTTAGCGAGTCCGCATCGGCGAAGGCAACCGCCTTTACCAGACCGTTCAGTACTTTCGTTCGAACTCGCAAAGCGACAGAGGCAGCGTATACGTCGACGAGGACAGGGACAATCGCCTTGATGAACTTGGCGACCAAATCGGGATGACCTTTGAGCAACTCGAGTCTTTGTTCCGACTGAGCTTCGGCGTCCTTCTTTGCCTTGGCCGCCACCTCCTTGATCGATATGGGCACGGCCATTGGATGATCTGGCGCTTCGAAGCCGCTTGGGCCGGTCTCTGGGCCTGGTGTAGCGGCGGCAGGAGGTGTGGCGTCACCGGCCGAAGCGGGAGTATCCGCTCCACCTTCCGCCGGAGTCGAAGCCTCGGGGACTTGAGGTGAACGATTCGACCGCGTTCGCCTGCCTCCTCGCAGCATCTTCTTGAGCGCCTTCTCGGTGTACGCCTTGTGGTCGAAGACACCTTCTTTCGGGGTCGGTGGTAGTAGCTCGCAGATGAGGGCTAGGGCTTCTTCGACCTGATCTTTCGGTCGATGCGCGAGGTTTTGAAGGACAGCCATGTCCGCTACTCCGCCGGACAATCCTTGACCACCCGATGACATGCCTTGCTCATCTTCGTCGAGCGAAGGAGGCAAGACACCGGTCAGGATCTGGTAGACCGTGTTGGTCATGCCGGCCTCGAGGAAGTTGATGGTGACGACGGCTGAGCCGCGAGCCGCAGCGGTCAGGGCACGAAGAAGGTGCGTGTAGGTTGAAGGCGATAGCAGTGGAGAGCCGCCCGATGGCATGAGCAAAGAATTGACGGCGACGACCGTCGGCAGGTCAAGAAGCCCCTCGAGGTGGCCGGCGTTGTGACGATAAGACTCGATCGTCCTCAGAAGCGCCAGAGTCGCCTGCTCGACCAGTCGTTGATCACCTTGTGTCAAGGTCTCCCGCAGAGTGGGGAAGACATCCTTGATCTTCTGGTAGCAGTCGGCGGAGATGTTTCGACAACAATGAGCAGCAGCCGTCACAGCTGTGCGCTGAACGTTGGTAGAGAAGAACGGAAGGTAGTTGAGTAGAGCGGCGAGTCCCCCTTCACGAACAATTGCCGAAGGGTATTCGGCAGCGATCTTCTCCATGGTCTGACAGGATGAGCGACCTTTCCAAGCCGTAATAAAAGTTGACTCACGCTAAGCGTTTGTTCAGCCAGCTCGATGTACGAGATCTCGTTCAACTTGGAACAGAGAACCGGCACGACGCCCAAGTGAACAAGGGTATGGCCTGTCCCCGGTAGAGCCTCCATGAGATGCGCCAAGCATCGACAAGCCACCAGTTGCGACTCCATGTCCTCCTCGCTCTCCGACTGGCCAGGCATAGCCTCTCCTGCACTCATCGCCAGCACAGCTGCGAGCTCCTCATCTTCGTTCATGTTACCAGCGTCCTGACCAACGGTCGATTGTGTTGGAGCATTCTCATCGATGTTGGGCTTTCCATTGAGGATGGCGATGAATTCGGTGGCGAACGAGTTGATGCTGAACGATGCGCCGAGGGTGTCTTCATTGCTGATGAGGAGAATCTCGCTACATTCTCGTAGCGCAGAAAGCCGAAGGGAGGTGTTTGACGACTGGAGTTCGAGCTTCAGTCGCTTGAACCGGCCGCCAGAGAATCCGCTCGACATGCCGAATCGGCCCATAGAACCGCCAAACAAGGCTGCCGCGGTCGCTTCGTCCATCCGCATACCGCTTTCGCTGGCGAGCTGTGCAAGGCGTCCGAAAGGCGCACCGGACCCTCCTAGCAGATCTCCGGGTCGGAAGGGATGACCGCCTGGAGCCTCGTGGTCATCATCATCATCCCCTTCATCGTCCTCATCATCGTCCTGCGATCCACCCATGTGCTCATCGTCGTCGTCCTCTTCGTCTCTCGCGTGATTCGACGGACCTGACTCAGCATCCATCAACCAAGACATGTCGCCTTCTGCCGAGTCGTCGATGAGCTGCTGAGGGGCTAGGCGGGTCAGTGGTCGGCAACGTTTCAAACATGATCGATTGCACTCACCTCGATCGCCCTTCTTTGCCTTGTCATCACTCAGTCCGGGGCCGCTACTCTTGCGAGACTTGTTGCTGAGACTGTCAGCCATATGAAATTGGTATGTCCGCGCCGGAATGGACTGACGTTGGACGTTTGGGCATATTCCTGACTGGCTGCTTGCCCTTGGCCTTCTTTTCCGTCTTTGCCTTTCCCTTCGCTTGGCTGGATGAAGCTGTTGGTACCAGAGCCGGGTCTTCGTCGCTCTTCGATCGGAGACTATATGGCCGTAAAGCAGCGCCGTCGACGCTCTTTCGCTTCTTGGACGAGCCCGAAGATTCTAGCGAGTTGTCGGGGTTGAGCGACGATGAGCTGGCGCGTTTCTTTCCTTTTCGGTCAACTGTAGGTGGAGGAAGGTCGGTACTACTGTTACTATTAGCGTTGAGCTCGTTGGAGGCGGGTATGCACGGAAACCACTTCCGGGAGTCAAAGGGTGGGATAAGATGAAGGAAGGGAGTGTGGATGAACAGATCCGCACGACGTCCTTTATCGACTGAGACAGGTTCGGAACCTCCTTCGCACGCTGATCAAGGCGGGGTGTGGAGGGACACAGGGAGCAGAACGTACCTTTTCTTGCTTGACCCCTCCGTGTCCAGAGCTACTCTCTTCTTGCCCTTGCCTGAGTCCAGAGATGCCGGGTGCTGAGCTTCTTGAGCGGCGGGACCTGAAGTCGAGATCCGAGCGGATCGGCGGGGTCGTGTAATCGCTTGTTCGGGGGTTGCCGTTGAAGCGGTGGGGTTGGACGAGCTAGCAGCGGCGGCTGCTGATGTGACTGACTGCCGACCACGCGCTCTACTTTGACGATATCTTGTGATGTGACCCGAAGGCTGGGACTCGGTCGGTTGATTTGTCAGAGATGACTGATCGGGTCGTATGTGGGTTTCGCTTGTAGAGTCTGACAAAACTGTAAGGGGTGATTGAGGACCTTCAATATGTTCCATCGAGGCCCGTCATGCATTCGATAGTTGTTCCGATGGTAGGAAGGGAAGATGAGTTAGGTTGGTCGGTCGGCTCGGTTGATGATGTGTCGAGGGTGAATGAAAGGTTGATTGGTACCGTGAGAATGCGGTATTGCGCGGCGGTTTCAGGTTTCAGATCCGACCTACACTCAGACGCGCGGGATGTTGAGGTCTAGCAGGTCTGAGTGAGTGTCGAGTTGGATTGTCGATCGAGGTTACCCATGCGTAGGAGTAGGTAGAGATGAAACGAAGAGAAGGTGGGAGGGGTACCTGTATGGTGGTGGGTGATAAAGGGGGTAACTCGTTAACGTGACGCAACATATAGGCGCCTAGTCATCGCCACAAACGACCTCTTGGCTAGGCAGGTGGAGGTCGTCCGCTTCGACTCGACTTCGGTTCAACATTTTCAGCTTGAGTTCGAGGTCGTCTGCTTTTGCCCCGACACCTACTGCATCTGAGCTCATCGACAGGTTAAGATGTCCGAGCAGCTTCGGGAGAAGCATCCGGCGTCAGTGCCCGAGCTGCTCGAATCACTGCGCACCCTCCGCGAGGTGAACCCAAAGGCGGTCCGGTCCACAGTCCATCTCTACCCAGCCTCACTATACGCCCCCGAAGATGGCGCTTCTTCTTCGAGCTCGATTGGGACTCGGAAGATCACGAGCTGGAAGATGACAGAGCATATGTACTTCAATGCCGATAATCAATTCCCATCGCTGGCTAGAGGGCTATTCTCCGAGGAGCTGGATGGGGAGGAGCGAATAGTTGCGAGAGGGTACGACAAATTCTTCAACACGGACGAGACCGCCTGGACCAGCGTGAGTCTTTGAGCTAGATTTTGGAGCTCTTCTGGGGTACTGAGCTGAAAGTAACAGTGGGAAGGCATGCGACATCACACGCAACCGCCGTATCACCTCACGCTCAAATCGAACGGTTGCCTCATCCTCATCTCGGCTCTTTCGCCGACTCATCTAGTCGTGGCCTCCAAACACTCGCTAGGCACCACCACCGAGGCCCAGACTGCTGCTCCAGCTGAAAATCAGGCGGAAGAACTGTTGGTAAACGGCGTTGAGAAGCTGAAAATGAAGGAGGACAACGGGAAGGGCAAGGGCAAAGCCGACAGCGAAGAACACCTCGAAGCGATGCAACACGCTGAAGTCGGACGGTTGTGGCTCAAGCGGACACTGCAGAAGAGTGGGAAGACTGAGAAACAGCTGGCTCAGCGATTATGGGATGAAGGGTTGACAGCTGTGCTCGAGGTGAGTGCAGAGGATCCAATAAACCGAAGGGCCTTGGCTGATCCAGTCAGCTATGTGACGATACGTTCGAAGAACACGTCATAGCCACGCCAGCTCACTGGACGGGACTTCACCTTCATGGACTCAATACGAATACTCCTCATTTCAACACACTTTCTCCCGATCAAGTATCCTCATTCGCTCAGGAATTCGGCTTCATCCCTACCAAATATGTCACGCTCAACTCACTCGACGAAGTACGCACATTCACAACGGACGTCGCCAAATCCGGTAGCTGGGAAGGCGAAATGATCGAAGGCTTCGTCGTTCGATCTACCGTCGCGCCCTCCGACAGATCGCACGCCGAAAGCCAACCGCCCTATCGAGCTGGCTCGCCGTTCTTCTTCAAGGTCAAATTCGAAGAGCCGTATCTGCTGTATCGGACATGGCGAGAGGTGACCCGAGCGATGTTGCCCTTGCTCAATCATCCTTCAGTCGAGGAAGAGCAGAAGATACGGAAGCGAGTGAAGGGGAAGACGAAACGGCCTGAAGTTGAGGTGTACGTGAACTGGGTGGACCGCATGTTTACAGAGAACCCGAGGCTTTTCGACGGGTTCGAGAGGGGAGTCGTAAAAGTCAGAGAAAAGTTTCTCCAGTGGACTGAGGGTGAGGGGAAACTAGAGTGGGAGAGCGCACTAGCGGGAAACCCTATACAACACACGGCCAAAACGAAAGTGGAAGCGAGCAAAGAAGCCAGACGTGCGACTAGGGCAGGTCTGCAGAGGAAGTACGTGATCGTACCAATGGCCATCCCAGGCTGCGGTGAGTTATGGTGTTAATCAGGATATGAGAGCCGGTACTGATGCACACCAGGCAAAACCTTGATTGGTGTCGCTTTGAACCACCTATTTGGTTTCGGACATACCCAAAGTGACGATGTGACGACGAAGAAGACGGCCCCCACCTTCCTGAAGAACATCGCTGGACTGCTGCAGAAGCACGATGTAGTCTATGCCGACCGAAACAATCATCTCGACAAACACTACAACGAGCTCGTCAACATGCCGTTTGACACCAAGCTCGGAACCGGCAAGACGCTCAAGATGTTCGATGTCCGCTTCATCGGTTTGCAGTGGGACGTCGATGACTTGCCTTACCATCGAGTGCTCCGGGTATGTTCCGAGCGAGTGGTCAAGCGAGGCGACAATCATCAAACGCTCAGGCCTGACCCTAGCCTTGAAGCCGAACACGAGGCTATCGTGGGCAATTTCCTGCGGGCCTTCATGAATCCAGATCCGGACGACTTCGAGCATATCACGCACGTCAGCGTGCTCGACGAATCTCTCACTGTGCTGCGAAAGGTAGTTGACGACCTTGCCGGGACCCTTGGGATCACGAGACCGGACGATGATGCGCTCGTCGCTGCTCTCGAGCATGCGGCCGAATACAAAACCACGACGCCTTACCACGCACCTGCACGCATTAGCAAGGCGGTCAGGTACTTTGGTCTAGCGCCTGAAATCGACCTTGCCGAGCTCGTCACTTCTGTTCTTGACGCCTATCCTGAGCAATCGGCACAACTGTTCCTCAAAGACCTCAAGCAGTCGAGTCGGGTCACATTCAAGCCACACGTTACCCTTTCTCACGAAAAGAACGTCCAGGCCGAGAAGGACGAGACAGCCGCTACCTCTGGTTCGAGCTCTCCCGGACCTCATCAGCGATGCTGGGAGCAATGTGAATCGCTTGCTTCGGAAAGCACTTCCGGCATGTACGAGTACAATATCACGCACTTGGTTTGGGATGACCGAGTCATGACCCTGATCATCGATGCGCTACACCCGACGAAGAGCGGTATAGTCCAGCTGGAAGTACCGGAGGACTACGCCAAGCACCTTCACATTACCGTTGGAACGCGAACAGAGGAGATCTCGGCCTTCGAGTCGAGAGGTATCGTCAAGGTTGCGAGAGATGAGATTGCCAAGGGTAGAGAAGAGGGTGAGGCTGGAGAAGCTGTAGAGGGAGGCGGCAAGGTCAGATGGTTTAGTATATCGGGCATCAAGGGCGAGGGCAGAGTGAGAGGTATGTGGTAGACTCTAGGACATCATTCGGCTATGTGATAGCTAGTCTCTGCATCTACACCATTGTGCGTCTGAGCAAGGTTGCACCCATAAATCACTCGGCACCGCGTGTGTGCCTGGCTGGCGGTAACTTGTCGTTCGTCATTCGTGCCATCGCCAACGCAAACCTCGTTTTCGCCCACCCCAGAGCGCAGCATGGCACCACCTCTACAAGTTCGACGCTAGCAGCCCATATCTCCCCATCTCCTTGGCGTTGGCAGGTCGCTCGACGCCTGGACGTAGTGCCCGGCCATGTCGAAGTCATCCGGAGCGGCTCTGATTCACGTTCCCTCGCTGTTCTCGACAGTCGAGCCGGGTGTCTATCGCTGCGCCTCCCCTACTTCTTCTCAAGTAAGCTCATGAATGTTACGGACACTTCTTAAGGGCATCAGACTGAGATCGTGGTGTGTAGATCCCCTTTTTGGCCAGTCTCGGACTACGGACAATCCTCTCCCTCACGCCTGAACACCCGACAAAACATCTTCTCGCTCATGTCAAGGCGGCTTCTTCAAACTTTGTGAGTCGTCCGAGCCATAAATCCGTCGTGTGTGATAGCTGATGACGCAGATCCATCTCGGTACGATCCTCTGGAGCCCGTTGACGGACTGGAAACCGATTCGCGACGAGGTGGTCAAGGCGGCTTTGGAGGTGCTACTGGACGTCAGAAATCACCCCGTGCTCCTGCTAGACCCGTAAGCCACACTTCGATCCTATACCTGGGACGCCATTAAGGTCTCCAACCTGCACTGAGCTGACGAGATTCAGATTGGGCATCCATCAGACGGGTTGCATTGTGGGAGCTCTGCGGATATTACAGGGCTGGAACTTTGCATCCATATTAGTCGAAGTGTGTCACACGGTTGAGTGCCGCGAGTTTGAAGCTGATTAGGTGTTAGTATCGGGCACATTCTGGTCCTAGCAAACATCGCATAGCAGACGAGCAATACATCGAGGTGAGGAACGGTCTATGTAGCCGCGACTGGAGGCAACGCCATGCCTGGCTGACTGGTTCTCAGCTCTTCGACCCAGATTTGATCAATCTCCCTCCGCCCGAGTACCGACCGCTATGGCTCCTCGCTGATCAAGACGGGACGGATACGGATTACTCGGCGGAGGAGGATGTCATAGCCCCTGCTGGCGACGTCCAGGCAGACAAGCGGGAGGATGGAAGTGTTCCCATCGCAAAAGAGGACCACCAAATGCTCAATTCCGAGGCGGAGAGCCGTGGAACTGGAGATGGACACACTGGCGTCGGATGAAAGATGACTGTACGCCCAACATTTATAGAATGATGCGGATTGTACTGTACGAGCCTGAATGACTGGATGATTGCTTGCATGATACATTCTTGGAGTGGTATGCGTGTCCTGGCTGCTTCCTTCCCTGCTGAGTCGTTTCTGTGAACTCCCATATCGCACTCTATCGTCCGAAAGAGCCGTTGGCCTGCGCTTGACCGCCCATAGTCTGCATCCTCTCTCCAACCTTCTTGTTGACCTAAGCCAGATGTCAGTCTTTGCTGCCTATTACACCCACTCTGCACATGCCCGGACTCACCTCAAAGAACTTGGCGGTACAGCGGTCGATACAGACGGCCTCTCCCTTGAGCAGATCTCCCTCGACGTAACGGTGAGCCTGACCCTCGGGAGCGATACATTTGCGGTGACATGAGTTGACTAGACGATTGCTGCTCCGTCAGCTTCTCCCTGACAATGAAAGACGTCACAGCTTCGAGACGAGTGCCCCTCGGCCAATAGTGTGATAGGCCAACTCACAAGACATCGGTGATCATGTCGAGCTCGGCAGTTGCCATCTCGATCTTCATCGGGTCGACCGACGACGGGTCCGACTCTTTTCACAGATCAGCTTGCTACACGCTTCGCAGACTCGGCGCTGATGACTCACTGGCGCCACCAAATAGGAAAGACATGTTGCTGTTTCTGGTCGTTGATTTAGGTGCTCAATTGTAGAACCTGTTAACTCTCCTCGTCATCAATCTCGTCCGCTTTCAAAGATTTCCACAGTACGACCATTTGCTTCCGTCTGTTGTTCAGCCTGGCTTTACCGCCGGCAGGTCGATGTCTAATGAACGGAGTCATATGCATACATGGGACCCTTACAGCTGCCCGATATCACTGTCATGACTGGCATGCTTGGCTTCCAACCGATACGTTCCCTTTATGTCGATTTAGACGGACCTAGCTCAATCTTGCTTTCCTTCCGGCTTGCCCAGCCCGTCCAGCTCTGAGTTGCGTCAGGTTCCACTCAATCGCGGTCCTGACAAAACGCCCGGATCATTGAAAGTGTGTGAATGTGACTCACCTCGTCATACAGAGCACCTCGTACAGTCTTCCCTTCACTTTCTCTGACCAGCGTATCCGCCAGCCAGCCGACAGCAGCTGTCATTCCGCTGCCACACGTGAAGACTAGAGGCTGCTGATCGAGCTCTTTCCACTTGGACTCGCCGCCGACAGCCCCGACAAGTGTGGATCGCAGCTCTTCGACCGGCTTGAGGGACGAGTATGGTCGTTTGTCATTCGATGGCTCGAGGTATGATGAGAAGGGAATAGGCAGTGAAGAGGGGATGTGGCCTGATGGCATGCCTGATGGTGTAAGACTCTTGTAGAACTCCTACTTACTCGGTCAAATGACTCACCTTGTCTTGGCTCCGGTGCTTCTCCAGTAAAGCTGTATCGCCGTCAGCCATCAACTGGTCAGGCAGAATTAGCAGCGTAGTGACGCTCACCGAGGTAAAGGGCGATGATCTAGCACGACTTCGCCATCTTGCTTCTGCGAGTTCTTGACCATCTGCTCGTAGGCTGAGAATGAGCAATGTAAAAGTGATCGGTGCGATTAACAATGTGCTTACATCGGATCCAAGCACCGTCAAGCGGTTTGCCAGTATACTCGCTCTGTCCGATATCTTGCAATTCGCCCATCTCCACGTCATTGCCCTCGTCGATCCATCTCGGCAGGCCTCCATTGAGTATAGATACCTTCTCATGACCGAATGCTTGGTAGTATAAGCTAGTGTACTTTGTATGATGCCGACTTCCAGACGGACCTTTGAACGTGAAAAGTCCACGCGGCGATGAAAACACCCCAACAGTATCATACAGCACCACATGGTCATCTTCGCTGATACCCAACTTTCCTATGAAACGCGTCAGATATCTCGCGGCACACGGGATGAGTCAGAGACATACTGCACTCCTCGGCGAACCGCTCCTGGGATGGCATCATATGGCTCAGACTGAGCGGATTCTTGCTTGGATCCAATTCCGCAACTTCGTCTAAGTCGAACCGTCTTGCTTGAGGTATACGCGGGCCAGAAAGGTATTCGGCCACAGCAGAGCGGGGGGAGTTGGGCATATGCCAAGAGCAGTCGACCGGTATGGTTGTCGCCTGTCGGCGACGCCTCAGTCGGAACTTACGAGCAACGAGACGAAGCACTGACCTTTGGAAGTTCCTTGAACTCGCCTGGCGTGAGCACGAGAGGTGCTTTCGAGGACAGACATTTCGCGTGGGCTGTGTTTGACATAGCTCGCGCTCGTAGACTGCTCATTGGGCCGTGAGGAAAACGCATGCCGATGCAGTGTGAGGTGAAAGTGATGATGATGAACGCAGGGCTGGGTACGATCCGTCAGACAGTTCGGGCAGCCGGACTAGCGCGATCACGCGATAACCGGTCACATCCGGGAGTACCTTTCAGGCGACGCAAGTCCAGATCAAATACATGTCTCGTAACTCTTCTCGCATCTTTCGGCATCTAGATAGCAGCCATGATCAAACCCACAGCCTCCTCCTTCTCTGCTCTCACGCCCAGCTCCAGCGTCACTCCGCTTCCAGCCGCAAAAGTCATTCTGCAACGAGCGAGCACCTTGCCTCCACCGCCAGTAACCAAGCCCGACATGTTGAGCGTGTGGAACGAGTTGGAAGTAGGCGTCTCAGTCCCTCCAAGCGGTTCCATGCCCAGTACCTCGACCAAAGACTTGATGGCGTCTGTTCCGTCAGCATCTGCGATACCACGAATGAGTACAGAGAACGAAGAGGTGGCCTACCTTTGAGCGACTCTGATGAGGACAGGGCGAATGTCTCCGTAGTGGAAGCGGCAGACGCCAACTTGTCCCACTCGCTCGCGAATGTGACATACGTGGGCGAGATGTACTTGAGAGTCAGTTTGGGTGCCAAGGATACGGATTGAGGGACTCACGTCCGCAGCGCCGAGATCGCAGTCTTCGACCTGATATTCGTCGGGGTATCCCTCCTCCTCTGGCTCGCCGGTCGAAGGGTCCACCTCTTTGCTGACGAAACGCAAGGTACACGAGAATGATCCAGCAGCATATGCGGCAGGCTCTGTCCGCGTGTATGATACGTAGACGGTACCGGTACCAGCGGCCGAAGTGAGGCTGTCTACCGGGATGATGAAGTCCTCTGTCAGGCCGCAGTCAGGTTGAGGACCCATGATGACCGACAGCTCCTCCAGCACCGTGTCGGGAATAGTATTCGAGACGTTGAACTGGAAGACGACGTGCTCTTTGAAGATGTGCTTGACGACCGAGACGACGTACTCCGTCTCGGATTCGGTAAGGGCGATGGGCTTGGCCGAAGACTTGAGAATCGACCCATAGCTCTCGAATTCTGGAACAGCGGCGATCTGAGCAGCATAGCTTGACTGAGTCTCTGTCGCTGTAGCAGGTGTCGGCGCGGGCTCGGCGGTCTTGGAGGACGAAGCAGTAATGGATTCGAGGGCCGATGGTCGCGATGACGCAACTTCGGCGGCGGCCTGCTCTCGGCTGACTTTCGGGACAGAGGCCAGGTCGAATGCAGAGGTGTGACGCGAGTCGTCCTTGACATACGAGACGAGTTCCGACTCGAGCGCGGCGAGGGAAAAGGTAGCCTCCTCCCGCACGTACACATCGGCAAGCTGTTTCTCCTCCAAGACCTTGACGTACATGGCAGCTCGGTCTCGGACCTCGTCGTCGACATCATCAAGACATCTGACAGTTTGTCAGCTGGAGTATCACCTTGTATTCTTTGCGCTCGGCTCACCTGCGGAGCAAGACTCCAACACTCTTCATCAACTTCTGGTCCTCAACAGTCACACCAAACTTGGCCAAGCTGCTGACGGCTGCGGCCCGGACGACCGCGTTCTCCAGGACCACTCGGTTGTAGATGTATCGGATGAATTTTGTCGGGTTCTTCGTCTTTGGACCCTCGAGACCCAGAAGGTGCAGGATACGAACCGACAGCTTGGTGAACTCGCAGTCTTCGATAAACTCGCAAAGGTGGGCAAGAGCGGTCTCTCGGCAATCTTTGATGTACTTGATCATGTCGAAGATGGCTTCCACCACAGATTGCTTGAAGTCGTATCCACCTTCATCACGAAGAACGCCGGAGAGGAATGACAGCATAATCGCCTGTTTAGCGGGGAATTTGAGGCAGAGCGATCGGATGGCATCGACCACGACAATCTTGAACTCGTCCGTAATGTCGGCCATGAACGAAGAGATTTGCTTCATGAGTCGGTCCACCGAGGCTTCGTTGCCAGTCTGACAGGTCAGCCAGTCGGCAGTGTGGTGTTTCAGATTTGTCCACTCACCTTGAGCAAGGTAGTGATGGCATACGTAGCAATACTCCTGTTCGTGTCCGTGATGAGGTTCTCCATGTCCAGGTTGCAGGCGGTGACGGCTTGGGGTTGAGTCTGCGCAAGCTTGTTGAGGGTCTTGACTGCGGCAAACTTGAGAACCGGTTTAGGGGACGAGAGGAAGAGCTGAAGAACTACATCGATCAGCATACGGGTTACAGGACGCTAGGGGTATCAGACTTACCAGCAACGGGTCGGACTAGGTCGGCCGCGGTCACGTTCTTCATGTCACAGATGGCCCTTGCAGCTTCGATGTTGACCATGTCGGCCTTGTGTCGCAGCAGACCCTCGAGGAACTCCTGCATCTGCTTCTGTACACTGATCATCGTAAGCACCGATTATCTGTAGTTGACTGATCTGCTTACTTGGGGTCTTCGTCCATGACTTTACGGGCGAAGCGGATCAACATGCAGATGGCCATGGGATTGCGGACGACTGAACTCTTGCCGCTCGCACCCGGACCGAATTGCTGGACCAGTTTGGTGATAGCCATCCTGTCCTTCTCCCTTATCAGGTAGAGTAGACCCAAGGCGTGGTACTGCATGATGTAGCTCGAAGACGCGACCGCCTGGTATCCGCCCGATCCGCCTCCGGACAGGTATGAGGAGGCGCCGGAGAAGCCTGCAGACGAGACGGCCTTGGCGTTGACAGCCTCTTGAGCCTCATTCGACCAACGCTTAATGATGGCGGGAGACAGGGTGAACAGGTGATATGACGAAATGAGCGAGGCGGACGAGATGGAAGCAGAGCGGTCGACTAGCGCAGACTTGAAGAATCGTTCAACCGATTGCACCGACTGAGCCTGTGATATGTCAGCTTCAAATTCATGTGATGACGATGTGGTGCTGATCCACTCACGTCGATGATTCGAGCCAAGGCTCTGATTGCGTTTGGGCGGTAGATGACTTCGAGGTTTGGCTGCATATCCTTCATGATGGAAGAAGTGACCATGATCACGTCCTCGGCAATCGTGGAGAGCTCCTTGATAACAAGGTACACCATTTGACGCAGTGCCGCCTGATACATCAGCTCGCGAGTAGAGTATGAGGTGAACTGGACTCACATCTTTGTGCTGGAAGAGCTTGGTGACGCCAAAGAACAGGGTTGTCGCTTCTTGTGTCGTGAAGGTCTCTCCGGCGTACAGCAGGTACACGATCCGCGTCAAAAGGGCTCTACATTTTCGCGGCGATACGGGCGATTCGTTGAAAGCCCTAGCTTCCTGGATGACAGTAGACTTGTCGTTGTAGAACGCTGGACATGATAATCAGCCGCGGTCGACTAAACGATCCTCCATGCGTCCTGGGTACTCACACAGTCCACCCGACTCCTCATCCTTTTTGAAAGACATGGCTGCGCTTTGCCGCGGCTCTGATGCTCGAGACAGCCTAGAGAAGACGAGTCGTTCACGTATGAGTGGATATAGAGTGTGCGTTGTCGCTGTATCCCACCGTGGAGGAGAGGGACGCGCTGGATGGTGAAGCAGCCGGAACCAAATCCCACGCCGCTATTACTTATTCATGCCCTCCAGTGAAAGCTTCTTTCCACGTGGCTGTTATCGGGAGGCGTTCAGGCACGACTTGACCGCTGTGTTTTTGCCGATCTATCTATGGAATGGGGTCGTCGACGGGCTGTGCTCTTTTCTTCGCCTCCTCTCTCTCCTGGATCGTCAAGGACGTATCGACAGCCAAGCCTCTCATCTCCACCGAAAAGTCGGCTAGATCGCCTCGGATCCAGCATTATTGACGACGTCCCGATTCACGTCCGACTCGTTTCTTTGTCCCAGTTATTCACTCTGTCCCAGTCACTCTGGTCGGAAGGGGAGACGGGGTGAGAACAAAAGGACTCCACTGTCCACGGCTGCTCGCATCTTTTCTTGTTTGTCATCTGTTCACATCACCTGTGGCTCTATAGCCAACTCTCGCAATGCATTCGGTCATCTACGCTCTCGTCGCGCCATTCCTCGTGTCTCACTATTCGGTCCGAGCGGCATGCACCGCAAGTTCGTCTTCGACGACCGACTTGCAAAACGCCTTACAACAAGGAGGTGATGGATATGCACTCCAACTCTGTGCTGGAGAAACGTACAATCTGGATCAGGTCTTAAATTACACTGCGCCTAATCAGGTAAGCTCCGACGTTCAGCTCCTTTGATGGCATCAAACGCTAAAGGCGGTATAGGAAATATCGACGGAAGGATACCCGACGGACGGGACGAGAGCTTTGCTCGTCGTTGACGGATTCAATGTCAGCACTGCGGTCAGAGCAACCGGTGCCGACCTGTCTGGTGTGAAGCTACGAAATGTACAAGTGAGTCTCGTCTCTCCGCCACGATGATGCCCGCCTCATTGCGGTAGATTAATGGTAATCGAGCCGGTGCCGACATCTACCAAGGCGGTGGAGCGAACATTGAATTTGGCGGACCCAATGCGGATCAACTTGTCGAGTTTGTCCGTTCGTATGATCCGAGGTAAGCTACAGTCTGCGCGCCAATCATGCAGAATCGCTTTACTGAAGATCGCAGGGGGTGGTCTTGCCTCCACATGTATGTTCGGCCAGCTCACGACGAGAGAGGTCGCTGATACATCAGTGCCGAAGGCCCATTTGAGTGTCGGAACGTTACCATTCAGAATAACGATATTGGACCCTGTGGCTCAGAGCAATTCCAGGAGGTTCGTTTTCTCAGCGCCCTCTCATCCAGTGAAAAGGCTGACCCGCAAGTGGGCAGATGGGATCAGTCTTTCCTGCCAATCAAGCCTGGTACAAAGCAATACCATCATCGATGCGACCGATGGCGGTATTGTCGTTTTTGGTGCGCCCTTCAGCACAATCAGAAACAATACCATCGGTGTCAAAACTCGCACGACACTCGGTGGCATAAATCGTTAGTCAATCGCCAAGTGGCAAGAAGCGCCTTCTGACAGGCTCAGTCGTCGATGTACTACCCTGGGCCCCGCCTGGCAACTACTCGCACACCGTAGTCAGCGGAAACTACATCAATGGCGGATTTGGAACCGGCGTAAGCGAGAACGGTCTGGGGATGAACTGCAGCACGACTGACCTAGTGTAGATCGGTAATGACTCTTTTGGCACGAACAATGCGTCAGCAATGATCAAGATCGGGATTGTAAGTTCATTCACACTATGTGTCGTCTAAAGCTGACATGCAGGCGATTGGGCCAGAGGTTTGGTTCAATCAGTACGCTACAGCGTCTTCTTGACCCATGTCTCTCGCTGATGTTTACAGGCGATTTGAGAACAACCAATCGACTGGTGGGATCGTGCGAGACAATGTGCTGTCTGGCGCCTTCTCATTTGGCATTGTGAGCTCCTCTCACTGGCTTCCGTCCTTCGTTTGCGCTCGCGCTGATTCTCGTTAGGCTGTGGCCACGGCGCGTGACTTCGTTATCCGAAACAACTCCTTCGCCGGTAACGTCTCCTTTGTATGCCCTTTCTTTCTCTTCCAGCCACATGTACAGACCCCTGACGAGAGAAGATCGGCGAATATGGTCAGAATTGTACTGGAGGTTGGCTCACGCCGAACAACCCAACCCCTCTCTTGGTGGACAACTCGTCCATCACCAACATAACCTTTGACCTGCCCAATGCCCCAGCCGTCGATGACGGCACATCCAATGTCGGCAATACTGCCAACATCACCAACTTCATCAACGGCACCGCGTCCGGCCTCACATGCTTCATACATCCCGATACCAACTTTATCGGTTGGCCATACGGTGGCGGAGGTGTCAATGCTGCACCCTCGCCATCTGGCACAACCAGTGGAGGTGACAGTGCTGGCGGCTCTCAGAGTAGCTCAGCGGCACCGAGTGCGAGCGAGACTGACAACGGTGCACTCCGCATAGCGCTACAGGGTTCACTGGTGGGCATGTCGGCGGTGCTTCTGAGCATCATGGCCGGTGTGACCTTGTTGATTTAGATAGATTCACACGAACAATTGTTAGATATCTAGAGAGCTACTTCTACGTTCCTCCGCTTATTTGCACTGTAGCGATGTAGTGTACAGTCTCCTGTACCGTGTGTCATCATATGAAATCATGCATGGCCGTTATCCAATCGTTATTAACTATAGCACAACAGTCTCATTATGAAGATCAACCACAGCTCCTGCAATCGTTCCCGGTCAGAACGGCAAAATGCCCCTATCACATCAGCTGTACCCAGTTTGTAAAGATCCCTGCTCACTGGTTGCGGATGGGGTCAGCCATCTTTATGACCTTGTTGTTTGGTCCGCTGACATTGATGCCCGACATGTCCTGCGTCCTGTCAGCCCGATCATGTCGCAATCCTTCCGTGGGAGCAAGCAAGCAAGCGTACCTGCGGGGTGATGAGGAGATGTTGAACGTTGGAATACTCTCGAGCGCCCTCCAGCTACAGATGAATCAGCTTCACGAGTCCAAAACTTGACTTTGCGAGAAGGAGTGAGTGCTGACCAGCATGTTGGCGGCAACCTTTCGATTGGCGTGGTCGAGGAAGACGTCCCACTCGTCAAGACATCGAATGGGGGCTTGGCTCAAGCTCCACATGGCCAAGAGCAGACTGACGGTGATGAAGGATCGTTCACCTCCAGACATGGTCTGAGGGGTTTTGTATGATGCCTGAACTCCTTGGGTGTGAAGACCTTGCTCTCGGACCTGAAGAGTTTGAGCACTTTCTGATCACCCACGTTGGGACATACGGCCACTCACTCGAATGTTCAGTTTCAGTTGAACGTGGTTGAAGTCCAGCGTGCCCTGCAGGTCCCGCTTGTCGCTGGCCGAGATGAAAACGCACTGCGCCTGAATGGCCATACGACCGCGTTCGGCCTCCCAAAACCGGTGACGAATTTTGGTGACCTTCTCACATAGCTTGATGGCGGCGTAAGCTGTGTGATCGCCAGGCGTCTGCAGCACGAGCTCTCACCTTGACAAGTTTCGACAACTCTTTGACATCGTGCAGCTTCCTCTGATACCGCTTCTCGGCGTCGATGACTTTGACCGTAATCTCCTCCATGCTGACACCGCGACTAGGCGCGTCAGCGTTGTCGGTGCCGCGCATCACTGTCTTCTCTCTGTCTGATTTGACGGCCTACTCTTTTTCGGCCTTCTTCATAGCTTCTGACATCGCATCGTGTTGATGCTGTAGATCTTGGGTACTTCGAGTCGTATGGATACGTGCGACATCGTCGGTTATGTCACTGATGGCGGTTGTGGTCCATTCCTGCCGGGTGTCAGCTGACCGGCGAAGAGACAAGTCAAACAAAGAAGAGTACTACTAACTGTTACCCTGACTCTGACCATCTCTCGTCGCTGCTCGAAGTGCTTCAACTCCTCGGCATACCTCTTGATGGACTTCCTGTAATACTCCCCATCCTGTACTGCCTTTGATCGCTTATGAGCCAGTAGGGTCAAAGCCTCCTATCCAGATCGTCAGTCGATAATTCGCATCCCCCACTGACCAGCCTGGAGTCAACCTCACCGAGGTCCTGGTTCGCTCAGGTGCCAGTCTATCGATCTCCGCTTGCAACTCATCAAGCCTTTCCGAGAGGTCTTGCTTCTCTGCGGCGATGATGTCTTGCTGACCCCACATCAAGGTCAGTTGCTCCTCGGCCCCTCGCTGCCGCTTGCGTGCTTCCTGCCGGGTCAATGCCAGAATAGTGGGATGAAACGGTCACGAAATACGTCTTGAGCTCCTAGAAGATCTTCGCCTTGGTCCACGACTTCCTTGTCGGCGAGCTCGATTTGTAGCTTTTCTACTCTTTCTTCGGCTCTTCGAATGCCACTTATCACTTTGTCCAACTTCGCCTGGCACGGAGTCAGTCGGCGACAACATAAAGGCCGTTGCACCTACAGCCATCGCCGACTTGAGCTTGATGGCTTCCTTCTTCTCTGCGATGGTTTTCAGGTGGCGGTCCCTGGCCCCTTTGGCTTTATCGAGCAAAGCGGCGTGCTCATTGCGCAGCGATCTATCATCTCAGCACCAGGTCCGAATTCCGCGTCGATCCTGACTTACTCGATGTTGGTCGCGGCGTCCTGGGTGAGAAGGATGTTGCCATCGTACCTTGGCAATGGCCCCGACTGTTCAGTTCTGGAGCGATCAGCGGTCATCAAGCCAGCCTTGGGTGACTGACGTCAACGTTCCCCTTGCGTTGAAGCCGTCGGCGGTAACGAAATTGCATGATTGTTGACCATCTCGGAGCAGCTCTCGGATCCTCTGGTTGACGCCCGTGGCACCGCTGATTTGCGGCCAAACGAACGTTCGTTCAATGGAATGCGCGTTGATCAGGATGCGCTTGACGTCCTCGTTGTCGAACTGGCCCGTTAGCGACCAACGGCGATGGCTACGTACCTCCAGCTTGGAAAGGATCGTCTCGTTGAGGTGGCTCAGATCGCCGCTCGTATAGTCAAAACGTTCGCCAGCGTGTTGAATGACGGATGGTGGAGCTCGGCCTCGCGTGTGACCTGAGCGATAACCCCTATCTGCATCAGACCTCCCGGATGATCCCGACTTGGATTTGGTGCTGGATTGACTGACTGTCGTCCACATCTATGGAGGATGTCCATCATAGTCCTTCGATCTTCCTCGCAACGCACTGCAAATTGACACAGTGTCGACCCCATCACTCGCTGAAAGGCTGCCTGGTACCGCATGTCCATCAACTTGACATGCAACCCGAGCGGCCCGATCGGCTTTGAGTGCTTCCATCTAGCTTGGTCGATTTCTCGCATGACAAGATCCATCCTGTCCCCGAATGCCGTCGTGCGATTCTTGGCCTGCATTTTGAGGTTGTCGATGAGCTTGTTGTGCTCGTTCGCTAGTCGCTGAGCTTCCAATGCTTCATTCTGATGTGTCTCCTCGATGACCTCGGCCTGCTCGAGCGTCGACTCCGCCTCTTGAAGGTCTTGCTCGGTCTTGGGCTTTTGTCGACGCAAATTTGACAAGAGTCCTAAGTGATCATCGATATCTTTTCGAAGCTTGGCGATGGCCGGGTCGACACCGCGGGAAGCTTCTTGTTGCTCTTGAATTCGGTCCTCATACAGTTGAATCTCTCGGCCGGATTCCGCAATGGAGTCTTGACACGCCTTGCACTCGTCCTGCGCGACGCGCGTCAATCATCACCCAATGACGTCATATAATCTGACACTTACCGCGAGATTGAGGACTCTTCTTTTTGCTTCATCCACCTTTTTCCTGAGCGAGTCTCGCTGGGCAGTGAAAGGCGCCTCGTTATCGTTGAGCTTTTGCACTTGCAGTTGGAGCTCTTCGATCTGATCGCGCGCTGTCTGTGCAGCGGTCTATGATTGTAAGCAGGACGGATAGGTTGCGGTAACAGGACCACTCGCGTCTGCTGTGCCGGCACGCTTTTCAGCCTGTTCGATCTTCTGACGCTGTTTTTCCACCTTGTCGACCTCTTCCTGTAGCTCCTGTCCAGGATTGTGGTCAGCGCAATCAATGAGCCGACGGTGACTACTCACGCGTTCCTTTTCATTCACATAGGCCCATGCCAATTCTCTGCGGATGGAAGTCAACTCGCTTCTCATGTTGAGCAAACGCTCGTTGGCTTTCTGCTGTCGAAGCAGCCTGTCGTAGTTCGATTTGAGCTCCGGAAGGTTCTCCTCCTCTTGGAGCAGGTAATGTTGCAGTTGAGCCACCGACAACTCATATCCATTGTAGCGGTCCAACAAATCTTGTAATAAGGTCCCTTGCATGAAGAACTGGCGAGTCAGCTGGTCCCTCAGATGTGGAAACAAACCTTGTACAGTGAAGTGGGATCGGAGCTTTGGAGAAAGCTTCTCGCCCTGTCCTGAGTCAAGATCGTGAGGGGCGAGTCGACATGTAGATTGAACGCGTCCAGAATGCGCGACAGCTCGGCCTTTTTGTTTGCAACGACCTTGCCATCCTTGGTGGGTCGAAAGGTGTACGAGGCGGATGTCTTGCCAATAGAGCGTTCGATGACGATCGTCTTCGGATAAACGTCTGGCCTGTACGCGTCGTCGCCCTCGTTGGCTAGAGTGACGATGATTACCGCCTTGCTAGATTGATTCAGCCAGACAACTCTGAATCGTCCTCTTGATCGACTCACTCAGCCCCTTTTCTGATCAGGTCTTTGATGGATTGGCCACGACCGGTCATGGCGGTGTTGCCGCCCAGGGCGACGGCCAGGCCGGTAAGAACGGCAGACTTCCCGCCTACGGCTTAGTTGGAATCGCCATCACCGCGTCAGACATGAAAGCCGGCTCACTGCCATTGTGTCCAACCAGGAAATTCATCTGTGCGCCAAAGTCGAGAGTGACGTTTCGATGGCACATGAAGTCAATCACTGTGACACTTTTCACGTATCCCGCTTCACGTGTTTGCTACCTCATCAGACGACCATAACGGGTGATAGAGGTCAAAACTCACTCCAGCGTGCCTATGACGACGCGATGCTAAGAAAGCTGCCATCTTGGCCTCATCATCGTACTCCACATCTTCACCCTCGATGTCGCTTTCTGAGTTGTAATCCGAGAACTCCTCTGATGAAACGTCGGATTTGACCTCTGTATCCCTTCGTTGTTGGGCCGAGCTGGACACATAAGGGCGAGCAGATGAAGACTCATCGCGTAGCTCCCTCTTGACGCGCTTGGGCTGGGGCATGATGTCACTTCAACGAATCTACAGGTACGAGAAAGAAAACGGCTCACGGGTGAGAGAGATTCGACCTCTGTGCCCGAGACTGGATCAGCGTGATGGCTTTTCCTCTTGGATGCCACAAGGGGCTCCATGACTCTGGCCATGGCTGATCGCCGTTCGAGCCTTCGTGATCGAGCACAAGGAAAGGTTGAAATGCAAATGGAAGAGGGCAGGGAAAAGAAGGCAGAATCGTTCAACTTCGAAAGTGGAGGTGCGCGTCGACGCGTGAGTCACGTGGCCCGCGTCTCTAAATGTAACATGCGAAACATGCCATTGACAACACACCCAGTAAACCGGAGCTGACTACGGTCCGTCCCTTCACCTGCGGGACATCAAACGATCGATGTGGTCTCGAACGCCGCCCTCCCAGTCTTCGAACGTAACTGATGCCCACCAATTGTCCCTGACCATGTGATCTTCGTTGTATGAGCCCTTTCGACCCGCTAGACAATTCGTCAGATCCACTGTTGAGGCAGACAATACCGGTGCACTTACAAGCTCTGCCGACCTTGCCTGGCGCGAGTGCTTTCTGAGCCCGCCACACACCCTCGAACTTGTACCCGAGGCGGAGTGCTGCATTCTGCGACGGGATATTGAGCGTCGTCGTGTGCCATTGGCATCGTCGGAGCCCGAGGCCGCCTTGATCGGGCAAGTCCAAGATGCGGTGCATCATCAATCCCGCGCCGTGTGTGAGAACATGCGTCCGCTGAGAGTTTCAGCTGTGATTTAGGCCCTTCCTCACCTGATATGGTTTGTCGATCATGATAAATCCTGGCTCGGCCGTCATGTCGGCCACCGACGAAGATATCTGACCCATGACTCCGGCAAAGTGATAGTCGTTCGGGCTGGTCTTTGGTGTATCTAAGCCGGGCTGATCGGTGTACACAGCATAAAACAAAGCGCTCTGGGCCGGTCAGAGATGTGCCTTTGACACAGCTGCTCACCGATGGTAGCCGAGCAGTCGTCTCTGCCCACTTCAGCACGTCGTCAAAACAGGTCCAAGGCTCAGTTCCCCTAGATGCTCAGTCCGTCGACCCGGTCGAACGGAAGTATCGCCTGCTCACGCACCACCACTGAATTAGGTCCGGGTTCTTTTGGAAAGCTTCCCAGAGCGGCTTGGCGTGTAGAGACGGCTGTAGGCTATAAGAGACGCAAGCAGAAAGCTGCGACATCAAGACTCACCAGAAATGGACGGAGTTCCACTCTGCCTGATCGCAGGGTCTTGACTTCAAAGCAGTAATTGAAGTCGTACTGCTCGTACGGCGTCGTGCCGTGTATGCCCTCGGGCACATTGGCCGGTGTTGGGCTGTAACTGTTCAAAAAGTGTTCGCTCGACATGATACTTGGTGCAACAAGTTAGTGGATGGTAAGCTAGAGCCTCAACCCGGATTCATGGCATCGAGTCGTCTGTCAATCTAGCGAGTACCGTACCGGGCGGACGAGCTCGACGCTGGGACACCACGGGGAACGACAGTTAACCGAGGCTGCACCGTGGGAAAGGGACCTTATCTGTGCAACTTGTCGACGCGAGTTCCGCCAGTTGACTTATCATGATGCTTCGCTGATGACCGCCTTCATTCCGGTTGACGAGGGGCGCGGTGACCCCAGAAGAGGTCTGGTTATCCGCCCCGGCCCTGCGCTGCCCAGTGTGAGCTCAAGTTGCTGGGAAAAAGCCTAGGAGGCCAGCTGAAAGCTATTTCAGCTGCAGCTCAATGAGGGCTCTCTCGGATCGGACTCGGCCCGACCGTTTGTCAACGGGGAAGACGACAAGGAGTCTCCAAAGCGGACAGGCCTCTCACTCACAATCCCGCCTAGTCCGACTTTTTCGGAAGCAGCCAGCCCTCCAGATGCAGGGCAGAAACGCAATCGACGACCAACGATCGCCCGGGCCAAGAGGTCGCCGCAGGTCGCCTCAGAAGCGCCTCGTGGATTAGTAGAGAACCGCAAACTCCTAGCCCATCTTCTTGATAGATTGGAGAACCGTGTCTCATCTCCGAATCTCCTTCAGCTTGCCAGCACAAAGGCGAGAGATGCGACAACACGGCATCGGAAGAAAGAAACAGGTTCGACGAGGCGGATCGGCAAAGTGGTCATCGCGGCCGCTCAATCTGGTATCGGTGTCGGACAAGGTCCCGTAGACAATCATCGGTTAGAAAATGGAGATGAGGACGATGATGGAGATGGTCTGGGGGAAGACGCAGCCGCGGCTGGTTTGACCGAACCCATATTCGACCTCGTCGATCAGACACGCGGTCTCTTGGTGTTGGCACATCGGCAGGGGCTGAAGCTCTTTGAGTGCTCGTATGCCTTGGATCATGACCCCATCACACCCTCGAAAGTCGAGACCAAAGGTGGACGTCTGTCGACATTCGCCTCGCCCATAACTTCGAAACGCCCGAATTCGCCTAAGCACGCGCCATCCAGCTCTCTACCTCATCCAGTCACGATATCGGGAGACTCGCTCCATCGTCGGCTCTCCGATGTAACACGATCCCTCTTCATGGACGACTGCATGTATCAGATACGCCTATTCCGGCCAACTCAACCGCCAAACGCGCTGCAAGCCGCTTGCCTGGACATGGCGGCGTACCTGTACCAAGCAGGTGACTGGGCGAGTAAGCTGGAGATGGTCGACCTCGTTGTAGAAGGTCTCCAGACGGTGCCGTCTACGATGCTGGACAAGATGATCGGATGGCTTGAAGGGGCAGTGACCGGTCTGTTGGACCTCATGTCATCACCCCCGATGCCGCAGCGGTCACATCACACTATGATCGACGCCTCTCAAAAGGCGCTATATACGAGCGGAGACCGCCAAACAGACCTTCGCGTAGATGGTCTACTCGCCAAGCTCACTCGAACATTATGCGATATCACCGCTTCTCTCCAGCGCGAGTCCTTGACGGCCAAGCGGATCGACTTGATACTGGTATCGATCTGCCAGAAAAGACCGTCTGCCTCGATCGACCTGCTTCATACAGTCGCCGTGGGTCAAGCCGGAGCGCGACAAAATGCTCTGGACTTGCTACATCGCCTGTGGCCGGGGTGTCTAGGGCATAACCGTATCGCCGAGCCTGTCGAGCTCATTGCTATGTCTCAGGAACACCTCTCCGAAGACGCTAAGCGACGCGGCAGGCCAGCGACCTCGCGACATCATTACATCCCGTGGAGAATCAGCTCGCATGATGCGCTCATCGACCTCAACAAGCATTGTCTAGTCTGCGAAGCCGAAATCCACGGGTTCTGCGTTCGCTGCTCACATTGCAACGAACAATGCCACCTGCATTGCCTGCGCTCCTCGACTCAAGCTTTCACCTTCGAGATGATACGGCTTTCCGAGAGCGGCACATCGACACCTCGCACGGTGCATACCAAGTTCAGTGAGATCGCAACCGTCAGAAAAGGTCGAGTCGGGCTCCCGAAGCAGTCCGGGTTGCACGATCTCCGACCTGTCAATCTGTTCACAACGACCAAATGCGCTACTTGTCGCCAGCCTATATGGGGCACCATGCGTAACGCTTACGCATGCATGGGTGGGTGCCAGCGGCTGTATCATCCTCACTGCATCGATCGTCAATCTGCAAGCCCGTGCCGACCCGGTCAACATATCGTGATCAACGAGCTTACGGGCGACACTATGAACCCTTTCGAGATCGATATAGAAGATCTCGAGCGATCATTCCAAAGTGAGCGTCAGATCGTATGTTTGGACGAGCACGCCATGGTGTCAAAATCTTTTGACGAGATCGCCATTCTCTATGGCTCGTTATGGCTGCAGCACAAGATTTTGGAGAGCGGGCTTGCGACCGGTTCGATAGCCATTGCAGAAGGAAGCAGGAAACGCAACGATGGCCGCTCGGATCTGCTCGGCTTCCGCCCGGTGCTCAGGCGGTACGACAACTATTTAAAGGCAAACAGGGACAAGGCGTCGCCCGCCTCGGCCGATTTCGCCAACAGCGCCGGTCTCGAGCAACCTTTGGCCCAAGGTTACCTCTTCTGCCGCCGCTTCTTGACCTATTGCACCGCTTTACTTCGCTCTCCGCCCACCGTCAACATAGATGAACCCGCAAATGCCTTTCTCAATCCTTTCGGCCCGTCGGTCGACACGCCCGAGCCGTCTTGTTCGGTCTCCCCAGAAGTTGTCTCAGCGGCATCGCTTCGTTCGGGCCTGGCTAGTGATCTCGCTATCCGAGATCCGCAGGTCGCCGACGTGCTGCTCGCACAGCTGACAGCTCTCGGTCTCTGTTCAGAAACGCCAAGTAATGGGGGCACACGCGAAGAAGCCACATCCGCTACCGGCTCCATGGTTTTCTCGCTACCCCTGCTCATGGACGCGACGCCTTCGGTCGAGCTGCTGATCCTGGCAATTGAGGTCTTGCTCGACGACCTCGACCTTTCAAATAATGAGCAAGCTTTGATTCTCCTCTGCACCCGCGCCTGGCCGAGTCTGCTCTGCAGTCCCTATGCACTGGAACGACTTGGCGGCACAGTGATATCGTGGATCATGAGCGAGGTTAGCGACTATTATTTCGATGAAGAGACGATTCACTCACAGCTGTAGGATGAAAGTCTCCATGTTCTCATCAAGCAATACGCTAGCCAAAACCGACCGCTGCCGGGCGTCCGATCGGCTTCTACTTCGGAGCATGGCTATGGAGGAACCTCATCAGTGCCACTCTACACCAATGACCGCAGTCGTATCCTGGCCGAATACGCCGTGCCCTGGCTGCGTGCGCTGTACGACATGGACCCCGAGTTGTACGACTTGCACTGCCATCAAAGCGCTTCATCTGCCGATGCTGATGTTATCAGATATGTTCACATCCTTTATGAGCGGAGTAAAGTCTTCCCAGGTTCGGGACCTGCGCACGCTGTCGAAGAGCAACAGACTGTGAGTCGTTCGAGTCTGAAGAGTTTTCGTCACTAAAGAACGACCAGGTTGCTCTAAACATCGCGGCAACGGCTTTGGACCGCCTCATGTCGGCAACTGAGGCGAAAGTTGTCTTTGGAGATAGCGTGGAGTTCTGCGTGGCCTGGTTGGAGGACTTGGGCGAATTGATCAGAAAGGTGCGTCAAAACAAGATATCTGCAGTAGCTGAGCCTTTCCAGGATCGCCCTTTCCGCCTCCTTCCCCGTCTCGTGATTGTTGGCTCTTCAGAGGGTAGGCTCGAGGATGACGGCATCTGGGTGGCGGTCAAGACGACGGCCTCGACCTCAGCCGTCGGTCACGCAAAGGCTTGCATGTGGACGCGCGCGCTCTCCGTCTCTGGAGTCTCAGTTCCATGGGAAGTCTTACAGCAGCTTCTGACCGATAATGCCGCCATGTCGCTTTTCACCATACAGGATCTGATTGTCGCCGTGACCAACAACGAGACTCAGGCCGAAATGGACCAATATGCGGTGATTGCATGCGACCTGTTTGATCTTCTGGCCGTTGCCCTGATCGGTCGTTCAAGCAACCATCATGTGGCGGATGACGAAGAAGAAGCTCTTCATCGCGGCCTCAATCTCTTGTTGAAGGCATACGGAGTGATGGAGCAGGATGTCCAAGCCACTTTACTTGCAAGCCCAATAGGAATTGAGAGCAGATATTATGCAAGGTGAGCCGCACCGATTACGACTTAGACTAATAGTTTAGCGTGTCGAAACGTAAACGCTTGACGGTAGCGATGGGTCAAGTGCAGCCGCGCAAGGAGACCTTGTCTTCAGTCGCTTCCCTCTTGGCGATTCCCCGACTGCCCATTGCAAAGCTCGTAGACTTTGTGTGGCTGTTCACCAGCAAAGCGAGTCTAGTGTCCAATATTGATGGATTTGTGAGTAGCCGGAGGGTCTTGGCCAGGGTGAACGCTGATGGCGCAGATGTTCGGTATGGCTCTGGAGCTTTTCGAGACGTGAGCTGAGACTGGCACCACCATTTGTCAGTGCCGGCGCTGACTACTAGCTTTTGGACCTTACTACCTCTATCCGATATTCGGCCACAGGTCATGAAAATCCTGCTTCGATTGCTGTCTTTTGACAGCTCGCCCCTGAAGCAATATGTCGAAGAGCAGATGGTGGTCAACCCGTGGGTCGTCTGTTTCCCCTTTTAAGCTATCTCTCAAGCCGATCAGGACGGCAACCCGCGATCGACTGCTCGAGTTTGTGCTTGGATTGATGGATCACCAGGCTCATGCTGCGCATGGCAATGCCTCCAGCGGCGTGATCGGTCTGATCTTCATCTTCTTCGAGGACGCGCTCGATCCGAGAGCGAATGTTCCAGACACATCGATTGTCTTGGACAGTCTGCTGCCAACTCAGCTGTCAGCAATCGCACAGTACTTTTCCGATTACCTCATCCGGTCTGATGACGAAACGAGGATCTTCGTACTGGGAAAGCTAGCACGATTTCAAAACGCCATGACACACTGGTCTGTGCTGCCATGGTCCACAATCGAGGAGCTGTTGGCCGAGCAGGTGGCGGCCGTCACTCAGATGACCTCCTGGCGAGGGGTGAGTGAGAGTACGCCACTGAACTCACTGACGAACTTAGTCTCAAGTCGGCAGCGTGTTGACGGAGACGCAGATGGTCAGGGCCGGTCTCATCGCTGTGGGGCTCGCGATCTTGGCTAGCGGCAACGAGATCGCTTGGACGACCGCACAACGGTTTCAGCAGCATGTCGCCTCTGCCTGTGCTCTCCCTTGGTCGATTCCAAACGAAGGGGTAGTCAACCTCATTTTGCCAGCTCTGCGCTCGGTTCTGGACTCTTCGCATCATCTGTCGCCGGGTGGCCAGAATCGAAAGTCGGTACTGGTCGGCGCTCTCTTTGTGCCCGTCATCATCGACTTTGGCAACGAGCTCAAGCGGCACGACTCCACCACTCAAAGGTGCTTGCTCGATATTCTGCACGTCGCCATATACAAACAAGAGCTGCGGACGGTCGAGTTGGCAGTCTTGGGCGCGCTGCAAACCGTCGCGGACCACGCTGCCGCCCCGGGAAGCACCGAGAACCGCCTACTGGCCTTCAGAGTCTTGCAGACTGCATTGTTGCGCATCGCTCCTCACAGCATGTTACGAGTGTCGCCGCCGGTATTCACCTCGATCGCCAAGGCTCACGTCGAGGAGATGGATGACAACGGAGATCCTGCTATTGTCGAGCAGTCTCGCGGTCTGTTGAGGTCGATGATCAACACGTTCGGCAGATCGGGTATGTTCGTCCAGGTCTTCAAGGTCGAATCGATCAATTCCAGATGGAATCGAGAGAGGTCTCTCGTGCACCGTGCCATCAATCTGTTGGTGGGCGGCGACGGAGGCCCGGCAATTCTCGATGCTCTACTTGAAGACACGGCGGATGTCCTCAAGAAAGATCCCGATGGCTTGTCGGACATGCTTGGATCACTTCAGTCATTCGCGGCAATCAACGAGATGGAATTGACCGAAGACGCCGCCGAGAGCTTGGGGTCCCTTATCACTCGTGTGACCAAACATGTGGCCGACTGGGAAGCCGCGGCATTTGATCCAAACCCGTTGATCGTGATCTGTCGACACTTTTTGAACCATATTCCACCAGCGTCGGTACCAGTGAGTCGTCTAGCCTGCATCAGGGAATCGAGCTCACTTTTGCCAAAGCCGCTTGTGCATCAGATGTCGACTTTCCTGCTTGTCGCATTATCGCGCTTCGATGTGCACGAGGAAACGCTCGGCGCACTTCTACAAGTCTCGACAGTAGTAACTACTCGCTGTGCCGTAGAAAACACCGTCGAGATGGTGGTCTACGAAGAAGCCGCGAAGAAGGGCCTGTATGATCCGCAAATGACGCCGCGCAGCATGACTAGCGTGATCAAGGTCAGTTCAGCCGGCCCTTGACGCGATGGAGAGGAGCTGATGACCCTCTCAGATTATTCAAGCGAGCCACACGCGCGATCCTGGTAATCGGTCCGCAAGCAAGGCAATCGTCGCGTCCTCCTCAGCTTGTATGGCCATCCTGAGCCGACAGCACTCGCTTCTCGCCAACATAATCGAAGCCGACGTTTTGCTGAGCCTTCTTGCTGCCGCTGCACGACTCCTGATCGCCGCCGAGGAATTGGATGAGGGTTCGCTCGCGCGACACTTGGACGGCGCAATCGAGCTACCAGCTCAAGCGCGGTGCGACCTGTTTGCGCAGCTGCTGCTCGCCAAGCCCACTGCGAGCACACTCTCTCGGCTGTGTCCCGTCATTGCGAGAGCCACTTCGCTCTGCTTGCGGGCTGCCGGCGATCTGTTGTCGGTTGCGGACACAGGCGGCGAGGGAACCGACATGCTGGCTTCTATGTTCAATGTCATCCGTACGGTAATCCTGGCGACGGACGAGCAGTCGGGCGAAAATTTCTGGGACAGGACCTGGCCGGATTGGCATCGTCTGTTGACGATCTCGACCGAAAAGACATCGGTCAACGCTGTAGGTCGGGCGGGAGTCACGGTCGCACGTTTTGATATGTTGACCAAGTAGCCTCTGAGAACGGTTTGTCATTCTGTCTTCTTCGAAATCGTCACTTTCCTAGACTCGGTCGAGTCGCACCTGCTGGTCTCTCGACAAGAGAACATGGATGATATAACAACGATGATCGATCGTTGGTCGAGGGCGAACTCGGTCCCGCGCGGCGCCAAGCTAGTCAAAGCCAAAGAAGCACTGCGGGGAGCTGGTCAGCAACGTGGGCAAGGTGATCCAAAGGCCATCAGGCTGAAGGTTGAAGCAGACATTCTCGCTGGCGAGAAGCTGAGAAGCTTGCGAGGCAGACGATAACGATTCGTACGATGATGATGTACATTGACGACCTATGTAACGAGATCCGTAATGTCGTGGTCTGAATTACATACAATATGGTGTAAAGTGTACAGGAAGGCCACGAGTGTCTGCCTGTCTATGCTTTCGTCTTTGGCTTCTTAGGCTTTTTGGACGCGCCACCGCCGCTTTCGCGACGCTTCTCCTTGTCCCGCTTCCTTTCTTCCCCCGCCGGGGCGTTGACCGAGTTTTGTTTTTTTACACTGATGGTCGTAGACAAACGAGCTCGCTCAGCGGGCGTGGCGTTTGCTAATGCCTTGACCTGGGCCTCGGCTCCGGAGAAGTCGGTCGAACCGTCAATGGCGAACCTGAAAGTCAGCCGTTGATCTCTCTGACACTGACAAGACGGTCCAGCTCACTCCGCGAGGTCGACGCCTTTCATTAAGTAATCTTGCGATGGTGGTTGGGCAACAGACTCATCGGCGAGATCCTCTTCAATGGTTTGTTCCGTAGCCCTGAAGGAACCATTCGCATTAGAGCCCTTTATCAAGGTCGAGACATCGGGTTGGTGGACAGGTATGTCCTTGCCAAGTGACTGCTTCTGAATGTCTTGCAGGTGCTTCGTGAGGCGTCGAACAATCTTGCCGAAAAGGGCAAGTGTCTGCGAGGAGGTCAGACCCAGCTCGGTCTGCGATGTCAGGGAGGAATGTCAGACTGATGTAGCCAAGCTGGCGTACCTCTAGAGATTCGACTGTCTTGCGCTGGAGCCCAAGAGCGAGCAAAATGGCCTGCTGAGCGGCCGATAAGGTACACTCTGTGCCCAGGCGTTTGCCGAAGTAGAGCCCGGCCAATATAGGGACCAGATCGAGGATGACGTGGTACTCAATCATGTTGTCGGCGTACGAGTTGAGGCGCTTCATGTCGAACGGATTGATACTGGTATTGAGCTCGTCCGCGGTGATCTCGCGTGTGGAAGTGGACTGGGTCGAGTTTTGTGTTCGCGAACTAGTAGCGTCGATGACCGATAGCGCGACGGACGAGTCGAATTTCTTGAACGCATCGTACGCCAAAAGAGCCATGAATCGTTGACGGAAGTCTGGGAGCGGATGTCAGCGCCTTCCCCAGACGATCGAGAGTTCCACGCACCTTGAGCGAATGCAGATAGCCAGGAGTCTGCTTGTCCGGCACTGTTGAGCAACGTCCGTAACATGACAAACGTGTATTCGCCAGTCAAGGAGTTCTCCTTCTGGCTGGCGTATAGCGGGACGTAACCAGCTCGCTTCCAGAATCTCAAGAGATCTTTGGTGAGACCAAATGAGACGCCCAGGTAGTCCAGTTGTTCGGGTTTGCGCTCAGACAGCCGTTGAAGCAGAGGGGGCATTTGGGCGGCGTCTCGTATGCCAACGTTGTCGGATTGTAACGATACTCCCTGATAGAACATGAGTGTTTGGACATTCTCAGGGAACCATGCGACTTACGGGTTTTATCTGTGCAGCATCGGCGAAGGATTCACCGAGATCCTGCGGGACGTCTTCGAAATTATACAGCTCGCCACTGTAGAACGAGTTGAGAGATTCGAGAGCACGAGCACCGTAGCCCATCTGTTCTTGTCAGCGAGGCGTCACGTCAAGCAATTATGGTCGCCTTACCCTAGCGTAGTCTGGGTGAGTCGCTATACGGACTACCCTGGCGCCTGACAAAGACGCAAAGTCACTGTCTTGGAACTGATCACATTTGAGCTCGGACATTGACGCGACCTAAAACGACTAACCTGTTGCGAGACTATCCACGGGATCATGTCGCCGGCGCTTTTCGAGCCGAATTGGCTGAGCTCTTTGAGCACCATCTCTCTCGAGATGTTACCCTCGAGCGCAACCTGCAGGACGACCAAAGGGTCGGGAAGGCTGTTGTCATCCTCCTTGATGGGTGGCAGAAGCACGAAAAGATGGTGGGCGGGAGCGTCGGATAGCATTTGAAGATCGTTCGGCGAGTTCTTGTAATGACTTGCGACGTACAAAGCCATCATGCGTTGCAAGAATACTTCGGATGCGGGATGGTATGAGAATAGAGTGTCGCGATTGACGTAATAGAGCTCGCACGTTGCAGGGTGGGGACAGCCTTGAACCGCTTTCGAGATGATGCTCGCGTCGAGGCAGAGGAGATTGTTCAGCCATTTCTCTACTTGATCGCCGGGAGAGTAACGGATCGGTTCTTCGAGCTTGATCTCGCGAAGAGATCGGACCAATCCGGCGCCTGATCGACCTGCGGAGGCGGCTTTGGAGGGACCTGCGGTGGCGGAAGCGTCCTTAGAGATGGACGGGCGCGTCTGTTCGCGCAGTTGCTGGATGAGCTTGATCGAGAGAGATCGGCCTGTTCCTTCATAACCGTTGATGGTGGAGGCCATGAACACAAGGTAGGGACCGATAAGTTTTCGGACCAGCGGTAAGGGGATGGCGGCGGCTTCGTCGATGATGACCAGCTCGGCCTGGCCTAACACATGACTGTCTTCCGGCGAAATGTACTGTATAGTCTGTCTGTGTCCACGGAAGATGTTAACGCGGACGATGGCCTTTTTGAACTCCGGGTTAGTGCTCTGAACGACATCGTAATCGATATGCTCCTCGTATCCCAGGGCGTCCAGTGCCTTGAAGATGAACTCGAAGAGGGTTTTGAGATTCTCAGGGTCAGGCGAGGTGACGAAAATGTTTGAATAGTCGTGCGCAATCGCTGCTCCGATAGCGAGACCCAATGCTGCAGACTTTCCTCGACCTCGGGCTGCGGTCAAAGCTACAGTCGATGAGAGCGTCTTTTCGGATATTGCCTCCACGAACGTCAAGATCGCTTTTGCCTGCGCTGTTCAGCCTTGAGGTGTGTCTGAGGTCATTCTGCTACTGACCTGATCCACTGTTCTGGCTAGTTTTGCAAGCGCACCAACGATCTCCACGCCATTCAAATTCTCCTTCATGTCCTTGAGCTCCTCCGCCTTGCGCTTCCGACCTCTATCATCGTCTTCGGTACTGCCAAGGGAGGTGTCCTTGCCCTTGGACAACGGAAGGACGTTGAGTTCATCGTCCAGTAAAAGGCAGTCGGAGCATGAGCCTAGGGAGAGGATAAAACGTTCGTTGAACCGTGGTTGGACGAATTGATGCGCGTCGGTTCGATACCGGGAGTGGACATCCTGCTAATCAGTCCGGATCGAGCAATTTAATGCTCACCATAGCCATGGTATACAGCTGTTTCAGACTCGACATGGTCTTGAGCAGCAGTACCACCACACCACCACCCTCTACAGTCTCGATCGTGCGGGCGAGCAGATTGGGTGTGATCGCCTCATAGTCTTGCAGTACCAGCATCCCGAAGGTCTGACCAAGAATCTTTGCCGAGTCCTTGTAGTACGAGTACCGAATGTCCGTCACGGCCACGAACAGCTCAAATGGGTCTTGCTCGTTGGCTTCACGGATCCCACGCTTGACGTCGCGCTTGATCTTGGCTTCGCGCTTCTTACGATGTCTGGACGATCGTCAGCTCCGCCTTAGGCTTGCAATGAGCGGAACGTACGTCGTGAAGCCAAGCTCCTTCTTGTAGCACCAGAGTACATTCGGTCTCGAAGACACTCGTGCTTGCGAGAGCAAAAAATGCAGATTGACAACCTGCATGTTTAGTAGCCGTTCGCGATGTCAATCATCTCTGCACTCACCTGATCACGTCCCTTGTCCCCCACCATGACAAAGAAGCTACGATGATTTGCCTTGACACCATTGGCAATCAAAGCCGGTATGCGGGGGTCGAGCTGCTTTCTCATAGTGTCCAACTTGATAGAGAGACAGTTGTAAAATCGAGTCACCTGCTCAGTTGCGAGTCCAAACAGCAAGCACTACCACGGTTCAACTTTCTGGGAGTAATTGATGTAAATAATCAGAAAAGATAATGCAAAGACCCAGGGTGGCGAGTACATAAGGACGCCCGCTTCATTCCCTTTGATGTTGCCCATATCACTCTCGGCACACCTTCTCTCGCCGCGGTGCTCAGCGCAAATAGGAAGCGACCCCGACCGCTCACCCATTATCGAGCTAGCAGCGGGTGCTTCATCTGAGACGAGCGAGACTTCGATCTCACAGTCATCGGTCTCGTGACGCGCGAGAGAGGACGGCGCGAGGGTTTGGACGTGTAGGATTGCAGTCTGAGGATCCCAAGATGTATGTGACGCTTCTTGTCATCTCATCCCCCCCCCACCACTGGCCAGCGCGTGCCCGGGCTACGAGATGCATGCTTTTCTCTCACCACCACGGCCTCGTCATTGTGTGGACCTTTTGCTGACAAACCAAGGTCCAACCAAATAGTGGTCCGTCAATCGGCTTGATGTCCCTCAATCTACTGACTTTCCCAGCCTCACATCTATCGCATGATCATTGACGATGTCATGGCGAACATAGGGGTTGATTTTGAGGAATATGGAATGGATGAATCCGTCCTGACATCCTTACTCTCGGTCTGTCGGTATCACGACGGGGAAGGGGGCTGAGATGCTGACCAGTGCAGAAATGGGAAGAAAAGCTGCTGGAGACAAAAGTGGCAGACTTTGCAAGAGCGCCGGACGACGACGAGGACGGGTCGGCGGACGGCCGAGAGGGCGGCAGCAATGTCCGTCCAAGCGACAATCGCCAACCGACCGAGCCGTACGGCTATGCCGGCGCCTCCAACGGCACACAGTACTATTCGCCATCGCAGTACGACGCGAATCGACAGTATGCTGGTGGACTGGCTCTGCCTTCCATGAGGACCGACGACGTCCGTGTCAAGGCTGAGCCGGAGGAGGTGATCCGGCCGCGAGGCGGGGCTGTGAGTTGCGGACTTGAAAAGTCTGTTGCTGAGTTCCCTTCGCTTACGTTGCGCAGCTCGATGACGGCGGCTCTAGACCTGATGCCAAACCCGAACCTAACGCAGCGGGTCTGTTGCCCGGTGATGAGGTGATTGATTCGGACCTAGACGACAGCGAGGGCGAGCTAGATGACGATGTTGATGGAGCCGATGACGCCAATGTGGACTACGTCTTTTGTGTATACGATAAGGTGGGTCGGAGTTTGAACGACAACCCGCTCACAAAATAGGTTCAACGCGTGAAGAATAAGTGGAAGACGGTATTCAAGGATGGGATGATTCACATCAACGGTCGGGATTACCTCTTTCAGAAGTGCAACGGGTACGTCAGATCAGGTTCACGGGTCAGCGGCTGGTCTGACAGCTATTCAGTGAATTCGAATGGTGAAATCTGCCTGACAGCCTGTCCTCTCATCAGCTTCTTTCACCGCCGACAAACCAATCCACATTGCACTTGGTCCCGCGACACACATACCTGTCATTCTTCCCAATCCCTTTCTAACAAGACTTTCAGCGCTACATAGTTGTATCACTCACGCCATCATCATGAAACAATGCATTGTCACTTAAAAAAGAGGCATCGGCGTGGTCGGGTAAACCGGCTAAACCCACTCATCCGCATCCAGCGTCATCGCTGAAAGCGCCTGATGCCCAATGTTGATTGCACTGTCAACTCCTATCTTGTAGCAAGCATGGCGACCACGAGCATGGCTGGACCCTCCAATGGTCCTGCACAAGCATCTGCCCCGCAGTGGCGGCAGTTCTCCTTCTACGATACCGAAGAGGTCAAAGACGCCGAGGACCTCGCGTCATCGCCCCAGGTCCTCAAGGTAACTTGCCGACGCCAGCATCTGGATGCATCCTGCTGACGCCCCAGCACCTGCATCCCTCGGCGCTCATCTGCCCCACCTCTCCTCAATCCCCCATCTCACCTGCAGTGATCGTCTCGTCGGGTTCCACAATCTCGTTCGTAGACCGTCATTTCTCTCCGGAGCGCTCTTTCACCGCCTGGGACCCTTCAAGACGCGCGACCGCCTTGGAGGAAGCAGGCGGGATTTTGATTGGCATCGGAGAGGAGGAAGGTAGCCCATGGTCGGTGCTCAAGATATGGGACCTGACTCGTGAGGCCAAGAAATCTGGCGGACCGGTGCTCATGAGGAGCGTCCGAATACAGCACGGACAAAGACCGTCACCAGTGAGCCCGTGCACCAATCAAGCAGTAGGACTGGCAGCTCATCCGACGAGGTCTCTTGCATGACAATCACCTCAAATCTCTCTCATCTGGCTCTCGGCTTGGGCGACGGTACCGTCTTACTGTACCGTCACCTCCTGCAGTCTCTGACGACTTCACCCACGTCTCTAACCTCGCTGCCCCGAGCGCGGGTCGTACACGAGTCAAGTGAACCCGTCACGGGACTCGGCTTTCGCGAGCCCTCATCAACAATCTCCGAAGATGCTCGGGTGAGCCTCTTCATTGTGACTACAAATCGAGTCCTGGTCGCATCCGCCTCAGCCAAAGGAGGGGACGCCCGGACGATAGATGACATGGGATGCGGCCTCGGCTGTGCTGTCATGGACTGGGAGAGGAAGGAGATGATCGTCGCGCGGGACGAAGCTGTCTACGTGTACAACACTGATAATCGGGGTGCTTGTTGGGCCTACGAAGGTGAGTGATAACCATTCTGGATCCGCTGAGACTAGGTCCCAAAAGCTCGATCTCGGTATTTTGCCGCAATCTCATCATCACCTCTCCGCCGTTCTACCCCTCGGCCGGCTCGGCGTCATCAACTGTCCGCCACTACGTAGCCAAGAACGGAGCGGATGGTCACAGTGACGTCGCCAAAGTCACAATCTTGGATCTCGACAACAAGTTTGTCAGCTATTCATCAACTTTCCGGCAAGGCATACGCGCCGTCTTCAGCCAGTGGGCTTCTACTTTTGTTCTAGAAAACAGTGGCAAGGTACGTCCGAACCCCAGGTGCAACTCTGACGATAGCTATCCCGGCTAGACGAGCACACCACCACCTCGAAGCTGGATGTCCTCTACCGACGGAATCTTTACAACCTCGCCATCTCGCTCGCTCGATCCTCCGGCCTCGGCGACAGCGGTGAAGCAGCCATCTGTCGCCGATATGGTGACTTCCTGTATAACAAAGGCGATTTCGACGGGGCCATGACCCAATTCGTAAAGACTCTTGGCCACCTTCAGCCCAGCTACGTCATCCGCAAGGTAGGTCCCTATAGTCTCTCCAGAAGCTGTGGCTGAAGTCACTGTTGCAGTACCTTGACGCTCAACGCATACACAACCTCACGACCTATTTACAAGAGCTCCATTCCCGTTCACTCGCCAATCCCGATCACACTACACTCCTGCTCAACTGCTACACCAAAACCGCCGATCGTACACGCTTAGACGCCTTCATCCGAAACGAATCGTCTCGCTCCGATGAACTCTCCAAGCTGCCATTCGACCTAGATACTGCCATCCGCGTCTGCCGACAGGCAGGCTTTTACGAGCATGCCACGTACCTGGCCAAGAAGTACGGTCAACACGAAGATTACCTGCGGATACAGATTGAAGATGCTCAGGAATGGGACGATGCTCTGGAGTATCTACGGAACCTCGGTCCGGACGCTGTGAGCACCTTGTCTCATTGCAGAATGGCTAAGGCTGATTGTACAGTGTCAAGAAAACCTGGTCCGGTACGGCCGAATGCTTTTGCAGCACCAACCTGAAGCCACCACCGAATTGCTCATCGACCTGTGTTCCGGCAATCTTGGTAAACGTCCTACCCACGTCCATCCACCGACCAACGGAGACGCCCCAGCAGAGCGAGCAGATGGCTCAGGTCCCGCTGTGCTGTCGTACCTTGGCTACAACCGGGTGACCGGTTTTCTCACAGGTGACGGTCCTCGGTTTACCGGGAATAGAGGGTCAGACGGGACTGACAACACCGGTCGGCAAGCCAACGGATTGGGCTCCAATGGCGATAATCCGACCGATGTAGACATGGCGCCGCATGAGGCTGTCCCGAATTACACACCGCCTTCGCCGCAACAGTACTTTGCGCACTTTCTCGACCATTCGGTCATGTTTGTGCACTTCCTCGAATCCATCGCGCTGGCGGCTTGGGGCCAACGCGTTCATGCGGTGCCCCCACGGAGAGATACGCCGCTTCCTGCGCGAGAGGAAGCGCCACCCTTATACACCGATGATCCGGTCAAGCAGGATCAGAGGGCTGTCTGGAACACACTGCTCGAGCTGTATCTTGCCGCCATCAACACTGCGGATCAAGCTGTTTCTCGCGAGGCGCGCAATAAAGCACTAGGTCTACTGGCCGACGACAAGCTGCCCTACGACCCAATGCACGCTCTCATTCTGTGCTCATCGGTAGACTTCAAAGAAGGTCTCGTTCGTCTATGGGAATCGATGGGCATGTACGAGGACGTCTTGCGCTTCTACATGGATCAAGATCGAGAACCGGTCGACAGCACCGCCAATGGCGGTACACCGTCATCCTCGGACGAAGTGATTCGTTACCTGGAGCTTTACGGACCTTCGCATCCACACCTCTACCCTCTAGTGTTGCGATACCTCAGCTCTTCGCCCGATATCTTGTCACGGCATTCTCGGCAACTTGGAGAGATACTGCAGACGATCGACGAGGAGCGAATCATGCCCCCACTTGCGATCGTGCAACTTCTCAGTCGCAATGGTGTCACGAGCGTCGGCAGCGTCAAGCAATGGCTCAAGCAGAGGACCGAAGAGTCTCGCGACGAAATCGATGCTGTGAGCTCCTCATGTCTGATCAATTCATTGCGGCTGACGCTTTAGGACCGCAATCTCACCGACTCTTACCGCACAGAGACAGCAGTCAAAGAGAAAGAGATCAAGGACTTGTCGAACGCGGCAGCGCCAGAAGTGTTCCAGGTAACACGCTGCGCAGCATGTGGAGGCCAGCTCGATCTGCCGAGCGTCCATTTCATGTGCAAGCATTCGTATCATCAACGGTCAGTGCAGCCACTCGAGAATCTTCCAGACCGTGACTGACGTCGACAGATGCTTGTCGGACGCCGAACCGGAATGCGTTCTCTGTGCCAGGCAGCACTCGATCATCCGCGAGGTCAGACGGAATCAGACCCGCTTAGCGGACCGTCACGATCTGTTTGTAAACGAAGTACATGATGCCGAGGATGGCTTCAGTGTTGTAGCAGGCGCCTTTGGTCGAGGAGTCATGGGCCGCAAGTCCGGTTAGATCAATGCATAGTCGATTCCTCCGGATCAGCACTCTGCGGCCATGTCCCTGTATCGCTCTTTTCGATCTGGATCGACCTCTTCCAGTCTGCCAAATAGCGACTTTGCCTCTTCTCTCATGCGCGTTGATTTTAATTTGTCTGCAGCCAAGCTGGCCTGCAAGATTAGATAGCCGGCTAGTGCGTTCATGCACCCTGCCGGCATCAGCTGAATCCTTCACTCCAGTCTTGGCCCAACGTACACTTTGAGTCGGGCTCAGCGTCTAGCAGCTCTCTAATGGAATTGATTTCTCTCTTCAGAACCTTTTCGGGCGGAGCTGCACCGTCAGCCGACACCGACGAAACACGAAGTGCATACTGACCTGTTCCAATAAGCCACCGATGGTACAGCCATCCTGACTGATCCCCCGGATCCGTCCACAAAGCCTGTGTGACCAGCTCGAACTCTGAACGGTCAGCACACTCTTGACAGATGGTCACTGCGTCCCTCACCCTTATCCTTCTCCAACTCTACGCTTTCCGCCTCCATTGTAACCCACAACGCGCCCAGAATCTTGGTGCGACAGTGCCAGGCCGAGAAGTTGCTGAAGTTACTCTCGATCTTCTTTCGCGTGTACTGGAGCTCCTGTTGAGGTGTACGTGGTGGCGTAAACGCGGCGGTTAGTGACGAGAGGACATATCGACGGTAGTCCCAGGCGTGGACTAAAGTGCACGTCAGCCTCTGAACAGTACAACAGGTCTGTACTCACAATTACGGGCGTCCGCATCTAAGAGTGCCTCGATCACGGCCAATTCGCCCTTCCAGAACCCACATCTCCACTCCTCACCATCGTCAGGCCCCATAGGCACGTTCTCAAGACACCATTTCCGGTGGTTCCAGATCCAGTAGACCTTAGGGTGGATCTGCAGATACGCCATCGTGAGCTTGAGCTCGGCTTTCAGCAATGCGACTATAGCCTCGGGGGGCCTTGGTTGCTCAGTACATGTCGTCTTGATGAGTTGCACCATACTCACGAATCCGCAAAAAGGCCTCTGACAAGAATGTTCCGTCTGTAATTCCATATCGTGTAGAATTCCGGGTTCAGATCCAGCAGCTTTGTTGTCAGGTCAAGCGCATCGTTGGTGTAATCCTTGCGTAATTTCTGCAAACCTTAGCATCAATTCATCCTACTATCGACAGACAGATTTAAGAAGCTATACCTTGTCGAGCACAGTAGCTTGCAAAGCGACATATGCCTCAATCTTGGACTGCTCCTTGAAGCGCCGAGCCTCGGCCGCTTGAGGAGTTATCCGCGTTCGCTTGATGCCGTGCTGTGATGAAGATCAGCTTGACTTGATCTTTGCACCTGACATGCCTCACCATGTTATGATGACCAGTGAAGAGGCTGTGGTAGCCTTGCGTCGAGCTGCAGAGATGAATGTAAGAAGACCAGCGTGAAGCGTCGACATCGCGGACGTGCTGAGTGGAGGTGTCCGTGCCTCGGTCACGTTGCCACCTAAAGTCACAAATCGTCTCCTTACACTGTCGACTTTCACGCTTCTCCGCACATCAACATGACCGAGTAGGTTGGTCTCCTGCGAAGCTGACGGAAGCCTGCTTACTGAACAGATATTGGGTCTCAAAGAAGCAGTACTGGTGCAAGTATTGCAGTATATACATCCGAGATGATGCTCCAGTACGTTTGCACTCCTCCCAAGCCGTCGTGAGAGCCGGCCCAGCTGACCAAGGTAGTCTCGTAGACAGCATGAGACGGGTCTACGACATATTGGGGCCAAGGAGCGCTTCATCCGGGATCTATACAAGACAGGCAATATTGCGAAGCGAGACAAAGAGCAGGAAGCTCAGGAGATGGCGAGGATAGATGCTGTGAGTTTCGTTCACATCGACTCTAGGAGCTGTGGTCTGATTGGCAGGCGGCACAAGCGGCTCACGCTCAAGACACTGGCGTCGCCGGACCGTCACGCAAATCTCTCTTGTACACCCTTAACCACGCCAGTCCCGCAGCCTCGGCATCTGGTCCGAAGCGACTTGCCAAACCCGTCGACAAGTTTGCCAACTACTCGACCGCAGCTCAGCTTGGCTTGGCCAAGGAAGAAACGCCCACAAGCAGCTATGAGGTGGAACAGATGGTTCGGAATCGCGATACCAAAGTGGGACAGTGGGAAGAAGTGATTAACGAGCCGACAGGCTTGCATTCGGCGCCAGGGGCTTCACCGGTCGACGATGACGAAGAAGGCGAAGGATGGAAGTTTCAGCACAAGGGCAAACGACCGGTACGCGATCCTTACGACGATGACGACTTTGACCCGAGCTCGGTGCTCAAGATGCGGAAAAAAGCGAAACCCGAGGACAAGTCTGCAACGACGCCAATACCTACGGCCGTACCCCCTATCGAGAAGCGCGATACAAAGGGCAACCTGGATCGAGGAGCCTGGGAAGGGAGGATCGAACTGAATGGTGCACTCGGTTCAAAAGATGGCCTGGTGTATCAAGCCGGAGGAGGCTGGGTCAAGCGCGAGAATGCGGAGGACGATGCCTCGGCTGTCGACGACAAGCCAGATCCAACCGAGCCGACAGATTCGACACCTGCGGCCCTCAAGGAAGACAATGATGTCAAACCGGATACTTCGTCCGAGGCACCTGTGATAGAAGCGATACTTGAGGACAAGCCCCTCGTCCCGGACGATCAGGTTGTGCTGGAAGCCAAGTCGGCCAGTACACCGTCTTCGGCCGAACCAGCTTCGGGTGGACTGTTCAAGAAGCGACGACCACCACCGAGCGCAAGGAAGAAGTAGGTTGAGAAGTGTACGACATTTTGCGTGTCCATACAGCGTATCATCATGTAGCTTGTAACATTGTCTTCGCGGGTCTTTGATCCCGTCCCTGGCAGGCGCGCGTCATCAACAACTGTTCGTTCCTCTTTCACTTCCACCGCTATAGCATCCAAGTCCTATTGTATAACTACGCTATGAGCCAGCAAGGTCCACCCGCAGACGCCAAGCAAGCTCAGGCTGCAGCACTCGCCGAGATCGAAGCTGCGCAGCGACGAAAACGCGCAATCGACACCCAGCTAGTCAGTCGAGACTTAACGCGTTGATGCGTTGGTTGTCCGCTTTGCGCTTGCTGATGGTAACAGGCCAATCTTGAAGAGTCCATCTACCGATTCGAAGGCAGCTACCTCGACGAAACTGCTGCGTCTGGCGGTAACATCATCAAGGTGGGTCTTGGGAACGCGAGGACAGGAGCAGCGAGTTGACGTTGTAGGGGTTCGACAACTACCTCAAGCCTCCCAATTCAAGCATCAACAAGAAGAAGCAGGAAGTCACCGAGAACGATAGGCTGTTCAGTACCTCCAGTGCTACGTATCAAACAGTAAGTCCTACTCCATAGCAATCAAGACTGACCGCAGTCCCCTTGAACTTCATCCCCATCCCCCCTCGTCATTGTTGTCGCCCCCGTTCCCCCCTTCGTCATCACCCCGACAGAGCATCGAGGCGAGACAGGCATACGATACTGGCAGGCAGTGATCCAAAGACATTGCTCCCCCGACGTTCAGCACGACTTTTCCACCAACACACAACCTCGCTTTATCATCTGTTACCCCGCGCATCGGTGTTGCTTCTCACTCCTTCCCGATACGACTGTTCTTCTGGCGGAAGGGGCGTGATCGTCTCCTCGGTTGTTTTCACCAATACACTTGTCCCCATGCCCCTCGAGTGCCGCAGTATCCCTGTTCGGATCGATGAAACGAAGACCGGGTTCACAATGCCTCGCCACACTCGCTGTCGCGACTGTGCCATATACGATCCAATCCACCAACTACGAAGTTACTAAACGATGGACGGTGCTAGACCGAACCGACAAGAGGAATACGGCACAACCATTCATCAGACGGGGGGTCAACGAAGTCGACGAATCGCCTGGTCGGCCACCACACAGGCCCACGCCCACGCCATTGAGATGCGGAAGAAAGATCAGCGTGCGGCATCCATGCCCTTGTAAAGACTGCAGAAGAGAGCTATCTGATGTATACTTGCATTCGAGATTCGAGGAAGGTGTCTCGCAAACGATGCATACGAATAGCATCTTTGCACGCGTCACGCAGAGTTAACCTGTCCAAGTGCCACATTCTCCGAACCAAACGCCGCGAAACTCCGTACGGTGGTATGTCTGGTTCTGAGCGAATATTTGATTCCGTTTGTTCTTCCTGGCTGTGCTGCGCCTCGTGCTCGCTCGCTCGTTGGCATTTTGGATAACCTTTAGGTCTATAGTTTCTCCTTCGTACATCTTTGTAGTTCGTCAAAATGGTCAGTCGGGTTGTAGAGATGGGTCTATGGTCAGTGCAACAGTGCTGACTCTCCAGGTTCGATACGCCTCGGCCCACATCACCGCCGCCAACCCGGAGAAGTGTACGTCTTGTTGGAGTATTTCGGACATGGGAAGCCAGGAGAACTGTTGGACTGACCATGGATAGTCGCCAAGGCGCGAGGAGAGTACCTCCGAACGCACTTCAAGAACATGCGAGAGGTCGCCGCTGTCCTCACTGGTATGTACTAGCTGGACCAAGAACCGCGGAACGCGAATGTTGACACTGGTTTTCTATAGGCATGAACTTGAAGAAGGCCTACACCTACCTCGCCGATGTCGTCGAGCACAAGCAGGTCGTTCCTTTCCGACGTTTCAACGGATCTATCGGACGAGCTAGCCAGGCCAAGGCTTTCGGAGAGACCAGGGGTGTGTTAGAATCTTGGACAAACCGCTGTGGGAGGGCGTGAAGTAGGATGGAGCTGACGCAATGTGTTTAGGTCGATGGCCCGAGAAGTCTGTCCGATTCATCACCCGACTCTTAAAGAACGCCGAGTCCAACGCCGACGCCAAGGACCTCGCCGTTGACGAGCTTGTCATCCGAAACATCGTTGTCAACCAGGCCCCCAAGACCAGGAGGAGGACTTACCGAGCTCACGGTCGAATGTGAGTAGCTCCGTCTAGCCCGAGATTGCCCTACTGACCTCGTTCCAGCAACCCCTACCAGGGCCACCCTTGTCACGTCGAGATCTTCCTCTCGACCCCCACCGCCGAAATCCCCCGATCGAAGGACCTCGACGTTGCTGGCTCCGCCAAGAAGGGAAAGAAGGTGGCTGCTATCGAGGCATAGAGGGTTTAGCATAGTCGGGCACAGGGACGTGCCGTGTATGATGGATCGCATGCTTCACGCGTATATGGTCATACTGCTACGAGGAGTGCAGACGGATGACCTGGCATTGAAGACTTTTGGTTCCTTGGTGTCTCATGGTCCCACGCTCTTCTTCTGTTCTCCATTGGTCTTGCATGAGCGTCTTCAGAGTCCGACTAGTGTGCGCCAAACCATTAACCTTCCCGACCTGCGACTTGTCCATAGGTCGTGCAAGCTGAACGGAATCTAAATTTCGGGCCAAACCATTTCATCAACTGTCTTCTGATTCGAACCATCATCACACCATCATCACATAGCCAACAGAGATGTCGGTCAGACCCACTGTAAGGCGCGCACTCAGATGGTCGGCGAGTTCCAACGGTATGTCGACTGAAAGTTTTTTGACCCCAGCCGCTGATAGACTAGGTGCCGGATCGTCCCAAACTTTCCGTTCGTCTGCCTGTTCCAGGAGCGAGTTGTCGGCCCAAGATTATTCGACCGGGTCCGATTCTGTCCCGCAGGCGTCCAGCTCTTCCCTATCAGCCCATTCAAATACCAGATATGTTCAGAGAGAAGGTGAGACAGTGCAGGAGGCTTGGAAGAGAAATCTCGAGGAGGTCCGGCAATGGCGACGCAGTAAAGCAGCCCAACGTGAGTGACTTCAATCCTGGTTCAGTCACCAGAGGCTGATCAAGCAGAGTCGTCCATACCACTCTACCTTCCGCCATCGCACCAGCCGCCCAGAAAGAGTCCCACGGAAACATCGCTGTCCACTTTACTAGCCTCCGGGGCGGCGCTCGGCCACACGACATCTCTGCTGAATCCTTTCTACACTCCATACATCTACGGTAACCGTTCGGGACTCTCGATCATCGACTTGGACCAGACACTTCCCATCTTGCGCCGGACAGCCAACATGATTCGCGAAGTCGTTCAGGCCGACGGCGTCGTCTTGTTTGTAGGGACCAGGGAGGCACACGAACGAATTTTGCAGAAGGCCAAACACCGACTGGAAGACAACGGCTACGTCGTTAACGACTGGCTTCCAGGGACTTTGACGAATTCAGAGACCTTGTAAGTCCAACTCTTCCAATCACATTGAGCCATCTCGTCTGACGCCCGCCAAGCTTCGGAATCGAACCTATTCGTCAAGGATCCTACGTGCCCGATGTGGTCGCGTTCTTGAACCCCTCAGAATGCCTTAGTGCTATTCGCGAGTGTACGCTCAAGAACATACCCACCGTTGGCATCGTAGACACCGACACCGACCCGCGTCTAGTCACGTATCCCATCCCGGCCAACATGGAGGTAGGTCCCATCCCGCTATTGGCAACATTCCCAGTATCAGGCTGAGCGTCGACAGAGCGTCCGGACAGCGGAGTTGATCCTCAGCACCTTGAGCATTGCCGGTCAGGAAGGGCGAAGACTGCGAATGCAGGCAGCCATGACGGACCGGACAGGCAAGAGGGCGTGATGCATATCTCATTACCATTTATATGCATTAGTCTACGAAAGCTAAACAGAGACAACCAGCTTGGCGAGATTAAAGGGAAAGTACTAATCGTCAAGCTGATCTTAGGGAGCCCACAGTCCCTAGGCTAATTCAAAGTCGTCACCAGACATCGCTCGATCCAAAATCTCCACAAAGCGCTCTCCGACCTGATGAGCAGTGTCTTTCGTGACCGGACACCCTTCCCTCCAGGTCGTAAAGACTCTCAGCCCGCCTTCGTGACCGATCATCGCGAGCGATAGAGGTGGCGCAAAAGGACTTCCGGGAAAGCCCCAAATCATGTCGGTCGCCCCTCGCGGGAGAGCGACTCGGCCCAAGTTGGAGAACGAGACCGCCTGCGAGTAGGTGTTGGTGCCATTCTCGAATTTAGTCGTGTACGAGTCTTCCCAGCCGGTGGCCCGACGCGGATCCGTCGATGGCTTTGACTGTTGCGAGTCGGGCAGGTATGCGAGTAAACCCATCCTCTGCCTCGCCTGGGCGATCCCGGCCGGCGAGTTCATATGGTCGTAGCACGTTCGCGAGGCCGACCAGAATGAGCCTCCCAATGGCAAAGTCCACTGGAACGACGAGGTGTAATTGCCAGTGAGATACGGGTGACCGAGCGCAAGGTTGCGCTCATTACGAGGAGTGGTACCGATGAAAGCGACAGCCGGAGAGTCGGACCCAAACATCGCTCGGACAGCAGAGAGGTAGGCGACTTCCAGGATCGGATGGAGCGTCATTACACCCCGACTCTTGCCGGCCTTGCAGAGCTCGGAAAGTCTGTCCAAAGCGATAGACAAGGTGGACGAGGCCCAAGGCGCCTTGCTTGGATGAAGCTTGATTTCGGCCGGCCAGGCTGGTGTTGGACGGACGTATGCCTGTAACCACCGAGGCAAGGCAGGGACAAGCATCTCCGAGTAGACGAGCGGCAGGAGGAACGGAAGGGACGGTTTGTATTCGGGAGTCGACATGCCGATGATCGCGTCGAATGGCTCGGACGGTAGGTCCGAGATATCATCCGAGGTAAGAGCCAGGACGAGTCGCAAAAGACCGATACCATCGAGCAACTCGTGTTGAGCAGACACCGCCAGATAAAGAGCCGTCGGACTAGCATAGAGCACGACTTGCCACAAGAGACCACTTGCTGGCGCGGACTCGGCCGCTAGGATAGCTTGATTCAGCACCTCGTCTCGAAAAACGTCCTCATGAAGGGTGTGTTGAGTCAAGACGTCGTCTGATGATAATCGATGAACGCGCTCCGAGAAATACGGCAATCGTGTTTGCCCGCCCCTCACTTCGGCTCCCAACAGAGGATACTTCGCGAGCAACACATCAATTCGTTTGCGCAAGAGCTCCGCGGTCGGCGAGGTTTCGTGTGAGGGAGGATAAGACAAGAGGAACGTATTTGGAATGGGGAATCCGCAGTTGCGCCGACAAATGGAGTACCGCTCGTGCGGCGACACTGAGGTCGACAAGTCAGCGAACTCAAAATAGTGTTGAAGCAGGAGCACTGACGGTCTCTGCGTGGCTGCATGGCCGTTGTTGCCGCGACCCCGGGCTCGAAGTATTATGCGATTTACACATGTTGCGTTGACGCACTCGTCGCGCTCAACGTGGCAGCCGATCAGGGGCCACCACCTCATATATGAATATTTCAGGATTGCATCAGTCGAAGAACATGTATGTAAACAAGATTATAGTGAGATATGGAGAATGATTCTGTTACAGTCGGAAAGAGGGCCTAGCATACACGCGGGCCAGCTTATGAGGTCATACCGCCATACCAAGCCTCATCCGGCGGGGCTCGCTGAACGTGGAGTCGACCCTTTTCGTCCATGCCGGCATACTCGGTGCTAGCATTAACATTGAAAGATCGGATGCGCTCAACCTCGAACTTTCCGACGCCCAGAGGATCGTCGGCGACCCAAATGACGGGTTGCGCCTTCCACATGGCGGGATGATCAAAGGCACGATCGTGAAACCCGGTTGTGTTGCCGTATTCGGCACCGGCGTTGGCGTCTTCTTCGGCTGGCGTAGTGGCAACATGGCCAAGCTTGCCCTCTGACGGCGACGCGGCAGTCTCGGACGTGGGCAGACCTGCCTTGTTGGCGATCTGGCCCAGCTTGCTGTTTTTGACCGTATGAGCCGAGTGGGCATAGGTGAGGTAGTCGGGCTGGAAGCGGAACCAGTCGATGTAGATCTGGAACGCGGCTGTGAGCACGATTTGCACGATCTGTCTTGATCAGCATCGCCAACGAGGTTCACACGCGATGGACTCACCATGATGGCACCGCACGCCAGACCAGAGGGAGTTCGACCGCCATTCTGGTCGCTCGACAGGAAGAACAGACCCGCAAGGCAGACCTCCTCCAGGTACAAGCTGACGAAGATGATCCTCAGGGCCTTGATGTAAAATTGCCCGCCAGTTTCGAGGTAGTCGGGCTGATCGACACACCAGTACAAGGTGTACTTGTAGGCGGCGTAGAGGAAGACACATGCGACCCAGGCCAAAGCTGTGATTATTGGCTGAATGACGGAGTAGACGATCGTAATGCAAAGGATGAGGCACGTTCGGGGCCAAACGATCGCCCACGGGATGCCGGCCATTGTGTACTAGATGAAGGCATCAGTCGGGATGCCCAGAAGAGCCAACACGACAACTCACTGTGGTCTGGTACCACTTTCGAGGAGTGTTGCCCCCCAAGATCGGTCGTAGGTAGTACATGACGACAGGGACCAAGCGAGCTAAAGTTTTGGCCGCTGAGGAGAAGGTGGCGGTGAGAATATAAGTGAGAAAAAAGATCGAGGCGCCGGGCAGTCCCTCGGCGAGAAGAGTCGGGACAGACGCGGCCGTTTGAGCCAGATTTCCGAGGGCGTTAATAAGGCCGGAAGATAGGGTGACGATCAAGAAGCCGTGAATGACCTGGAACAGCCAGTAGCGCGAAAACAGCTTGAGCTCGATGTCGCTCTTTCGAATTTCGCCTTGAAGTTGGATCATTAGGCGAAGCACGATGGGAAGAAGTATAAAGAGCAGGGCCAGCAAAGCGGGCGGCAAGACACCCTTGATGATAGCGAGAGCGGGACTAGTGGTCAATATGGAGTTTTCAACACCCGTTGTGCCCGGTGACTCACGAAGGCAGTTCACATATCCAGGCCAAGAAAGGAGCGGTATCGCAAAGCGTGTCAACGTTGGAGACGATACCGACAAAGGCGACGGGGATAGCCCAGACAATGATGAGACCGATAGTGAGCGACCATGACACGATGTTTCGGATCTTGCGCTGATAAGGGCTTATCGAGAGGTTGGTCCATTCGACGTCCTCTGGAATGATTTCAATACTCGAATCAACCAGTCGCAGCTTCTTGTCGGTAGAGGAGATCAGTCGGGCAAAGGCATGAGCGTCTGCCTGGGAGGTGAATCGCAAGAAAGCAGTGTTGGTCGGCGGGTAGGCCGAGGGGTCCTGCCGAAGTTGCTCCAGCTGCTCATTATGCTCGCGAATGTAGGCTGGAGACGACTCAAGGGTCATCTTTTGACCAACGAGACCGAGGAATCCCTGCTTCCAGGTGGGTCGTTTCTTTGCGAGCACAAATCGGTCGACGAGGTGATCAGACGATTCGGAGTCATATTGGCCTGACACGTCAGCCCGACTACTCGCCAAGATACATTGCCTGCACTGACCGTTCTTCTCCGGAGTCTTGCCCTTGCGGTAGTTTTTGTTGGCAAGTTTGATCATTTTTCCGATCCCGCCCTCCAGCTGCCCGCATTCCGCATCCCTCTCCTCCCATACCTCCTCGACATCCTGGATCTTGCGAGGCATCCAAATTTGTTGGATCGAGCCTTCTGCGTCAGTGTCAACATTGGCGACGGCAGTGCCGTCCGTGACGTTGGATGCTCGCGGTGGAGCATGGCCGGTCAGAGTCGCCACAGTGCCTCCGAGCTCCTTCAGGCCAGACGCGCTGTTGTAGGCATCAGGGATGTTGGTGATTGCGATAGTGCGGGTTCGGGCGAGTGATAAGTGTTGAGGCGATGTGAGCCATTCCTGACGAATCCGAACAAAGTGGTTGAACTCGCGCCAGAGGAGGTACATCGTCCAGTTGATCAAGAGCAAAGCGACGAGACAGTGCGCGACGTGCCGGACCTGGTGTTCGGGCGCGACATTGCCAAACGTGAACATGTTGAGCCCATTCTGACCGGCATTGGGCGAGGCGGCACTAGAGGTATTAGCGAAAAATCTGCGACTCCAACTGCGGATCAGGCCTCACGAAACAGGAATGAGGATCGCGAAAGTGAAGAAAAAGTACGGGGCGAGCATGTAAAGGCCGAAAATCTTGAGGTATCGAACGAAAAAGTAAGCGTCGGGACCGTTGGCAACCATGACTTCTTGGTCGGGAAGGCGGAATATAGTCTGGATAAACTTCAATGACCCATCGGGCAACAGAGGAGGCCTCTTGGCCACGGGTGCCTTTTCGGTTCGAGGTTGAAAGACTTCCCGGAGTCGCTTGAGTCCGTGCAAGCCGAGCCACAGGGCCCCGAGAGCACCGACCGCGATACCGGCAGTCACCAGAGCCGCGATAAAAGACCCAGTCGTTGCCGACTGGGTGTCGGCGTTGGTGTTGGACATGCTGAGTTGCGAGCGAGTTCGGGAAGTTCGGACGAAAGGGTGTTGGACGTGTTGCAGGCTACTGATTGGAGAAAAGTCAGCATCTATGTAAAGCTAGCCCGGAAACACGGGAAGGCGCGAGGGGGGGGGGGAGAAAGTTGTGTGCTCACTGAATCGGAGGTCTAGTTCTAGTCGGAATCCTCGCCGAAGGGTTGACCAAGTGGGCGACAGTGTATCGATCAAGTGATACTCATTCAAGGAGGAGTGAATGGGTGAGATGTATAAACAGTAGAGTAGTTAGCTACCGTACGGTAGCCGTGGCTGGCTAATGGGAAAGAGAGTGGTGTTTAGTTGATTTAGCGCCGGTTAGTTAAATAACTAAGTTATATTCTATGATGTCACAGGGTTTTCGTTTGTAGTTATTGACATTTCCATCGTCATGGCCCCTCCATTCTCACCTTTTCATCCCTTTTCCCTTTTTTCTTTCCCTGAAAACGGATCGGACACCCAATAATACTGTAGTTAATCTCGAAAGAACAAGCTCCCTCCCAACGGTAACTAACTTACCCCTGCTGATCTTGCGGGGATGACCATGCATGATAACGTCCCTGGAGGAATGACGACCGCCCAGCTTAGGTAAGTTAACTTACGGTAACTTACAGCTTCTCACGATCGAAATGCCGCAGCAGCCAACAAGTTAACTGGCTTGATTCGCTATCCGCACACCTCACACCTTGCATGCAGTCACCGGCCAGACAGATGCCGGTACCCGCAGGGTTGGGGGTACCTGACAAGTTATGATACCGTCTGTGACCTGTGACCGACTAAATAGATACCTTATGGGCCATGTTGGCATCCCACGGGAAAGAGAGATCTCCAGTCGGTGTCAATAGGATGTTACAAGAGAGGTGGACATTTGTTGTTGGGCTCGTCTCCAGCCCAAAGGCGAGTAGAGCTCGTACTGGTGCATAGAGTAGGTGTTAATCGGTAGCCAAAGTGTGCGGGGTCCCAAGTCTGCGCCTATCCTATCGATACTTCTTGACTTGACTTACTTAGGCACGAAGACGACCCAAACGAGGGTTCATGAACACACTTTTTCATACGTCATATAGAGTCCGATAAAAGTGTCGTTTACCTTCCGGTCTTCTCTGCCATCAAGCTGCCCTGCCTATGCTGTGACACACCACAGACCTACTATCGACCCGCCCTCGGCAACAGCGAGAACGGAGCTCTCTCCTGAGCTCGTACCTGTTTCATCGACGTTTTTCGCGCGTCGACCGAGACCCCAACGTTTTCGCTATCAAAGTTGTCCTTCGGCCGCACCTTGACGCCGACAGAATGAGCGCACCTGTACCCCCCTCTTCGGGCAAGGAAGAGGTGTCGGGCAACAGAAGAGTATCGACCGGTGACATGTTGGATGAGACTACAGCGATGGGTGAGCTACCCCTCCGTTCACCGCGTGCGACTCTGCTGACGCCGACAGTCAGCAGATCTCCTATGCCTCTGCAGGAACAAGTTTCGTCCGCCGTCGCAGCCGAGTCGACAGACGAGGACTTTAACCGCCGTATGCGCAACATGAGTCTGGTGCAAGAGCCTGCTCCGCCCCGACAACTACCTCAGCAACCCGTCAACTTTCCATCCTACACGATGTCATACGGAGGGTATCCGCAGACACCCGTCCAGCCAGTCTACTCGCGGATGCCTCCTGGATATCCCCACTTTCCCTCGCAGCAGGCGTTTTACGAACCTCCGGCACGCCCAGAATACCCGCTCGAGGCCGCTCACCATTCGTACGCTACCGCTCGTTCGAATCAATCGTCCTCTCCTTCGGCGTATTCAATGGCACCTCACCCTTCCACGACACCCCGTCCTTACGTCTGGGGCAGTCCGCCGATGAGTCCTGCCATCTCGACCGTGCCTTTCGGCGGGATGGGAGAGATGGCAGGGATGAATCGTGGTCATGGCGATGGGCACATGAGTGGTACAGCTTTCGACGATTACTTTCCTCATCACCAGATGATGATGTATGGCGGCAGCGGTCAACCTCCCGGGCAATGGGTCACTCCGGCGCCGTCGTCTCCGTATACCAATTATACACCTTTTCAGCACGTCGATGCCCCTCCCGCTTCGCCCTTGATGCCGCACGCCTTTCAGCACCGAGGCTCGTGGACCGGTCCACACCAGCGTCCACCATACGCAAGTGGACCAAATAGAATGTCTTGGAGCGGTCCGGCAGGCGGCGAGAATCAGCGGGAGCGGGAGCGAAAGGCGTATCATCCGCAGCCCCCAGCGAGACGGAGTGACTGGGTCATGTGGGTCGGCAACGTGTGAGTCGTTCGCTCGAGGTGCAACACCGTCAAAGCTGATGACTTTTAGGCCCAGCAACACATCACACGAGGAGCTTTGGCGCTACTTTAACTCGAACGCGCCAGATCTGCCTGGAGACGCCGAACGAGTCGAGTGGAATGGTCCCTCTTCGATCTTCCTGATTTCCCGCTCTCAGTGCGCATTCGTCAACCTCTCGTGTCAGACGGACCTCGACCGAGCGGTGCAATACTTTAATGGCAAGTCTCTACGACCGCACGACCCTAAATGCCCACGTATGGTATGTCGAGTCAGGCGCAAGGACGACGATTTGAAGGCCGGGGTCGGCGCCCAGCGTGGCACCGGCATGCATCGCGAATGGATCAAATCGCAGGGAGGTGTAGAGCCAAAGCTTCCACCTCCTGTCGACACTAGTCTCGTGCCGCCGCCGGCAGAGTCCGCTCTTGCTTCCGCCAAAAGCCACGAGCCGCCTTCGCCGGCCGTGCTCGAGCATCCGCCAGAGGGAGAAGGCAGACGTCGCGAGTCTATAGTCAATGCCAACGACGCCAAGCACCAATCTTCAGCGAGCATGGCCTCCACGAATTCAAGCTTCTTGGTCCGAAACTTTCCAAAGCGATACTTTATACTCAAAAGTCTGACAACTGTGAGTCTCGATGATGTCTGTGCAAGCTGACCCGACAGGTCGAGCTCGAAGACAGTGTTCACAGCGGGACCTGGAAGACCCAAAGGCACAACGAGCCAATCTTGGGCAAGTCTCATCGACCCCCAGCTATCCCTCGCTGACCTCGCAGACCAAGCTTTCCGCACCGCGCAAGAGGTGATCTTGGTATTCAGCGCCAACAAGTCGGGCGAGTTTTTCGGTTACGCAAAGATGGTCGAGCCCATCGACAAGGAAAAAGCCGCTGCCAAAGCCGCCCAGGCTCAGCGGCAAGGTCGCTTGGGGTCCCATTCGTCCGGCTCATTAGGCTCTGGGGGATCAGGCTCGATACCATTGGCCAAAACGACTCCTCAAACCGAGTCAATCACAGAGGAAGATGAAACCGAACCGGTACCTCAGCGACCGCAATGGTTACAGAGCCAATCTTCGCAGCGCTTTGCCGCCTCTTCACCGGGCCAGCTCACACCACGCGACATCGACAGCGACGCCGACGAGTTGGATCGTCAGCGCCGCGGCGAACGCAAGACCGAATCACCGCAACCCGTCGGCATGGGATCGCTCAACCCAAAATCCACTTCGTCCGCACCAGCCTTCTCGCAACGCGCGCAAACGCTCAGTCCTCACGCACATCCTGCCGGCCCCGCGACCGAGACAAAATCTTTCTTCGATCTACCGGTCCCTCAAGCGAGTCGCGGCGACGCGGCAGACAAGCAGGTGGCTCTCGGGGGCTCATCGCGGCCGGCCGACGTCGACGACGACGGTGTCCTGCGCAAAGACACTGCGCTCACCCCCGGAGAAAAGGCGCAAAGGGAGGAGCAACGACCCAGTCTTGTGCCCCTCCAAGACGGCTTTGCGCCGGATGACTGGGGCCAGGCATTCCGCATTGAATGGATTCGAGTCGGCAACTTGCCCTTTCATCGCATCCGACACCTGAGAAACCCATGGAACGCTGATCGAGAGATCAAGGTATCCCGAGATGGCACCGAGGTGGAGCCAAGTGAGTCCCTTCTGTTTGATCAACTCGCCTCGACCGGGCTGATACGACAGACACTGCGGCCACTTTATTGACAGAGTGGGATCGTATGGGCTTTGGCCCCAATTTTTCTGCTTTCCAAAATTAAACTTGATTCCTTCCTTCTCCCACTTGTACCCAGCATTCACGATACCCGGCATCATATACACGCGATGGCGTTTCATTTGTCCATTCATAGCTCGACTTTAGTGTACAGTACACGATTGATGCACTCTTGCAGCTTCTTCTTTCAGCGACGACTGTCGTCCTCACTTGGTACAACGTCGTAGCCGGCCCGCGCCTGAGCGCCGGCCGCTGGCACCGTAGCGGTCTCTTCCAGGTCCGGCTCGTTTGGCAGATGGATAGTTGCTGGTGGAGCAAAGCAGAGGGGTGCCAGTAGGCCATTGAAGACGAATGTTCCGTAGCTGATTGGGTCAGTGATATTTCACGTTCAGTGTTGGTCTGTACCCACACGAGCATGGCGAATCCGGCAACTTGCAACAGTGAAAATGGCCAGACCAGTCGCTCCCAGCCCAGGCCGAGACTGACAATCCAGATTCCTAGCGTCCGACAGGTGTCGATGGTGCTTCTCGTGGTTGCAGACACCCGGCTGGTGACGCTCAGGCCAAAGTAGTTGAAGCTTCCGATGCTGAGACAAATGGCGAAAGACAACCACATGACCGTCGGATTCGAGACGATTTGGTGCCAACCTCGTGGCATATCGAAGTAAGGCGACTTGTCGCGGAAGAAGAGGTGCAAGAAAGGCATGGCGAGCATGGTGGTGACGAGACCGAAAAAGCCTTCGAGCGTCACTGCAGCCTATGATACCCCTTAGTTCCGCCCTGTGCGACGTGCCGCACGGAACGACGTACCAGAGGCTCGACCCTGTATCGCGACATGATCTTCTCCTCGACGACCTACCGAAACATCAGTGGTTCCCACGATATGTCACCAGGGCGACGTACGTATTGGCATGCGGTGAAGTTTTGAGCAAAGAGAATGAGAATGACCCCAAGAGCCACCTTGGCCGCGTCGTCGTCGCTGCTCGCAATCCGCACAAGTTGCTCGATCGGCCCCTCGTTGAGAGTCTTTTTCACCAGACTGCCAGATAGCCCCACCAGACAGACACCGGTCGTGACGATGACGAGCGACATCCATTGATATAGCCAGAGATGACGACGTAGGAAGATGACCGACAGCACGCCAACCCAGAGCACGAGGGCCCCCCGTGACATCTGATAGATCGAGACCGGCGTCAAGATGAGACCAACGTTCATGAGGGTCGTACCACAGACTGTATGCTCAGCTCACCAACCTATCTAAAGGTAACTCACTGTCGAAGAAGGCTGGGAACCACATCCAGAGCATTCGCCAACCCTTCAACTCGTTGTCATCCTCGCCCACCACGTCATCGTCTTCCCTCGCATCTTCACCATCATGGTCGTCATGAGTACTGACGGCAAGGTATCGGTTTTCGTCTCGGGAACGAAGACCGACAGCATGAAGCATATGGACGAGCGTCGAGCTTTGTCCCTCCTTGCGTGGACGCGAGAGCTGTGACCAAAGCAGAGGCAAGCAACAAAGGAATTCCCCAACAAACATGCTGCACGCTCAGCGCATTGCTTGTCACAGCGGTGGAACCTACTTGAGCGTCTGCCATACCTGAAGAGGGTGAACGACATTCTTGGTTGGATATAGCAGTACTCACCGGTTGTTCAAAGTTCAGACGCACTTGATCCGGTCCACAGCCCTCGACACACTGCATGTCCTGGTACTTGGACCTGCGGCAAACGCGTCAGCCCGGTTCTTCACTCGGACCATCGCGACCTTACAAGAGGCTATTTGCGCAGCCGGTAAGAAACATGCCCACCACGAGGGTGGTCACACGGGACGACATGATCACCCCAGTCCTCTATCGTGCGGGGGCTCTATTGTGCGACTGTAATGGATAGTGTTGGCAATAGGGAGAAAAGCAAGACAGACAACTTCACTCGCGACCGATACGCGCCGCGATAAGCTGTGATTACGTCTTCTCGATATTGCCGTCGCCTGGTGAGGGCAATGCCGGATCGCTCAATGCCTTTGCACCGGTTCTTGGGCAAGCAGCCCGAACAATGATTCTACGCATGCATCTTTGGGACCCGTCTGTACCACCTATCGCCCGTGATCTGGATCCCAAGCTGTTCCCCCGAGTCCCTCTTGACTGATCAATGGGTGCTCCTCCTTCGCCTGCTCGAGCAAAGTGGACAAGCTGATATTACGAGCGATCGCATTCTATTCTGTCAGCCCCGATTGAGACAGCACACATCACTACACACTTTTAGACAACCCTGATAGTCCCGCCAATGCTGGCCACAAGCGATGTCGTATTCTTCGGCCTTGATTTGCGATCTTGTCTTTCCGCGCTTGTCGATGGACCGAATAGTCTGCGGCGTAGCATCATATACGGCTGTACTCTTGGTTTCAATCTCCATTGTCTCGTCCCCTGTCCCTACTAGCGATACACGTGGAGTACGCGAGCGAAAAGCGTGCGACCAGTTTGTGATGAGCGGTCTGCGATCTGTTTCCTCGGCTTTGCTGAGGGGCGATGCATCGCTGGACGAAGCCGTCGATGAAGATGGGGCGGCAAATGATTGAGCACTGACAGGGGGATCTCGAGCAAGATTAGACGAAGGCGCTTCGGCGAGTCGACCGTCTAAAGCGGGCTGCAGGTACCCCTCGAACCAAAGGTTGAAGCAAGAATCGTAACGGTGCTTCAGAGGGGTGCATTGCGGGTCCAGCGATCTGCACCGATCATCAACGAGATGTTCCGTTCGGGTCTCTGAGCAGAGGATATTTTATAGACTCACTCCATCCTGATGCCGAACTTCAAAGTTAACTGTGAAGACGCAAGCAAACAACCGGGAACCTGGATGCAGAAGCGCCAAATGCTTCCGGACATCAGTCATACTTGAAATCATGCATGTAGGGGGGAAGAGGGTATATATATGTGTGAGTATCTGTACTGCTGGAAAGGTTTAACTCGACCTGCGCTTGCCCTCTGCTCTACGCAACGGGTCGACCTTGTATCCCAATGATTCTGCTTCCTGCACAACCAGACGTGCTCGCGAATCCCTACTACTCTCGCATTTGTTGGCCAGTCGTTGGTATGCCTCGGCCGATGGTTTGAAGCCCTCCGATTTCGACTTTTCGAGGAAGAAGAATGCGTCTTCGTAGCTCGTCTGCGATAGACAACAGACGAGCATGTGGTGGTAAGTTGTCCCATTGGCAGCAACTCCAGCATCCGTCATCTCTTTCATCACGGTGTCGGCAAGCTTGCGATTGCTCGTCGAGGCGCATATAGAGAGGACTTGGTTGAAAGAATCCACATTGAGGGTGACATCGAGATCGACAGCGGCTATCTGAGTAGCGCGGACCCGTTGGATATCGCCGAGTTTCGCCGACGCCTCCAAAACGACATTCAATGCCGTGACATCGATGCGTTCACCTTTCACTTTGAGATCCTCCAAAGCCCAGAACGCTTGGTCGACAACCTCGGTCGATTTCAGAACCGCGACGATCGGTTGGGCGGTCGCGGACGTAGGTACGAGACTGGCGGCTCGGATCGTCGACAGGACTTGCAATGCCCGTGGCACCTGACCAGCATTCACGTACGCCTCCAACAAGGCTGCGAGATGATGCTCCTGTGGATCGATAGACAGGTCGGAAAAGGCTTCGAGCACTTGCGAAACCATCTCCGGTTTGCCCGCACGCGCGGCCACGTTCATGACGTTGACGAGTAGACCTTCGTCCGGCACAAGCTTGCGAGACGCGACCGTGCGTGACCATGCCCTCTCGACACCCGCAAACTGTTGGTCAGGCCAGGCCAGAGAGGTTCTTTTGGCACTCACAAAACACGTCTCGGCACTGGAGCGCAATATTCTTGACCAAGCCGCGAATGGCACTTCAAGACCCAACGTGGAGGAGGACTCGAATCGGTCGGCAAGGTCGAGCGCGAGTCGTGAAAGGCCGAGATCACAGCTCAATCGGATGGCATGCCCCGTTATGACGGTGGTGGGCGAGATTCGCCTGCTAAGCATCTCGGTCAAGATGGGCAATAAACCGTCAAGGTTGTTTTGTTGTATGGCGACATGACATAGACGCAAAAGAACCTGCTCAGATCCTCTGACGCCATGAGGTACCTCGCGCAAAAGGTAGGGAAGAGTGGCTGGATGGGTCTGGGTGAACTATGCCTTGTCAGTGCACTCCCGGGGCGGATCACTCACACGAAGTAGATGGTCGTAATCAGTCGGAGCCAGGTCAACTTTTCCACGAGCCGCGTCCTTGACCGCTGCATCGGCGACCTTCCACTCGAGCGAGCCGGTTGGGACGTTTAAAGCGGGTTCCGTCCCTTGCACGATATATCTACTTCGAAACCGGTGAAGTTGTGCCGCCAGCCTTAGCAGATCTCCGTATGCTGTACTTGATGGTCTCCGTCCATCCTGTTTGAGCCCGGCAAGCGTATCAAGCAGGGATGTTAGATCCAGTCTGGCGTCCGAAGCCTCATTCTCGGGCGGATCACGAGGAGGAAGGCGGAAGCCGGAAGCCTGGCGCGCTGCATCGTCAATAACGCTGCCCTCGTGCTGCATGAGAGAGCGTACGCACCAAAATTTGCTCGACTAGGGCCTGCGCCGCTCGTAGTTATGCTCCGACAAGAAGCATGCAAAGGGCAGCGCACCATGTCAAGGGAGGTTGCAGGCGATGAGTGTCGAGACGCCTACATTCCCAACTTTTGGTCAAGCAGAGCGGGGCCACAGAGACAGATGACGTGTCATTCCTGACCAGGTTCGAAGCACCGCAGTCATTGACGCCTCCTGCAGCGTTTGCCAGCATCCATCATCGTGACATCCCTTATAGTTTCAACTTCTGGCAGCGCTCTTGGGCCTCTTTCTCCTGAACCGTCTGCCATAGACCACATCCTTCTCCTTGCGAGGTACACGACCAAGACCAGCATCGCTTCAAGTCTGGCGTTCTATACCTCAAGACATCTCTGTCACCCACGAGCCAGTCTGGAGTTCGATTGCCGTAGTCTTTTCAGCGAATTCGTCACCCGACTCCACACCTTCACAGAAGGCGGGTCGGCTTCAGATATCGCGCTTGGACCAATGACCACCTCGACCGCATCACTCATTCCACCACCATCGCCCACACGCGCACGTTCCGTGTCGCAACCCATCCGCGAGGGCGTTGCTGCCGACTTTTCCACTTTTGCCGTGCCGCCTACCGATATGTCGAGCGCCAAACCTTCAAGGTCGACATACATGCGATCACACTCGTCTGGTGCCGTCCAAAGGAGCGCACCTTCAACTTTGAATGGCTCCACGCACGCGGCAAACGGCAAGGGTAGAGCAAGAAGTTCGAGCCTGATGACCGTGACCGAAGTCGGAGGCGACGAACCCGAGACAGTCGTGGACCGCATGGGTGTCGGTACAAACGAGAATGCCAATTGGGTCAATGCGCCTGGTGGGTACTTTGGGACAGCGCAGATGGCGGCTAACTTATGTACAGGCGCATGGATCATCCACCCCGTGCTCATCCTACTGGGTAAAGTCCTTGTAGGCGCGATCCCTGGCATGACGCAAGACCTGAGTTGGACGGTCACGAATCTGGGATACATGGCGGTAAGGCCGGGCCGGTTGGAGTGAAGCCACTGTAGAAGCCGCTGACTCTGGTAGGTTTCATTCCTGATGTTTCATCATGTCACTGGCGTGCCGTTTGAGCAATCGTGGGTTTGGTATATGTCTGTCTGGCGTGTGTCTTATCGTCTAAGGATGACTACGAGCGGCGCTTTCGATGATCTCACTCTCTGGGAGCAGATCGACTCGGGCGCTCAATACACACCGGCGAAGAAGTGGTTGACGAGCGTTCCCATCGGCTTGTATGTCGATCTACACGCTTGGACAGCTGCTGACGTCTCTTAGGTTCTTGATATCCACGCATTACACGAAGTATGACTGGCGACTGTTTGCTCTCAATTTTGCAGCTCTGGTCTTTGTGCTTTTCCCAAAACTTCCAGTTGTAAGTGTTTCCCCCCGCCGCGGGAGGGAGGGGGGGGGGGGGGGAAGGAGGAGGGGTGCAATCGCGACTGACCTGCCAGCTTCATCGGCTCCGGTTTCATGTGCTTCCCTCCTCTGTCAATGCAGAGGTCGCACCCACACCCATACCGTCGCGACCTGCTACACCGCCAAGGTCCCGATAGATGTGTTCGTACGTTGATGGATAATTGTGATCTTTATTTGTTTTTTCTACTCCTGCACCTCTCCGTTCTCTACTTTACGTGGCGGCATCGACCTGGGCATCGAGTTCCTCCTCGCCCTTCATGGGGTGAACGTCCTTGTTTGACGATCGGGTGTAGCCCTCGGAATCGTCCAAGACTTTGCCTCCACCAATCGTGTCCTTGAGGCCCTCGACCTCGTCTATGTATGTATAAGCTGGGTACTCGAATACCTCGAGGTCACCTACCTCGACCAATTTGGCCGGTCTCTTCGCTCTTGGCGGCAGCCTGGTCCTCCTTGTCGGCATTGACGTTGGACTCGTAGTCGACCAAATCACCCTGCTCAGCTCGGTTGTCGGTGGTGACGAAATCCTTGTCAGACATGTTGTATGGGTGTAAGCGTAAGTTTGTTGTTGTTTCGCTGTGGATGTTGGTGGTAAAGGGAAAGAGATGCGTGACGCTGTGTTTATCTACTGGGATTTATAGGTGCGAATGGACCAAGAGCGTCAGCCCCGACTCATCGATTGTGATGTCATTCATGACAAGTAGATATGCTGAAAGTTGACTAGGCTATGTCTACAAGAGAAGAGCACAAGATCGGTCGATGCTGAGCTGACGAGATCGAGATTTCCGGGAATCACCAAAAGAGACAGGAATGACGATCGCGATTCCCGAATATCGGCGATCTGATAACATGGTTCTGATCGAGTGAGTAAAACACGCTTATCGATCACGATGACGACAATTGCATGCAATTCAGGAGTGAGTGTACCAGTGAGTGCCGTGTTCTATCACAGCGTGCACCGGCAACATCGGAAGCATTGACAATTGCGATACTCGTACAAGTGGCATCCCGTCACGCAGTCCCGGGACAATCGGGAGCACCAACGATTACTGAGCTTTGCCATCATCGGCGTCCTTGGACTCGACGACCACGCCCTCCTCCTCCTTGGCGACATCGACGACTTCGTCTTCCTGCTTGCTGCTGGCAGCCTTTTCGATGCTTGCCGATGCAAGGCTGACACGTGGTGAATGGCGCAAGTCCGAGGGGTTTGTCTTTCGAAGAGGTCGCTGCAAGCGACGACGCGCGACCTGCGATCAGCACTGATGGCTACTCTCGCTCACTCACCATGACGGGGACAGAGGATTTCTGCACCAGATAGTGGGACGTCGAACCCAAGAGTATCCCCTTGAGTTTGCCCAAGCCTCGAGACCCTACGATGACCATCGTGGGCTCGAGAAAGTCGATCAAATCTAACTGTCAGCACCGTAGTATGCGTGGACTCTGACCCACCTAGCAACATGTGACGAGCGTTTTTCGCGTGAAGGAATTGACAGGTGACTGTAATGTTCAAGCGGGTCCGCTGCAGCAGACTCGTGACTTGTTTGGTCAAGAGGAGTGCCATCTGTTGCCTTTCCCGTTGAACCTTTACTTTCTGACCCTTGTCGGCGTCCGACCAGCTCTTGGGATCAACTGAGGCGTCAGCCAGTCGCGACTCCTTTGCCTCTTTGTCACCCACCCTTGTTTTCGTCTTCCTTGACGGAAATCAGAAACACCTCGTCTCCGTCTCGAGCCACCGTTCCAATCGCCCATTCGACTGCGTACTTGCTTTCTTCCGATAAATCACTCAATACGACGTAACGGTTCAGCCGCTTGTTGCTCTCTTCGAGCGAAGCATCCGGATCGCCGTGCGTGAGATTGATGGTGCACCGGTCTCGAGCATAACTCGGCCGGGACGTCTGCAGTTCCAGACCTGAATCGAGTGTTTTGCGTTTCTTTACCGGCGCCATAAAACTGCTCGGAAAGAGTGGTTCCGGAGGCACAACGACGTTGGGTCCTTCACCAAGCACGTCTTGCTCGACGTCCTCGCCATACTGGTCGAGTGGACCGTCCTCGTGCACCGTCGCTTGGTCGCCCTGATAGAATATCGCATTGGCCTCGGTATTTTGCGTCGTCTCGTCATCAAACTTGACCCCGCCGTCATCGTCAATGAGCGCCAATTCGTCGTCGTCGAGCTCGTCAAATTCGGTGTCGCTATCTTGATCGAGCTCCGGCTCGTCGTCGTCATCGTCGGTCCAAGCCGAAGTCTGCGGACGGAACGATCTCGTCGCGATCGATTCTCCGTCGCTTTCGCTAGCCGCGTCCTTTTCCAGAGCCCCGACCTCCGGACTGGTATCACGGGCCCTCTGCTTTTCTCGATTACGGCGGGCGCGGAAAAAGGGACTTGGCGCTCTCCCTTTGCTCGATGATGATCCGCCGACGGGTTTCGATTTTTGCACCAACGACTTGTCGTTGCTCTTGGCGGGAGACACTGGGCTGGTGATGCCGGCTCCTTTCAATCCGATGGCCGCCAAAGCCCCGCCCGTGCTGTCGGACCCAGCACGTCCTTTTCGCCCCCGAGACATTGCGCCCAGTATGAGGTTGGAAGCCTGATCGTCGTTTGGGTCGGTTGGAGAGATGGGCGAGGATGGGTCAATGAGAGAGGTCGAGGAAGAATCCGAGTCGCCGTCGTCGGCGACGGTAGAGAATTGGGTCAGCGAGACATTTCTCGACAAATCACAATTGCTCTCGTCATCTCCCCCTCCGTTGATCGTGGCCGCCGCTGGCACACCATCGTTGCGGACCCCGGTGTCGATAGTGATGCGCCTCTTTTCCTCCTCCTTGCTGCTCTTTTTGCCCATACCTAGCGCATTCCTACCCCAGCGCTTCAACGAGGAAGATGCGCTCGACATCTTTTCGGGAGAAGCGTCGGGTGCGGCTTGGGTTTTACCACGAACTACGCGGGGGGAGACAATTCTACGGAGACTGTTGTCGCTTACCTACAGAATCAGCCTGCAACCTCTGATATGCAACTCACCTCGTCCTTGCCTGCATTCCCCGAAAATACTTTGAGCCGGGACACGCGGTCCGGCAAAGAGACAGGCAAGGAGAAGGAGCGGTCGAGCGGCGCCATTTGGTACAGCGAATGTGGGCCGATAGAACGTGGGTTGTCACGGAGGTAGGTGTGTGTTGATGAGATGAATCGTCACGGACAAAGTGATGTGCAGTCGACAGAGACGCCAAGGTTGAAGGAAGGAGCGATAAAGTCAGCAAAGTCTTGGCGTTTAGAGGGTGGTGGAGGGCGGGGCCATGGCGACCCAAGTCTGACGAGAGTTGTGAGAGAGGTATGGTCTTTGGACGAGGTGGAAATGATAGTCGACAAGTCGACTCATTGAGATGTGTCAACCCCTTGATCACTCTACGGGAACTTGGAATAGCGATGCCAAAGGACCACCCATCCTTTGAAATGAAGGGAGACCAGACATCTCTCCCCCAAATGGTGTACCAGTTATACAAGACTGCTTGAGCCTCTCGTCATCGCTGAAGCAATGGGTGGGATTGTCGAATAGGAGGATGCGGGAATCGCAATAAGCCATAGACGATTCGGATGAAGGGGGGACAGCCAGGCAGATGATCTCGATAATGATCTACTCACCGTAATCCGCAGCACGCGCTACATTGTTGCCGTGTTTCTGCACAATCAGCGACATTAAAGGGGGACAGGGCATGTCTCGAACGACTCGTCAAGTCGCTGGCGAGCTCTGTTTTGACCGGTCCGAGTGCGTGGACCGGGAGCGATCCGCAACTCACCGAAAGCGCATACTTGGCCGTCTTTTCGCTGATACCCAGTCCCTTCAATTGTTCCACCAGATCACTCTTCGGCTCAGTCGACATGACACGGACCTAAACTACTTGACAATAGGTATACAACGGTGTTGGAAGGTATCAGAATGAGTGCTCGGCTGGCTACCCGCCATAGTTGCGTCGTCGCTCGGTCCGGTTAATCGCGCGTCAGGTACTACAGTTACGGCACGGATGTGGACGCATCTCAAAGCGTACAACATCGGTTTTCATCTCATGTACATGTACAACCACCCTATCCCGCTCAGGCCTTCATGGCGACCAGTGCGCCGTCAAGATCGGCCATGAGATCTTCGACATCCTCCAACCCTACGGAAACTCTGACCAAATTTGGGGTGATTCCCAGCTCGAGCTTGACCTGCTCGGGCAGTTCTGCGTGCGTCATGCTCCCCGGTACTTCCAGCAACGACTCTACGCCCCCAAGGCTGACGGCGAGCACGTTGAGTCGGAGGGCGTCGACGAATTTAGCTGTCTGCTCGGCATCCGCGTCCTTGAGCTTGAAATTGATTACACCGCCGAAAGGGATCCCCAGAGTCCTGACAGCGTCGAGCGAGTTTGGATCGAGTATCGTCTCGCCCGGTTGGAACGGAAACGTCCAGCCCAGAAAGCGAAGCTCACGCTTGGCGTTCTCCGAGATCAATTGTTCGACCATGTGGAACGCCGGGTCGGTCTGGAGTCCGGGATATCGCACCTGGTCGACATCGTCTCTCGAGTGCAGCCACGCGGCAAGTCGAAGCGCGTTCAATCCGTGTCGGATCATTCGCACGCTGAGCGTCTTGATGGATCGAATCATCAAGTGACAGTCTCGGGGAGAGGCAGTGCCACCGAGCGAATTCTGCAGGAATCGTAGACCTTGTATGATGTTGGGATGTCGTTGTATGCCTCGCTCCGAGGCTATCAGGGCTCCCATAATGATGTCGGTATGACCGCCAGAGTACTTGGTCAGCGACGAAAGAACGACATCCGCAAGGGGCTCGAAATGCGACTTGATCGGTACCAGCGGGTTAAAGTAGAACGACGAGAGGAACGTCGTGTCGACGAGGAGCAGAGGGGGATGAGGTAGCGTGTCGATGATTTGGCGAATGAGGGGGATCGGAGGGACGAGGAGTAGCGGGTTGGTGGGACATTCGAGCCAGACAATCTGCCCGTCAGCACAAGTAGACATAGTAACTTGCCTTGGTGTCGGGCCGCAGGGCCTGACGGATGCCTGCCTCGCCGGCCTGCTCAAAGTTGAGAAAGGTGGTCTCCACCCCCAGCGGCTTGACCGTCCTCGACAACATCCTAGCGGTCCCGCCATAGACGTCATTGACGGCGAGAATGTGTCCACCTCCATGGCCGTTGCCGTCGGCGCCCCCAGCTCCACCCTCGTGCGTTGCGAGAGCCGCCCAATGGCAGATGGCTGACGTGCAAGCCGAGCCCGAGGCAAAGACGACGGCGTCGCCGCCCGAGATGTCTTTGTGAGAGCAGTCTGACGTGTGGCTCGATGGGCAAGTCTCGAGCGATGTCAAAAGGCTCTCCAGCTCCGTGCGAGTGGGGTTGCCGCTTCGTCCGTACTCGTAGCCCTAGATGATACTCAGTAGTCTGTCAGATCTGCGCGAGCGATTGGCTTACTGTCGTCTCGTCAAGCCCTTTGAAACGGAACGTGGTCGAGACGGTCAGGTTGGGCGCCAGGGCACCCGTGACTGGGTCGGGTTCGGAACCGACGTGTATAGCACGAGTACTATACCCATCATTGTGCTCGTGAGGATTCGATTTAACCATGCTGCAGGTAGCGCTGATCGAAATGATGAGTTCTTCCAAGAATGCATGATGTCAAAAGGACGAGGGAGGCATGACGCCATAGAACAATAGAACATCACTCAACGTGCCGCTTGTCTCACAACCGGAGCTTCTACAACAACATAGCCGATGACCGCCCGTCATGTTGTGTACGATCGTCGAGTCGCAGGCGTATGCTAAATTCACTACTATTAGGTACACCGGGATGGAGGGCATAAAGCGTGATGGAGGAGGAATGGGAGAAGGGGAGGAGGGCGGCGTTGTGACAGAGTAAACGCGGACTATGCCCTTATGCCCTTGCACCCCGTTGTTCACCGTTGACCGGCGCTTTTCTTGACCAGCCGCTTCTTCTCCGACTTGGGCATCTTTTTCTGCCGCTGATCCCGCTTCGCTTCCTTGACGGCCTTTTTTCGCTCCTATGGGGCGTCAGTCGTCATACACCAACGGGGCCCACCTTCTTGGCCTCCTTGTCCTCGTTACGAAAACCTCGCGGTCGGTCCCTTGCATCCTCTTCCTGAGCCTCGTCCTCATTGCTGTCGTCGCTCGAACCTACACTCTCCTCGACGGCGGCGGGCTCGGGTCTCGGCTGAGCCCCCTCTAGCCCGGTCAGGGTCGAATAGATGAGCTCGTCGCCACGACCCGAGGTAACCAGTTCCGCGTCTCGTTCTGGATCATACACCTCCCTCAGCGTCCTGGGGATAAAAGACGACATAAACACCGCGTCATCCGTCTCATCGTGCTCTTCTTGCAGTCTGGCGGCCAGTACCGCGCCCAGCCGTACCTCCCCCCCGGAACCTAGCTCGTCGGCGGGCTCGATGCCCACCGACTCGCCGACGATAAACTCCCACGTCCGCCGATGACCCAGTGTCTGGACCTCGCCTCTCCGACCAAAATACTCTTCGACGTTGCGGATATCAGTCCGTAGAAAATCAAACGTCTTGGGATGATCGTGTTCGACAGATTGCGAGACATCAATAATGTACAGATGCGCATCGTGATATCTTGGCGTCAACAAAGCCAATAGACCCTCCACTCACAGGATGTTGTACTCGGACAGATCCCCATGGACAAGCCGGCATTGCTGGTACATGCGACGCATGGCGACCAGCAACTCGATGTACAGACCCTGCAGCTCGCCATCTGGTATCTGTGCGTCCTTCAGACGGGGCGAAGCACTGAGAGTGAGCGCCACCCCTGGCTCAGGTCGTAGCTCACGTGTCGTTCGTGCCGAGGAATTCCATGACTAGGACGTTTTCTTTGCCTTCAATGACACGAGGTGCTCGGACCCCAGATTGCTCCAACCTCCGCAAGTTCCGCAACTCTTTCTCCGCCCACACTCGAACCATCTTGCGCGCATTCCTCGACGACGAGTATTCTCCCTTGAAACGATGTTCCCCGACGATATACGCCTGACGAGCTCGAAAGCTGAGGATGGACGTTCGATAAATCTTGACCGCGAGTGCTTTGCGATCTCCTACAGAAGGAGGCGGATGATCCGACACAAGAGCGTGGTAGACATTGGCCTGTCAAAGTCAGCTGTATCCCACCGCCTAACAGAGGAGAGGGGTTTCCACCGCTCAATCACTCACCTCTTTACCGGTGCTGACGCACCGCTCAATCTGCCCTACTACACCGCGATTGACGAGACCAGACAAGACGAGACGAGTCCGCGGATCCAATACCTGCTCCTGAGTGGCCCGGTCGCTTTTATCCTTCGTTGAGCGTATCACGGCCTTGGGATTCAGCGCCACACCTTGTGATCTGGAGCTGTTGTTGCGGTTTCGAGCGGGCAGCGGAGCCCGGGACTGCACAGCTGGCTTCTGGTCGAGACGGCTCGTTGATGTATCAGCGGTTGAAGACTCGGCAGTGTGTTGTTGTCGCAGGCGATTGTACTGCTTGGTGAAATCTGCTCATTAGCCAGAGCACTTCGTTCCGCAACCCAATGCCTCACCCCCGTTTGCCAGTTCCCAATCCTCGTCGTCGACCTCCCACTCTGTATCATCAGAGCTGTCTTCCTGCCGCGGACCAGAGCGGCGCTCGTCCAGATACGAGAACTCTTCGAGTCGCGCCGTAGTCTCATCGAGTGGTTCACCGGTTCCGAACGTGTTCCCGTCACTCTCGACTTCTTCTTCGATGCTGGATCCACTGTCTGCAGAAGACACCTCATCCGCATCTGCGCCCAGATTTGCACTCGATGGAGTTGATTCCTCATCGATGTAATGACGAGTTCCACTGCGGAACGAGTTGTTTGCCTCGGCCATTATCCACCTATCTACGCGATGGCGAGCGACAAGTGTAGGTAGGTAGCAAATTTCCTGCATTCTTTGAGCACTTTGGGGGCTCCACGTCACGTGGACATTCATGCTAGAGCAACAGTGACGTCATGGATTTAGTCTCGTCCAGTAAGTTAACTTACGGTACCGTAAGTTGAACGTCGCGCCGCCAATCCCGCTCTTCTTAGCTTTCACCCACTCACCCTCATCATCAACAATTGACTGAAATCATGTCCCCATTGCCCGAAATTCTGTTTGATGTGGCTAGAAACCCGGTGCTCGCCGGTGAGCTTGCAGGTCCGTTCCAGGTGTACCTCGGCTCACCCGCTAGTGGGTCTGCCGATCGGACTTGGTGCCATCAGCGGCATCATCACTGGGAAGACCTCGAGGAGCAACTGGTTCACGGCGAGTGTCAACATGGTTAGGACAGTATGCAGTACTGATGAGTGGATAGACCATGTCGCCTCCTCCTGGCAATCCCCCTCGACAAGTCTTTGGGCCCGTGAGTCTGCCCGAAGCCGACAGCGCTTCATTTTCGAGATGCTGAACTCTATCCTCGCAGGTGTGGACCATTCTATACGGCCTGATGGGATATGCCTCGCACCTAGCTGTGCGCTCGTTCGACTCGGCACTTACTCCTCAGGGAACGTGAGCGCATGCCCTTCGACCAGCCAGATCAGACCCCGCGTTCTGACCATTACCTAGAGCGCAAGCCGACCAGGCTCTCCAGCTGTACTACGTTCAACTTGCGTTGAACATGCTGTGGACACCGCTCTTCTTCGGTGGTATGTACCAATCATCTCACAATGCACCCTAGTTCTGGGGGCTAACGAGCAGCCAAGCAAAAGGAGGCGGCTTTAGGTAACATCTTGGCCCTGACCGGAACGGTCGCAGCAATGACGGTGAGTTGATCTACCCTCGCATCCACGCCACCCTTAGCTGTTCAGCTGACTCCCAGGTGAAAATGCACGGTCTCAACACACCATTCAGCACCACCTGGTTCTTGGGTCCATACTGTGCTTGGCTCGCCTACGGTTGGTGTACCGCATGGCCCTGTTTGTGCGCGAGTTGACGGACCTGCAGCTACCTACCTGAATGCCGGATTTGTATGGTACAACCGGTCAGCCGACTCAGACAGCCTCCGAAGCGAAAGCTCACCATTCACAGGGACCGATCTGGTTAAGCGTACCTAAGCAAGCCAGCAACGCAAACGGGATCGAGTGTTTCTGCAAGGCGGGTACCTGAATATGTACAACTTATGGAACTATGATGGCTTGTACTTCTTGGCTTCGTCCTGATCCTCGGCAAGCGGCCCATCCTCGTGCCGTCTTTTCGCTCTTGATGTCTCCAGCTTGGCTTCCCGCTGCTTGTTCTTGCTCTCCACGATCGCTCTAAACGCATCTTGAGGGTTACCACCAGACCCAGCAGATGATGCGATCGCTTCGGTAACTGGCCTCGAACGACCTTTGCCCAAGACCTTGCCGCCTCGTTTGGTAGTCCTCGGCGCAAACGATAACGAGGAAGGAGTCGAGGCAGATTCCTTCGAGGTTTCTGGAGCAGCTGATTTTCGGCCGGCGTCTACCCGACGACCGTGCTCGCTGATCTCGATCGCAGCGCCTTCGAACTCGAACGGCTCGGAGCGCAACAACAATTTGCCCACGTCCTGCAACTTCAGCTTCCACTCGACGATAGCAACGAGACAACACTCACCGCCGCCGAGTCTAGCTCTGCCAGAGCATGCCTGCTCTTTACAAACACCTCCAATCTTCGTACCGGCACCAATTTCTCCAGGGCTTGCTGTAAAAGGGCTTCTTGTGTGCCCTCTGGGAGGTTGCCGAGACGCACCATGCGAGCCCTTTTGTCCTTGAACGCCGCGTCACTGGAATCTCAGTCAACGACATGGTCCCTTTCATGAGGTAGCTCAACATAGCACTTACCTGACAGCCTTCTTGTTGGCATGGTTGCGATCATTCGGTTCCACTTTGAGGAAGCGCCCCTTGTGTGATGTGCCATGTAGCTTCAGAGCGTGCTGTGCGTCCGACTGATAATAAGCGATCATGTATGGCTCGATATTGTCGGAACACTCACCTCGGACGACATGGTGACAAATGCGAATCCCTTGCAAACCCTTTGCACTGGATCCCAGCCCAATTTGACGCTTTGTACCGAACCGTGCTGCAGCGTCAGCACCGACCCCAGAGTCTTGAGGTGCTAGATCTTGTCACCGCGTTACTCACGCCCTTGAAAAGGTCCAAAACTTCTTGCTCGGTAGATTTCGCGTTGAGACCGCCAATGAAGACAACAAAGTCCTGAGCATCGGTCCGCTTGGCCTTGGCAGAGGGATCGGAGATCAAGACTTTCATGCCAAACTGTGCCTCGCCGTCCGGCTTGAATCCATCCAGTACTCGGGCAGCTTCTGCAGAGGACTTTTCAGTCAGCGACATCAGACATGAGGCCGCTCACAGGACTGTCCATCGTGATGTAACAGAATCGACGATTATCAGCATATTTGCGGCTTGGCCATCGTGTTTGCAATATGGTGCCGTACTGCAAGGCTGTCAGATGCATTGCGATGCGCTGACTCACGTGCGAGAAGAGCCTTCTGATAGCGGCGTCGTCAATGTCTCGTGCAAAGTTGGTTATGAATAGGGTGGATCGCCAAAGCATCGTCACGGATATCTCGTGACTGTCCAGCTTTCGCCGATCCTTCGCCAAGGCCGCGGGGACAGCGTCGGCGCTCTTGAATTCGAGCAATGCTGCGTTGAGTGGCCATGCGTCGTCGCAAAGGATAGTGACCTCTCTGAGCTCGCCGCACTGAGCAGATCGTTTCAGCTCCGATTGTGGTCAAATGGAAAAAGGAGACACTTGCAGACTCAAAAAAGGACTTGACAAGATCCTGATGAGTCGTCTTGGCGAGACCCCCAATAAGTACCGTCGTGTGCTCTCGATCGCTACACATGAGCGGTCTGTCGCCTCGACAAAGTGTGACCTCACCGTCTAATCTGATTATCCGGCTCTTTCCCACTGTGCTGAGGCTCGCGAGACGAGTCGATTTGCGGCTCTTGTTTCGGCGTCTCTGCGGTACGAGCTTCGTCAGAAGCCGCTGGTGCACCCGAGTAGGTCACATGGTCGGCCTGAGCAGCTTGTGCCTGCGCGGCCTTTTCCCGTCTTCGAGCCAACTTTTCCGCCTCCTTCTCGACTCTCCTCTGACTCTGCACAATCGTCTCGACGTTCCCGTGCACCTGTTCAAATCGGGCGAAAGCCTCGTAGACCGCCTCTGGCCAATCGAGATCGGATCGTTGGATGGCAGCTAGGTAGACCTGCCGCGCAGTATTCATTGCCCCTCGTCGCCTGCGGCTTCAGCATTACATTTGAGAGCGCCGAGACTTACGCTTCTATACTTGCTCTCAATGCTGTCATCTGATAAGACGTAGTCCTCGAACGCAAAGGCTTATCTACCAAGGCCAATGCTTGCTGTAAGATTTCGGGACTTTGCGTTTCAGCCTGTCCATCAGCATCGCTGAGCGATTCTTCGTACGTACCCATTCGAGTAGGAACTTTTCGAGCCTCAAGGAAGCGTCCCCTGCCTTGTTGACCTGGTCCAATAGTTCGAAGCCTTGGGATGCCGTCGTCAACACCGGATGGACCGCATCTACAAGAATCAGAGGTGGATCTGAAAATACTGCCTACCTTCCCCTTGTTGATCTCGTCTGAATGACCTCGCTTGCATGGAGGCCTTCGTGACAAACAGCTCCATGAATTCAGTCGAATCGCCTTCGGTCAGGAAGCCGAGCGCGAATGCCCTCTCAAAGACGGTCTCCAGCTCTTCGGAAGAGCTGGCAACGCTTTCCTGAAAGAGTCAGCCAGATTGATCGCTGCAAGCTAGCTTCACAGACCATGACAATTGACAAGGAACACCATGCAGACGGCACGCCCGGGCAAGCTCGGACAGCTCGGCGGGCCACCGATAACGACTCTTCGATGGAGTGTTCGGCCCTGGCCCAATTCGTGTAGCGATTCCATATCGACCCCTCGCCTGCCTTTAAGAGGCGTCCCATCTGCTCATCTGTAGAATGTTGAGCAGCGCGAGCATATGCTGCGATGGTTCGCTCAAACACGGCGGTCGTAAGGGCGATATCGAAGACTGGGCCTGACTGCGCCCCGGCTCTCTTGGCCTTAGGGTCCATCTCCCATGCGATGTATGACATGTAGAGGGGGAGCTGGCCGTCGAGGTCCGCCATTGACTTGAATCAGTCAAGGTTCAGTCCTGATTTCACTTACCAATTGCTGCTCGAAATCCTCGCGAGTTGCTCCGTGCCTTCGTTCGGAGCTCAGCTTGCTTTTGGCGCCTTGAGCGGTTGCGGTGGCCTCCACCATTCGCTTCTCGTATTCATCCGGGCAGAAGTGGGTACAGAATGTTGAATACTCGGAGGCTGTAGTGTCGAGATCGATATGAGGTGTACGAAGACGCTCTAGGTACGTCGTATGTAGCTGTGCAAGCTGTGCGTCTCTGCGCTATCAGCGAGGCCATTGACAAAGCCACATACCTAGCCTCGTCCTGTAAACCCGACAATCGGCCTTGTTCCCAATCTCTCATCACGGTCCAGATCCGTTGGCTCTCAGCCAGTAGTCCTATACTTCGGCCATAAACGTCCTGCAACATACCCCTCACGACCTCATCCGTCAGAAAATCCGCGAGCTCTGACTTCAAGTCTCCAGCGGCGCCGTCTGCAGCGGCTGAGACGAACAGCGCATGCTGTGTGAGGAGTTCGGCGGCTCGTATCAGCATGATGATACTCTCTCAAACTCACAGATATAATCGTTTTCGGCGGTGTGGAAGCATTCGGCAGTCTGTAGGAAGGATTCCAATGACTGCGGCGAGGCCGACATCTTTTTCATGCAGCTTTCCCATTCGTCTACAAGGTCAGTCAGCGACTAGATGTAGACGTGGGGTTGATCGTAACGTACCTGCTGTAAGCATGATCATGGTCGCCAGAGTGTTGACGGCCTCGAATAATTCGTCCAGCATCGGTAACGTTTTGAGGATATCCACTTGACGACGACGGAGATGTGTGTCCATCGGCCTGTCTTCTAGCTCGACCATGATTTCGCTGAGGGCTTGAAGCCTTGCTCCAGCTTCATCTTGGCCACTCGATGAGCTCGATGAGCGTTCGTCTTCACCTGCCACCATGTCGTCAGCGAGGCCCGTCACGAGACTGCTATAACGATGTGTTGCGGAAGCACTCCTCGCGCGTCTTGAATTCCTACTGGCGCACGTGGCGTGGCGTGTTAGGGTTTCTCCGTCATTTCCCATCCGCGTTCGTTCCCATTGTCTACCCGTACCGTCATCCCTATTCACTCGACTGCTTCGACCCGATTCCGATCCCCTGGCATGGTCGCCATTACAGCAAGAGCAGCGTGAACGTCCGTCAGACGACTCGTAGATCCGCAGCTTGGATCTCACCTGCCTTTTCGACGCGTCTCACAGCGAGCGCTTCCTGAACTCTTCTGACGCCGAAGTTCCCGCCCATCATCGTTGTCACTCGAGGCGCGATATAAGCTGGACGGCTAGCACCGCTCGATGTCAGGAAAATGAACGTCACCCTCCGCTCTTTCGACATGGTCGCCAAAGTGATGCACCCGATACTCGATTGGACGGCGACCCCGACGTCTCACGGGAATGGCGCCGTCTTATCTCTTCTAACCTTCGTAAGAGTTTTGGGGACCAATTGCGCGCATGTTGTGGTTCTGATTATCGACACAGATAGCCTTCGTGTGTCGGCTCGCCGCCTTGGCTTTGGCTATACCCTTCCTACTGTGTATAGGGCTTGACATAATCGCGTACGGTAAGTTCCGCTTGTCGCCCTCAGACCCCACTCGCTGTGCTGACAATGCAAGCGATTGCCCGGACCCTGCATCTATCCATGTCGCAGACTCGCATACCTCGGTCACCTCCAGATCCTACACCCCGGGGCCTCGCTTTCGATAGAGACTCAGCTCATTCTCGTGAAACCCCATGCCACTCCACATCATCGGACCCCGCCCCGTCGCGTGATGCCCTTCTACTGCATGTCGATGCGCCCGATATCGACACATCTGGACCTATTCTTTCGCCCAAATCGATCGATGCGGCCACCAGCTCGGTGGACTCGTCGTCGACGTCGCTATCCGACTATTCGTCATCGTCCTCAACTACCGCTAGTGATGGCCCCGTCTCTCATTTCAACAAACGATTTCCGCCGGGGCCAAAGCAGCGGATCGGCAAGCGAGCCGCTCAGCCTGATTTGCAGTGACAAGGGACCTTGCTCATCCGACGACTACGTCTTGTATATGCCAGTTGTACATGTAGCCTTCGTGACCTGATTCGCACGTCGTAGCATTCCGACGGGCTGCTGCCGTCCCGAGATGAGCAAGAGAAGCACAATACACTGAACTCAGCTGGGCAAGGAGTCTCGCCGAGGACACAGACATCTTACTACTATCACTTGGTTCATTGGTAAGGAGAACATTTGTAAAGGCCGGATATCAGCATGGAGGCCCATCTAGCCGTTGAATCACCCCTGTACTACTCATCTGCGGCTGACCGTATCAAGCTCTGGGTGCATGCCCATTTGTAACTGTAAGGTCGACGGAGCTTGTAAAGGTGTCGCTTGACCATAACGACCAACCGTCAGGGCCAACAAAATTTGCGATCAAGGGGTGACCTCAGTGCAGACTTTCTCAGAGATACTCAGAGATACCCTTAAGTGCAACGTAATTTCCTTCTCGAAGGATCACATTGCACAACCACATAAGTTCTGATCACGCCTGGTCCTTGTCTGGCAAGACGAGTCTAAGACACGTGTAAGCAATTGTCCAGGCAGCGAAGGTCACTCATACACTTGTCTGATGTTCGACTCAGAACGGATTGCTCAGCTCAAGCAAGCCTGTGGGCGAGGTTTGGTGGACTTATCAATCAGGCGAGAGATATTGCGGACGAACGTCCAAGACTAATCGAGAGAAAGCAATCACTACTTCAATCACTCGAGTGGACAATTTGTGAAGTGTCAGGATTCGTCCCTGGCTGGCAAGATCGAGTTCCAGAGACGTGTGCAGCTGCAACGGTTTACTTGAGCTGGACTTACTGGGGCTGGAATGTAACTGGTGAACTTGTAGGATGGTTGGACAAGCAGGTACTGCTAGGACTGAGCTAGCCTGTGGGCAAGAAGGTTGACGTGATGAATCAGGTGATAGCTACTAAGGACAAATATCCATCTAAAACTAGTTGAGAGTAGCAAAGACTAGTCAAAGCTATGGACTAGAAGGCTTGTACCAAAGACTTGATTTATCGATCCTTAAAGACAGAGAAAAGCAACATTAAGAACCGAGATCCTCCTTTTATACCTTTCTAGCCAGAATGATGGGACGTCCTACTGAGTGAGAGAGAGCGTTCTCAGCGAGGAATGCAGTTATACGGCAGGGACTGATCTACACCTGACAACAAAGGCCAAATTGGCGAAGTGTCTGCCAGATGATGGTAGTAAGTAGGGCCTCATGTCCTGCGAGACTTGTTGATGCATATCAGTGTACCACAAGATATCTGCGTCAGATAGAAGCTGTGCCTAATGATCACGAGGCAGGGAGACTGCAGCCAGGTGCAATAATTGTATACCATGATTAGCATCTGATTATTGTATAGACTGTCCAGAGGGTAAGTGTCGATACATCACAACAATGAGCCCAGCAAGGTGTGAGGAGTTGTGGCGGAATCTTGTTGGCCTTAAAACTCGTCCTTTGTACGGATTGTTTTTGGACACCGTTGGTCCTGCCTATCGATCTTTTCTGACTGTCTCCGTCCACGCTTTTGCTTATTCACTCATCTCATGTGGAGTCAACCTTTTGGTCTGAGAGGTGGGTGACATATTCCCATGATCATTGTCCGCGGCTTCAAGCCGTCACGTCACGTCACCATGATCGACAGCCTCGTCAGGCAGCAGATGCTCTCTCAACCATAATCTGCGCCGGAAGTTCTCATGCAGCTCAGTCTGAAGCCCAGAACGGTTCCTGCTCCAATCAAGCGGGCAGGACGGGGTACGTTTGGTGTGTTACGACCCTGCAAACCACCTCTGGCCTCGTACCTTGACACGCCTACTACAGTCTCATAACAACACACATGCTAGCCCATGACAACTACAATAATTCACGACAACCCAAGTCCCACATGACATTTGGTCCTTTATCACAACACACCAATCTCTACATGAGGAACCCCCTTCATCACGAGAATACCTCCTTTGTCACAAGACACCACTTCATCACGAGGAACACTACTTTATCATGACAATAGCCCTTCCTTGTGATACACCATCCAACCTCAGGAGGAAGACCTATATCCACGTGGTGGGATTCTGTTGCGGCTTGGTGTCATGATATGACAAGCATGAGGACGATCGACAACAGACCGATTATACACCTCATCATAAGGAATCAACAATACATACTGATTCTATCAAGATCTAGATGGACGGGATTGATATGGTGTGTGCCTGTGAGGGTCATCAACAATTTTCATATTGGGACCTTGAAGCCACATCATCCCTTCAAGACTCAAGACTGGGAAACGTCCGTTCAAATCTGTTTGACATTGCTACAACATTCTATCAAGAGACTACACAGCCAGATGAACTGCGACCCAAGTCCTCAGGAACTGGTAGCGGACGCTCCTCAAGGATTGGTCGTTCTCATGACAATTGCCTGTTTTCTCTTAAGATGCAGACAATCAATCGCTTAGTCGCTCAAACTGCTTTTGCCACCGGCTCGACAGGGATAAATAGCAGCCATCTGAGACACAAAGAGGTCAAGGATCCAAATTATTCAGTTACGCCTTGTTACCCTCAACACCTTCCATCACTGGCCACCCTCTGAGTTAGCTCTACTTAGCTATACCTTGTTGATAGTATACCTAGTCTACCTTTTGTCCTTATACTATCTTTTGTTACTCGACATCTACTATACTGGACCTGAGTATTGTCTTGCCTTGCTAGTCTGCCCTGGGTCCTCCAGACTAGATTGTCCAAACCACCTTCACAACCACGGCTGCCAGTCATGTCTGGTAACCAAGTCAACCCTAAACTGTATTAGTCCACTTGCCTCCTGGACAGCAGGCCTAGCACGGGGCGAGTCGTGACACTTGGTCTGAAGGACTGTAAAGGCGGATCTGATCTTAACATTGCTTTTCTCTTTTCTTTAAGGATCGATAAATCAAGTCTTTACTGCAGTCTTCTTAGCTAGTTTTCGTTGCCACTCGACTAGTCTTAGATGGATATTTGTCCTTAGTATCTACCATCTGATCTATCGCGTCAACCAATCCTTGCCCATAGGCTTGCTTGGTCCTAGCAGTCTGTTCTTCTCCGACCATCCTACAAGTTTACAAGCTACATTCCAGTCCCAGTAACTCAAGCTCAAGTGAACTGTTGCAGTCGCACACGTATCTGGAACTCAATCTTGCCAGCCAGGGACGAGTCCTGACACTGTATCAGGGAGCGGATCCAGCTTGCCAACGCCCCTCGTCCAACATGGACCCCAGTGTGCATGTCAGGGGCGACTACGACGACCAGCAGATATTGATCGACGCTCAGCAGCTGAAGTCGGCGAAGGTGGTCAAGATATGGTGAGTTTCGTTATACACAGCCACTAGAGTTCGCAAGGGCACAAACCTTGGTGTGACAAAGTCAGGCAAAGTAGCCAATACTAGAGATGCACAAGGATCACTACGGGTAGCTAGAACCGTGACCGAGGTGGTCACTGAATTAACGTGAAAGACTAGAGAGGACGGCTGAAAGCATTGCTGCCAAGTCTTTCCTCTGCAAGCCCCTCTTTGAATGTCATGATATGAACTGTCCAAGGCGGAGCCTCACGGAGTCGAAGGTCAGATGAACGAGTGACTCAAGCTTGGACGTGTCACCTAGTCAAATCCTTTTGGCTAGGCCTCGGAACTCTTGACTCTTTCTTTGACTAGTCCGTTTCCTGATGCGTCAGATCACATTTACCATTCCTGGTCTACAGTGGTACGTAAATGTCCATGACAGAGTCTTATAGGGTCAGTGACAATTGATGAATAAGGATATGCGGCATGTAAAAGTAGGAACTTGGCCTTTGTGGTGAGGGTTGACAGTGGTGCAATCTGAATTGATCTGGCAAGCCGCGTCAGATACCAGGAAAACTAAGAGCTGTGTTGCTGGAATATCAATGATTCATTGTGGCTATGTATGTAAGATGACCGAATTCGGGGGGGGCGGAGCGAGCTGGCTATTATGCCTCTGTCTTCGATATTGTTTCTGAAAAGCACATCTGCAGGACAAAGGCCTACTACGATACGATCAAAGCGTGCTGAATTGTGTCTGTGTTGCTACACTGATTTCGCTGTACATTACAGCCCGCAAGTGGTGGATTCGTTGACTGAAAGTGGCACACACGACAATAATTGAGCTGAACGTTGTGCGAACTGAGTCTTTGGGTGACGATCACGTGTAAAGCGAGTCACGGATCATTCATTCCACACCGGTCTGTTCTTATTTGAACATCCACAAGATGAAGGTTTGCAATCAGTGTCGCATATCTCGAGTAATGGCAGTCCTGACCCGCGGGAACGACCTCCAGCAAGGTCTGACAGTCAGCAATCGGCGGAAAGCAAGGCCCCATATTGGTGACCTGGATGGAAGTGGACAGCACATTCCCAAACCCGTCCAAACCAACTAGCAGCATCTGATATCATACGCCCCCAACTGAAACCACACAGGTCATCTGTTCTGATCAGTACCATCTGGGACGCCCCTTCAATTCTCAAAAGCAATAGTATTTTACTGGTTCCAGCTCAGTTCATGCCTACCAGCTGGCACCATGTAGAGCGGAATACCACCATAAGGTGACTTTAGAAAGGTGTATCAGCACGCGCGCTGGAAGCTCAAATGATCCTTTTTCCCTAAAAATTGTATCATCACACATAGCACAGTTACATTACAAGCCCTGCCTTTAATTCAGTGCTCGCTACTTTGTGGGATCCTTTGAGCACTTTCTACTTTAGATACAAGTCCATACTCCAGAGCCATCTTTATCTTGCCCGGCTGGTCAAGTCCTAGCGACGCTATGTGCACGCTATCCAAGCGTGACTTATGACAATTGTCATCCATCTCGGCCACGCCTTACCAGGCTTTCCCGCAAAAAAGTCGTAACAGGAGGGGGAGCCCATACATATATCGTGAGACTTGAGTTGGCATATACAGGATATCGAAAGGGGAGCGGACAACAGTGCGTTTGCAAATTGATGCTGTAATACGGGTGTCGCCGCGCAATGCATCGTACCCATGGGTTGTTGCCTACATAATTCGATCTGCGAAAAAGGCGGAAAGTCCTTCTCGCAAGCCTCGCTCTCTGCGGGGCAAGACTGAGAGAGGTATTCGATGGCTCAGTCAGCTCCCAATCACAGAGACAAAAGCAAGATGAGACTTGCACGTCTGTGGAGACGTTGCACGGAACTGATATCCAGGCACAAACAAGCTTGCTTGAATCCGTCAAGGTCATACGTACGGTAGAAAACAGCGGACACGTCCAGATGACATTAGTGGGATTCAGATACCTTTTCCGTTCTGCAGGAGTCTGCAGCACTCGACCAGAGTTACCCCGCCTGATCCCTTTAACGCCCGTCAAATGCGCTTTAACTCTTGGGAACAGTCCAAATTGAAGCAGATAAGCACGCATGGATGGTCGACCTTTTTTTTAAGGCGGACCGACATCTGGCGTGACTTTGCATGAGTCTGCAGCGTTATAGCACTATGGATAAAGCGAGTGTGAGGAAGTTTTGAATTCAGAACTCGACCCTTGTCAACCGCTGCAGGCAGCGAAAACCATTTGAATCCCACTACTAGCCACGAGGTGTCGGGACTCGTCCCTGGCTGGCAAAAATGAGTCCCAGAGACCTGTACAACTGACCCAGAGACTGAAGGATGATTTATTGGGACTGAAATGTATCATGGAAACTAGTACGAAATTTGGACAAGCACAGACTGCTAGGACTGAGCAAGCCTGTGGACAAAGCTTGGTGATTGTGACAAATCAGGTGATAGTTACTGTGGAGGTAATCCCTCTAGGACCAGTCAAGAGGAAGCAAACAGTGGTCAAAGGTATGAACTGAAGGACTTAATTTATTGATCCTAAAAGAAAGATAAAAGCAACATTAAGAACAGAGATCCTCCTTTTATACCTTTCTAGCCAGGATAAGGGGACGTGCTCTTCAGTGGAAGAGGGCGTCTTTGGTGAGGAATGCACAGCGTAGAACTGCTTTTACGTAGAAGAACTTGACCTCCATTGAGAAAGGCGTGACCCAACGTAGGGCGGCTTTTTTGTTGTATTTCTGGTGTCCTCATCTGTGAGTATGATGAACGGAAATTCGAGCTAACTCGGGCGATAGTTGGGAGTCATCAGCGGCGCGCGGCAGCAGAGGCCGCATACCTGTTGCCGCAAATTGCCCGCCGTCCTTGCCGCAACACACACAGTTCCAAACAGCCCATTTGTCTGTCTGCATTAATCATACCGATCGTTCTTTGGCAGTGTGTATGCGATATCACTGAATAAGGCGGATCTTGTTGAGGATTAGTATTCTTGGTGAGAATAAGAATCGTCATGTGTGCTGCATATTCTGCCCTGCGTGAGAGGTGCTAGCGGTGTGTGCAGGGTTGTAACACGAACAGTGTCCGGGCGCGCACAATCCTGCGAACACGCTTGACCAGCTGTACATTCTTTCCAAGTGATTTTCCCAGGGGAGCGAGTGTTCCAGGCTCGGACTGCAGATTTATGCTTCGTCAAACTACCGTCACAGGCATGGTGAAAGGGTTGGTGTTTTGGAACTCGTTGAGATTCTTAGGACGAGTATCGCTTTCTACAGCCTGGATTACGACAGCACAATAGGGATATCGTAAACGATCCCGCGACATAACATTATCAGAGTGAAACTCGACAAGCTCTGGTCGGAACAAGCGACTGCGAAGCGCATCGCGTAGGCATTGGAGTTTGCAACAGATGCGATGCAATTCAGGCGCCATCCCTTACCAGTCTCTAATAATATGCCTGTCTGCATCTGTCGCACGCGCCGCTCCATTAAATGGCAATGATCCTGCAGCTCGACTCCCCGATCGTCCGGTCCTTACTATAGGAGAAGGATCTTCGCAAAGGCGGACACACACAAACTCGTACGCAGACAGCGAGGAGCCGTAATGAAAAGTTGCCGCCACGGCTTGCCGCCACTGCAAGTCCCACGAAGTCAGTGTCGAAGATGATGACATTGACGCCTCGGAGTTTGTTCACACATCTGACGGCAAAGACATATGGACATATGTGTGCAAGAACTCTGCATGCCACTCTGTATGTAGGGTCCCCGGATCTTGTGTATCATGCGCCGAACAGCCGCATGATCAGGTACAACGTCGAGCAAATGAATTTGAACATCGCCATACCGGCCACGAAGACTACGTAACGTCAATCGGGTATCGCGTCAATAGGAAACTCACTCAGGATCACGAGCATGTACACGGCGGTCCGGCTGCCACCGCCCCTCTCGCTGAAAGTCGCTGAGGACCCTCCACCAGATAAGATGATGCTGGCCAAGACCGCGTTGGACAGAGACCACAGAAGAAGCAGCTAGCAATGATCAATCCGCTGTGGGGTCTCAACCTCAGAGCAAGCTCACATTCGTTCGAAAGTTCGCCTGAGAGTTTCAGCACCCATAGTCGCGAGCCAGGTACCGCGTACTTACATAGGTGTCCTTCTGCTGTTGCTCACTCACGTCCTTTCTAGGTGGCAGTTCGTCCGCGTCCACCCTTGCTCGCTTCAACCTGATGTTGTCTAACGCGTCTTGGTACGCTATGTCGATGTCTTGTTGTGCCGACACCAACTCGACCTGAACGTGACGGCCAACACCATGGATAGCTCCGAGATCAACCGCCTGAACGGTATCGGATCCCTTGGTGCCCCAAGACAGGTCATGACTGCCAGCCGCTCAGTCTCGGTTGTCGGTACATTATATCTAGGGAGCTTACAGATTCGAATAGGCGTACTGGCCATGTCAGCCGTATCAGCGAAGTTTGCACCAGTCTGCACTCACCGCATTGAGCTGAGGTGAGGCAAGACATCAGTAGTCTGCACTGAACGGAGCGGCAATTTTACAGCGCGCGAGATTGTTTCCCGCAGACTCACAACGTTCACATAGGCTGTTCTGATCAGCGCTCAGTCGACATCTCATGCAACAAGGCAATGGTCGCTCACTCGGAGATAAGAGGATGTACTGGATGAAGCATGTGACAAGATGCCTAGGGCGAGCATGTCAGCTTTGTTCACATGTCTGCTTGATATCAAAAAGCTCACCAAGGATCCAAAGCCATCATGCTCGAGACAATGTAGATCCCGTATGTGGAAGCCAGAGAGACAATCATCTTTGCGAAGATGGGCTGGTCGATATTCTGCACTGCTTGTACGCAGCACAGTATCGCGCAAACAAGCATACTGTCAATCAGCGCAAAGTCACTTCAATCATGGATGACCTACTAAGTGGTCAACACCGCGAAGAAATAAATCGTGATCTTGTACTTCCACGGCGAGCTGCACGATTAATGATCACTAATGGTGTGCGCTACGTCACATTGAACTGACCCTTGTGGACGATTGCCCATGCCGAAGATGAAGCACGCTACGAGGGCGCCCAGATATCCATACTGCGTTGGGCTGAGTGATCGGGCACAGAAGTGGCATGGGTGTAGTGACTCACTTGGGCCAGTGTGTTAAGGATATTGATGTTCGGTATATTGAACGCGGAGCCCTCAAGAGCACTCGTCAAGATGACCTGGCGGTCAACTGCGCGTTCGATGTTTCCGGCTTACAAAGAAGATGTAGAAGTTGGCGAGGGCGAACCAGGTGAAAATGAGATTCAGAGCGTTGTAGACAGACTCCAAGAGGAGTGACATTTTCCTCATGCCCGAGTGATCTGACCGCCAGATTTGCGCAACGTGAATCAGAGAGTACACCTACCTCTTCAGCATAAGTCACTCTCCGGAGCGAGTACTTACCGCCGCAAAGAGCGATCCGTTGAGCCATCTGAATGCACCATAAGCGTCACGTGGCCTGGTCTTGTGATGACTTGCCTGCGCCGTTGAGCGATGAACTCTGGTATGGTGTCCGGACAGTCGGTCTCGCCGATTGCTGATTTCACATATTTCAACACCCAACTGGCCTTCTGTTTGGCGCTGCCTGATCAGCCGAGGAACTGGGCTGGGGGCACTTACACTATCTCGAAGCAGAGGATGCGGTCTTCGGCTAGGTACTGTGGCAATGAGCTATCTCGATCCCTAAAAACACTTGTGACGGACCCTGCACTCGTATCAGCAGGTCTCTCCGCTCTCGTAGACCACCTTCGGCTTACATGTTTGCGGTAAAAGTATCGGCTTTACCGGTGTTCAGCTGCTCGCCCTGAAAATAGGAGGCAAGGGGGCCAGTGCCGTCGGCATTATTCTGCAAAGCGATGTACTTGCTCGATCAGCGCGCTGCCTAGCCCAGCCTTGCCAAGAATGTACCCTATAGGCGGAGAAAGCTCCGGGAAGGACAGTGCAGTATCCAAATAGGCTCTCCATCGGCTTGTCGAGGATGTTTGACATTTTGTACTCGAAGCATTGTGCCGCCACTGTTCTCGCATAAGCGCAGCACAATTTTGTGTCCGACGGGCGTCTTACCGAGAGGGTTCAGCAGACCCCGCCACGTCTTGCCCTTGAAAGTAGCGATCTCTCCGCATGCTCCGCCCACATTAGAGTTGATGTCGAACGCCTTCCAGAGGTGGTAGAGTGATTTTGGCTCAGGTCGAGTGCCGACATCTAGCAGCACACATACGTTAGGCTATGCTTGTCAGCGCGACGCATCACGGTTCCAGCCAGATTGCGATGCACCATCAGGAGCGGCGCAAAGGCGTTGAAGAACCACCGATGTGAATTGATTTTCTTCGCCTAAACCGATCAGTCTATTGTGGGGGACGATTTGTGCGAGTGGCTTGCGTTATTTTCTTTCATGCAGAATATGATCTGGCAGGGGACGATTCCTTTATCGGGGTATTTGAAGTGCAGGTCGGGATCCAAAGCAAAACTGGTGGTGTATTCGAATACGTGGGCGGTCACTGGACGGTCTTTCACCATATTGGTCATCGCTCCTGTAATCAAAAGGTCAGCTGCGATGTCGATTGGAGCTGATCTCAAAACTTGCCTTCCTGATAGACACCCAGAGCCGCAAGACAATCCAGCACACGGGGATTGACGGCTTTCCGTCCGTCGGCAACGATACACACCACCACCTGAACATGATCAGGATGTGGATCCGCTCTTCGCAGGCGGGTATACTGACCTTCTGCCAGCCGTCCTTCCCCCAGACTCGGGAGTTCTTGCGTCCGCAGAGATGGGCTATATTTTTCATGACGCCATAGAGCGTGCGACAGAAGAGTTCCGCGTTCTCATTGTACATCGTGATGACAACAAACAGCTCGGTCTGGCGGGGGGGATCGCAGACGTTCTGTCGCAGTCGCAGGCCGGACTTCGGGAAATCATCCGGACCCGTGGTCACAGCCGTGTATCTAGCTCGTCAGGACCCATTCGACCGCCAAATCCAGACGCTATCAACAACTGACCTAGTACATTTCTGCTCTTCTACGCCTTTGAAAGGCAGGAATTGCGCGAGCCTGGTCGGTATGGGCATATCCACAGCGAAGAAGCCATTTTCGTCCAGGGTTGCCGTGTGCCTGATACGTCGTCCTCCGGCTGCGTTGTGAGTCCTGCGGCCTACTCGACCCAGAGGAGCCGGTCCAAAGTGCTGAGTGGTCGATGCGGCGAGGTCAAGCCCAGCTTGACTTTCGGGATCGTCTGCATAGGGCTCTTTCTCGGTCACACCACCGGGCGGCATCGTCGATTTTTCGGCAAGACCACCAAACGGAGGTAGCGAGAGATCGCCTTCGTCTGCGGCCAGCAATCCGAGGGTATCAAGTCTTTGGTCCCACATATGATCGTCGCGGAATTGACTATCGAGGTCGCCATGGTCTTGTTCGTAACGTAGATGTGTGGCGTAATCATCTGGTCGATAGTAAGCCCCTATTTGGGTGCTAGGTGAAGGGGAGCGTGACAAGGCTTCGTGCGAAGCACGCTCGTTGGTCATGGCCAGGCGGATGGTCTGGGATGGCTGAAAACCTACAGACAGGTCCGCATGGTTGGGATCGGGTGGGGGAGCATACGAAGGGAGCGGTTGCATCAGTGTCTCGCGGTGAGGCTGTGAAACCGGAATCGTGTCGAGGCCTCTTGCGCGGGCCAATGCGGCCTCGAATAGCGGTAGTCGCGGGCGGTCATTTTGAATCACGCCTGATGCCCCGACGGATGATGGAGCACGTCCAGAACGATCGTCATCGTTGGCAGGGAGTAGACTCCAGTCTGGCGGTGGTACGTTGGGATCGACATGAGGCAACGCATGACGCTCGTACGGCGGCGCTCCATGTTCCTGTTCTGAGGGGTGTGCCCTATATGCAGTGGGGCCGGTTCCACCAGAGCTGCTGAGCATGGGTAGCGGCGCGTAATCTTCAACGAGATTGCCGCGGGGAGCCTGTCGTCGAGAGGACACGGGCATCGTGACAAAAGACTGTGAATAATGTGTAAACTGATGAAATGAGCGTGAATCGTTGTTTACCCTTTTGACGCACACACACAGCAAATCCAGCACAATTTGTATCTCAAAACACAAACAAAACAGCCGCGTCCGGATTCCATACACGTGGCAGAAGCATGGATAGGTGAATCATCCCCTTCATCCATTCACACCTCGTCTCGCCTCAATGCCCCAGACTTTAGATGCAGAACCCAAGGTCCTCATCCATCTTCTCAATGAAACTCTTCATTCACCCACCGCCTCTGGTCAGCCGCATCGCTTACTCCGAGAAATCAAATGCATCCGCTGATATGATCAGGTTATCTGGAATCCATTGGCCCCGCCGCAGTTTTGCTGCGCCAATGCAGCACGGTACTGCGGCAATGTTGCACAGAGCACGGTGTAGTCCCGAAAATGGAGAGTGGCTTTGTAAACGACCTCCTCGACACGCTACTCGCAATTGCCGATGAACAGATCAACACTGTCGATTTTCATCTCGTGAATACGTGTTGGCTGACCCTCTATACCGACGTCAGCCTGCTCTCAGCGTTGACAGCCTTGCGGCGCCAATGCACTCATGCAGAGGCTGATCGGGAGCCTTCAATTCTGCTCGAGGCTGTAAGGAAATTGGACATGGCTCTCATCGTTGCTGGCGGGCAAGGCCCGGGACGCTTGCAGTGGCTTCATCGGGCGATCCTTTCTGCTCAACGCCTCTTGGGCGAGCGGCAAGGACGAATCTCCAGACGTCCGGCCAAACGTGCTCGTACAGCGACACCTGACATCGAGGACGATCTGTTGTTTGCTCCGAATCATATACCCTCGATCCTTACGCCGCCGTCGCTACAACAATACATCGCCGATCGAAGTCAGCAACCGTTTGTGATTCGCGGATATCTGCTTTCCGACGACTATTGCCCAGCGTGGCCGGCAATTCCTCGCTGGTCCGATCCTGAATACCTGCTATCTCGGGTGGGCGAAGGCAGGCATGTCCCAGTCGAGGTCGGAAACGCTTACGACGACATGCATTGGACCCAGCGGATCGTCCCTTTTCGCCTGTTCTTGCAACGAGCTGGGTTCTTCGGTCCCGTAACTCACGCAGCCTCTTCGACGGACTATGCGAACGAACACCCGCCTATGTATCTCGCACAGCACTCGTTGTTTCGACAATTTCCAGGTTTGGAGCAGGATATGTCATTGCCCGATTATGTCTGGTCCGCCCCATCATCGCCGCCCTATTACGAAGACTACAGTCCGCCTGCCACGGAAGATGGCGTCGCGCTAAATGTCTGGATAGGCAGTGGTTCCAGGAGCATCGTCAGCCCACCCCACACGGTGAGTCTACATATTGCTAGCGATGGGTTGAGGCACTGAAACGGCTTCAGGATCCCCACTACAATTGTTATGCCCAGGTGCTGGGCCGCAAGCGAGTCTGGTTAGCACCGCCCTCATGTGGCCCACACATGTCGCCTCACGGTCAACATCAAGCGAGTCGAGGGAACGTATCCGATGTCCACCATCTTGCGTCAAAGTACATGAACAACACCTCAACTTTTCCTATCTTCCGGAGTGGTCACGACAGATTCACTCTTTCGGCGAGCTCGCCTTCATTCGCTCATCACGTGTACCCCCGTGCTATGGAGACAGTGCTGGGACCAGGGGATCTGTTGATAATGCCTCCAGGATGGTGGCATGCCATGACCGGTGAGGGTGCAGGGCCGGGCTGGAGCGTATCGATGTGGTATTAAGCAACACAGCATCGTGCATACTTGATCTCGCTGCAATCGTACAGATACAGAGCCGGATCTCAATTTCCGAGCCTCGCCGAAAGTCTATCTGGTCTGCCCTTGGTTCCAGGATAGCACTGACTCTGATCAGCTCTTCGTGCTCTCTCGCTTTGAGTGACTCGGACGCACGACTCATGTCGCCAAGCTTCCTTGGCTTGATGAGGTGGCGGATGAGGCCAGCGACAGCCAGCACCACGCACAGGATCGCGGCAGCGACATATGCCCAGCCCAGGAAGGGCTGCTTTCCGCCGATCCATGAGACTGTCGAAATGACGACAGATTTGGTACCGTCAAACGATTTGACCGGATAGTCTAATAATTGTCAACCGGTCTGCTCAGACGCAAAGACGCGCCGGCGATTGTCCCATGTCTTGTAGCACTCACTCATGTTGATCAAAATCCTATAGGTACCGGCCGTCATGACATCATCGTCATTTCTTCCCCAAAGCTTTCTGAAAGTGGGAAAAGCAGCCACCCTCATCCAGACTTGAAAGTGCTCGTTCTCGGCCAGGTTGGGGAATCCCGTCTCATCGGTGTACCCGTCCGGGTATTCCTCGGCCCAGTTTGGTGGAGGGATGGCATCCGAGGGTGAGGAGTAGCCTGGCGATGCGGCATACTGCTTAGCTAGACCACCCCACGCGATGTTGCGTTCCGAAAAGGCGAATGTCTGATTCTGCTCGCCATCTTGTCTTGTCAATCCACCGCTCGACACGAACGCTCACGAGAGATAGAGACATACTGGTCGGGTTCAAGAGCACAACTTCGGGATAGGAGTCTGCTCATTCAGCTTTTCAGGATACATCGAATATGCAGCAACTGACCATTGAATACGCTGTTCGCGATGAGACCACAAGGGTAGTAAGGTAATCCACCTTCGGAGGTGATGGGCTGACAATTGCCTCCGTCAAGAGTATCACTGCAGGATCAGACTACTGCGGCGTGACCAGATGGTGGAGCACTGACGCTGAACGGAATTGGCCTCTGAGCTGATCGGCGTCGAAGCTTTGCACGTATCGTCGATGATTCTGGTAACTAAGACGTGTCAGTGCAAGTGTGTCGTGTCACTATCGTCACGACTCACTAATTGGAAAGCTTGTAGTAAAGGAACACCCCGGGTCCTGTTACATCAGCTGTCTGTCTATGTCCTTTGGCCCTATCACGAACCAAGATCATAAGGCACATCAAATTCGATTTCGCATTGAGCTTGCTGCCCGATTGGTCGAGCGGAGTCATTGGAGAAAGCCCATCTCGGGGCGCTGACGGAGGATGAGGAGGATCCGGTTGATAAATCGTCTGCATTCTCAATCAGCGTCGGAAAAGGTGTAGGAACCGTGCTCGTGATCACTGCCTGACACACAGTTGTACAGCCCGCTTGGCATCGCTTCAGCATCTCCACTCGTCGGCGCGTCTTCATCGCATCGCGTGTAGTCGAGAGTGATAGCGGTGACTTGGCCGCTGCCCCAGACGATCAAAGCCCCGATAGGAGCGAAGATCAGGCCGATCAGAAAGAGAGTCGGGAGAACGGCTTTGGGCGTAAGAATCGGCTGCCAGGCCTTGAGCCGTTGCTGCTTGAAAGCCGTGTCTGCACATGTTAGTGATTGGCAAGGTTTGTGTACAGACACAGTGAGCAGCCCACTCACTCGCTGGACGCTTTGAAAACTTGACCTTCTCTTTCTGAGTCGGTTCTTCTTCTTGCTGACCATCTCTATTCTTGGCCTTTCGGTTGAAAAGCGGCATTCTCGTTACGTTGTTATCGGGAGCCAAGCGATCAATGGGGAGATTGGTGCTGTCTGGATGCCCTTCTGGTGTCGATGGTAATGTTGGAAAGCCAGCGCAAGGACCTCAGGCTCGTACGAACGACGATGGTACGCGCACAGTACTTGTTGAGAAAGAAGAAGAAGAGGGAGAAAGGGAGAACGACAAGGGATAAGCAACTCTCGGTCATGAACCGCGTCGGCCGCCTTGGTTTTGGCCGATCAAAACACGCGGCGATTGCCAAAAACGTGGCTCACTGGCATTTAGCAGACTACGATATGCATTGGCTAGGGATATTCTACGACTTTGCGCGCTCGCATCAACAAGTCAAAAGCATGTACTCGGTACTTAGCGATCCTCCGTCAGCAAGAATCTTACCACCCCACCCACCACTTCGCCGATTTTCACCATGCCCTCCAGGACTTTGACTCGCCTCTCGATGTCCAGCCGCTTCTTCTCCTGTAACTCCTTGCCTCGGAGCAGATACTCCATCAGTCTGCCGGCAGAGGCGACTGCTTCCCTCGTTTCCTGGGGGTATCTGTCCAGCTCTGTACTGAGAGACGACTGAAGAGATTCCAAATTCTGAGTCGAGTCGTCATTGCCGCTGGTGTCTTCCTCGGCGGCAGCGATGCCGTCGAGAACCTTGAGGACTTTGGTGATGAAAGCGTCGACTCGTACTGGTGTGAAGCCTCGATCGCTGAGAACTTGCTCGTGCTCGCGACCAGCGAGGAAAGCCTCATCGGTAGCGTACAAATCGCCTTGAAGTGCGCGTCGGGCTTGATCGAGTTCGAACGCGATGAGACAGGAATGGGCGATCCAGTTGTTCGATTCGTGCTTGGAGAAGACGTCCCGGACTAGATCTATGAGGCCGTTCAGAGTCTTGCTGCTCAGCTTGATGGGATATTCTTGTTCTTCGGCTGCCGAGTTGGTGAGAGGGGCCTTGGCGTCCGTCTTGATTTGCTGGTTAGACGGTCCGCCGTTCACGAGGTGTGGTAAAGCCGAAATCGGACGTTCGGCGGTTGTTGGTGTAGGAGGCAAGGTCAAGACATCTCGGTGCGTTTGGTCAGAACGGTCAAAAGGCGTCTGGGTCGCAGGAGTAACGATATCAGATTTGGCGGGAGGATCGACGGGAAGACAGTTCGGCGTGTGGGGCGTATCAGAATCCTGAGTACGAGCAAGATCAGATCCCAGTCGTGTCAGCGCCAAGACATGTTGGGAGTCAGTCGCTTTGTGAGCGTCTGGTCCACCCGTCAAGGACTGCGTCTGAGCAGCTAAGTCTGGGACCGAGGTCTGTTCGTTGGCAGTCATGGGCCGTGGTCGTTTGCGAGGAGACGGGGAGCCGGAGGAAGCACAGTGGGGTCTGTGCACGTCAGCAGACAAGTTTTTCAGCGAGCGTTAAGCAACGTACCGCGATCGAGAATCGCCTCTGACGGCCGCTCCAAGATCCCGCTGTCTTCCATCGTCTCCTCCCATCAATCCCGTGGCCGAAGGACCCTCGCCGTCGCCTCCATGAGACGACGGTCGACCACGACGAGCCCAATCTGGCAAATCCGGGAAATCCGCGGACACCGCAGTCGGTACCAATAGCGGTGGCTCGGCCATGACCACGGTCAAGCTTCCATCCCAGTCCCTCCAGGTCTCAAAATCGGCGCCGTTGCTCTGTGCAAAGGGAGTGTCCATCTTGACTGGCTTGTGGTGAAGCTCGGCAATCGCCGCAGGTCCGGCGTGAGGCTCCAGAAAGGCAACATAAGCGAGACGCGGATGCGTAGGCGAAACGTGATAGATGTCGACAGACTCACTAAGACCGTCAGCGCTGGACATCGCTCCCTTGGGCCTTGACTCACATTGACCCAAATTGGGAGAAGAGTATGCCGAGATCCTTGGCTGAGGCGCGATCGGGGAAACTGCGACGATGAGCAAGAGTGGCCAGATGACTCGGCGTGGTACGTACTGAGTGACGAACACCGAACCCTCTTTCGGGATTTCCTCCTCCGGCTCGGGCATCTCGGCAGACGCCAGTGAAGCGTCTGGGGCGACGCTGCTGACTGATGTCTGAGGCTTTGCGGGACTATCATGCCGCAGATGCTGCACAGGAGGCTCTGGCGGCGAGATGGTCCTGGGCACCGGGCGTGTGAATGGCAACTTCCGCATGCCGGGTTCAGTGTCACCCCTCTGCCAGTTTCCGGGATGCGTGCTTCCGGGGGCAGAGGGCTCGCCACCGCCAGGTCGCCGGTAGATGTCGGGGAGGACCCCATCCTTCTTTTTCTTGCTGTAGGCATTGGTGGCGCCCACCACAGCAATTTTGTCGGCGAGTATGTGCCCTTCGATGGTGTTCTGTCGAGGTATCCACACAATAGTGAGATGAGCGCGAATGAATTCGGTGCAAATGTCGCGCCACAGGTGATCGAACTTGACGGCTTCCGGCCTGCTCGAAGTATCGATACCAACAATGGCGGGCTGTGAGTCGGAGAAGATCATGAGATGGTGCGACATCTGCGTGGCGTTCTTAAGAGATTGTCGAAGGAGCTCATGGAAGCCCTCTACCGCTTTGTAGATACCTCCGAGTTCCGCATCCAGCGCATCGCCGTCTCCCACACACCCTCTCATCTTGCTGCCCGACCGGCCAGACTCGTATATCCACTCGACTGCCGCTGACCAACCTTCTCCAGCTCGGTTGGATCCATCCGCATACCAGATGGACGCTTCTCTGGAAGTCAGGTGGGTGTGGAGAGAGAGTGCATCGTCGCGGTTGACTGAGATGTATTTGGTGAGGGGCAGATGACTCGGCGGCAAGGCATGGACGATTGCAGTGTGGCCTTCGACGATAACAGACGTGGGGGCAGTCAAGAGCGTCAACTCCTGGGAGTCGTTCGTGCGATCCGGTTCCCTTTGCTGCGAGCTCTGAGCGGGGCGGGCCGACGGGGAGGCGAGATTCGATGGGCGTGGCGGTGGAAAGTGGGGGTGAGGCGGGGCCTGGAGTGAGGGCCGTCCTGGGTCATACGCTGTCGAGGACGGCCGATATGGGTCGTACGCCTCGGAGGAAGCCTGAGGTCTAGGTTGCTCGTAGGCGTACGGGGGTCTCGCAGGCGCGTTCACGTTAGGATATGGGTCGTATGGTCTGAACGGAGGTAGAGACGGTGGCGGGGGGAAGCCATAAGGTGGGGGCCGAGCATGTGTTGGATGATACGGGTCGGGCGGAGCCGAAGGCGAGTAGCGGGAATTAGGGTCATATGGTGGATACGGGTTCATCGCTGAGCCATGGGGTTACAAGAAAGTGTTGACGGCGAAGAACGAGATGCAGCGTCTCTTGCCCTTCGCCAAGCGATGACAACTGTATTATCTTGATGAGACGAAGAGCAGAGGGCCTTAAAGCTCTCTATTGGACTCGGAGAGGGTGTGGGAAGGGGGTTGTGGTGTTCCAAGAAGTCAATCTTAGGTATATAACGGGTCAGAAGGGTTTCAAGAAGTTGACGAAGGGCTCACTCGCGTATTGAAACGTAAAATTATACGCGCTTTCCACTTAAGAAGTCGCTTCATGTCGTTATGTGGATGACTTGATGAAGCACGCTCGCTCTAGTCACCATCATGATCATGAGATCGACACCCCTGAGTCCCGATGCTAAACGTTTGAGAGTATGTTGTCACAGTTTCCTCTATCTCCGCCCACCTTCCAATCGATCCCTGGTCAGACTCACTCATTGCTACAGACGATCATCATCTCGCTTCCTATACTGATCGCGACATCGGTGATACTGTATCGAAGAGGTACGGGAAGATGCCAGGACTCTGGAGAAAGATGGCGACTGACGCTGCATTCAGCGTACCTCGGCGAGGAGCAACGCCGAATTCCCCAGGATGCGATGACCGATACCAATCATGGCAAGATTGCGGGCCAGATCGGATCAGCGCCGTGGGAAGCGCGCGACCAAAGGGCATGATGTGATGTGATGACTCGATGTCCAACACCGGGACAATCCAATTGTCCGCGATGGGACACGCGAGGCGCTCCACGTGACCGCCGCATACTTGCCCTCATGGCCATCAGCTAGGGTAGTCTAGGTCATTAATTAGACGCGCTATGGCGGGCGTAGACACAGTGTTCTGTGACGTGACGCGCACGATATGCATGCTCTGCTTCCATCTGCGACATGAAGCCACGTCCACCCAGATCAAGGCAGTCGCCAATCTATGGCGATCGTTGCGATGAAGGCAAAACTTTGGTTCCAGGGAGAACATAAGGATTCAGCGAGTAGTTGCACTGTAAAGGTCAGCACCCGCTTGTTGCTCCGCACAAGTAACATAGACGCGTGATGTCCAGGGCGAGCGACGTGTTGAGAGGCGCGGAAACTGCAGCAACTCACATTAGAATATGCAACACCGGCGCCAAATCTATGCCGTCAGCCTCACGGCTACGTTGGACACTTGCCAGCGCTTACCCGGTTGAGAGAGCTACAGGCCATCCTCGTCCTGTGTGCGTGAGCGTGCTTTTCTTTGTGAGGCGCCTGTGCGGCGTAAGGTATAACGAGGACTCACGTCGGAAAAGGAGCACGGAGGCGACCACACCAACTCCGAAGCCCAGTCCAGCGTTGACTAGCAGATCCGCGACCTTGATATGGTCAGCCTATCCTCTGACTCGGCTGGGCGCATTCGCTCGAAGGTTGGCATGGCCCTCGCCATTTCACCACCACACTTACACAATTGTCAAACTACACGCGGGTCAGTGGAAAACAAATACATCGTCTGCTTGTACTCACCTTCTTGGAGATGACATCCTCGCTGGCGACTTGTTTGAGTACTGGAGTGGATGGCGCTGACGGTGCGGACATGGTGCAAGGTTTATGAAAGGTGACGACGAAAGTTGAAGAGTACCTCGAGATGAATGAGTTGAGCCATCAGGTTCCGATGCCGAGGCGCGTTCCGGTTTCCGCCGTCGCGTGGCACAGAACTGCTTTCCTCATTCCCTCATCACTCGTACCCCTACATTGGGCCGCATAATCAAGAACACAGACTTGGGAAGATACCGTATGTACTGCACGATGCGGAGCTTGACGGACTCACTAGATAGCCTGAGGCTACTGTCAGTATGCATGCTTAAACGGCTTTACAGCGAAGGCTGAACAGAATTCAAATCGTTCAACATGACACACATGTTGTGTGCTGCTCACCACTCCCTCACTCTCTCACTCAACTCAGCGGCAAGACGTTCGACCTTGGATGTAAACATGTCATACTCGAATACTTTGCATTATCATCGAGCACTGTATACTCTGGCCTAGCCAACTCGAGCCCAAACACTATCCTTCTTCTTCCAGCCTCAGAGTTCCTTTCATTCTACGCTCCTTTACAACTCGCTACTTTCCTCTTCCGACCTTGGCCAGCCTCTGCGCTCTGCCGACCGTGTCGCTGTCTATCTCTACTTCGCATTACACATCGACATTGACGACGTCTTGACCTCAAGTTTGCTTGTGAGATTTCTCAGAAGACAACCCTTGGTCAACTGTTGGAACCTCTCGATACGTCAACGCAAATGTATTACATCCCACTGCCCAGTGGTCCCGCCCTGTCGCATGCCGACAATTCGACATCACACTTCACACACCTCCTGTCAAGAGCCAATGTGACGCCCAACCAGTTTCGTCAGTACTCGCGCTTGCGACGGTCAAGCATCAGCTGATGCTGTGCAGAGACCAACACGGTCATAGCAGCAAGCGTGATGTTCATCGCCATTCTCATCGCTTGGAATTTGCCAGTGCTCCGCGAAGTTATCGCTGGGCTGAAGGTGAGTGAGTAGTCGAACCAATCCACTCACCTGCAGCTCTTCACAGTTGGAGTGCACGAGCTATTCCACCTGGCGGTCGGTCTCTTATGCGGCGGTCAAGTCGTCTCGATATGCATTGACCCCAATGACGGAGGAGCAACTCATGTCATGGGCCTCATGCGCAATTTTCCGCGGGTCCTCAATGATCCTTATGCCATGCCGACATATACTCAGCTCTTCTGGTCACCTTCGGCGGTAGCAACTCTCGCCGCTGGCTATGTTGGCAGCTCTATCGTCGGCTTCCTCCTAGTCGTACGTCTCGTCGTCTTTGCTCGTGCTGACGAGATAGTTCAGCTCATGTGGGTGCCGAAAACTCGATATTGGATGCAATTGACTTGCAGTCCACATCGTTGCTTCGAAAGTCTGCGCCTTGGTAATCCATTTTGGCCTTCTTGTCCCCATCTTACGAGCGGATCATTGGGTGTACGTCTAAAGTGTCTGTTTTAGCTTACTGTGATAGTGCCTTTGCAAGCATCGTTGTGTGCGAGGCGGTTTTGATTGGCTTATGGTTTGGCGATCATGGCAACGTACGTGAAACCTGCGTGTAAGTGAAGCAAGCTGATGCGATAGGCGCTCCGCTTTTATGGTAAGCGGTTTGAGCTGACGCCAGGCTGACGGCAGTCTTGTTCCTTGGGATGATGAACCTGTTCTATCTTGTTTGGGACTACATCGACGAGAAGCTGTTTGACAAGCGCAACACATCGGATTGCGCCCAATTCTCGGAACTTCTTGGCTGGCCAACGGCGGGTAGGTTCGATACGGTGAGATGGTGCCCGCAAGTACTGATAGTTCACAGCTTGGGCTGTTTTTTGGTTTCTTTACGAAGCTTTGGTCTTCACCAGCGCGATATTCGCGGGCATTGTCGTCTTCAGAGTGAGTCTTTTGTCGTGACGTAAGACCTGTCTCTGACGGTAGCATAGCGGACGGAGGATGAAATGTACGACGATGCGTAAGTCGAATGGAGCATCGAACACTATCACCACTGATGGCGGTCAGTGCCCGCTTTCTGCCAACCTAGTCGATCGTCCACCGCCGTTTTTGCATGATTGCATAGCACGTGCTGCTTGGCGATCGGGAAAAAGACTCTTGAGGGCTACATACGTTATACGTTCCTTGGAAGTGGGGATGATGATAACGATGTGATATTACCCGATCGAGAAAACTCGATGGCAATCGATTCATCATCAACAACAGAAACGATAATTATTCATCGTCTCTCCTCTTTATAGCTGCTTGTTGGTCCTGCTACCAGTGGCCAGAAGTATTCCTTCCACGCCCGGCTGTGCACCCGCCATTCGCTTGTCCAGGCGATCGCTAAGCCCACTATCTACCTGCTTTCTGCCAGCCTCGTCGCACAAGGTCCGCGTTTTTCGCCCTTGGGCTACCAGCAAGCTACGACAAAACTTGGCTCGCGACACTTTTACCGCGACTCGTCTCAGGAAAATTCGGTCTTCTTGTCGGCGCGAAATCGAGCCGCTATCGCCGGATCAGCCCAAGGACCTCCTCTGAGTTGTCGGGCGAAAGACCGCGTCCTGGCGTCAAACATGGAAATCGAGACCGCCAGTGATGCCGATCTACAACGATCTCTTGAAGCTGTATCGATACCATCCGATTCAAGGGATGCCGAGTTCCGTAATTGGGCAAAAACGTTCCGCTGCCGACCTCAGCGAGTCTTTGCCCCGGTCAGTGTAGAGCAATGCCGATCAGTCATCGAATTGGCTAGAAGGGAAGGAGCCAGGGTGCACCCGGTGGGCGTCGGTCACTCGCCTTCTGACTTGGCGTGCACAAATGGCTGGCTATTACGGACCGAACGTTTGCATGGAATGCTCCAGGTACGTTGCCAGTCATGCCCTTGCATTCCGAGTTCCTTGCCTGATGGTTCATAGGTCGATCAGGAGAAACGAACAGCGACGTTCCTCGCCGGGACGACTCTGCACGATGTACACTCGGCGCTGCAGCAATGCGATCCACCGATGGCTATGCCCAACATCGGGTCCATATCCGATCAGACGATAGGCGGGCTGATATCGACGGCGTCTCATGGTTCAGGCGTTAATTTTCCGGTCTTATCTCAACACGTCCGGTCCCTGGTACTTGCTCTGCCGCTTCCCGGCGCGCCCATCGTACGCGCGTCCCCGACAGAGGATCGAGACCTGTTCAAAGCCAGCCTTTGTGGTCTCGGTGCGACAGGACTTATCTTGGAGGTGGAATTGGAGATCGAGGAAGCCTTTCGGCTGAGAGAGGTCAAGACACCTTACAGTGTGGACTTGGCTCTGGATCAATTGGATGATATCAAGGGCAGCGCCGAGCATGTGCGCGCATGGTGGTATCCGGATGGGAATGGCATGATTGTGGGACGGGCAAATCGGGTGTACGAGGTGCGTCCTGTTCTTCTCCTTCCGGCAAGTCCAGCATGCAGTCCGCTGATCGTCAAGCCTGCACAACCTACCTCTTCCCTGCTTGGGCATTTGTTCGGGTATCACCTCACGCAGTTCCTTCTATATGCCTCACGGCTCATCCCGTCTCTGACGCCATATGTCGGGCGCTGGGCTTGGTGGCTGGCCAATGAGGATAGTGTTATTGTCGACGAAGGGTACAAAGTGCTCAATTTTGATTGCTTGGTGAGTCGAGACGATGGCCTGATCTATCACCCTATCTCACTGACTTGGCAGTATCCGCAATATGCGCTTGAATGGGCTATTGATTCCTCCCGCGCCAAAAGCTGTCTCTCGGAGCTGAGAGACTGGCTCGATGCCGAGGCGGCGGATCCGCGTGGCTTGCGCGCCCATTTCCCTCTGGAGATTCGATGGTCAGCTGCGGACGACATATATCTCAGTCCAAGCAATGGCAGAGAGACAACCTGGATCGGCATTGTCAGCTATCGGTGAGGTGGTCCGCGAGCCAAGACCGCCTGTCTCCGTTTGCTGACTTGGCAGGCCTTACGGCTTGGCCGTTCCCTACCGTCAATTCCACGACAAATTCGCTTCGATAGTTGCGGGTCATGGGGGCCGCCCACATTGGGCCAAAGAGCATGTCTTGAAGCCAAAAGATCTCGAGGCCCTCTATCCTGACTTCGCCAAGTTCAAAGACGTCCTGAATCGCGTGGATCCAAGCGGCGTCATGAAAAGCGAATATGTCCGCCGGCACATCGACGGAGAGGACATTCCACGCCGGTTCTTCAAGGAGCGCGCTTGATAGAATATTAGATGTTGTCTGCATTAAACCTATTTAGACGTAGACTAGTCACACGCAAGAAAATGGTACTATTCATGAGGGTGTCATTCCTCATCACTGAGCACCGCCAATTGGCGAATGTCTTTGGACTGATGTTTTTGGCTGGTCACCCTGTCCACCCACGGCTCCGACTGGGCATCGGCGTCCAACCCCTTGGATCTTCGAGATTTCTTCCTTGTGTTCTGGACATGTCCTGCATATTTGCCCAGATCGTTGGCTTTGATCGAATTGACGATATCGGGATTGGTTTCCAGAAGCTGACACTCAGCCGCAAGCCTTTCGGGTCGGAACCTACCCTGAGACCAATCTCGAACATCTGCTTCTCCTGCGGAGAATTTTTGAAAGCGGATGCGTGATCGTGCGCTAAGAGTCGGTCAGCAACGGTGATGACCCTATTCAAGCCGAAGCACCTTGGATGCCCAATGCGGCGAGAGTCTGCTTTGCCACATCTGATACACATCAGCTCCAGACCACAAACGCCCCATTTCTGTGCCACCGACCATTTGGAAGCTCTGCTCCCGGCTTGTCAGAACCCAGGTCATGATGACTCATGGCTCTTGACTTGGCCAGAAAGGCACGCCTGTACTTCTCCCTGCGCTCGACCTTCATCTTTCTGCCAGCTTCATCATCACTTCCGTCGTTCTCGTCGTCGTCGATGTCGCTGTCGTATTGCGCGTCTGCCATATCTTGTAGGAAGCGATCTTCGGCCATGCGTACGCGGTTCAGCTAAGACGTCAGTAGCTGCTATGCTGGACGTTGCTCACATTTCTCGACACCGTCCCCCGTGGGTCGAAGCTGAACAGGTTTTGTACGCCATACAGTTCTCCCTGTTCTTCGCGGTTTCGACCCTTGTCGATACCCTGGTGTATGCGGCGCTCAAAAGTGCCTTCATTCAATTGCCTTGACCGCTGTTCCTTCTGGACTGTTTGTCGTCAGCGGCAGTGGTAGCGCTAATGATGGGCTTACTCTGGCGCTCATATATGTTCTCCTCGATAGTGCCTTGTCCAATCAAGCGATATACATCACTGTTCAGGCTCGATGAGTGCGCTGCCCCATCAGATCAAGACTCACTCACACGGCTCTCTTCTGACCGATTCGAAAAGCCCGATCCATCGCTTGTAGATCGTTCGCGGGGTCCACGTCTATCAGCAAAGCTGTTAAGGGTAGGCCATCCCGGACTCACTCCAAGCTGGATCAAAGATGACGACTTTATTGGCCTAGAAGGTAAATTGATCATCCTGATAATGGAAGTGTGGGATACTCACGGAGGTTAGATTCAACCCAACACCTCCTGCGAGCGTGCTGACAAGAAGAATAAAGTGGTCTTGCTTGAGATCTTGGAACGAGTCGACCATCTCTTGTCGCCGGATGTTGTCGACCTCGCCTGTCAAAAGGCTATGATCGAATCCAGAGACTGAAATGAGCCATCAAGTCTTGTAGATCACACTCACAATTGTTGACGATGAACTCATCAACCATCTTCAACAGTCGGACAGTGTTGGAGAAGATCAAGACCGCAACGGTGAGTCCTGCAGTCCTCGCTTCGGAATCGAGACAATGTCTCACCTTTGTTGCCCACACTCTCCTTACGCCATTCGTCAATAAGTTGTCGAAGAAGCTGACACGCTCAGCGATGAGATAATGTGAGAGAAAGGTGCGGGCCAAATGCGCCTTCACACACCGTCCATTTCCCACAATTGGCTGGATCACTAAGACTCATCAGTCTTGGCTGCATCTGCGCAGAAGACGCACATTGCAGCCTGGTAAGCGTTTCCTTGCCGGTTGCCGTAATCTTCTCCAGTCTGGACCGTTCAGTCCATTTATCACCACTGGCATCGACGCGAGTCGCCTTACGCATATGCGATAGAGACGGCGATTGATGGTCAGCTGATGAATGAGTTCGGTCATGGGCTGGACTGGGCTGTGTGCAGACAGGACGAACAGTTTTTTCGGTGTCATCGGGGGCTGTCGTCCATCAGCTGACATTCTTGCTGGACCTGCTAAGCTAACCTGGATACAGCAACCCAAAATGCTGATGCTGTCTCAGCTAATATCTCGCCGTGAGGATATATTGAATGACTGACGTTGGCAATTTTGATCGCGGACGACACGCTGACGCCATCAGGGATGGGCCGTCGGGATGGTGGACGGGATACGCACCATCTCAGAAGCACGTCGTTCACCTTCTCTCCTTCGGCATTGACGGTGAAACAGCAATCTTTGCGACTGCGAGCTATCAGCGCGCGATGTGTTCCCAGACTCACGCTTTGCCTGAACTGCACCCACACGGGTTGTCCCGCTGGAGTACGAATGTCACATCGTCGGATGCCACAAAGGCACGGTATGCCTCTACTTGTCGCTCAGCCAAAGGGCAGAACACGACCAGGTCGCGCTTTGTCGGCAGCTACGCCTGTGAGTCTACCGGAGCACAGGCGCAGAGTCTTACCTCGTCGGCAATGAGCTTTTTTGTACGCCTCAATGAGAAGTGAGGCAGAATTCGCTCGTGCATGGACCCGAGCCGTAGCTGAATATTCAGAATGGACCGACGGCGCTGCTGTGTTTGGAACGAGAGCTCACAATTGACATGACTACGTCTTTTGCCATTCCTTCACGTCGCTGACCCTTCTTGATCGGTTTGACCACAAACTCGCGCCATTCCTCCAAGGTGCCAGCCTCGCCTCGCTGAACCTGCCTGTCAGGATCTGCGTCCAGACAGGCCACTCACGAAATCCAACACGCTCCACATTTCGTCCAATCGATTTTGGATAAGTGTGCCGGTCAAAGCAAAGCAGCTCGAATGTTGAAACTTTTTCATCGCTAAGGCGAGTTGTCCTCTTGGGTCCTTAAGCCGGTGAGCCTCATCGGCAATGACAATCCTGCACGGTGAGTGTGGACATGGACCTCACCGTGACTTACGATATCGGAAGCTCTTTGATGTCTTCTATCGATGCCCTGATGCTATCATATGTCGCGAGGACTGGCGGGCATCAGATCAACGGCGGTCGTCGCGACGCACTAATGTCGACAAAGCCTTGAGTGAAGGTCTTTTTCAACTCCGGCACGTTCTCCGTCCGCAATTCTGTCACCTCGAAGAAACCCCACTGGGCGAGTCAGACGCCTTGCCAGTACAAGGGTACCCACTGTCTGCAACTCCCGATCCCACTACAGAACGTCAGAGACGAAATGTGCACCCGCTCTTACATTGGTGATCAAGGACTTTGGGCACACGATCAGAGCTGTCGGCCAGTGTTTGGGACTTAGAGGACCGTTTGAGGACCGGATCGTACGCTTGCGACGTTGATGATCATCGATGGTCCCGTTTTTGCGCATCACGGCTGCCAGCTGATGTTAGAGTGGGCCGTGCTTTGACACTCACAAAGGAGATAACCTGGATGGTTTTACCGAGACTGTGGTGTTCAGCTTACGGGTAACACTGGCTTCGCTCACACCACTCACCCCATGTCGTCGCCCAAAACACCGCCGATGCCGGATTGGTACTTTGCATAGAAGAATTTGACACCCTCTTTTTGATAGGGTCTCAAGTGTCGATTGATGGACGCTGGTATGGCGACGCCCTCGTCAAGCTGCAAAGACTCATCATCGAGTGGGGGTATGGAGTCAAAATACGGTCGAAACGGCGGGAGGTCGCCATCGACGTTGATGTTGGTCAGGGGGTCTCGGACTTCGTGCTGGTCGGTCACGTCCACCGCCAGCTCCTCGTCCTCTGAATACCTTCCTTCCTCGTCATCCTCTGAAAAGTTCTGCGATGGATTTGGTCGCAGTGAAGGTTCGACGTCTTGACCCCAGGGTACAAAGACCGCATCGTCCTCGTCTACAAACTCGACCTCCTCCTGGTCTGAGGGCGGCGATGGATGCGTGTGACCGGGATTGGATTGCGTGTCGCATACGGGAGCCCAAGTGTCACTTTGATGTGTGGTCGGCGTTGATGACTCTGCGAGATGCGGAACAAGGCGTTGCTTCGCTCGGGACAGGCGGCTTTGCATGTCTTCGAACTGCGTGACCTCGGCCAGGCGATACAGTGGGTTGTGGTCGAGGACCTTCTCTAGTGTCAATATCAGCGAGGCATGCCCTCAGCTAGCAGCGAGCAGGCACTCACGTCCCTCATACCTGAGATTCGTTCTCCGTCTCCGTTTGCGAGAAGTGGGAGAGAGCGGTGCTTCCAAGTCGGTACTCTCTTCTGTCGTGTCGTGATCCTGGGTTTCGACGATCGGTACGCGTTTGGCGCGTCGCGGTAGTGCTCGAGCCGGCAGTCCTTGCTTCGTCCTGTCTCTGTTTTCGGCCTTGATACGCTCCCTGTCCGTATCGATCTTCTGAGCTTCAGCATAGCGACTGGCATCACGCCGCGCCTCCAACTCAAAATCATCGCCAACGTTCGCGTCAGCAAATCTATGCCAGAAAGAACTCTTGTATACTCACATGAATCCATACCGATGCACCTCGGGGGTCGGGGCTACATGTAAGATTGAGGTCGAGAGAAGGTAAGCCACATGGGGTGACGTTTGGATGACTGGACTGACACCGTTGAACTAACTCATTGTTGATGGAGCCCCGTACTTTGCAAGGCACCAAGTCCGTGCAGGAAAGTCTCGCGATGTCGAACAGGTTCTCCAATACCCCTATCAACACGTTCGGATTCGCGTAGCACGACTGCGGCCGGCTTTGGGACAGTAGACTGATGCTACGGCGCCTAGCTGTCCGTCGTGCACTGTCATGCCAGCTCGATCGCGCCGCTCCGCGTCGATATCTAGCGCAAGCACATGGCGGCGTTGATCGAAAAGCTTGGTCGGACACTCTCTTACTCCCCTCGACAACTTTCCCGCTCAAACACAAGAATCCAGTTGTTGCGGAACTCAAGTACCGACCCCGCACGACCGATGAGCTGTACAGGCTACAGGTTAGTGGACGGACGCTGGCAAGCCCAGTGCTAATATTTCAGTGGAAGGAGAATGCTGGTCCCGTGAGCGTCCTGCATGATGGTCCGCCTTACGCAAACGGCCACCTGCACATGGGTGAGTCTGTCATATTCGAAACGTGTAGCTGACATGATCAGGACATGCTCTCAATAAAATCCTGAAAGACATCATCAATCGATACAATGTCATACGCGGTAGAAAAGTCCAGTGAGTGGGAGCAGACATCTGCAGTTGCGCGACTAATAGTAGCTATGTACCAGGCTGGGATTGTCACGGGCTTCCCATTGAGCAGAAAGCACTGCAGGCCATCGGAGTAGGTCAGGGAGTCACAGGTACCTGCCGTTGGTCGTGCCGCTCACGACGCACAGCAATCCCACACCTCAATGAGCCCCGTCGCTGTTCGATCGCACGCACGGCAAACGGCGCTGGAGGCGATCGCCATGCAAAAGGAGGAATTTCGATCGTTGGCTATCATGGCGGATTGGGACAGCAAAACCGGCACATATGTGACCATGAGTGAGTTACTTGCTCAATAGCCTCTGACTGACACAGCATCAGGCGATGACTTTGAGATTCGACAACTACGCCTGTTTCAGAAAATGCTCCAAGAAGGTATTGCGCTTGTACGTTGTCCGATCGCGCAAACTAATGCCTCAGGCCACATTACGCACAGATTGCGTCCTACCTACTATTCTCCGTCCAGCCGCACCGCCCTAGCGGAGTCCGAGTTGTCATACAAGGATGGGCACAAGTCGCGGTCGGTGTACGTTGGCTTTTCGGTCGAGCCTGGCGACATGTCTGAGAGACTATGCGAGGCATACGCGAGAGCGACCGAAGTAGTTGGAACGCTGCCACTGAGCTTAGCGGTGTGGACTACCACGGCATGGACCCTTCCAGCGAACGAGGCGAGTCCCTTGAATCCAGGATCGTCCTGACTGATAACTGAACAAGTCGCTCAGGGGGTGAACATCGGGGCCGACATGGCGTACGTGATCGCCCACACGGCCGATGGCGGCAAGCTTTTGGTAGTGGCAGAGGAGAGAGTCGAAGGCATGGAGGCCATCGTTGGACCCCTCAATGTGGTAGCGAGCTTGACGGGTAAGCGCATGGTTAACGCTCTCTGACTGACGTTCAGGTTCGGACATCATCGGTACACGCTACTCGCACACTTTTCGTCCTTTGGACAGCTCCGGTCAGCGGTCACAAGTTTTCGCCTCGGCGCACGTGACCTCCCAGTCGGGGACGGGTCTTGTGCACTCTGCGCCTGCGCACGGGCATGAAGACTACATGGCTTTCGTCAAAGCCGGCCTTTTGCCCAGTGACTTGCGCTGTCCCGTTGATGATGACGGCCGATTCACGAGAGACGTTGATACCTGGTCGGGCGCGGATGGCGACCGGTCGCTGCACGGCAAGAGCGTGCTTGGCGATGCGGTGCCTGCCGTGATCGAATCATTACGACGGCAAGGCGTTTTATTGGCCGAAGAGGTAATCGAGCATCGCTATCCGTACGACTGGAAGACCAAGGAGCCCGTGATCGTCCGGTGAGTGACGGTGGGCCCGCAATGTCATTGCTTATGCGGTCAGAGCCACGCCTCAATGGTTTGCCGATGTCGAGGCAATCAAGCCCCGCGCCAAAGAAGCGCTAGACAAAGTCGAATTCCATCCACCGCAATGTGAGTATTGCGCGTGATTGTTTGCTGACGAAACAGCTCGAAATCGTCTGGAAGCCTTCGTGACATCGCGATCTGAATGGTGCATATCTCGTCAACGCAGTTGGGGAGTCCCGATACCAGCTCTTTACGACGCGTCCGGAGCGCCGCTGTTGGATCCACGGGTAGTGGCGCACGTCGTCGACGTATTGGAACAGCACGGGACCGAGCATTGGTGGAATGGGCCTGTCGACGACTTTATCCCGCCGGAGCTACGGGGTCAACGGCTCACGAGAGGAACGGACACTCTGGACGTGTGGTTTGACAGCGGGTCGTCTTGGACTTTGCTAGACGGCGGTAGAGCCGACTACTACCTGGAAGGATCGGACCAGCATCGAGGCTGGTTCCAGTCGTCTTTGCTGACAAAGCTTGGTGTCGAATCCGACGAGACCAACGCGCCGTACGGCAAGATCATCTCGCACGGCTTCGTCATGGACGAACAAGGCCAGAAGATGAGCAAATCGGCCGGCAACGGTGTCTCGCCAGTCGAAGTCGCGTCTGGGACCCGGGTGAGTGCTTTGAGCGTGTCAACACTGACGATCTCAGGATCAAAAGGGGTATGGCGCCGATACGCTACGCCTTTGGGCAGCTTCCGTCGATTACACAAAGGACGTCTCCATTGGACCGTCATCGATCAGCCATGCGTCCGAAACGCTGCGCAAGCTGCGGAGCGCCACCAGATTCCTCCTTGCGAATAGCGGCGATGCGCCGAGATTGGAGTCGGCAGATTTGAGTCCGGTACGTCCCGCGCGCCTTGCGGTCCGCTCACTCCTAGATCGACAGGTATATCTTACATGAGCTGTCTGTGCTTGAGCAAGAAACTTCGGACGCGTATGAGGCCTTTGCGTTCAACAGAGGTGAGCCAGGGCTAAGTGTGACGACTAATGCTGTAGTTCTTCAAGCTGTCACGAGCTATACATCCTCTTTGTTGTCTTCATTTTACTTTGATGCGGTCAAGGACACCTTGTACTGCCAAGAACGGGACAGCCCAGATCGGAGGGCGGTTTCAGCCGTTCTGAGCGAGGTGAGGTGCATTTTGTTGGTGAAACTAATGAGACAGGTCCTTCGAGTCACGCGAAACATCATTGCTCCCATCGCGCCCCATCTCGCTGAAGAGCTGCACGATCACGATCTGGCGGCGGACAGTCGATCCGTCTTTCTGACGCCCTGGATTCCAACGGTGCGTGCTCTGGGTTGTGAGGTTGGCTTATCGCCAGTCGGACCGGCGTGATCCTACCTTGGCCTCTGACATGACGGAACTGCTGGCACTGCGATCTGCAGTCAACGGCCTGGTCGAGGCGACACGGCAGCAACAGTCAGTGGCAGTCGGTGAGGGGGCCGATCGACCGTTCAGGAGTTTCAAAACAGCCGACGACGCCAAGGTGGTGATCGTGGCGGGAGCTGAAGGCCTGCAGATGCTGAGACGATACGGTGAGTTTCGACAGATGGGTCCAGGCTGAGGCCGCTGTAGAAGCATCCTTGTCACAGATTCTGGGTAGCTCCGCGGTTCATTTGTCCGAATCCGGCGACCTGTCGACGACGGAAGGGACTCCTGTTGAAATGCGTGAGTAGGGTTCCGCATCGTGTACTGCAGCTCGTTGACATCCGAATCAGGCGAACTGGGTCGGATCAAGATCTACTTGCAATCGACACCAAAGGGCAAGTGCGGGCGCTGCTGGCGTCATCGTGCCGATGAAGACGGTCATCTGTGTCCTAGATGCGCCAGAGTAGTGGGGGCGGTTTAATGCATAGCCTCGTTATAGACGATGGGGGACAGACGAGTCTCCCTGTTCACCGCTTTCCACCTAACTAACTACTTGCGGCTGATGTCAGACACACCCGCCCTGAAATCGAGGGCATTCAGAGTTTGCTGGAATCAAATTCCCAGTGCTGTGCAGGGAGATCACACATTGATTTTACCCTGAAAGAGTCCAGAAGTGGCGACAAGTGTACCTAGAGCTCACCCCGGCATATGAAAAAAAAAAGGAAAAGATGGATCGCCGGAATTATTGCGCGAACGCTGGATTAACTCAGGGACGATCTCAGGGTGCAGTTCCAGGTCCATCGCACTACTGTCCCAACATACAACAGCCAACAAGCGATCGGAATTCGAATCGGTGGTCCAGAATTTGGCCTCTGCTCTTTGACTAGTCAGCATGAACAATTCATCTGTCACGGGGCCTGAACGCAGGCGTAAACAGTACGTAAGGCAGCTGCTTAGTTAGTCATCTCATCACTCATCAGGGCCGCCGCCCAGTCTCGACAGCCGAGAGCTGTCTGTCGATCAGGCGGATTCCGGATCGACCAGCCACAACGTTACAAGTCAACCGAGTTATATTGTTGTCCTCTCAGTCGTCTGTCCGACAACGTACGCGATAGACAAGTGAACACCGGCATTGATTCGAGTCCTGTGCTCCAAGTCAGCGTACAGGCATCCGCTCATCGTCAAATCCCGACGTCGACACTCGAGCATCGACAGACAACTCGCTTTCCCCCCGCCCTCTCTCCTCTCCCCCTACTCGGCCTTACGGGTCTGCGGTGCCCTAGTCCGCTGTGATCTTTGGATCGAGCACCATCGGAACTATTGTTCTGTCGATGGCCGCTGTCAAGGTTGGTACGGCCTCGCCTGTGGTGGATCGTGTTCCTCTTTCATCCCCGTACCGTATCAGCCCGTCCACCGACCGCAAGAGAAGACAACGGTCTCCCTCGTTCGACAGAGGCCTCAACCGCGGGGACGCAGACAAGTCGGTCACGTCTCAGTCTTCAGGTCACGAATCGACCTCTCCGGGAGCCTACGACCATAAGCTCTCGCCGCTCGACATGACACGCCGTCATCCGTCCACCTCAACCTCGGCATCTGGTTCGGCGTCTGCGTCTGGCACGGCGACGGCGGGCTCAAACTCTAGTCGGGGTCCAGGAGGTGAGGATCCGCTTACTCTTCGGCGGAGGGAAGCAAATCGCTTGGCGGCTCAGCGATTCCGAAGTCGGAAAAAGGGTTATCAAGACAGTCTTGAGGAGAGGATCCGAATCCTGGAGGAGGAAAAGGATTTGATAGCGAGACGAACGGGTCATGGTCGACCGCGATCATCGCACGAGGATGGCTACTTTCGGCACCACGATCCATACCGTCGCCAATCGGTCTCGCCAGACAAACACATCGACGTCGATGTTCGAGTCGCATCGCTCGAGTCTGCCAATCGGCGTCTGCAGGAGGAACTTCGTGGCGTCGTGGAGGAGAACGAGAGGCTGCGCGACGAGATCGAGAAATGGCGGCGGTGGGAGCGGGATCTGAGGGACACCAGGCGCGAAGAGGATCGGGTGAGTCAACTGCGGTACATTTCGCATGTAAAACCAGATGCTGACCTCATCCAAGTACGCAAGACCGGCACCTTTCTTGCCGCCGCTCGACACACAAGCCATGGCGCCACCGTCGTATCCCAACTCGCCCTATCCCTCGTCCTACTCGAGTCAGTCTGGCCATCCGAGTCTCCAGCGCGGAAGCTCGTACACGAGCAGCTCGTCTCGTCGAATGCCTTCGCCAGGTCCGCGTCTACCGCCTCTCCGTTTACCTCATACTGGATCACACCCCGGAACCTCACTCAGTCCTCATGGACGACCTTTGTTGCCCAGACCAGAATCGATGGAGCGGCTCGGGGGTAATACCGGGAATCATCAGTCACCTCCTCAGCTGTCATCAACCAGTAGGAGGGATTGATCTCGCAACGCTCACCTTGTCAGCATGTCCAGAGTCGCTGTCGTTACATACATTACATGCATTATGGGTCATCATGCGATCGCAGCGGGTTTTTGTGACGTTGTCGTGTGTGCAGTCGAACTGCCACTTGATCCTACCTCCGCGTCTCTTTCTTCATCTCATCAGTCTCGCATCATGGCATCGTGATTGCAGTAGTATAGATAGGATGGACCTTGCAGCGCTAGAGAATAAAACACGCGCTGAGCGATGTAAGCGCAAACACATTCTCCTTGCGCGTCTTGGCTGATGATTTAGGGGACAAGCAAAAGAAGATAGGAGAGGGCACCTTCGCAAATGTCTATAAAGGTTTGTCAAGACATTGATCGCTGCTTGGCGCCCGACGCTGATCAAGCTAGGTGTGGAGCGGACGACGGGCCGCAAAGGTACTTTCGACCCCAGCATCCCTCTTGACGCGACACTGACTCTGACGACAGTCGCCATCAAGAAAATCAAAGTTGGAGAGATGAAAGACGGCCTGGATATGACAGCGCTCCGCGAAGTCAAGTTCCTGCAGGAATTGCACCATCCAAACATCATTGCAGTGAGCACCGTCTTTACACCTCGAACCGTTCCTCGCTGAAGTACCAGCTTCTCGACGTGTTTTCGGTCAAGCAAAATGTAAACCTAGTACTGGAATTCCTAGACACCGATCTCGAAGCCGTCATCCGCGACAAGTCGCTCGTGTTTCAGACCGCCGACATTAAAAGCTGGATGGTCATGTCGTTGCGTGGCTTGGAATACATACATCGCAACGGCGTGCTCCATCGGGTGAGTCTGCAGGTGACAAAGGCTGATCAACCCGCTCACGTTGCACAGGATCTCAAACCCAATAACCTCTTGATAGGGTCCAATGGCGAGCTGAAAATCGCCGATTTTGGTCTCGCCAGAGAATTTGCCGACGCTGGAGGAAAGATGACCTGTCAGGTGATCACCCGGTGAGCCAAATCAGCTGGAGCGGCCCTGATGCAACGCAGATGGTATCGCCCACCCGAGTTGTTGTTCGGCGCTCGCTTCTACAGCCCTTCGGTGGACATGTGGTCGATCGGGACGATCCTGGTGGAATTGGTCTTGCGAGTACCCTTTCTGGCCGGGGACACCGATGCCGATCAACTCAAGAAAACGTTTCATGCTATGGGTACCCCCACGGAGGAAGACTGGCCGGTGCGTGCAGATCCCAGTTTCGCAACTGAGCTTTACAGGGTCACAAACAATTGCCCGACTATCACGTCGTCGGAGACTATCCCAAGAACTCCTGGTGGCAGCATGTCTCCTCGGTTGGTAAAGACGGGCAGGAACTCACAAGAGAGTTGTTAAAGTTCGATCCGCAGACCAGGCTCACTGCAAGACAAGTAGGCATCGGGTATCTCGGTGTTGTAGACCCAAAACTCACTTCGTACAGGCCTTGCAGCACCGGTTCTTCACTTCTCTACCTCGACCCACGCCCCCAAACAAGCTACCAAAACCGCTGGCAGAGCTGGCCCCGAGAGCTTTGGCGCCGGACGAGACGCAGGGCAAACCAGTGATCAAGGATGGTAGTGGGCGCCAGAAGCGCAAGGCGGAGTCTCCTGGCAAATTGAGCAAAGAAGATAAGAAGGTCGCGCGAAAATTGTTCCACTAAGCTCTTAGAATAAACAATGCTATGTTGTATGCATGTAGATCTCAATGCCCAAAGTAGCCCATGCGCTCCGCACCCAGTCGCCTAAAAGAAGCCTCTGATGCCCAAAACACGTCTCACGTCATTGACGAAACGAAGACTGTCGAGCACTGGAATGCTCTGCAGCAGTGCTTCGTCGTTGGGGTCGGACGTCCATCCCTCGATCGGCAATGCGTTTGCTACGAGAGATGAGCGCAAGACTCGCAAGACGAGCCGACCCGCTCACCTTTGTTCCAACTGTAGCTGATGGGAGAGTTGTCCATGAAGCACACTCTACTCAAGTCCTTCTCGACCAGCGCCAGATCCTTGATGTAGCTCCCGTTTGCTTGCAAGAAGCACGATTCACGATACAACTTCTTTTGGAAATAGCCCTTGCCGCCATCCAGCCAATCGATGACGGGATCCGCGTACTCGGGCATGGATGCGGTATAGATAACGAGCGTGTACCAGGAGGCGACCTACTGTCGTCAGCCGATGTCCGTGTTCGAAGATGCGGGAATTTTCAGCGCACCTTTTTAAGAAAGTGGTCTACGTAAGGACGCTTGTAGACATAATAGGTCGTACTGCGCCCGTTCAGCACCACCTCGACCGTGTGACCCTCCCGTCGACTCCGTCGGCCACCCAGTAACCCTCCGAGGCTCAGGCCCAGGAGTCCACCTCCTGCGCTTGCGGCGTACGACATAGGTCGGGAAGTCGAGTGGATGAGTGTTTCGTCAAGGTCCAGTATAAGGGTCTTTTGGTGATGGAAGGGGGTTTGATGGAGTCGAGGGGCTGGAACGGGTGCAGTACCGGTAGTGACTTGAGTGACGGGTACAGAAGGATCAAGCAGTGACGTGGACATGGGATTAGGAAGAAGTCGGTTCGTCTTTCTGATTGGGTTCGAGAGGATGCTGGTCGGGTGTTGTGAGTTCTGGTATGCCGATGCAGCCGGCGGGGTGGCAGCATCCCTCAGAGTGTTTGGAGCCTGTTGTTTATCGGCGGATCGTAGTCGAAACGAGAAAGATTCGCGATGTGATTTGGCAGTGGGTAACACGAAGTCAGCATCGTCGGGCTGGTCGACTGGTGTTGTATCATTTGTTTGTGTTACAGGACTGATGTCCAGACACTCGTCCTCGCTTCCCGCCTCTCCATCGCTGCCGCTAGGTTCCTCCCCTTCATCCGACGAGCCACCACCGATCCCTCTTCCAGGTTTCAGGCTCTGCGGCAGACCATTCTTGTCGATCCTACGGCCTTGCTTCTTGCGACTCACTCTCGACGCCCTCGTCTCACCGACGAGACTGGTCCAGAACGAGAGCAAAATAGACCAGAGAGCCAGAGCGATGCGCAGTAGGATAGGTGTCGAAGGAGGCGGCAGCTTAATGCTCGACGTCGTTGGTTTCGCCCGACGTCTAGAAGTTTGAGAGCGGCGTCGTCGAGGTGTGGGAGGCAGGTTAGAGAGTCTTGGACGATCTCGAGGGGGATGCTGCGACTCCGCTTGATGAGTCGTCGGCGGTGTTGCAGTCTTTGAATCGCTGGGCGCCTGCGGGAAGACCAACGATGATAGTATCGTGTCAAACCGGCTAAGGGTGTTCATGCTGCTACTTGACAATCAGCCCGGCAATCTGTCACGTTGATCGGGGCATGCACTCACAGGTGTCTAGATGTGGCATGATGCGGGCGCTAAATTCGCAAAGGGAATGACCAGGCTTTCTGCGCTGCGGTCCGAACGATGACAGAGTGAGCGAGATTATTAGAACGGGTCCTATGTAGTCCAACAAGCCTGGATGTGTCCCTCTGACTACTGAGTTGCTATGCCCGATACGATATGAATCATCTAAGATGTAAGATGTATACTGCGTAGGTGATTTAACCAACTACCTACCGTTTACGCGGTCCAACGCGGTGACGCTCGTGGGGCAAAGAGAGTTACGTAATCGATCTCTCCCCCATCCAGCCCCATAGATAGACCGCTGTTCCACCTAGACTAGTCAACTGTATTTGTTCCTAGCCAATAGCGACAATATGTATATCTGAAGAAAGCCGCCTTTGTGCCATGTATCGTTCAATCCTTTCATCATCGACCCCTGCCCATCAGGATCGCGGTCATGATGTGCGAGGTGGGCCTCGACATACGGAGCGCTTGGTGCTGCTTGGTAATCTGTATATGCTCAACAACTAACCTGCGGTTCGCACATTCACATCTGTCCGCTACAATTTACGTACTCATCCTTCTCACCCCGACAATTGGTCACTTGGTCAACAATGGCTGCGACCAGCACTATTACCGGCACCGCCAACGATCAAAGGCTGGTCGGCGCATCGGACGTTATCGGGCAAGTCAACAGACATTGGAACGTATCTGGCACAGCGGTGTTGGCGGCCTGGGGAGTCGCCATGTTTGCCTCGGTTTGTAGCCAAGCGAGGCGGTCGTTGAGGGCGTCAATTTGATGACTGACATGGAACAGCTGATGATAATTCTCCTATTCTCATGGATACGCTGGAGTACGAACTCATTATCCTTCGAAATGATCTACGAATCTCGAATCAAGTATTGCAAAGATCTTGTCGCCAACAGCAAGCACGAGGACGGGATCTTCGTACCGACAGTTCCAGAGGTGGGTTTCGATGCTGCAAGGTCAGCTGATGGGTGGCAGCGGAGTCCCGGGCTCCTTGCATGGCTAAAGCCAGCCCTTTTCGACTATTGGATTGAGGTCAAGGGCTGGATGCCGGGGAGTAAAGCGGTACAGGCGCGGAACGAGCGGTATGCCCACCCACTTGTTCCTGCCGCTTCGTGCTGACCATTGACGTAGGATGCTCCAAGATTTGGGTAAGACTGGCTAGTCACAACATGTTGGTAATGTCCACTGACGGCCCAGGACTCGACGCTACCATTTTCCTTCGCTGCTTGGCGATGCTCAGGTGGCTTTTCCTGTCCATCACGGTGGTAGTGGGCATCCCAGCCTTAGCCGCCAATTACCAAATCAACACAGCTTTCGAACAAACGACGTCCAGCAAATCCAATTCGATTGGCGGCGACAAAGCTCTCAACACGACCGAGCTGGATTTGTTGCTGTTCACCGCGGCGAATGCGAGCGGTAATACGATGTCTGCTCACGTCATTTTCGAATGCCTGACGACTTGCCTAGTGGTTTTGTTTGGTGAGTCCGCATGTTTCAGTACCGTCTCTGACTCTGCAGTATGGAAGCACATGTCAGAGTATCGAGAGATACTCAAGATTTGGTATCGAATGTGAGCACCAGCCAGTCATTCCGCTCTGATTCGCGAAAACTGAGCCGATGAGGAACGCAAACGAGGTGTCGTTCAAGACCGTCATGCTCACCGATCTCGGCATCCAGAGGACCATCAAGAGCTCCAGCGCGTCTGTGGCCGCGCACTATCGAATGCTAGCCTGGTGGCAAGCCTCGGGTACTAGATCCGATGTGGCGAAAACGCTCTACGAGGCCAAAGTGGAATTGTGCCGCAAGTTGGAGAAGCACGGTTGCCCAGCTTACGCGTCTGGGGAAGTCGAGGTCGAATTGGCGCATCAGAATATGAAGACCATTGCCGAGCTCGTCAAACGTTACCGAAACGAAGTCTTCAAGCAGTTCGATCACGCCATGACTGTATGGCTCAGGCAAGAGACTTTGGGTGAGGTTGCCCATTCTCGTGGCTGCTGGGATCGTCTCATCTATCCTGCTCTCGTGAGTTGATCACGAATCTCGAGTGGAAAAGGCCGCTCACCGGACAGTCCGATGCCGATCGGTGAGTCGGTCGGATACCTTCTGCGGGGCATCTGTGCGGAAAACTAAATCGCGCAGGAAGAAGCGACTGAAAGAAGACGTCGAGACTAGCATGTGAGCTCCCACCCCTCGATGATTGCAGCGCATCCTGAGTTAGGCTGACCTGATAGCAATGAGTGTATTGACCTGAGAAACGAGATCGCCAAAGCTCAAGCCGAGGCCCGTAATGACAAGATCGAGCCGTACAGTCGCGATAAACGGCACGCTATAGAGAAAGATACCAACCTGAAAACGGACGTGAATACGGGTAGGTGAGCCGTCTTGCCTCTGAACCGTTGTTGAAGTCTGTCTCTAGCGTTTGTGACGATGCGTACCATTCGGGCGGCACAGGATGTGGCCAAAAGTGCAAGAAGGCCAGCCAAAGATAAAGCGCGAATCGATGCACAACTGGTGAGCGCTTTCGGGCGGGCTGCGAGATTACTTCGTCGTTGACAACGGCTGCAAGGCGCCGAGATCAGATAACATTGTGAGTGCCGCGAGTTGAGCTGCACGTGCGATTCCTGGCTGACGTCCGTCAGCTCTGGGAAAATTACGATCTTGACAAGGCGGAGCAGTCAACCAAGGCGATGACGGCTAAGCTTGCACTGATCTTTGTGTGCTTTCTCAACACAGTACCCCTATTGATCATCACCTTTTTGACCAATCTCGACGCTGTGAGTGCCCTCGATCGTAAGCATTAACTATTGCGACGAGTAACCTGTCAGGCAATCGAGAAAGTACCGGCTTTCAGAAGTCTGGCGGAGTCGTCCGACTTTTGGAAAGGCGTCTTTACCATAGGAGCGGGTCTAGCTCCCGCAACGATTGCCGCCATCTTTTCCTACTTTCTACCTTACATCATGCGCTTCCTCAGCCAATGGTCGGGAGCATTGACCAAAGGACAGCTCGACAGGGATGTTATCAGCCAACTCTTCTTCTTCCTAGTGGTGAGTACGTTCATATGGCCGAATGGTATGTCGAAAAATGACGTGGAATACGTAGTTCTGGCAATTCTTGGTCTTCTCCTTGATCACAATCCTGTACGAGGCGTACCTGACGGTGAAAGACCAGATTGGTCATGAAGATTGGGTCACGATTTATGACTCTCTTGGCGATGTGCCGGATAAGATCACTCAGGTCTATATTTCGAATAGCACCTACTGGCTGTCTTGGTATCCGTACGTACAGTGCAATACTGACCCTCTGAACTCACCGAGGTAGCGCCTCTGACCACCTCTGTAGAATCCGGACTCTGGTCGCCTGGACAACTCTGCTGCAAATTCCTCGCACGCTGCTCAAGTTCTGGCAAGTCTGGATCAAGCACCTCTTTGTCACGTACGAGCAAAGTACGAAGGACATACATGATATCGCCCAACCCGAACCGTTCGAGGTGAGTCCCCAACGTGATGTCGCGAGTGAGGATTTGATAGCTGACTTCGCCAGTATGGTGAGTAAGGTAGCCTTGTGGCAATGCCTTGTGCACACAACTGACCGGGCCAGCCATTAACATCTCGCATGTTGTAAGTTTTTTTTGGGCACATTCAGGCTATCGCTGATGGTTCAGCTATTCAGCATATGCGTCGGGTAAGCCTACACTCCTCGAAGTAGGGGAAAAGTGGCAGTTCTCATCGTTCATCAGTCTGGCTTATGCCCCACTTGCGCCTCTTGTCCCGATCTGCTGTACCGTCTATCTCTGGATTCGATCCGTGACGGTAAGACTGCAGGCGAGCTGCTTTGGCATAACCGAGCTGATCCGGACAGTGTCTTAACCAGTTGACCTTTGTCGAAAAGATTGAAGAAAGCGATGGGGCCTCGTGGCAGGTCATCATGAACCGAATCTTGGCATCGCTGTCGATCATGATCATTCTCACGGCCCTCGGTAGGTTGCGGTGCCACGGTCAGGCAATCGCACGCTCAATCCCGCAGTGATCGCTCTCAAGACACGATCTGTACCTCTGTGTGTGACGGCGTTCTTACCACTTGTCGGACCGGCCTATCTCGCTCACATCCTGCGAACAAATTCGAAACCCGAAGATATGGGAGGTTTGCATTCGTACGACTTGGGCGATGGTGAACAAGGCAAGAAAGGACTCGCTTCGCGTTCGGGCCAGGTCTTTCGGCATGCACTATTGGAGCCATTCTGGGAGCCAAAATTCCTCGTCCGCGAAATGGAGGAAGACCAGTTCAAAAAGGAGAAGAAGACGTTTCCTGCATTGAAGACGTTGATACGGCCCCCGAATTGGAAGAACCCAGAGGCGTCGAAGAAAGGCAGGCGGAAGAAGATCTATACCAGGAATGTCAGGATGGCAGCATATCCCAAGAGACAAAAATGAAAAGCATTCGACTGATAGCGTCCGACCGACCCCCTAGGCATTGTGATGATTTTTGCATATATACCTTATTCGACAGCTATAACTCACATCTAGAACCTTGGGCTAGCTGGCCACCCAAGGCACGTATACCTGAACAACGCATGTGGGCGGCGGGTTGGATAGATTACGGAAGAGTGGGGAGGGGTGGGAGCCGTCGTAGCTGGCTTCGTAACCAATCAATATCACAGGGGAGGGTGAGAGAGAGGAAAGACGGGCGGAGGACGAAGGCGGACGTGAGGAGCAGAGGAAAGGAAAAAGGGAGAGACAATCGTTTAGGCGGTCTCGGGCGCGTCAACGTTCTGGTTGACTCCTGAGGAAAGCATCAGCAGTTGTATTTGGGGCAAAGGTTGGACCCTCTGAACTCACGTCGCTCCTTCTCGGACTCGAGCTGCGAGTAGAGTAGCATGAGGGCTCGCTCGGTCGACTCGGGCGTGCCAACGATGGTGAACATGCGCTCGCCAGTCTCGTCGTGTGGGACTTTGGCAATGGAAATGCGGGATCCAGAAAGTCGTCGGATCTCGGTAATCTTGGAACCACCTCGGCCGCTTCACCGTCAGCCAGGTTTCAGGGAGATGCGTGTGAAGACTCACATGATGCAGCCGACCATGTCGCTTGGAATGGAGATGTTCTGGGTTCGGAGATTCGGGTCGTTCACGTTGATGGGGGCCTCGCTCTGCCTCCTTCCCTCGGGCACCGGTGCCGCAGCAGGAGTAGCGGCCGAGATGCTAGCCCTGCTAGCTCGCCTGTCTCCACCGAACGGTCCTCCACCGAATCCAGCAGCCACACTGGTCCTCCTGATGCCACCAGTGGGTCCAGTGACGGTCTGAGCGCCGAGACCTCCGGCGAGGACACCGGCGTCGCCCGCGGCACCGGGGTGGTATTGAACGGTTCCAGCTCCTCGGTCCCAGTCCTCCAGCAGACACTTGGCAATCTCGAGTACCGCCGTCTTGATAGCCTCGACGGCGCCTTGGACTTCGACGACTCGCTCGGTCGATTGGGGCAGCATCTCCTTCGAGGCGACCATCCTGGCTCCAGACTGGTCCTGGATCTGCTTGATCTTGAGACCGGATCGGCCGATGACTGTGCCCATGAGATTATGCGAAATCAACAGTCGGACCGAGGTAAAAGCGCCGACGGGAGGAGGAGGGAGCGACGAGTCGGAAAGGGGGGTCTCGAGCAGCAGTCGCGCGACTTCGGCGTAAGCGCTCGAGATGCCCTCGACTTCTCCAGATACCGACAGTACTCGATCCTGGACGCCCTGGACGACCTTGGAGACACCGGCCTTGACACCGGTGGTGTTTCGGATGTGAGCGATGGTCGCACCGGCTTTACCGATGATGATACCGGCCTCCTTGGTCGAGACGAGCGCTCGGATGGTCAGGGGATGGTCTTCGGCGTGACCGGCGTCGAGGGTAGCATCCTGAGTGGTCTTGGGGGAGATTTCTATAAGGGGGGGGGGGGTTGGGGGTGAAGGTACAGGAGGGAGGAACATGAAGGGAGAGGAAGGGAGAGGAAGGATACGATCAGCTTGGATACAGTCAGCTTGACGACGGAAATTACTTACCACCTTCTGCAGCCATTGTGACGGATGGACGTGAAGAGTGGCAGGTGAGAGGAGGTTGGGGAAAGGTCGGAGAGGAGGTCGAGCGGAGAGATGAGGAATAAGAAGGCGTCGGAGAGAGGGACGGAGAGAGAGAGGAAAGAGTTGTAAAGAGGTGAGAGAAGGGAAAGGAAGGCTGGATACCTGACTCTTACTCGTTCCAAGCTGCTCACAGTCTGTCTGTGCCTGAGACAAAGCCAAAGCAAAGTGGCGCTGCCCTTGTTGCCGGAAAACGCTTCCGTCTCAACCGTCTTCTAGAAGCCTAGACTTTGTCGTGCTGTTGTGATTGTGGAGAGCAAAGTCTGTCTTGGCCTTGCATGCATGGGATTCTCATGCTGGAGTGTTCTGCACGAGGTGGCTGAGATGCACTCTATACTAAGAATGTCTACGACTTCGGGTAGTCGGTAAGCACCGCCACGGGCACGGCCACAGTTCTCACCCCCCACCGTTCGCCACATCTCGGCATTAGGCGGAAATCTGAACCTGGTCTTACGAAATTTGATTCCGGCGAAACACCACCCATATAAGATGTCGGCAACGTTTGAGATATTCTTCTTCTCTAGGCTTTATTACCGAGGACTCCATTTACTGGACAGGCTAAAGCCATGCAGATCTTCGTCAAGACGTGAGTAGCTGGGGCACACAGCAGAGAGAGGGCAGCGCTGACGGTCACAGCCTCACGGGTAAGACCATCACCCTCGAGGTGGAGTCTTCCGACACCATCGACAATGTCAAGTCCAAAATCCAGGACAAGGAGGGTATCCCCCCCGACCAGCAGCGATTGATTTTTGCTGGTAAGCAGCTCGAGGACGGCCGAACCCTCTCGGACTACAGTGAGTGCCAGTCGAACTGCTTCAAACTGGATCAGATCTGACTTGCGCAGACATCCAGAAGGAGTCGACCCTGCACCTCGTCCTGCGACTGCGAGGTGGTATGGCCAAGAAGAGGAAGAAGAAGAACTACGTCAGTCGTTCGGACCTTGATGTGTTGTGCGCGGGGCTGACGCATTCAGACCACCCCCAAGAAGATCAAGCACAAGAGGAAGAAGGTCAAGATGGCCATCCTCAAGTACTACAAAGTCGGCTCGGACGGCAAGATCCAGCGACTCCGACGAGAGTGCCCCGCTCCCACCTGTGGTGCTGGTGTCTTCATGGCCTGGCACAAGGACAGGCAGGCCTGCGGAAAGTGCGGTCTGACCTACACCTTCGAGGAGGGTACCAAGCCCACCGCCGCTTAGGTCTTGCCACTGTAGTCACTTTCGCATAGTTGCCCCGGTACTCTATGCAATGTGTCCTTGGCTATCAATGCGCCTCTTCAGCGCTCTAATACGATCCGACACAGATACACCATTCCACATCCCGCCGCTCATGTGAGGCAGACCCGCCTGTTCGATCATGAAGCTGGCCGCGACGGAACCCCAAAGCACAGCTGTTTCTTCAGCCATCCCCTTCAGAAGCTCCTACCTACCTTCGTGAACATCCCATCCCTCGTCCAATGCCGCGGACAGACCTCCCATAAAACCGTTACCAGCTCCAGTCGGATCAACAATCTTCTCCTGACACTTTGAAGTCCAATAGGGCGGGACCCAATGGACGTGAGTTGGTTGGGCGGAATAAACAAAGCATGCGCCCAAAGCTCCGGCCCTCACGATCGTCACGAGCTTCGGTCGGAGCTTTGCCAATGCCAGACATGCACTCTCGACGGCTGAACGGACCTGGCCATCCGGTGGTGTTGTAGTGCCGCACAGCTTGAACGCCTCGACGTGATTGGGACTAGGCTCAGCATGGATATGTCGGATCTGAACCCACCTGAAGACGGCGACCTGGGGAACCAGATCTATGAAGCTTTGCCAGTTGCTCGAAATGGAGTCAGCCTGTCGTCAGCCATTGATACACAAAGCCTGTACTCACGTAGTAAGGCTCCCAGATGATTGTCGGTGACCAGCCTGCCTTGCGTTCCGCGGCGATCTGTCGGATCTCGCTAAGGACTCGTTCTGTGCGCTCGATGACTGAGACCGCGTGTATAGTCGTCGGCAGTGGGTCGCTGAAAGGAGTATCGAGCAGGTCGAGAGGGTTAAAGAGCAGGTAGTCGCTGAGTGTCTCCCGCCTAATGTGCCTTAGCCTCAGCTTACAAGAGGTTTGGCCCACCTCCTGCTCTGCTGATACGTCTGTACGCTTCGGCACGTCCTACCGCCGTCATTTCGGGGTTTGAAGTACCACATCTCCGGGCCATAAGATTCGAGACGATGTCTCATCCAGCTGGGTAGTGTGTCGTCCGTGTAGCTGACGATCATGCCGAGTCGCTTCGGCTCGAGAAACATGCGAGCTCCAATCATCGCTGCTCATCAGCCTTGTCAGCCTCAGTGACCCGCACCATAGATGCCGGCCCCGCCGATCTGTCCGATCAGCCGACTACTCTCGCCCCTGTCAATGTCTTCACTAGGACTCACCTGCTCATCATGCTGGGCCGTCACAGCACCGTCGGCATCGACATGCCTCACCTCGTCGATGATCAGTGCCTCTGTACGGTCAGCGGGCGAGCGCAGATGACGCCATCAGCGCACCTAGTGAGACCAAGCGCCGCCGGCGCGTCATCAGTAAATTGAAACCAGCTCGGGATGGTAAAATCGCGAATACAACTTTAACTTCGTACACCGGAAAAACAGCTGCGATGGCACCGGTACATCATGCGACATTATACAGACATTCCCTTACTTTTGTACTGTTGTCTACGTTCTACACTTCTAAATGACCAAAAACACAACAAGTCCGATGTGAAAAAGTACAGTCCGTCATTGCTCATTAGGTAGAGGAGGAGGACTCCGCAGGTGTCGCGTTCTGATCCTTGGCCGCCTCCTCCTTCTTGAGCGCCTCTATCTCGTCCGCAGTCAAGAAGCGTCCGCCTTTGCCTCTTGGACGTGAACAGGCGTGTCGATGTCGTGACTCGTGCAAGTATGGTTTTCGAGATCGGACCAAGCGGTTCAGCTCCTCCAGTCTCGCTCTCGCCGCCCTGCGTTTGACAATCCTGTGATACTGCTTGGCGTTGACATATAGCGGTTCTTGATCGTCGACGTCCGCGTTTCCTTCTTCGTCTTGCTCGCCACCCTCTCCCTCTTCCACTTTGACCAAATCCTCTAGGTCGTCTCTGTCATTAATATATTGTTCGTCGAATGAGCTTCGGTGAGATAGATCGGCGCGAGACTGATGGTTCGACGCGGATTGAAGATAGGTGGAAGGGCCAGGCAGATCAAGGAAGGGGGAGGCGACATGTGTATTATCGGGCGATACCGAGTGTGACGGCGGCTGGGAGCGGTGAGGCTGCGTCAACGTCGGCCCGCCGCCAAGTGGGAAAAAGCCGCGCATCGGCTGCGAGTTGCTGCTGTTTGGATAGCGAAAGGAGTCGAATGAAAAGTCGTTGCCCCCTGAGCCGGGTGGTGTAGGAAACGTGAATCCTGGCATCCCTATGGCTAATGAGCATCTTGCCGGGATGAGATGCGATGTCTGTACGCTCACCTCTCGGCTTATCGCCGTCATCTCGTGAAGCTAGGCGGTCAAAATCGGAGTCCAGTAAATCGCTACCGTAAAACGCATCGCGATCTTCAAAATCGTATTGTCGTGACAAAGAAGGGTCCGAAATAGGGGGAGATGGGTACCCGTTATGACCATTGAGGAAAGGGAGCGTCAAGACGTTGTTCATCGCTGCCGAGTCGAGCTGTGGGAAGCGATTATCGATGATGACCAGTCAAGAGCCCAAACTTGGTAGACAGCGGTCGGCGCTGGAAGATATGCACAGTGTCGAGCTCCGACGTAGTCCCAAGACGCGTGTTGATGTCCCGGATGGAGGATCGGCTGTAGTGTGAAGTTGTGAAGTTGATCAATGATGGGTTCGGTTAACTAGACACAAAGTGGACTACAGTCATTCGGAAAATGATGGAGTGTCTGCCCCTGGCGCCCCCAGAAGCTCGACCGAAAGAAACCCGATCAGAAAGAGAGAGAGAAAGAGACGGGATCAAAAAGTGCCACACTCACTTTGTCCTGCTAGAATAACGCCGTCTAGAGCCTGTCTACGCTGCTTCCGAGTGTCTCCGCGTAGCCAGCCAGCCAGCTTGCAGCGAGTCAACTCATAGCCTGCCTATACCTACCCTTCTCTCTCAAACCCTCACTCCTAGGCATCGTCAAACATGGCCTCCGTCTTCCGAAATGTCGCAAGGAGGGGCTACGCCACGGCCACCCAGTCCCTCAAGGTGTGTATCTTTCAATTTGAAGACCGACCTCGCAACGACCGGCTCTCTCGTTGTAATGCATGTGCTAATCTACCGTCTAGCCTCCCGTTCAGCTCAACTCCCTGACTGGAACGTACGCCACGTCAACTTACCTTGCCGCTTTGAAGAAGTCCCCCAAGGATTTGGAGAGCTTGGCCAAGGATGTCGAGGCTTTCGACAAGAAGATCAAGGAGGACTCAAAGGTCTCGTCTTTCATCCGTCAGTTCAACGCAGAAAAGTGCCAGGACTGCGGCCATATCTGACTTTTCAGAAAACCCCACGCTGACCGCATCCGAGCGTCAGAAGGGTCTATCCGGCGTCCTTCCCTCCGGGGCATCTCCCATTCTCCTCAACCTCCTCACCGTCCTCTCTGAAAACGGCCGACTGGCTTCCGCTCCCCGGGTCTTTGCCGACTTCAACTCCCTAATGGCTGCCTACCGAGGCGAGCTTGAGGTCATTGTCACTTCCGCCGAGGCTTTGGACTCGAAGAGCATGTCGAGATTGGAAAAGGCATTGAAGGGCGCTCAGCTGGCCGAGGGCAAGACGCTCAAGATCAACAACAGGGTGGGTCAAAACCCGCTATCCAGACGTGCAGTGCATAATATTGATCACTCAGGTCAACCCTGGCGTTCTTGGTGGCCTTCTGGTCGACTTTGGAGACAAGACAAGTGGGTGCTTATTCCAAATCATTGCTGGACCTGCGCTGACAACTCAGTCGACCTCTCCGCGTCCTCAAAGGTCAACCGATTCAACCATGCCCTCACCCGTTAGTTCGATGCCCCATACACACCTCTGACTAGAATGCTGACGTGTCGCAGAGGGTGTCTAGATATGCAGAGAGCAATGAAGATGAATATCGCATGGCTACACCAGTCTTTTTGTCGTGGATCCCAATATCGCAGTTGTGTGCTGTGGACGACATCATGAAGTTGGAACCGATTGTGATATGCTGAGGTCTCGTGGAGCGACTGCGCGACTTGGCCGAGGATTGCAAACGCTCGGTGCCGACTGTACTTGGCATGGTTGACAGTCGCGTTTCGGCGGCAACCATCCCCTCGCAGAGACATCGGCTGTCGGGTCCGGGCGCGAGCAGTAAAGACGAGGAGGGCTCTGTTCGGTTTTGCCGCCGTGCTGGATGTCACGAATAAACATCAAAGACTGCGCAAATGGCCCTCCTCGTCATCGTCCCCGAGCACACAGACGACGTGTTGACAGTCAACAAAGGTACAGGTCCCTCCTCTTCTGGGGACCCTCCAATACTTGACAGCTACAGCTACAGGCTTCATCCTTGGCGACGACAAGGTTTACCTAAAGCATACGTTTTGCTCCGAGCGTGTCGATCTCTGATTTGAAAAGGGTGTGGTACCTTTCTTTGTTCTCGGCACGTTCATCGCGGTGTCACTCCCGCGGATTGAGGATACCCCATTCCCTGCACTCTTGGCATACATATATAGCCTGACTCTCGGAGCACTGCTGGTCCTCCTTTGTTTTGCATAACACGTCAAACGAAGCACCCGACTGTCTGTCAACTCACTTTCCAAGACACACCTGCGAGAAGAGCAACAGACGCGAACCGGATCTCGGCAACTGAAACTCACGTACGTCACCAAGCCCTGTCTTTCCCCTTTTTCCACAGCCACTTTGGACGTGCCATATCATGCCAAACACCACCAACGTCCTCACAGCTCATCTAGACGTCCGCATCCCCAGGTGCATCGCTAAGGCCGCTTTAGATTCGTAGCCCCAGACTATTCCGTTCTCTCGATCGTCAATCCAGCCAGACGCTGGATCTCGCTTAATTCAAGTTCGCGTCCACGCCTCCCCTAATATCCTTGCAAAGAACCCAAAGCCATTATGTCGTCCTCCTCAGCAACGACCAAATCTCATCCCGTTTCGCGCGAACCATCACAGAAGGCACCCCACAGTCGACCAAAGATGCCAACGCGGTCAAAGTCGGTGCTCACGGGTGTTCCGCCCGCCGACGCCATCAAAGCCGACGAAGAGGCCGTGAGCGATGTGTACGACCAAGTCTCGCAGACTGGATCTCTGAAAGCGGCGGCACGGAAATTGCAAAAGTACGCTCGGGCTTGGGAGGACGATCCGGAGGAGAGAGAGTACCTGGAGCAACAACGCAATCAGCAGAGGAACGCCCAAGAACCTCTTCCCGAGCAGGTCGAGCCGGTGCCAGCACCGAAGATGACGTTGGCTCAACAAAGGATGATGCAGGCGTTTGCCGATGAAGAGGAGGATGGGGACGTCAACATGGGTGGAAACGACGACGCAGTCTTTGACGACGACGACGAGGATGATGAGGATGAAGAGTTCTCTGAGCCCGAAGTGACGCATCTGCAAGAGATCCAGGAGGGACTCTGGATCGGTGATCTTGTCGCGGCGATGGATACAGCAGGTCTTGAAGCCAAGGGTATAGTAAGTCGTGCGACGCTGTGTGAACTCGTATCTTTTGCTAATCAACAGACCAACATCGTATCGCTCCTTCGCCCCCGCTTGACTTTCCCTCCACAGTTCAACGTCTACGCCTTGGAGATCGACGATGCGGCCGACACCGATATCCTCACTCACCTGCCTGACGCCGTCAAGTGGGTGGAAGCCGCTCTGGACAAGCGTGCTTCGATGATCAAGGATGGAGACGAGGCTACGGAACCCAGGGAGGGGGGTGTCTTGATCCACTGCCAGGCGGGCGTGTCCAGGTCATCGACGGTCATGGCGGCGTGCTTGATGAGGGCGAAAGATTTGGATCCGGTCGAGGCCGTTGAGCTCATTCGCCAGCAACGAGCTCACGTCGAGTGAGTTTGTCAAGCAGGGTGTAATGGTCTGTTTTACTGACTGATCTTCAGCCCCTCCGATACATTCTGGCAACAACTGGAGCTGTACCATAACGCCAACGGCAAAGTTTCGCTCAAAGACAAGCCCACCCGCCGCTTCTACATGGAACGAACCGTCTCGAACTTCATGAGTACGTTCTTGCTGGGCTTGCGGATCTTTATGCTTTGTCCTCACCGATTCAGATGGTGATGGAAGCGCACCGCCTCTCGACAAGATGGCCAAATACCCTGCTACACCTACGCCCAGCAACCCGCCGACCCCTATGGGCGGACACGGACGTCGCAAGATCCGGTGCAAGATGTGCAGGTGAGTCGAGTGGTATTTTACAAGCACTTGTTGCTTAGTGTCAGACGCCATCTTGCGGTTCGAGAGCACATGATGGACCACATTCTTGATCAAGCGCCCGTCTCGCGCCCTCGCACTCCGTCCAACTTCGCATTGCCATCGCCACGATTGTCAATGTCCGCCGGCAGTGATGCACCTCGTCCTCGTCGCGGATCTGCGGTGTCCGATGTCATCAACCCTCTGACCGGGCAACCAGGTGCCAAGTCAAGGCAGGGCTCCTTCTCCAACACCCCGTCATTGTCTCCTCTAAGCCCGTTGACCACGACCGAGACGAATTTCGCCTTCCAACCCGTCTCGCCAGGTGTTGGAGTACCCATGCCAAAGTCCAACACTCATTCTGCCGTGGCAAATGGTTCACTGGTCACCACCTCGTCGTCGTCAAATGGCCCAGGCCCAACCCCGTTCCCGCCGGTCGCGGCCTCCCCCAATGAAATGTCGCGAACGGCTTCCGCTGATCAAACGCGAACCGAACGAGGTCGTCAAGATTCGGGTCCACGCCACTTCCAGTCCGCCGATCAGCTCTCATCCCGTCTGCCTCCCCAGCTTCTCGCCCTGCGTCAAGCCGGCAGCGGAACCAACCTGTTATCCCCCGTCGGTTCCTCTCCCGCATCATCCCCTGACCGCGAGACCTCTTTGCACTCTTTGCCCAACTCGCAAAATGTTCAGAACGCTGCTCGTCGCATGTCCATGCTGGCCATGACGCCGTCCGAAGGCACAGCGCGAGAGAGGAAAGGCAGTAACGCGAGCGATATTGCTGGATACGGCGGTGCGGTCCCTAATGCCGGACCACCCATCTTGGTCAATCCAAAGTGCTCGGGGTATTTCGTTGAGCCAGTAAGTCATCCTGACGCCATCGCGCTTGATATAGCACTGACGACTTCAGCTCACATGGATGGAAGGGATGCTCAAGAACGGTGACATCTCTGGCAAGATTGTGTGTCCGAACGAGAAATGCAACGCAAAGATCGGCAACTTTGACTGGGCGGGCGTTCAGTGCGGCTGCAAAGAATGGGTCACTCCTGTGAGTCTCATACTTCTCGGCGACGGGACGGGTCAGTGTGCTGATCGTTCAGGGGTTCTGCATCTCGCGAAGTAAGGTCGATGAGGTTTGGTAGACTTCTAACGCGCCACTCGAATATCACACCCCACTCGACGCATAGTACCAAACAATCTAGGCAGTAACGACAAATACCTCATGACAGTACGACAGCGGCGACTAGTCAGACATGGCGCGTCAGAGCATGCATAGTTCGGTATCAACAACGAGTACAGTTTGGATCAGCCGTTGTGACAGGCTGTCTCACTAGCTTTAACCTTAGCTCACGGGTGACCCAACTCGCTGGTCTCGGAACGCATGGGCATGCGAAGCTATTCTCTGTTGACACAACATCAGATTCCTTTGCCCGACTCCCGCTCTACTTTGCGTTGATCGATATCTGCCCGGATTAATTGTAGCTGTAAGTAAGATGAGAGGCTTAACCGCCTTTCTGCTCGCGTTCTCGATCGTCTCCGACCACGGTGTTGCTGGCATTGCATTTCTCGATTCCAAACCCTTTTCGCTCCTTGGGCGAGCTGGCCGAACTCGATCCGACGCACACGATGTTCGAGCCGGCAAAGAACTGGAAGATCGAGCACCGCAGCCCAAGGATACGCCGCACCGCAGGTACGACAAGATACCCTCGCGATCCAAGCAATTACTAAGCAGCAATCCTCGCTGGCACGCCAAGAGGGAGATGAGCATGGGGGACTACGATCGGCACAGCAAGCGCGTCGGGCATTTCGATCCACTCGTCGGAGTCGACTGGGTGGACTCGATGGCCAGCGGTGAGCGAAGGAAAGAGGACGCGTTCGTCCAGCGCGACATCACCACCCAGCGCGGTGTAGAGGCTCCGATTCGTGCCCCGAGGCTTCGGCAAGGAACGGTGCTCGAACACGGCCAACCACATCCGGGCCGACCGCTGGCATCGCTCACGGATCAGCAAGAGTCGAGGCGCCAGACGCTGTTGAGCCTGGGCGGTATGGTCACCTTCAACCTCCTGGCGGATGATCACTTCGACGCGGCTTGGCCGCACAAGCGTGAGGATGACTCGACTGGTTCACCCGATGACCCCGCCATCAACGTATCGACCGCGACAGTCAGCGTGCTGGACGGCGGGCCGAGAATGTATGCCGACAAGATCATCTGGCAGCCGACCTCGGCTCATCCGTCTTCGAGCGAACTGTCGAGACGTCGCAGAGAAGGCGACGACGATGACGAGTCAGATCAGGCGGGAGACCGTGATGACACTGATTACGTTGAGGACAAGAGGTATTGCAACCGACAGTCGCATGGTGACAGTGCGAAGGAGGATGACGAGGCGGCTGAGACGTCTTCGCGCCGAGGAAACAAAGGACATCGATACGAGGACGATGAGGATAATTCGGTCGGCAGCGCGGGTGAAGCCAAGGAACTCACGGATGATGGAAAGTGTGAGGACGAAAAGCAAGGCAAGACAAGGGAAGGTTCGAAAGTCGAGACAGAAGGTCAAGGCTACGGGAAGCCCGAATATGGCGACGGAAGATATCGAGAAGGAACGAGTGATCGAGATCGAGGTGGGAACGTACCCGATGGGCAGTACGATGACAATGACGACGAACGCCATGACAACAGATTGGAACAATCGAAAGAGGGCAAAGCCTTTGCGTCCGGACAGAACGCAGAGCCGTCTCACGACGATGGCCAATATCGGCCATACAAGTCTGCGGGTGACGACTGTGCTGCACTGGCCAGCTTTTATCAATCGATGCAGGGTGATATGTGGATATCGCATCCCGATTGGGCCAGTGGCCTTCGCACCCGGACCGGCTGCTGCGAGTGGACTGGCGTAACGTGTGACGTGTACGATCGGATTATCGGAGTCGACCTCGCTGGAGTTGGGCTGAAGGGCGAGATGAGCGACGACCTCTTCGTATTGGAAGAGCTGGTGCGACTGTCAGTACTGTGACTTCAAGAACTCTGTCCTTGTGTAGCTAATCAGGGAGGGATGTGGCCAACAACAACCTGACATCGGTCCCCGATCGCTTCGACTCGCTGCCCATGCTGGCAAACTTCAACGCTTCGCACAACAGTCTGAACGGACCGATCCCACCGTCACTCCTGTCGCATAACATGCTAAAGACGCTCAACCTCGCGTCGAATGGGTTGAGTGGCGTGATCAACATCGACAGCGTCAATTTGACGTCCCTCGCTTTGGCGCAGAACCACCTCTCCGCCGTGACCGTCTTCGAGTGCAGAAGTCTGGTCAAGGTCGATCTTTCGGAGAATGGATTTCAAGGTGATTTGCCAGATCTGAGCCGAAGTACCGGACTACAGATCTTCGATGTCAGCTTCAACAAGTCAGTGCATCCCTCTTTCGCATGTACGACGAGCAGACTACTGACCAATTCAGCTTCTCCGGCCCTCTGCTTGACCTCTCTCTGTTGTCATCTTTGACCCGACTAGATGTCAGGTCGAACGCCCTCTCCGGCCCGTATCCCAGCACCTTGCGTCACTTGAACCACCTCACCTCGCTCTACCTCTCCTCAAACTTGTTCACGGGCTCGTTTCCCTCCGAACCCGCTCCACCAGCCCTACGATCCTGCTACGTCATGCCCAACACCATTTCGCCCTGTCCATCCGAGATCGAGCTCGCCCATCCCGAATCGCTCGCTTCGCGCTGTCATGTCAAGTGCCCAACACCGGACTCGGACCCGAGCAGACCCCCGGGGTTACCCGTTAGTCCTCTGCCTGGCGAAGCCGGTCAGCCAATCAACTTTGCCTTACCTCCAGTCTCATCAGGCCATGGCAGTGACCCGGCTGGGTCAGGTTCGGAGTCGTCATCAGCGCTAGTACCCCCGCTCCTCAGCGCACCGCCTTCACCTCCAGCCGGCCGTTCAGAAGAGAGCGTGAGCAGCGTGGGCGAAGCCGGCATGGATGCATCGAGACAAGAGATGAAACAAGGACAGAAGGGCGGCAATGTGGATATCTTGACCAACGGAGAGGAGCCTTTTGCCATTGAAAGCGTGCTTGGCGGGCTCACCTCGCTAGCAGTAATGTTGATAGTCACGGGCTGGTAATTCCGCCTATGAGTTGTACCGGTCTTATGTGAACATCGGCACTAAGAGGGGACTAGCTCCCCCCCCTCTCTCACCTTGCGACGTTGTTGTCCCGATCGACCCAAAATGCTTCCTATTACGATCTGCCTACTACAGCGCGACGGCGCCGGTCGGGCCGTCAAAAATTTGGTCATACATCAGCCACGATGAGCATAAACGACGCTATTCGTCAATCTCCCATCCCCTCGCCTTCAGCTTCAGCTTTGTTTCTACAATGGGTTGTTGGCGTGTGTCGCGCGGTTAGGTGAGGATGTCAGATTAAGCAGCTTGTGGTGCTTGCTGGCCTAATCCGGCGTAGTACCTGGATCTCGTCAGTATGGGTCATATTCATCACTTGACTGGAACACTCACGCAGCATACGGGTCTCCTCCGGGTTGACCGCCTTGCTGTTGACCGTAACCTTCAGGCATGCCGCCCTGTTGAGGGTAGCCACCTCCGCCGCCACCACCGTAACCTGGGTAGCCGCCGCCACCCTGGTTGTAGCCTTGCTGGTAACCTTGAGGAGGACCTCCAGGACCGCCGTGCTGAGGACCTCGGTCTAGATCTGTCAGTCCGGGCTCGCTGCTATATTGGCAAATGAAACTCACTGCCCATCCAGTTCTCTGGGATCCGCCAAGGGGGTACTCGCTGTTGAGGCGGTGGAGCAGTAACAGCACCAGCGGGCACGTTGGCACTGCCAGGTGCCCCGCCCTCGCCCAGCTCCGCCATGAGCGCAGAGTACTCCGAATCGAACTGGTTCTGCTTGTTCTGCTGCATGTTGGGATCGCCTCGACCTCGACAGTCTCGGGCCATATGTCCCGCTGAGATGTCAGCGAGGACCCATTGAACAGGTGACTGCGAAATCACTCACCTCCACCACAAAGTCGACAGATCACGTTGGCACTATACATTCGCTGTTGAGGACAGTCCCATCGTCGATGACCTGTTCGTCAGATCATACGATTCAGTAGGGAGACAGAGATGCTCACCTTTCTCTCCACAGTTCTGGCACAGCTGGTTCTCGTCATCTCGCAGGGTACCGTTGAGCGATGCAAGCTCTCGGAGCTGGTTTCGCTTGTGGTCGTTCTGTCCTTCGGGAGTGGAGGCGGCCTGACATGTCAGCGGTCTTAATGTGTGCGAGTCCACACTACTACTCACCGTCTCGATGACCCTGTTGATCAGAGCGACGCACGCCTTGACCTTGTACTCGTCGTCGGCCATGATGAGACAGTGAAGCTCGTCGTCCTCGTCACTCGCGAAGTTGCCTTGACGCTCCTTTCCTTCCTTGACACTACCCTTTCCTCGGATACTGATCTTTGCGCCCGATTCCCTTTCCATCTTCTTTAGCGAGTTTCCTCGAGGTCCGACAAGAAGACCAAAGAAATTGATTTCTGGGAACTCTTTGACGGGTATGTAGACCTTATCCTGGGGACGTCCAAAGCCACGACGAGAACCGATAGCGATATCCATAGGCGGTCGGAAGTTGGGGTCGGCCTTCATGGCTCGGTCGATCAAGCGGATTCGCTCGTCCTCCAGCTTCTTCCTGTAACGGATGTCGACGGTGTTGGTCCGACGCCCATAGTCGTCGTACTGTGGAGGCGGAGATGGGGAACGCTGGCCGGGAGGAGGGATGAAGTCACCGGTACGCAACTTTCGGTTGATCTCCTCCAAACGGACATGAATGGCGTAGTTGTCAAGTTCCGTTTGAGAAACGTTTCCAGTCAAAGCTACAGGCATACCCGGCACGTCCACCTTGGTCGACTCGTCACCCCATCGAGACCTTCGCTTTCGCGGCTGATCTACCGGAATGTCAGGTATGAACCAGTCACGTCGCCACTTGGACTCACCATCGACTGGAGGCGCGTCTCGTCCACGGTCACGCCTGTCACCTCCATCACGATCATCGTACCTCCTCTCCCGGTCCCTGTCTCGACCACGCTCCATCTCTCGATCCCTGTCATCTCGGTACCTGTCGCGGCTCTCCCTGTCGTCGCGTCGATAGTGGTCGTCATCCCGCCAAGGCTCCGGCTTGACATCTCGCTCGTCCGGATATCTTCCTTCCTTGCGGTCACGATCTATCCTACCATTGAAGTACTGGATCTCGGCAGCCGAAGGCTTGGAATAGGCGGAAGATGCGGCGGGTGGAGGGGGAGGCGCTTCCTCTGGAAGTCCGAATCTTCTCTTGTTGGCAATAGGCACCTGTCGGTGGTCAGCTCCGCCGCCGTTATCTTCCAGGGTCCTGGAACCACTCACATCGTTGGTACCAGTGACCTTGTTGGCAGCCGGTCTCCACATGATTACTGTCACAACTGACTGAGTAAGAGAAAGACGAGAAGTATATGAGTAATCTGAACAGACTCGTTCTTAGTTCTTGAGCGCTGGCATCGTGCCCTATAGAGGCGGTACTTCGGAAAAATCGATCAATGTGGCACTTACCACGTGCGCACGGTTGCCACCTATCTCGTTCCAGTGGGCGTACTTGAGTGTTGAACCTTCCATACGACCCGTCCTGCACTGAGCTGCGCTTCACTCGCTTCAAGACCCATCGTCCAGACGCCGACCGCTCAAACGATTGCCTCTGGCTCTTGGACCCCCGTAGAAACCTTCGCCCAAGATGATGATGACAAACCCTGGTACGTCCTTATTCGTCCCAACGTCGCGATCTAGCTGACTTTGGTCAGCCGCCATCGAGTATGGCGGCAAGGTGTCGAAAGAGGAGATGCGGCGTCAGAAGGATCTTGAGGCAGCGAGAAAGGCTGGTACCGCACCTGCGGAAGTCGATGCCAACGGAAACGCGATCAACCCGCATATTCCCAACTATATCACCAAGGCACCTTGGTACGCCGAGGGTGCGAGCGGAGCCTCTTTGGGGCATCAGCGACTACAGAAGGAAGAGAAGCGAGGCGCCGACAAGTTTGACGAATGGTACGACCGAGGTGCGCGAGCTGGACCTGCGGCGAAGAAGTACCGTAAAGGAGCATGCGAGAACTGTGGTGCCATGTCACACAAGAAGCAGGATTGCGTAGAGAGGCCGAGAAAGAAGGGCGCCAAGTTCACCAACAAGGACATCATGGCCGACGAGGTCTTGCAGAAGTTTGACGGAGACTACGACGCCAAGCGTGATCGATGGAACGGTTACGATCCCGCCGCATACCGTTCTATCGTTGACGAGTACGAGGCGGCCGAAGCAGCCCGTCAAAAGTATAGGGAAGAAGAGATCGACAAGCAGACGTCGACCGACGAGGCCGCTATCAAGAAGGCTGCGAAGAAGGAGAAGAAGGTGGAAGACGACGATTTCGGATCCAGTGACGAGGAGGAAGAGGATGAGGACAAGTACGCGGAAGCTGCCGACCAGGTGGGGCAGTCGCTCGACACCAAGAACCGAATTACAGTTCGAAATCTGCGTTTACGAGAGGACACGGCCAAGTACTTGATCAACCTGAACCCGGAATCCGCCTACTACGATCCCAAAACCCGTTCGATGCGAGATGCACCCGACGCTGATCTTTCGAAGGAGGACGTGAGTACTCGTACTGGCATTCACGTTGAGTGCAAACGTTAATCGTACAGCAAAAATTCGCTGGAGACAACTTCACGCGATTCTCCGGAGATGCTACCAACATGCAGAAACTGCAAGCTTTTGCCTGGCAATCGACACAACGAGGCAATGCACTTCATGTCGCGGCCAACCCCACGGCCGGAGAACTGCTGCATAAGGAGTACTTGCAAAAGAAGGATGTTTTGAGGGACACGAGCAAGAGCTCGATCTTGGAGAAGTACGGTGGAGAGCAATATCTGGAGAGGCTGCCGAAAGAGCTGCTGTCTGGCCAATCAGAAGCATGTGAGTCTACGAGTCGGGATTCGTTGGTCATGCGCTCATCATCCAGATGTCGAGTACTCCAGGACGGGAGAGCTCATTAAGGGCCACGACAAGCCCAAGGTCCGCTCACGCTACGACGAGGATGGTGAGTCGTGGTCCAATCTGTTTAAGCCTTTCGCTGAACACATCCAGTGCTCATCAACAACCACAAAAAAGTGTGGGGTTCGTGGTACGACCGCGAGACAGCCCAGTGGGGTTATGCCTGTTGTCACTCGACTTGTGAGTGGCTCACACTACTTTCACTCTCAGAGGCGACGGAAGCTGACCGACATCAGTGTCCGGATCGTACTGTACCGGGGAAGCAGGTCTTGCGGCCAATACGGCTACATCCGCCAACGCTCTCCTCGAGTCGCGCGCCGAACACGACCGCATACAAGCTGCAGCAGAAGCGGAGCGTCAAGCTGCTAAAGCTGAGCAGGAGAAGAATGGCTCGGGACGAAAAGAAGCAGTGGGCTGGACAAAGAGGCAAGAAGGCGACGAGATCGAATTGGACAAGAGTCGGCTCAGGAAGGCGCTGGACGAGGAGAAGAAGCGAAAGAATCTGTCCGAGGAGGAATTGTTCGCTCGTGCGAAAAAGTCCAAATCAGACGTCACGCAGGAGGAGATCGGTATGTCCGCTGATCTCACGGACAACACTAGAATCATGGCTGACTCACTCCAGAGGCGTACAGACTCTCCAAGCAGGCATACGACGATCCCATGGCGAACTACAAGGACGAGGAAGATCTGTAGTCATTCATACGAGCCATTCGCGGCTTTGTACATTGTCTCGTTGTATTTCCAGACATTCTGTATCTCTACCAACATGCACTATCTTGTCATCCAGCTGGGCAAATCTGCATGCTGTGCTGGTGCGATGCATACATCACATCGCTCGTGCAGTACAAACATGTCGTGCTCCTGGCTAGCCGAAGCTTCGCAGGAAACCCAACGTCCCCATGGCGTAACCTACAAGCTCACTCAAGCGTCCCGCCTCTTTCGTCTGGGCCTCTCGTAGCTCCGTCATCTTGTCTATCAACTCGGCGTTCGAAATGAGCACATCGCCATGCACAGTGAGAAAGACGCTCATGACCGCTTGCACCGCCTCGAAATCGCGATGTGACCTTAGGCGACCGATGAGGGCAGTGAGGAAGGAGGTCAAGTGCTCGAGTGTCGTGAGTGAACGGATCTCGAGGTCGAGCGCCGATGGTGACAAGGACTTGAGGTACTCGAAGAACTCGTTGTCTACCGTCGCGTCAGCTTGCGGAGCAGCTGGTATTTGAACGCTGCTTACAGTCTCCGTCTGGACGCTCGTTGCTTAGACGACGAGTGAAGTCGCTCTCCATGAAAGACGACATGGGCGCTAGACGTTTCGAGATCGCTCCCCCATCGGCATCTGCACCGGGAAGGTCGAACCGTGTCTCCAAGCCCGCGACGGTGGGCAGGAAGAAGGGAGCTCTTTCTGGCGCTTTCGGCGCTTCTTTCGGCTTGTTGCGTTGCTGAGTTGTCAGCTCAGGGTCGGGGGAAACGAGGTGGGTCATGGCTTACTCGTATTGTGTCGAGGTTGAGAAGTGTTTGCCAGCGTGAGCGTGGCATCAAAGACAAGGTCAAAAGTCCCTCTGAGAGCTGATCGGGCGTGATGAACACGTCTGTCGGATCTGGCGCTCCAATCTGTTCCAGCTCCTCGAGGTCTGACAAGTATCAGCAATGTGCCCATTTCGAGACATGCACAAGTGGCCCACCTAGGTTGTCAGATACGCCTTGAACTGTCGGTACACCGATCTCGGGCACGTCTTCATCCTCGTCGATGCGTCTTAGGTAGACGTCCGCGAATTGAGCCCGATTTGCCCTACTACGTCAGCGGTGACTAAAGCATCCTAAGTGGATGCGACGTACCAGAGATGAACACCGAGACTGTCGACATGCGCGGTAGCGAGGAAGTCTCCAGTCGGCGAGAAGGTCAGACTGGTGGCGATTGAGCTCGTTCGGAAGGCATCGACGAGTCGCCCTGTAGGAATGTCGAATGTTCGAATGGTCGAATCGAGCGACGTGGCGATTAGCCACCGTGAATCTGGCGAGAATGCAGCGTCCAATATACGTCCCTTGAATCCTCTCAACTCCCTTACTACGCGACGCGTCTCAATGTCGACTAGTCGAACGGCCAGATCGTCACACGTCACGGACAAGAGACCACTATCCCGATGTAGTTCAAGAGCGGTGACGGAAGATTCGAGTTGGAGGACGGCAAGCTGCTTAGTTGTGTGGAAGTCAAAGAACTGGACATATCAGTCTACCCTGACCACGACGGTTTTCCGGTCTCAACATCGCGACAAGACTCACATGAAGCTTGCCTTCGAGGGTACTGGCGACGACGACGTTGTTGAGTGTATCCGTCGCTAATCCCGTGATTGCTTGAATACTCTTCTCCGCTGCCAACTTCTTTGTCTTGGCCTTCGCTTTTCCGTTGGCCTGCGCGATGATCTTTGGTTTGCTATCGCCTGGTGGTGGACCGGTGAGGCTAAATGACCGACGTTCCTTGCCTGACTGCATATTCCACATCCGGATCTCTCCTGTCGATGACCCTGCCAGACCAAAGTTGCCGCATGCAGTCACACAGACCGCCTGATACCGGTCAGCGCCTCGAAGGCTGACGATACAATGGTGGACACTGACCTGCACAACGCCTTCCTCAACCTCGAAGATGGACGATCCCATCCGCTTCTCCTGCACACGCCATGTCCGACCGGCTGTATCGTCCGCGTGACTTGTCAAGACATCCTCCCAGTACTTCGCTTGAGTGGCGGAGCTGGAGAGAGCGGTGATCTGCGGCGCCTTGAGGCTCGAGACCGAAACACCAAGGTTGATGGCGCGCTTGTAGAAAGAGCCTAGAATTTAAGCGATGTTTCACTTGAAGACACGCGAGAAGACTCTCAAAGACGTACCTTGTGAGAGCTCGTGACTTCTTGAATCCCTGACAACACTTGTATACCGCAGTGCTCGATCACGACCCGCCGTAAGGATCTGCTTGCCGTCTTCTCCATAATATCTAATCACACTCGGCGGGGCGTGGTGGCCTGCCCTGAACTTGAGAAGGCGAGCGTTTGCCTCGGGTGAGTCAAAGAGCCATTGCTGATATGTCAGATGTGCTCGACATACTGAAGGTCGTGATATGCTGTTTACCTTGACGCTGTTGTCACCACTGGAAGAGATTAGGAGCGGCTGACCGGGCACGAACTCCAAGCCAGTCACACTCTGTTCGTGTGCCTCGCGGTTGACATGTAGTAGCTTGCCTCCCTTGCTCAGATCCCAGGTCGCTATTGAACCGTTCGAGGCACCCGTGGCCAAGATTGGCTGTCCGTCTTGAACGGTAAGCGCGTGCGCACAGAGACCACAGGGTGGCGTACCTGTTCTGAACGATAGTGACGAGACTGAGCCATCTTCCATCTTCATTTGCATGACCAGTTCCCCTTGTCGGAGGTCGAGCAGGTGGACGTTTCCGTCCAAGTAGCCGACACCGATGACATCGATAGCGGGCGACTGCACCATACAGGTGATGGCTGAAGGGGACGCCGGGACCGGATGAGGGAATGTATGGATGAGCTCGCTGCTGGTCAGCTTCTCAAGGTGACGAGATCAAAGCGTAAGGGCACTGACCATGTGCGGGTGTTCCATAATTGCAGACTACCCTGCTTGCTACCAACAACCACCTTGTTCAAGTAAGTCGCGGGATGCAGCAAAGATGTTGCCGTGAAGTCCTTGTGAAAGGTGATCTGGTTCTGTAGCTCTGTTTTCTTTAGCCTCGATCCTCCATGTCCGCCGCAGAGTCGGGCATCTGAGCTGACCTCCTGATTTGGTGTTCCAGATAAGGAGTCCGGTCCCGTCTTCCTTCAGAGCCATGAGGTCGTCTCCAAGCAAGATCATCGACCCCAAAACATGCTCATCTGGACTTTCTAGCCGTCCGATCTCCTTGCCTCGGAAGTACTTGATCACTTGATTTCCTACAGCGGCATACACCTCGGTACCAGTCTGCAATACACTCCGTATTGTGTCTCCGGCATCCGGACCTGTCACCGGTAAGCTCGCAGCAATCTTCCACGCACAGATCGGACTATCGTTCAGACTGACCGACAAAAGATAGCGTCATCCTCCCTGCATCCCACAGCATCCAGCTTCGACCGACTGAAGTGAGGATGTTGACGTGCGGTACGGCGAGAGCGCCCTTGGCCTGATGAACAAAGATCGAAATGGGAACATGGTCGCACACAAAGCCAAGAGCTCGAAACGGGTGAAAGAGGCGGGGCGAGGGGAGTCGCGATGGTCCAGCCTCAGACTCTGGCTGGGACTTGAGTCTTTTGGCCGCTCTGTTGGGCATCGTAATGCTCGTGTAGAAATATGTGTGCAAGTCAATAACTTCATGGACCAGAAATTCCGGTCACTGCATGACGCGGAGATCCAATACATGTCCGCGTTCCTGACTACGATCCTATACCGGACCGACCAACTGGAACAGCAATCTGCGTACGACACCGGATAAAGCGGTCGGTTGGTGCTGCAACGCTGTCAGCAGGAAGGTGGCTGGGTGTGTGTGAGCAGACCATACCTTGTAAGCGTCCATGACCATTGCCATTGCTCCCGCCCCGAGAATCGTCTCTCCGAACGGGACGATAGGGACATACGCCCGCTTCCGCGCAGAGGACCAGGCGGACTCCAGTGCGCGAGGCAGGACGTACATAGCTATACTCATCAGCTCGATTGCCCATCGTCTGGTCATCTTGGCTCACCCAACTCCGCACGGCGTTTCTGAAATCGTCAGTGTCACAGGCATAGGGGCACACATCAAACTGACCTTCTCTTCGACCAGGAGGCTGAGGCAAGTGGAGAATCCCAATAGCCAGAAGCTCTCCTTACGCCTCAAGAGGACATTCATGAACCCCTCTTTGGTCCACTTTTCGAGACTGCGTGTACGCAGACAGAACAAGGCTATATTGTGAGCGAGGGAGTCAGACGGATGAAGAAAAGACATACATTGGTAGATGACCACGAAGATCCCAAGGAAGGAACAGCTTCGTGTGATGCCCCAGACGACTCGGGCCAGCATCCGGAGCGGTGATCGTGCGAAATGCTGATGCCGAAGCACGAGCGTCGGGATGAGGTGTAGCGCGCCATAGACAGGTAGCATGAATCGCTAATCAATTGGCTTGGCTTTTGCCTTCAGATGCTAAAGCTCACGAAGACAGCAAAGAACCGCCTGAAGTTGGTCTCGGTGCACGAATCGCACCAAGGATGCACCATCTCACTGCGTTCTTTAGGACTTGCTGCTTTGCTGAATGGGAAAAAGACGCACCATGGCAGAGCCCCTGTGGACTTCCACCCAGTCTGGACTTGCGATAAGAACGCTTTCATTGCAGCGGCACTTTGCTCTGTGATGCCCTGGACTGTCAGCGTAGTTCCGAACAACAGCAAAAGGAGTCGATGCGGACGCGGTGGTTTAGTGCCCGCTGCACTTGCACAGGCTCAATCAAGCCCTGTCGCACCATGGTACGATTGGCCATGACAGCGTGCTCCGGCACCTTCGACGCCTGCAAGATCCTGGTCTGGGTCAGCAACATCCAGCGACTCTCGCAGTAGAACTTGCCAAGCGTTGTACTCCTTTGGTATCGTCTCGGGACTGACGAGCCACGCATACATGATCTGACCGCAACAGATGCCAAACACCAGCAGATCGCCATGAGGGATGTTGACACCCAACCTCGGCGCATACAGGTTGTACGAGCCCTGTAGACCACGCACGAACATTCTGCCCCCTCAGCGGACGGATCAGCGTCTCTTGAAGACAGAAACCCACTGTTGAGCAACACCTGTCCTTCGGTTGCGGCTCTCCCACAGTAAACCGAGACTGCCCACTGCTCCAGCCACTGCCGCTTGCCACCTTCTCTCGCCTTCTGGACCTTCGCGCTCGGGTGGACCGAAAGTCGGCTTGACAAACAGGCCGGCCCGTATGCGACGTCGAAAGTATGACATGGGTGGAGCGAGGCGGAGGAGGTGAAGAGTAAGGGTGTTGAGGAAGGTAAATGTGCCTGGTCAATCAGATACTTGATCATTGATGTGACGACGAGCATCTCAATTCACCAATCATGGCACCGAATCGAAGAGGAACCGCTCCAAAGATCGCATGCCGTACCATTGCCAGCCGGCTTTTCCGCTTGCTCCAGGTTCGAAAAAGCATGAGCAGAACATCAACTCCGGCTCGGGTCGAAAAGGCGAGAAGAAACGAGCCTGTGATTATAAGTTATGATCGGCCTCAATGACGGATAGCGGACTGACGTAGGCCACGCTTGGCAGCGAGGATGATCGCTCGCTCCATATCTCGTGGAAAGAGCTTTCGCTCATCCTCGCTTCTCCAGACTAGCTCCTTTCCAGCTCGCGAGACCTCCTTCAGCAGTTTGTCCCTTTCGCCTGACGGGTTCTGAGAAAGCAATAACAGGTGATCCAGCGAAGCCATCGACAGTGTCCGGCGAATCTGGTCGGCACTGTCTGTCAGCGATGTCCCGACGTGTTTGCAGTCGGCACGTACGTCTCTGATAGATTAGGTGTGCCGGGGTCGCTCTTCAGGTAATCGGCCTGATCGCGGGGCACACCTTTCCCTTTCATCTTCCTCCTACCCAATCCACTCTCGAGGTCGTGCACATCCATCAAGTACTCCATCGAGCCCGAGTCATCCTCTGAGCTCGAGGCGGTTCCATTAGACATCGGTGTGAATCTAAGGCGCTTCCTCTCGCGAGCCGTTTGGCCAGAGCTCGAACCGGTCGATAGGGCAGAGGCGCTGCGCCTCAAGGCAGGTAGAGGCTCCGAAGTCGTGGGAAATTCCGTGATCGTCGTATTCGGCGTGACTAACGCGCCGGCATCGTCTGGAGGAGGCAGAGGAGGAGCAGTCTTTGAGCGGTGGGGATGCTCTACAACTGCTTTGTCTGGCGAATTGGACGCGCTGGAGCCTGATGTCGTACCAGACGAGGCAGACTCTGACGGTAGTGTGACCGTCATGTCTGTCTCTTTGCGTATCAGATCATCTGGATCTGACATTGTGATTGTCTGACATGTCAACGATGGCCTCTTGATCCATTGCTAGACGAAGTGTCCCTCCACTCTCGCGCCCCAAAGTTGCCCCAACCTTTTTGGATGACGGTTAACTAGTTGCCGGTCAGACTTATCAGTTGCAGCAGCGCAGTTTAGTCCACGTCATTCCAGTCAGCAACGCGTTTGTACCCTGACGCGCTCTTGGCTGTGACGCAAAAGGCGGTGTGTGTAACCTTCAATCCCGCTTCCGGTACCTACAGTTTCAACGAAAAGTCAACACCCTCCTTACCACCTTCCGACCACCTTATCATCACTCTCCTATATACCTTGCACAGCCCCGATTCACACCTCAAGGCTATCTGTCACCCTCTCATCGACTCATAAACCTCTCTTCAACTTTGCATAAAGCCCGCCAGCGCCACCCTCTCAATCGACAGCCAACCCCCCTTTCTCACGTTTCACATCCAACCCTCATTTAGCATTGGCCTCCCTGTGTTGTTCAACTCCCTATACCCAACAACCCAGCATAACAACAACTAGATCGCTGTCATTGGAACCCATCCGTCCTTCATCGTGAGTCTAGCTGCGTACTCCCTTCTCTGTCGAGCGTTTCAACCAGACTTGAGACAAAACCTCTCGGTCCTTCGTCGAACGACCGTCCAAGCGTTCCGGAAGGTCCCAAGACCCCTCGCCCCCCCACTCATTATCGCCGGGCAACGCAGACGTCAGGAACACGCATGCTGACCACAGTGTTCCCATCTCTCGTCCATCCGGCCACATCTTGAACCCACCTCATATTCGCCAACCTCCGTCACTGCAACACCGGCTCGACCTACTGCCCGTATCCCGCTTCAACCCTTCGCTCCGCTCGCAGCCTCCCAAGCGTCTAGTCTGATCGCACGTCAAGATGTGTGGTGGGTTTGGAAGTCTTGACAGCTGGTCGAGGACACATCAGCTCACGCGAGCCAGGAATTTTCGCCTACTGCTCTTACCTCGTCGAGAAGGACCGCGCATATGTCTGTGAAGTGCTGTGCAATGGTCTCGCTAGGCTAGAATACCGTGGCTACGATTCTGCCGGTGAGTGTGGATCAATGAACTCCAGCGGTGAACGCGTGTAGGAGGCGAACGCTGACGCGCTGAAGGTATCGGTATCGATGGTGACAGCGCCGACTCGCCCCTCATCCTCTTCAAGGAGGTTGGCAAGGTCGCCGCTCTCCGCAAACACATCGCCGAGTCGGTCGCTACCCCTCTCCCTTGCCAGTCTAGCGGCAACGCCCCGGTTGGTGATGCCTCCGCCGTCAAGGTCGACATGAAGAAGGTTTTCCTCAGCCAGACGTCCATGGCTCACACTCGATGGGCCACTCACGGTGTTCCCGCCACTCTCAACTGTCATCCTCACGTCAGCGACGCCTTGACCGAGTTCTCCCTGGTCCACAGTGAGCAGCCATCCTCTGTCGAGAAACGCGCGACAGTGCTGACATTCTGCAGACGGTATCATCACCAACTGTCAGCCAATACACCTTTCAGAACGCGTCCGCGAATGCCAGACTGACCTTGTAAAGACAAAGAGCTCAAGTACGTCTTGATCAAGCGAGGCTACCACTTCTACACCGACACGGATACCGAGGTTGTCGCGGTCTTGTGCAAGTACGTCTGGGACAGCCAGCCTCACAAGCGACTCAACTTCACCGAGCTCATCAAGACCGTCGTCAAGGAGCTGGTCAGTCGGAAGTCTACCGATGTTTGTCTGTTGCCGCTGACACCTTTCAGGAAGGATCATTCGCTTTCGTTTTCAAGTCGATCCACTTCCCGGACGAGATTGTTGCGACTCGACGAGGTTCGCCGCTGTTGATCGGTGTCAAGACCGACCGAAAGTTGAAGGTGGATTTCGTGGACGTGGAGCTGCCCAGCGATGAGCAGAGAGGTAGGTCGCGTCCGCATCTGGCCAGATCCAAGACTTAACGTTGCTAGGAGACGAGCACCACCCAAGCGGTCTGTTGACTGTTCCTCCCACCGCCAACGGCAACCAGAACGCTGCTGGACCCAAGCTTCGACGATCTCAGTCGCGAGCTTTCATGTCGGACGACGGTATGCCCCAGCCCATCGAGTTCTTCGTCGCCTCGGATGCCAGTGCCGTTGTTGAGCACACTAAGCGTGTGCTGTACCTGGAGGATGACGATATCGCCCACATCGCGGAAGGAGGTCAGTAGTCGATAACGATTACCATTGTTACCCGTGTTGACACAGGCTCACCTATTAGAGTTCCACATTCACCGACTCCGTCGAAACGACGGCCTTTCGTCCGTTCGAGCCATCGAGCACCTTGAGATCGAGCTCGCCGAGATCATGAAGGGACAGTACGATCACTTCATGCAAAAGGAGATCTACGAGCAGCCCGAATCAGTCGTCAACACGATGCGAGGTCGAGTCAACTTCGACACGAGATCCGTCATGCTAGGTGGTCTCAAGGCTTACTTGCCTGTCATCCGACGATGTCGACGGCTGTTGTTTGTCGCCTGTGGTACCTCTTACCACTCGTGTATCGCCGTTCGACCGGTCTTTGAGGAGTTGACCGATATTCCAGTGGCTGTCGAGCTGGCTTCCGACTTCTTGGACCGAAGGACACCGGTCTTCAGGGACGACGTCGCCATCTTTGTTTCTCAGTCTGGTGAAACGGCCGACACCATCTTGGCCATGCGATACTGTCTCGAGCGAGGTGCTCTGGCTCTCGGTGTCGTCAACGCTGTCGGCGTAAGTCCCGTCGTGAACACACTCCTGGTGAAGCTGACGTCCAGTCTACCCTCTCGCGAGAAACCCACAGCGGTGTCCACATCAACGTGAGTATCGTCAATGAGAGCTACACCGATGGTCTGCTGACTTCACAAGGCCGGCCCCGAGATCGGTGTCGCCTCGACCAAGGCTTACACTTCGCAATACGTCGCCCTCGTCATGATCGCTGTTCAGCTTGCCGACGACTCGATTCAGAAGACTGCTCGACGACAACAGATCATTGACGGTCTTCACGACATCCCCTCGCAGATCAAGAAGGTTTTGGCCATGGACAAGGCCCTCCAGAGCCTCGCCAAGGACCTCTTGTCTGACCAGAAGAGCTTGTTGATCATGGGTCGAGGTTACCAATGTGAGCAAACATCGGACGAAACGCGAAAAGCAGGGCTGACGATCAGACGCAACTTGTCTTGAGGGTGCTCTGAAGATCAAGGAGGTCTCGTACATGCACAGTGAGGGTGTGAGTGTCATTTTGCGCTGTTTATGCTCTACTCGATGCTCACATGACAGATCCTCGCCGGAGAGCTCAAGCATGGTCCGCTCGCCCTCATCGACGAGAACATGCCTGTCATCTTCATCATGACCCGGGACTCCTTGTACCCCAAGGTCCAGTCGGCTCTCGCTCAGGTCACCGCCCGAAAGGGACAGCCGAGTACGTCGTATTCACTCTGGTCCATGTCTTTTCGTTCCGCTAAGCCTTCTTTCAGTCATCATCTGCAACGAGGACGATGACTCGGTCCCGGACACTGCCAAGGTCATTCGAGTTCCCAAGACGACGGACTGTCTGCAAGGTCTCATCAACGTCATTCCCCTCCAACTCCTCTCTTACCGTGAGTCAACAACCCCTGTCATCGTCATGGCAGCAGACCTAGCTTACCCGTCCAGACCTCGCAATCATGAACGGCGTCGACGTCGACTTCCCCCGAAACTTGGCCAAGTCTGTGACTACCGAGTAAAGTGGGCGAGGGACAGTGACTGTGCATAGACTCGCGCGATTGGATGTGATGGCCTCGGCTCGACGCTCATGATTGCATATTTGACAGAAGTTTGATGTACATAATGACTTGCTGTGACTTTCTGGCTTCACACAGCTCGCTGATGCTGCATGTGCACTGTTGTTACAGTCTACTTTCTTACAACATTATACGATGACTGTCCATTACGAGCCGTTGCCCATCCTGTCCGCCTTGAACCTAGACACCTTTTTTGGGGCGTCGACCACCTGTGCACTCCCACCAGAGTTTTCTTTGACACCTCCCACGGCCCGAGTGGGTGGGACTTGAGCCGCAGCCATAGCGGTGGTACCGGCACTGCCGATTGTCGGCGGCAAGCCCACATCCTGCGTGACCGCCGTCGTCGCTTTTCTCTCCTTGATGTCTCCTTGGCCGAGTAACGCCCGTCTGATCTCTTCCCTATTCTCCTTCCTCACATCATCCCCTCCGCCTCCATCTTCCTCCTCATCACTCCACCCCGCTTCACCAGGAGCCAAGACCAACTTGCCATTATCCAATTTACCCACTCTGACAAATCGCCGCAGACTGTCTGGAGTAGGATTGACGATCCTCGGCGAGCCTGTATCACCCAATACCGATATTTCAGGTAATGCCAACATCACCCCTCCTTCCCCTTCTTCTTCCACTCCTTCCTCATCACCCTCGCCCTCGAATTGACTTGATCGGGGCCGACCGAGCTCGGTGTATGCTCTGTTCTGATGGTACGCGAGCGCGACTTCACGAGCTAGCATGGCGTCGTCGAGATCGTACTCTTCCTCATCGTCGTCATCCTGGTAGAAGCTGTCGTCATCGTCGTCTTCATCGTCGTCATCGCCCTCGTACGCAGACAGGCCTCCATTCACCCCGTTCGATCTCTCTCGACTGGGACCAGCTGTCGGCGCAGAGATCGGACGTTCCGTCACTTGTTGAGCTACGCCGGCAGTCTGTGTGGGTCTGGGGGGTGGAGCTTTCTCGAGCACGGCATTCTTGACGGAAGAAGTACCTTTCGAATTCGAAAGAGCCGGGAAGGAGGGTGCGCCTGGCTTCGTCTGAGGGGTAGAGTCTATACCTTCGCTCTCCTCGGCGGAACGTTGCCGTTGCGCAAACAAGGTCGGCTTCTTTTGTTCCGATGATACTGATCGTGGCTCGGGCACTTTGGGCGTGTCGGTCGACTCAGGCTCGTCGCTGAGCACAGCCGGCGTGGGTGGTGTCAATTTACCGCTGCTACTGCCGCCACTGAGGAACCCAGGCTTGAATCCCGCGAACGGATCACCGAAAGTGCTTCGTTTCGGTGACCGCTTCGGCGCGTTCAGTACAGGCACCTTCTTCTCCTCGATCCCACTTTCGACATTGATGACAGGAGTCGGGAACATGCTTCCGCCTATCTTCGTGGTCGACGGGCCTGGCGAGTCTGGTGGTTCAGGCACAGACGAGTCGAAAGAAACGGACTTCTTGCGTGGCGCAGAAGGTTTGAGAATGGATTTACCGGGAAGGGCGGACGATGAAGGTCTGCGAACAGGAAGCGGTGGTGATGGCGCTCGAGGTGAAGAAGGAGTTGGAGGGATGGCGTTGATACTCGGACCAGCGGTGATTTGACGAGGTGAGCTGGAAGTTTCTGGAGGTGTAGGCGGTAATGCCGCGGGACGGTCGTCGTCGTCGTCATCGTCACTCGAAAAGTTGGGAGAGTCGTCGAAGACTTTGCGGCGAAGCGCCTCTCTTCTCGCAGCAGCAGCGTCTGACCAGAAATCTTCCTTCCTCTCTTCAGGGATTTCCGTGATTAGGGCTGCCCCTCCCACTTCACCGTCCTGGACAGCCTTTGGCAGATCCCCCAGAAGCTCCCCATTCTCGTCTTCACGGATCTCGCGAATGGGAAGACCCTCTTCGTTCACCATCTAGCCAGGTCAGCTGTCGAGACTGCAGATCGATTTTGGCCTTGCACTCACTGCGTCGGCTGCATCCCCATTAGGCATGCTCGTCTTTCCAGTAGCCTTTGCCAGTGCTTCCTGCTTCTCCATGAAGGTCGCAAGGACATCCTGTATGGTCTGAGGCGGTGCGGCGCGGCTGTGTGGCTTGGACGGTCCGGCGGAAGCGTTGAGAGTCTGCGAGGTGTCCTGCTCGAGCGGGGTCGGATCAACGGGACTCGAGGTTGTGGCGGCCTGGCGAGACTCTGTATGGGGCTGAGAATACTCCTCCTGTAGCCTTTGCTCCGGCTGCGAAGCGGACTCATTTGTAGAAGCCACAGCAGGCGATCGAAAGACCGGGTCGAATGATGATGAGGGCTTGCGGCTCGCGCTCGCTGTGGGTCCTTCGACCGCTACGTCTGTGCCAGGTCTCCATCCTTCTAGCACCTTCGCATGTTCTTCCAGCAGCGCTGCGACAAGTGTCAGCCGTCATTGACAACTTACGGTCAACAGTCGTCATGACTCGACTTACCCGCTTTCCGCCTCCTGACCCACGCTTCACCTTCTTGCGGCGTCATGTCGACCCACCATTCTCCGCCGACATTGATCTTGACGGTGCTTGTATTGACTACCCTCCCTCCAATCGAAGCCTTGGAGTTGAGCGGTACCCTCGTCTCCCATTCCGCTCGTGTGCTCAAGGTCGACAAGCGAGCTGCCAAGAGGTCCAATGCCTGCAGATGAGAGGCGAGGGACGGCGAGGCGGGCACGATAGGGAGATTGTGAAAGTCGCTCGACATGCCGAACGTCGCTGGCGCTTGGTGGCAGTCTCGTTCTGATTCCAGCTCGTCCGGGCTGCTCTTCTACTGAAAGTTGCGGGATGGTTGAGGCGAGGCGAAGACATCCCGACGGAAACTTGTAAGATTCCATTTCCGGCCACGTGATTTACCGGGTGTCAAGATCGCCGGCCTCAACAACCAAGTCACACGCCTCATTCACATCTACGATCCGACACCCCGCTAGGTGAGGTCCAGCGCCTGCTACAGTGGAGGTGTGACCGAATAGAGGTACATCACCATGGTGCCACCCGAGACCATCAACGCGTGAGTGCTGGTCAGTGAGCCCCTCCGCTTTGAGCCATCTCCTGACAACACCAGCCAGTTCCACAGGGCCGTCGACATCGTTCAGAGGTATGTTTCCCATCGAGTCTGAGAGGAGCTCCACTGATCAGTCAGCCTACCGAAGGGCGGCCCTGTACAGACGTCCTACGAGGAGAAGCTATGGCTGTACTCGCTGTACAAGCAGGGTGAGCGTTTGTCCAAAATGCGGATTTCGTACACAGCTGAATGAACAGCGACCGAGGGCGACATCGCTGCTCCCCGCCCAGGTCTACTCGATATGCTAGGGAGAGCCAAATGGGACTCTTGGAACAGACAGAAAGGCACTGAAAAGGATGAAGCCAAGACGAGATATGTCGCGGCGCTCGTCAAGGTACGTTTGCTTGCCGGACTCTCCGAGTCCGACCATGTGTAGAACCTCACGCCAGGTCAGATCTTGCGCAAACACTCGAACAGCGATGCGACTAGACAGTATATCGCCCAGCTTGAAGCGTTCCAAGGTGAGCTATCCCCAAGTAGGCCGTGACTGATCAGGACAGAAACGCCTTTATCGCCAACCTCATCGACTTCGTCATTCCACTCTTCACACGCGTCTCCTCCACCGTCACCGGGTCCACGAGAGCAGCTTTTCCCTCCTCCCGACCCGAGGCTCCCCCCACCCGACGTATCGCCAGAATACATTCCTCCCTCAGCCTTGAACGCCTCACACAAGTCCCTCTTGAACCTACATCAACCGGTCTCATCCATCTCTCAACAAGCTGATTACGCCGAATCGTCGCGCGGACCCGTTGCGCAAGGCCAAACCCAGTCGCGAGCACACAGCCTCATAGGAGGTGTGGGGAGGAGCAAAGACTCCGTTCACTCTTTCCGACATCGCCATCATCCGCCTACACCTTCTGCTCTCGGATTCGTCCCTGACGTGCCAGTCGGGCAAGCAGGTCCGACTTCGAGAGCCTATTCGCCTCAAATTCCTGCTTCATCGCCAATACAGCGGGACTTCGTCTCAGCCACGCCGGATTTACTCAGCGCTTCGCCGTATATCGGTCTCAGTGCCGGCCAGCAGTACCCGCGGGCCGGCTCGACCTCGACTTTCGCGCCGCCACCGCTGAACTTGCCATACACGCTTCAGCAGATCCAAACGTCGCTGACGGCGCTGCATGAGCGCATGTCGATACTGGAACGCACGCAAGCCATGATTTTGCGTCGAGACGAGAGACGCAGAGGATGGTTCTGGACATCTCGCGAGGAGGAAGAGCTTGAAGATGGTGAGGATCAAGAAGAGAGAGCTCGGTGGGGGAATACGGCCACTGCTACGACGCGTCGTCGCCGGACGAAAGGTCTCAGCATTAGGGCCCTCTGGTTCCTCCTTGGACTGCTCCGAAGAGCCATAGTCGACACATCAATTGCTCTGGTATTGGCCCTTGCGGTGTCGATCGTGTTTGGCGGAGGATGGAGGAGAGCGCGGGTAATGCTTAGATCATGGACGGTAAGAGCGCGCCGACTGATAACCGATAAGGCTTGACGAGTGGGACTTGGGTATAAGTACAATGCATGTGTCATTTCGAGTCGTCATGATGTCCTCCTCCTCGAGACGCTCCGAAGCTCTAGAAGAACCGCCAGTATAGGAAGATGATGACAAAGAGGCCAATGCCGGCGATGGGAGCGTATTTTCGAATCATGGCTTGCAGATTGATATTCCGAGCGGCTTTGCGGTACTTGGCCGATTCTGAGCGTAGCGAAGTGGACAGATGAGACATGCCTGTCCGCCGTTCAGCATATTCAGGATGGATGGGGTCAAGGATGAGTGAGACATACGGTCCAAGCTGTCCCCTCGCCATAACAGATCCTCCATGTTCTTCGTCATAATTCGCGTCACATCCTTCAAATTCTCATTCAATTGGTCCAGCTGACTCGGTTGTTGCGACGATCCCCCGCCCTGCGTCAGAGCTCGCGAGTCCTTGTACAGTCTCGTCGTCTTCGAGATGAACGTGTCTTTAACCACCGTTAGCGCCTGATCCTCATTTGGAGGGTAAAAGATGCTCTCACCGAACCCCATGAAAGCATATGGGCGTGTGACCGATTCGATCTTGTCGCCATAGCTCCTCTGAAATTCTTTGGATAGTTCGTCGAGGTACGAGAAAGCCAGTCTACGGGGATATGACGAGTCGCAGATACACATGTAGATCACCTTCTCCACGATCAGGTAGCTGCAAGGTTGAGCTTTGGCCACGAACCAATGGTGCATAATGGCTTACTGCAAGGTGTATTGACCCGATTCAATCGAGCATGCTGGCTCGGAGTTGGCATTGAGGCGACGAAAGACCAACTTCGACTGCTGCTTGTATTCGGTCAAAGCTTTCTCCGTCTGCGCAGTCGTCAGCTTGAGCTTTGCAACTGGTCACACGAGGATGAAAGCAACTCACCGTCTCGTCGTCCACACTCGCTGCTAGGGGCAGAGCATCGCTGACCCGGAATATCGTCGTTGAGCGGACCATATCGTTGCCTGTAGGGTTGAGAGGAACAAAGAACGAGGAAAGACGCAAAGACACGTCGAAGGTCGAAGGTCGAGTTGTGTGGGGTAAGTGAGGGGTAAATTCAAGTTTCTTTGGCCATGACGATGTAAAGCTAGGCGGTGATGGTGAGCAGCGTTCTTCGACGTCGTCTAGAATACGATAAGATGCAGAAGCCCTACAGGTGATGGACGACGAGCAATCGCCTCTCGACCTCGAGATCGAGCTGCTCCAGTCCTCGTTGCTCGGAAGCGAAACACTTGAGACGAACGATGGTCTTCCCCGGCAGATAGTCATCACCAGCTCAGCGTCCAAGCTGGTCGTACACGTCGAAGTGGGAACGAGCTATCCAGCCGCCAGCTCGATACAGATTGAGATCCAAGGCTCGGAGATCAAGCGAGATGAGGCCGAGGGCTGGAGGACTTGGGTGAAGGACTGTATGACTGACTGGGACGAGGCTGCCGAGTGAGTCTTACCGGCGCTATGCCTACCACAATGAACCCCCGCTTATCTTGTAGCTATCCTCTGTACCAACTTATGACTACTCATGTCCTGCCTATACTAGCCCCTACCTCTGCAAAAGCCTCGCCAGAGCTGCAGTCCACCGATCTGCACACCACGGATACCGCGTCAACCGCTGCCCATCACGCTCTTCTCACATCTCATCATCTCCTCTCAAGCACGAAGCGAAAAGACCTCATCGCCTTGTCTTCTTCCCTCTCGCTAGTTGGGTTCGCCAAGCGTGGCCATCCAGGTATCATGTATGCCATGGGCACCCGGGACGACCTGACCGAGTGGATTCGAGAAGTCAAATCGTGGAACTGGCTCGCTCTGAGAGTCAGGATGGCAGCCGAGCCGATACCTGATCAAGATCAGCTCGAGCCAGGTCGAGGTGGTGATCAAGGTGCTAGAGGTGGCAAAGGTCGGGGAGAGTGGGTCGAGCTGGAGAAAATCAATGAGGCGCTAGATTGGCTAAAGGCAAGAGGTCGAGAGGGATTGCTCCTCGATCTGGGGATCGGAGGGGGTCATGCCAAGGCGTCATGAGATGCAACTCATGCCCAGCAGTCGCTCCACGATGTCTTCGTCACGGGTGGCGCTGCTTTCTACAGTCTACAGAGTTCACACTACCGGAGGTCCGTGCGCTCTTCGTCACTTTGCTCACTTCGCCATCTTCCTTTCCTCCGGTCTCTTTCATACATTTCGTTTTCTCCGACTGATCCTCGTGCTCTTGGGTACGTATTCAAGACTGCGATGAAGATAGCCAGGCTGGCCATTTGATTGTTGTTCCCGCCGCCTCAGCGAGATGCACACAAGGAGGCGAGTGAACTCATGGTATGACCCGGACTCTCAAGGTGGGCGAAGGCGATCACTCGATATTTGTGAGGACGACGAAGAACACGAAACAACTCGATATTTGCCTCGGCTACGACGCTCTTACCAGCACAATCACCTTCCTGAGCCGCCAAGACATGTGAGTACCGTATCTCGAAGCTTTGACGATGGTCCTGAGGCTGATCAATATCGACAGGTCGAGCAATCTCATATAAGAAATATGAGAGAGAATCTAGACTACTTCGAGAACCTCGACCCGCCCGACGGTGACCCGTGCCCTCCGAATCATCGTCGAGATGGCGTGTGGTCAGAGCAGGAGGAAGACGATGCCGGAGGCCGGCGGCCCCAGAGCTACAACGCATCCGACCAAGAACAACACGTCGCAACCCGTCACCGTGATGCAAGATGGGAAGAGCAGGAGGAGCAAGAGGCCTGGCGGCGTCGTGTCAGCCTCCACCGATCTGGCTCGATGACCGATCGTTTCGCTTTAGATGATCGAGATGACGATCCTGCGTATCAGATGGCAAGTCGTCAACGAGAGGAGGATGAACCAGGTGAAGAGGCTCCAGACTACACATACTCCCCAGGTAAGCCGCATTGTATTGAGGATTGGCCACATGTCTGATGAGACGAGCCAAGTATACTGCCATATGGTCAGACACCTCGTCGCCGAGTCAAAGGATCGGAAGGAATGTTCGGAACGGCCGAGAGATACCGGCTTTCGACGAGCGATATCTGTCGCCATCGCCGTGCGTGATGCCATTGAAACGCAGCTTCGATAGCTGATTATCAGACCCTCCACAACCTACATCGACGACTATCACGCAGACGCGCCCCAATACGACATGCATGCCGTGGAATGGGAGGATCGCTGTGGTCGGCAAGGAGCCCGTCGCCAACCAGCATCCTCTACGTACGACGAGTGTGTGCTCGATCATACCGACGACACTTTCGAGGTTCAGCGTCCAAGGAACATATACGAGTCGTATGGCGAGGGTACATGCATCAAAGGGTCTTCTCAGGTCGTAGGATCAAGACTTTCACCATCTGGCAGTCTACCTCCGTCGACGGGGAGTCCGCCAATGCGACACCAGTCTACCCGGTCAGCCGTCAATCTCGATCACCGCGGGTCTCGTCTTGTCTCGCCAGAAGGAGATATCAGAGCACGTCGAGAGCGGCCAGTCCGACAGATATCTCTCCCGCCATCACGTCCGCGACACGATCGCTCCGACCATCAGCCGGATCGTGATACCCGTCGCGGACTTGACCGCACATATCAGCCACCGAAGGAGGTGGAGAGCAGTGCTCTGCCAGCCTACGAGGCAGATCCCCTCGGCATGTCGAGCCTTCGCAGCATCGTCATGATACCCGAAGCCAAAGCCAACCCGCATAAGAAACGTCAAATCGGTCCAGGGGAGAGCGCAAGAGCCATCGTTGATTTCTTCGTCGATGAACCAGGCCGTAAACCGACTCCCGAGCTACCCGTCGTGCGACGCAAGCGATCGCCTGTCTTCGAGCCCGAGCAGGTCGAGTCGTCCGCGCCAAAAGTCGATTGGAGGAACGACAAGTCGATTCAGAATCCTGAATGGTACATCGGTGCGACTTCCCCGCCGTCAAGCAACTCCACCGCTCGCAAATCACTCCCGATCTTTGTCGGCGGGACAGTCATCCAGCAACGACAGCTATACCGATCACTCGAGAAATACGGGTTTGACATGGTCGAGCGAGAGGGGCTGATTCAGTCGGCGGATCTCGTTGTGTCGCCCAAAACCGCAATCATCTTTCATCCCTTCGCCACCTTGGTACAGGCCAAAGGCGCCTTGCTCCACCGAGTCAAACGGGCCGCCGTCTACTTCCCCAGGACGATTGTCGTCCTTGAGGTCATCTCATACCGTCTGCTGGCTAAGGATCCCGAAGTCGAAGTCGAGAATAGCCCCCTGACGCCCGACCTCGTCACATGTCTCGGCTCGTTCAAACGGGCGCTGGCACTATCGGTCCAACCCGGAGAGGAAAGTGTGATCGGCGTCGCCGAAGCCATCTTTGTGGTCAACGGGAGCGATGAAGTTGCTCGTGCGATCCGACATCTCGCCGAGCAGGATGACTTGCGGGTATCAGCTCGGTGCAATCCCTTGGTACGGGAGGTGTGGGACAATCACAATTGGGCTCAACAAGAGTTTGTGGGTCTGACCATCCGTTGCCGCCACTGTTTTGGCTCATGCTCGCAGGATCCCGAAGACGAGGAGAGCCTAGTCGACGCAGGCTTCAATCTCTTTTCGACCCGCTTCGTTCTTTCACTAGTGGACACCTACGCTTTCTTTGCCGAGCATCTCGCGCGGAACGAACGCGTCAACCTCGTTGGAGCGGTCGTAGGGGCAGACGTCGTTGTAAGACTTCACCTTGCAATGTGCTCTACGTCACTGACGACTAGGAACGTTTCAATAAGCTGTACGAGGAGGGTTGTGAGCGTGACCAGTCTGAATCAACTTTGGCGACTTCGAAATCTCAATGGGAGAAGGCAGAGACATAGGATTACAGGTCACACTGCATCAGAAATCAAGCATGTACGGATACGGAGGGCACACAGTATAGGACGATTGTGTTTGGTAACGTACATAAGAAGCTGAACCTGCGGAGAGAAATAGAGCTGAGGAGGATTGCGGCTGTACTAGCTAGCCTTACACGAAGTCTCTGATTCTCGCTGGAGTGCTGCGATCGGGAGCGGCAAAGCTCAGCCTTGGCAGACGACCGCGTCCTCCCCCTTCGCTGGATCCTCCTGCAGTACTAGGTCCTTCGCCGCTCTCGCTCGTCATCGGGGACTTCTTCCCGTCGTCGTCATACTCCTCCGGAATGGGACTCGGTCCCGAGATCTTTTGGTCTTGAGAGCGTGTATGACTCGCGTAGAGGGTCGACTTCTACCGCTTCCCCTGCTCGACCAGCTCGATCGCTTCCTTCGCGCGGTGCCACCCGTAGCGCCCGTCAGACCGGCAGGAGCGGAGCCAGCCGCTCGATCCCGTAGCATGCCGCCCATTTGGAAGAGGAAGAAGACGTATGCGCACGACATCGAGATGGCGACAACGCAGATGGTGAAGACAGCTCCGGCAGTCCAGTGGAAATGATACGGCTCGAGGAGGGCGATCTGTTCGGGACTTGGCTGATTCGGCGGCATGAGCATCTTGAGCGGATTCGTGAGCGTGTCGGGCAGGGTGAATGGCGTGGGTGGGGGAGCCGGGGCGGACGACGTGTTGGAAGTGTCGTCACCGCTGTCCCTATGGTCAGCGCGCCAATCTACACCTTCGCGCGAGATCTTGTACTCACGCCGTGTCCGGGACGGACGTCGTGATCAGAGCATAGTCAAAACCGAACCATCTGCCGGTCTCCATGTTCGTAAAGGTGATTGTATGGTTGACTTTCGGGTCCAGACCTTGCACCAAGAACAAGGGGTGGGCGTATTCGGTCCTCTCCGCGACAGCAGAGTGCATCGTCGTCTTCCCGTCCATCGTGACCGAGAAGTCACCGGAGTTGGGTCCAACCAAACCGTAGGCCGTGATTCCAGATCCTTAGACGTCAGTAAGGAAGGATCTTTCACTTGTCGTTACGAACGGTGGCTGACTCACCGGCAAATGTAATGGTGTTGCTGCACCCTGCGTTTGTGTTCCACGAGTACGATGAGTTGAAGAAATCCGAGAGGAGCGGGCGTATCAAGTCCACCTCCGATGGCGAGATGTACTCCTCGCTCCCCTCCCGAAGCATGTTCCACCCTGGCGAGAGAGACAGTGCCGGCGTGTACCATAGCGAGTCGTCGATCGTGTAATTGCTGCTGGACATCGTCAGCTAAGGTCGTACCGCGCAGGCCGGATTTATGGCTCACCTTGACATTATAGATATGACAGTCTACACACTATAGCGCTAAAGAAAGGTCAAAAGGCAGATAGTCACAGTGAGAAAGATACAACTCTAGCAAGAGACAGGAAGACACTGATCTTTGCGTCGCCGCTCTCCATTGAGATCGGAAGCCCCCACTCATCTGTTGATCAGCAAGCACCTCAGGCCTGGTACCGTAAAGTCCGTAAGCCAGAGCGATCAGCAATCAAAGGCATCGCCCCCTTCTCGAAGGACGACCCAAAGGTGTTATCGCTTCTATTCCCTTTGTACAGTATGTTATAGAGAAAGGCGAGAAGAACCTTAGGAAGGAGTAAGGTATACGGTAGGGAAGGATAAGGCGTTCGCAGGAAGGGAAACCGACAGGAAAACAGATGGACACACTGCGATTTTTCCAGACGCGGATTGATTGACGGATGGTGCCTTTGATGACAGACGTTCATTAACTGCTAACGTACCGCCTTGGACTGCATGCACACGGATACATCAGCATGTGTAGGCATGTTCACCGACATCGACAAGGCATAATGCGTTCAGAAGAACAGAATGTAAATGTGTTACAAAGGTCCAAACGCTGTCAGCGCATGTTACCCTCGATGACCTTGTACGAATGCCCTCCTTCGCCTCTTCCCCCGTCCTTTCTGCGTCTACGACGGATAGCTCGCTTGACATGGGCGATCGTCTTCGCAATAGGTCTTTCGGCGTATCGTTCAAACGAGAAGCACGCGATGATATTGATTACGGCGATGACAAGAAGCTCGACGCGGTATCCGAAAGGTACCGAGATGATGTCGAGGATCAATGCGAGCGAGTGGGCGGGTGAGAGCAGCACATAGGTTGAGAAGCCGCCAAGACCAATGAGACACGAGATAAGCCAAGCTGAGGCGAGAGTCAGCGCCGCGTACACTTTCAAATCGCGTGCAAGCAAGACTTGCGGTTGGTGTAAATAGGCTTTCGGTAAGGAGGACCGACACTAAACACTCCGGCGACGAGGATGTACTGGAAACACGAGAGCAGGAACAATGTCGTGTTTTCGTAATTGAACGTTTCAAGTTTCTCGTTGTTGACATCGGGAGCGGTGTACCACGATTCTCGTCGGACCCAGAAGAAGACGAAGATCTGGAACGCCGAATTGATGAAGATCTGACCGATGATGCTGGTCAAGACCTTCTTCGAGACGAGACTAGCCGTAGGTCGCTTGGGATGAATCTTAGGATACGGCAAGGTGCGTCCCACTGACAAGATGAGAGGATATCTCTCATAAGAGGGAGAGGCTGGACTCACTGGCGACGGCAATGGGAATGATGACGAACAGATCGATGTACAGGAATCTGGGGTATGAGCTTGAATCCAGATCTGAGCTACGATCGACATACTGGAAGTCTCCCAGACTCGAGGCGAACGAGTACAAGAGAGTGACCGTCGTGAACTGGATCATGGAGTACAGCGCCCTTACTCATCAGCCAAGATATCGTCAACAGGGGGAACGCGCGATACTCACATATACTTGAAGCAGCTGAAACTGGTGACGAGCGCTGCTCGACCCTCTTTGATGATGTCGACCATGCAAGAGATGTCGGGCGTGCGGCTCGTGAAGGGAGCCGCGACTGACGCTTCCGCTTCTGACAGCGAGACACCGACGTCGGCAGCCTTGAGAGCCCCGCAGTCATTCGCGCCGTCGCCGCAGAACGCGACGGTGTATCCGAGCGATTGGAGCCGTTCGACCAGTTCGGCCTTTTCGTCAGGTGACATTCGAGCGAAGATGACGCCCTTCACAAGCATCTAATTGCAAATCAGCTTCAGGCCACGATGATGTGCGACATGAAGCTTACCCGTTCCAGAGTTTCCAGCTCGGCAAAGTCCAGCATCCACTTGAACACGTCACCAGTCAGGGCGAGCTGATAGTCGTTCAGATCCATCTCGCCGGCGTCCAAAGCCATTCCGTCGGTCTGAACGATAGGCTTTAGAGTGTACTCGTTCAATTTCTGCTTCTCATCGTCCACACTTGCCCAGTCAAGTTGAGCATGCTCGTCGTGACCGGTCCCGGGAACGAATGTCGGAATGTAGACCGAGGCCGAGTGAGAAACGAGCCCACACTCTCGAGCGACCGAGATGGCCGTCCGAACGTTATCTCCCGTCACCATTCGACAGGCGAGGTGAGCAGCTCGAAGTGTGTGGATGTTGGGCGCGGTACCAGCTTTGAGCTTGTTCTCGAAAACGATGAAGCCGAGGAAATGAAGGTTGCTTTCGGCGATTTCGCGTTTCATCCGTTGAGCCTTGAGCCAGGTGAGGTTGTCGATTGACTTGCCGGCAATGGCGATGACTCGGAATCCGTTTCGAGTGTAGTAAGACAACATATCTTCATAGTCGTGCGGGAACGTCGAGGGATCGCAAACATCCGGCATGATCTCGGGTGCGCCCTTGCAAAACACCTCCATACTGTTGGTCTTCAATCGTTTGACGATCACAGTCATTCGTCGCAGCGCAGAGACGAAGTCGAACGTCCTGATGACACCGAGCTCCATGTACTGATGTTTCTGACCGTCAGCTATGCCCACAAGGTAGGTTCGTCAAGTCATCAAAGATTGACATACCTTGACGTCCGTGAGCAGTGAAGAGTCGTCCCATCGGCCATCTTGCGGAGGGCGAACGACCGTCTGTACCAAAGATTGAGGGCGGCTAGTGCCGGCAGCTCCCTTGGCAGTGACTGGTCTCGATTGTCCTTCATCCAACGTCCATTTAGTGTACTCGAACATCTTCATGTCGAGCGGGTCACCGATGATCTCGCCGTCGATAAGCTTCAGTGCGTGGCAGGTAGCCAGAGCGTAGATGAGCGCATTGCGACCGTTGTACCCTCCAACAATCGGGACATCCTCGATGCCTTCGTGCAATTCCGAAAATCGCTCGTGCTCGGTATCGATCGTTCTCACACCCAGCACGTCCAAGCCGTCCTCTGTCAAAGTGCCGGTTTTGTCGAAACAGACAACGTTGATTTTGCCGCCAATGTTGACCCGGTTGGGTGAGATGCAGAAAATGCCGCTCTTCCGTAGACGATCGATGGCGAACGTGGTTCCGATCGTGAGCGTAGCGGGCAGGGCAGGTGGGACGACAATGGTGATCAGGTCGAGGGCTCGAAGCATGATGGTGTGCCATTTGATACCCATCTTGATGAAGCCGACAGCGGAGATGGCAAAGCCCAGACCAGCAATGATGGCAAGGACACCGATAAAGTTCATCGAATCACGACTGATTCGTCAGCGTCCGGCTCCTTGGTTTGCGAACGAAAATAATTGGACTTACTAGAACTTGAATCCCATAGGTTTTGGGAACAGCATAGATCTGACGAGTGCACCCTTGGTCGTGTTGAATCCTGTCCGAGTTACCATGGCCAAAGCGATCGGTTCTTCGCTTGGTGGAGCCCATGAAGGCCTGGCGCCTGCTCGGACTCGAATGATCTTGGTACCGGAGAAGAGGTAATGCTTGGCGAGATCGCTATCGATTTCAGAGCTTCCCTGCTTGGCTTCCCTCGACATGCTCCTAAGTGATTCGTCCTTGACGGGCACTTTGCTGACCGGTACCGACTCGCCAGTGAGCATCGACTCGTTGACGATCGCATCACCGCAAAGCAATAAGGCATCGCATGGAAAGACGGTGAGGTCGGGGTCCGAGGAGTCGAAAACGTCGCCCGGGACCATGTCGGAACAGTCCATCGTCACCCCTACATCGGCGTCAGGCGCGATACAGTCTGAATGGAGCAGGAGGAAACTCACACTCCTGATTCACGAGGACTCGGACGTCACAGTGGAATCGAGACATTTCCCTCATCCTCTCCACGGTCCGCTTGGTCTCGAACAAGGTACCCAGGATGCTCGAGATACTGATGACAGCAATGGCGAAAGCGTAGTAGTAGTAATCGTCGAGCGACCACAGGACAATTGAGGCGATTTGGAATACGTAGAATGGGTGAAGCACTTCGTCCACGAGAAGGCCGAAAACCGACTTGGCCGCGATGTCGATGATGTTCTGACCCATCAAAACCCTTCGTTGCTCTCGAGTACCACTCTCAAGACCGTTGGCGACGGCTCGTGCTGAAAGCCACTTCGGGTCTCGCCAGTCCCTTTCGAAGATCAGCGAACCGCTCGGGCACTACCATTGCCAAAATGTCTCACCTGATCATCGCCCATTTGCCAGTAGCTGGGTCAAGCGCAAACCGCGTGTATCGGTAATCCATGATCTTGAGGAATCCCATCGTCTCCTCCCAGGTCGTGTTGCCCCTCTCCACGTCATGCAGCAGATCCTTGGCGGCTCCGACGCCCCCCGCTGCCTCGCCATTGATTGCGTGCCGAGGGATTGGCGAAGATCCGTTCGACATGCCTGGTTGACCTCGACGCACAGAGGGATCGCGTGATTGACCGGCTGTAGGGGCGTATTGTGGGAAGACGGTAGACAGAGGGTAAGGATAAGGAATGATGTCGATCGGGACGATGTGAAGGTCACCGAAAGGGGTCTGATCATCAGCACAAGCCATGAACCTAATCCGTGCGATATCCTCTTACCTCTACAACGAGCCAGCTTCCTTCCTTCGCTTCGTCAAAAGCTACTTCTTTGCCGCAAAACTTGACCCAGATTGAGGGGATCCAACGGCCCAGCAGCCCCAGGATACCCAACGTCAGGAAACAGCCAATCCACCACAGCGCGTTGCGTAAGGGGTCGGTTCTGTAGCCTGTGAAGCGGATCGAGAGGTCTTCATCTGGCAGGAGAATGGTCTGACGAGATGGCACAGCGATACTTGGGAAATCTTTGGGCTCGAATTCGCCTCCCCGACCCGAATCGCCAAAAATACCGTCGCCTGATACCGGCACGAGCGGGAGGTTGGGAGATCCTGGACGGGATTGAGGCGGCAGTGAAGTGTGATCGGCGAGCGATGATGTGTAGCCTTCCTCGCCTGATGCTCTGTCCGAGACTTCTGAGTAGGTGTCGACATCCGACTCCCGGTATCCCCACCCTTCCGATGAGGCTCGCGAGGGCGAGCGCGATCGTGATGGTGCCGAGGTAGTGAAGGACGGGCGTGATGAGCGTGACCTTGATCGTCGTCGTCCCCGTTCTCCGTCTTCTTCGTCACCTTGCTCGCCATGCCCGAAACCCATATACGAGGCAAGCCTTCCCAGAGTCGTCGAGTGGCGCACCGGGCTTGTGATGGGTGAAATGAGAGGTGACGAAGCAGAAGCCTCGCCAGTCGCCCGCGGCCCGAAATAGTCGTCACGCACGGCAGCCGGTCCTGCTCTTCCCCTGCCCTTTCGCTTCGATTCTCGCCTCATATCCAATTGCGGTGAGGGCGGTAGCTGCCGAGACTCTCCGCCTCGCATATGGATGCCACTTCCTCCCATCGCTCTGTTGTCACCTTCATCGTCCGAGTCAGCGGCAAAGACGCCGGAAGCCGGGGAATACAGAGCCTGCTCCGGCGAGCCGAAGTTACGGTCGCGCGTGTACGAGTTTGAGCGACGCGACATCATGGACGGGCGGCGCGAAGACGACCGGTAATGTCTCATGAACGTGCCGGATTGACGTGATGCGATAGAGTCTCGCCGTGATCCAGGCTGAACAGGTGCTCTGGTCGAAGCTCGGGGGAAGAATTGACCTCCTGGAGTATCGTCAGCGTCGTGGCACGTATGGCCTAAGTTGGGAGCCTTATACTTACCCTCTTCGACGCCCCAGCTGCCGAGACTGCCAGAGATCATATCAGGTGGTCCTTCTTTCTCTTCCCTCGCCCGTTCGATAGCGATAGCGTCCACCACACCCTGCGGCGCATTCTCGGTATAGTCCCATGTCGAAGGTCCTGGGGCGCTTTGTTCATCATTCACAGGCATAGCGTTCCGGTTGATGGGATTGAATGGGTCGTTTCGCTGCTTGAGTGGTGAGGCGGTTGCCGGGATCTGTGATGGCCCGGGGCTCATGATCGACTCGCGAGTGGAAAAAGCCACCTCCGTCCGTACTACCTGATGAAGAGGGAGTGACACCTATGCTAAAGCCATGTGACGTCGAGAAGGGAGGGCCCAAATGATCGCCCAGCTAGCACTTTTGCCGCAAAACGTCACAGTTAGAGTCAACTAATTGACACGTCATGTTCCTTTCCTTCTGCTTGGCAACCTTATCACTGCCCACTGTTGATCCAAGTGTGGAGGTCGTCCAGACACGTTCTATGAGTACGATCGATTGCTGCCTTTGTCCGTCATACTAGAATCAAGCCTGCGTCTCGCTATAGGGCTCGAGGAGGGTGATTTCGTTGAGCTCACCCTGTATTCGAGCTTTCGCAAGTCCGTTGTACCTTGTACAACAATCGCATACCCGGCATTGGCTTGATACCCGGATCGACCCACCCGATCGCGTTGCTTTGCGTCGCCCTGCCTCAGACCTCGTCCAGCTCCAACTGCAGACCGCATGGACGTCTACGATCTTCTCTGCCTCGTTCGTCATCCCGCTCTCACGCCCGTCCGCCGCCTTCTTGGTCTCCCGCGCCCCTCGTACAAGATATGGACAGACGCGTCGGGTCAAGGATACGGAGGGCACCTAGGCCCGGCCAAACGACCGATCGCAGTGTTTCAGCATAAACGCCTACATGCGCTCAACCTACCTGAACCATCACAATTTCACTCGATCAAGCTCGATCGTCAAAAGATCGAAATGCACGAGGCGGCCGCGTTGTTTCTGTGCGTTCACGCTTGGAAACGACTCTTGCACGGATCGACCATCGAGGCGTACATGGACAATGCGACCGTTTGCGGGCTGTTTGCTGGGAATGCGAACGGGCCGAAAGATACGATGGCGATAGTGACAGCGATCAAAGAGTTAGCAAAGGCAGAGGACATTGGGCTGAACCTGACTTGGGTGAGAAGAGAGGAGAACAGGCTGGCAGACGGATTGTCCAAGTTCGCCAAACTCGATGATCCAAGGGTGACACCACCGGCCAAGCTACTGTTGGAAGTGGGCAAGACCAAAGAGGCCGAGGCAGCGGCGATGGTCAAGAAGATGATGGCTCCGACGGACTCAATGACGCCGAGCTGAGGGGTTCCGGCCGATTCGTCGAGTGACAATCCCGTAGTCAAGAGTTGTATAGATAGCAGTAATATACCCAGCACGACAGGATACCATTGTAAATATGTCACATACATGCAAAATACCTTGCTAGCATCTTGAGACTCCTCTCAAGCCTGTTGTCCGTCCACCTCGAAAAGCTTGTCCAGACCTTTCTCTACCTCGGTGATCTTGTCCATCAAGATCGCGATGGCCTCGGGCACAAGCTCCTGGGGCCTGTATTGACCCGCAGACTCGACGTTGACTGAGGCATGATCAGCGATGAAGACAGCAGGGAGGATATCCAACGGATTGACAAGACTTACACAAGAAGTGATCACGTATTCTGGAAAGCTGAACCAAGTCCTGGAACTCCGGATGACGAAGGACCTCGCGCGATACGGTGTCTTTACGTGGGTTCTTGACAACACATTGAGGATCTCCCTTGCGATCTGGCTCGATGGCAATGACACCAGGAGGGAAGCAGTCTCGGAATTTCTCCTGGTGTTCCAGAGGGATGGGTGAGCGGATAGTGATGTGGGGAAGGAGTCGGTACGAGGCGGTGGCTGACGGCGTCAGTCTTGCATTGCCGCTTGCGCTTGGGGAGAAAGCTACTCACCGACAGGGGACCATTTCGAGTGATCCGCACCTGTACCTTTACGGGCAAAGCAGTGCATGTCGACCATCTGAAAGATGAGCACACATCCATCAGATCAAGGGCTAGGTGATCCAGACTCACCTGACCTGGCCGTAATTTCGTCAAGAGAATATCCGGTACCACAGGCTTAGGCTCCTCCCCTCTGAACGTATCCCTCTGTTGGTTGACTGGTACCCATTCCAACATTCCAGAATAAACATTCGAGTCATAGTACAGTTTTTGAGGATCCGTCTCGCCCCTCATAGCGTCTATTCGTCTGTCACATCGTACACGCAAGTCCATGATGATGGTGTCGTTGTCAAGAAGTTTGGTCGCGCCGGGCGCTATGGCTCGATCAGCTTCTGATCGTCCCGCAGCCCAGCTCTTGAGGTGGACTCACGTGGGAAAACAAGTTTGCGCGGGTCTACACGTAATGGGATCAATCCTAATCGATGCGACAACACCTCATCCTGCATGATCGACGTGTTGTTCCAGACGTAGACGTCCTCAATAGCGACGGTCGGAATCTGGACCATGAGCACCATTTATTAGAGGACTGGACGAGCTGAAACAGCGCTCACCTCAGCGATCATGACTCTCCTCAAAGCATTCGCAATTGACGCATCTACGCCGACCAGGTCGAACTCTATTGTCGACTGCGTCAAGCGTTGCACGGAGACGACCAGATTCTGCGACGCAGTCAGCTCCTGCCACAGCGCTTATCGTAAGGTCGGGGCAGTCCCACCTCTTTGAATTTCCCGAGGTTCCACGAATGGTCCTCCCCTGGATAATGACCAGGAAATTCGGAACCGGCGACCTGAATGTCAGCTTTGGCTACAGCAGGCGCTTGCGGCGAAGACCGTCACTCACAGCGCCAATTCGTTCCGGCAAGACCTGCACTTGCCGGCGCGGATCATCGTTAGATCGCGGCATGACGACGACGATAGGGCGGAAGGCGGTATGGACGGCAGAGGAATGAATGTCAAACAGCCTTCATGAGTAGGTTGCGGTTGATTTAACTTTTCTGAGCAGCGGGATCAAACAAAAAGCTTAGGTGCGCATAGGAGCAGTGTACAGACCGCAAAAAGTTCTGGATCGGGGAATCGAACCCCGCTCTACCGCGGGCGCAGATCAGATTACTCAGAAACTGAGAGGCGGTTATACTAGCCGATATACTAATCCAGATTGTGTCAAATCAGGTTGTTCTGTTATTTATGAAGGTTAAAAAAATCTTGTGTCAGACCGGACTCGTCTGCCTGTCGTAGACAGCTTCTCGAATGGCCTGTCAGCCCCTCTGCAACGCTCATTGCATTTTTGGCATCTTCAGTCGTGACTGGACAACATTAGTTCGGCATTTGTTACAGGACTGAACTGGGCCACGTGATCGGTGAGCTGACGCGACTGCTTGCTTTTATCTTTGCCACTTTGTCATGTTGGCGTCGATCGCGTTGTTTTTCATTTCCTAGCTGAGGTATCTGTGTTGTACACCACATCTTGATTGCCAACATGCTTCGAAAACTCCCACAAAGTCGCCCTGGCGATCCACCTGTCACATCAGCGACATCAGGTGGATTTGGGATGATTTCGAAACCGTTCAAAAAACCAACACCGTTGGCACCTACCCGACAGCCGGCCTTACCAGCACGAAAACGGAAAGCGGTTTCGTATAGAGACCAAGGCGGTGGCGGGGATGATGACGGAGATAGTGATGCTTCGGATGGGGGAAAGAAGAAGAAGGGCAAGTTTGAGATGGGCAACAAGGTGTATGGCGATGATGGGGTTTTGGGCGACATGGCCAAATGGTGCAACCGCAAGTTCCCGGTGTACGAGAAGAAGGATCGGACGATAGTCTTCGCCAAAGGGTAAGTCCAGTGAACATCTTGCAACTCATTCCCAAGGATCGATGACTGATGATGAGTAGCTTCTCCATTCCCGTCATGATCAACCCCAAAACGTCCGAGCAGATCGTCCATCCCCTATCTCACGCATCGCTCGGTGCTCGTCCTCATCCGACACTTGCCCCTCGGCCTCTTTTCGATCCCATGGCCGATCACGCTATCGTCCTTTACGATCCAACGATAGATGATAGACCGGTCATTGAAGAAATAGATCAGGCAGCCGCAGAGGAGGAACGGAAACGTAAAGAAGCGGAACAGAAGGGCCCACATAAATCACTCAAGGCGATCCTCGGTATCGTAGACGTCAAGAAGAAGCAGGAAGTCAAAGTTCCCGTGGTCATTGATCCCAGGCTGGCAAAGACGCTCAGACCACATCAGATTGAGGGTGTCAAAGTGAGTCTTTTTCCAGTATGAAGTTCCGGGATGGCGGGCTAATCGGTAGTTCCTGTACCGTTGTACAACCGGTCTGATGGCAGATAAGGCATGGGGCTGCATCATGGCAGACGAGATGGGTCTGGGGAAGACATTGCAGTGCATCGCGCTCCTCTGGACACTGCTCAAGCAGTCACCGATCGCTGGGAAACCAACATGCGAGAAGGCTATCGTCGCATGTCCCACGTCGCTTGTTGGAAACTGGGCAAATGAGCTCGGTAAGCTTCTTGTGCCGTGACAGTCCGTGCAGAGCTGATGTTCAGTCAAATGGCTCGGTCGGGGCGCTATCAACCCATTCGTAGTGGACGGCAAGGGAGGCAAGGCGGAGCTAATACCGGCCGTACGGAGATGGGTCAACTCGCATGGACGAAATGTCACTCTGCCTGGTGAGCTATCATCCTTGCGCGCGGCAGTATGGGATCCGAGCTGATGAATAAGTCATGATCGTGTCTTACGAGACATTGCGAACACTGCAGGATGAGTTGGCCAATTGCCCAATAGGTCTACTACTTGCGGACGAGGGTCATCGACTGAAGAATGCCGGTGAGTCTAACTCTTGGCCAGTCGGTGCTTAAGTCGCTGATGAATCCAAGACACCCTCACTTTCCAAGCTCTGACCGCTCTCAACGTCCAGCGTAGAGTCATTCTCACTGGAACGCCGATCCAGAACGACCTGTCGGAGTATTTCGCTTTGCTCAACTTCGCCAACCCCGAGTACCTGGGCTCCAAGCTGGACTTCAAGAAGAACTTTGAGAGCAAGATCTTGCGTGGACGAGATGCGGACGCGACGGAGAAGGAGAAGGAGGAGAGCGATGCCAAGCTGAAAGAGCTTGGTGGTCTGGTGTCCAAATTCATCATTCGACGAACCAACGATCTGCTCTCGAAATATCGTGAGTTACGCACCTTCCATTCCATAGGTCGATTGCTTATTGGCAGTACCGGTGAAATACGAGCATGTCGTCTTCTGCCGCCCTTCCAAATTGCAAACCGACCTGTACAACACCTTCGTCACGTCCAAGGACGTCCAGCGGCTGCTTCGAGGCAAGGACTCACAGCCTCTCAAGGCTATCGGTCTGGTACGGAAGCTCGTAAACCATCCCGACCTGCTTCAACTACCGGACGACCTGCCTGGGAGCGAGAAGGTCTTGCCGGACGACTACCAAGGAAAGGGCAGGGATCGATCAGTCAATTGTTCTTACTCTGGCAAATTCACGGTTCTCGAGCGGTGGGCCCACACCCTCTTACACGTACCACGACTCGAGCTCACGATACAGGATGCTGGATCACATCAAGCGCTTCACAAACGACAAGATTGTCTTGATCAGCAACGCTACGCAGACACTGGATCTCATGGAGAAGCTATGCCGGAACAAGAAGTGTGTCCTCGCTGCCTTCCATCACCCGAGCGACGGCTGATCAGGCAGATACGGCTGTGTCCGTTTAGACGGTACCATGAACGTGAACAAGCGATCCAAGATCGTCTCGCGCTTCAACGACCCGGAGAGTAAAGAGTTTGTGTTCCTGCTCAGTTCGAAGGCGGGTGGATGCGGTATCAACTTGATTGGGGCGAATCGTTTAATCCTCTTTGATCCTGTAAGCTAGCGGTTGCCCGAAAGCCAAAGGGGTCAAGCTGACACGGCCGAAAGGACTGGAATCCGGCCAGTGATCAGCAGGCGTTAGCTCGTGTCTGGCGAGACGGTCAGAAGAAGGAGTGTACGTGACTGTAGTTGACATGATTGGGCGAACCTGACCCCGCAGGTTTCGTCTACCGCTTCCAGACAACGGGGACTATCGAGGAGAAGATCTTCCAACGACAGTAAGTCGAGGTCGCGCGGTGGAGACATAGCCGCAGAGACTGACTCCACCAGATGTCAGAAACAGAACCTCTCGGCTTGCGTAGTGGATGAAGCCGAAGATACCGCCAGACACTTCACGCAAGACGACTTGCGACAATTGTTCAAGTTCAACACCGAAACCCTTTGCGACACTCACGACACGTACAAGTGTAAGCGATGTCGCGAAGGAAGGCAGTTCGTGAAGGCTCCGGCTTTGCTCTACGGTGATGCCAGCACGTAAGTCGCTCGAGCCGTATACCAGTACGACGGCTGACAAGCCGACAGGTGGAACCATTTTCCGAATTCCGAGCTGGGCAAGATGCACGACGATCTTCTTCGAGCGGAGCTGGGCCAACCTGAAGTCTCGTATGTGTTCCAGTACATCTCCCATTAGCGCGGCTGGCCCATCTGCTACCTCACGAGCATTCATATAGTTTTCTGTGGATCTTTGTCAGCATGTTGTAGGCGCGTAAATGTATCATACTCATATCACTCTTTGGCATGCCAGGTCCGAGCTCAGTCTGGTGCGCCGACGACCTTTCGCGTCATGCAGCCACGCACAGACCGTGACAGTCCTGGTGTCGTTCCCACAAGAATTCCAAAACCCCTCCAGTACATGCCTCTTCTTGCATCTTGCTTCTTGGCTTCCATTCTTTTTGACCCCGCCACGACCCCCGCGAAGCGCATCGGGACCCCACACTTCTGGGCGCGCCTCGCCTCGCGTCAAGATGGCTCTCGTCGATACCTTGATACTGCTCGATACTGATCCCGACTCATCCCCAGAGTTTGATGATGAGAGCGATGACGACATAGACACTCGCCTTGGAGGGATCAGACTAGACGATAGTGATCTTGAAGACTACGATTTCGGAGAACAGTTCGACTTCGACGCGAAATCAACGGTCGGGCGCTTCTCATCTGCCGGCTCTAGTCTACACGGATACGGTGTTCGTCCCGAACGAGTCAGTACGGGCATCAAATATTCGTCCATCGGAACTTACGGTCATCTGTTCGACTGGGACTTTGAGCGATACTCCTTCCCAAGCGGGCAGTTACGGATCAAACGGCTTGATCAGAAGGCGAAGGGAACCAAGCCAGAGGACGAAGGAGCTCGAGCGGAAGTCGAACGTCTGAAACGGGAGTTGAGGGCTGAGTTAGGTGAGGTAGGACACGTAGGCGGGAAAGATAGGGATCAGTTGGCGAGAAGGGATACTCGAAGCGACAGCGCGACCGAGAAGCCGACAGGCATCATTCACGGTGATCTACTGGGCGAATTTACCGAACCACCACTCAGTCTACTCGACCTCGACGATATGGAGACCGAGTATAGCTGGACAGGGCCGATTAGGGATATCGAAACTGGCCGACCTCTGACGCCGTTCAAGGATGACCCGCCTTCATCGCCTTCCTCGTCATCTCGGGGCGGCAGCCGACAGACGGGCCTGCGCAGTAGGCCCTTCACACCTGGAAGAGGGAGGGGTCACGGTAGAGCCACACCGAATGGGAACGGGAACGGGGCTCAGGGCGTTTTGCACAAGACTTCGACTCAATCATTACCTTCTGCATTGTCCAGAGGTCGAGGCCGAGGGAACTTTACCTCAAATGGGAGGGTTCACCACCAACCATCTCTCCCCGCTTTTACTTCGAATTCGAATCGGGGCCATGACCAGTATCGACGACCGAAAAACACAGCATCACCATACGCTCGTCTACTGTCGAAACCCCAAGCTAGACGCTTTGTTCCGGAACATATGCTGAACACGACATCGCGTTTACAGCTCTCTATCATCCTCAGCTGGAAGCAGACTTGTGCGGACCGGGCCTATCAGCAGGCGGTGTTGAGCTTACTAGAATGGCTCACCAACTCGATCAATTTGATGTTTGATAAAGATTATCGAGGTGGAAAGGGCCGGTTTGAGGTGGACGTGTTTGGCAGTGTCAGCTGGGGAGGAGAGACGGGTACGAGTGGAGATCTCGACATGGTCATCATAGTGAGTCTTCCATAGAGGCACCCTCAGACAAAAGCTAATGAAGCAAGGATCACGAACAGCCACAGGGGTGTGAGTAGCACTCGAGCTGTGCTGAACAAAGTGATCGCTCATTTGGGTTCAGACATGCCCGACCTGTGGAGAGTGCCGCCAGGAGAGACACCACCGCCACGAGATAGGTCGCAACGATCCACACGAGTCTTCCCTGGTCTTCCAGGAGTCTACGACCTGTACAAACTTTCCGGACTTCTGCGCAACCTGAGTATGCAAGGGGTAACGACGATCCGAGGCGCCAACACGCCAATTGTCAAGTTCAAAGTCCACAACTTCGATTCTCAGACCCGGTCGCTCGACTGCGACATCAACGTCAATGATCTTGGTGGATGGTGAGTGGAGCCTTCTTAATCATCGATGTCATGGCAGACGCAAGAGCTCACGTCTGAGTAGGCACAACTCGTCCCTCATCTTGGCCTACTGCGAGATCTCGCCATTCGTACTTCGACCTTTGATACACGCTCTGAAGCTATGGTCGTCGTCTCAAGGTCTCAACGATCCGTCCGGCGCAGAAGGCCTCGCCACAATGTCATCCTACTGCCTCACGCTTATGGCTATAGCCTACCTACAGATGCGGGGCCATCTACCCAATCTTCAAGCCAAGGTCGATGTTCCTGTACCTTCGTACCCGACCGACCGCAACGATCCCGACCTAGTATGGGTAGCATGGGGCAAGCCTCAAGGGATTCATGCCCATGTGGCGTTCTCGCGAGACCCGCCTGCGGATTGGAAGTCGACCGACTCGAATCCCGATTTGACCTCAGAGCAAGCATTGAGGGGTTTCTTCGCCTACTTCGGTCCCAGAGGCGAAGTCATCGGGACAGGCCCTATGATCGGACACGAAAGAACCCAAGTGACGCGACGATTTGAGCCCAAGAGGCAGGTCCTGTCGATCTTGAATGGCGGTGTCATGGGGCGAGCAGAGAAGCTGGACGACACGAAGTCTTGGTCCAAGGAGTCGCAATCGAAAAGGTTAGAGCAGGAAGGGTTCATGGGCAAGGGAGATCTCGGGATACAGCCAGCCAAATGGAGGGAGAAGACGCTAATCGTTCAAGACCCCTTTATCTGGCAGAAAGTAACTCGGTGCATTTTACCATGGCGCGTCTAGGCTGACTTGTTCAGAACTGCACAACTTCCATGCACGCCAAAGGACTGGAAAAGTGGTTCGAGGTCAGTTGTCATCCCATGTCTCTTCGATGCTAGTTGAGCTGATCGTGCAGGCTGTGGATCGTGCTGACACGATATTGCGAAGCAGAGGGAATGAAGCGACTTTGGCCGACATCCTTGTCCCGCCTCCGCCAGATCTCACCCCGCCGACCGGCAAGGGCTCGAAAGCAAAGCGAGGACCCAAACCGACCGGCGATGCAGTAGAAAGGTTCGCTCAGCGAGTGCAAGGTTCGAGAGGCCGTGGAGGGCGGGGAGGCAGCGCGCCTTCAGTCAATGGTCGCTCACAGGGAGGACCGGCGGTGGGCCAGCTGCTCGATGTGTGAGGAATGAACTTGTGAAAACTTACTCTTTTGTCTAGACACCTAAATGTTTTATTACAGCACAGTTCATAGAGTCAAGGGAGGGACGACGCATGGCTGTCATGCATGTATACTCGATCCTCAGCGCTGCGATGGATCTCCCGCTATTGCCATGCCATCCGCTGTTGCCGTAAGAGCGGGTTGCGCCACATGCACGTCGTAAGCTTCAAAGTTAAAGCTGACGTTCAGGTCCCAGCCCGCGAGACAGGCGTCGATCGACTTGACTTCACAAACTAAGTCTCTCACCATCCGATATGGTTACCGATGTCTGGGTACGGTATGCATCGGTGGGCTGCCGACGACGGTGCTCTTCCGATGGTTCCTCTCTCTCACTAAACTGGTCTAGTACTAATAGCATTCGCCTCAAAGGAGGAGGAGCCTATACGGAGCTTGGACAGTAAGTAGCACAGCCTCCCCTTTACCCCGACCCTCACCAGAAAGATTACCGCTGATCATTGCCCAGCTATAGTGTTGCTTCTCAAATAGGTACCTCCTGAGAGCACTCCTTTGTCTGTATTGGGAGGTAGATTAGAGTGGAGCAGACCACTGGCCTAAGCACAGTCTCGCAGCGGAAGTGGAATAAGGAGGTCAGCAGTCGAAAGTCAATCAACGTTGTGTCTAAACACGAGTCACACCACCCCCCCCCCCCCATCCCCCTCTCTCGCTATCAATCTTAAGTCACAATGTTTTGATTCAGAACAAACATTCCCGAGACGACATCGCAACGCTCACACAACGACGACTACGAACTACGAACTATACGAACCCGAATCAAGCTTGTTTGCTATCGTTCAACTTCGACAGGTACGACACTCGCAACGACCGCCGGACGATCACCTCGCATATCAGATCGCTTGATCTACGTTTGACCCAACAAGCTCAGCAAAGATGAGGCTCTCCTCCCTCGCCTGGATCGGCTTGGGCCTCTTATCAGCTCTTCAAGGCCACGCTCAATCCTCTTCCTCAGGCAACAGCAGCAGCAGCGCTTCCGCCAGGTCGAGCAACACCTCATCCCTCGCCCCTTCCGCTACCCCAAACAACTCCTCACTTCAGCTCGTCACGACCACTTTGACTTCTTTGATCACTCCCTCGCCTTCGGCAGACCCATACACGTCCACACTCGTCTTGACGCTCACGATCAACTCGACTACCTTCTCAAACGGCACCATCACCAACACTACCATCGAGAATGGGACGCTGGCCAACGCGACCGAGCCATGGAAGGAGGGAGATGACTGGATTCCGTTTCACATCAAGATCGATCCGGCTTATGGGGTACTGGGCGCCTTCCTCATCCTGACCGGTATTCCTGTAGCGATGCTGGGCGGCAAGATGCGATGGTGAGCATTCAGAGGACCGTGCGGAGACCCGTGCTTACCGTCAGGTCATCCTTGGCCATAGCGTCAGGGTTTTCGGTCATGCTGTTCACCCTGGTCATGATCTTGCGATTCGGGTGGGTCTGGGCGAAAAACGGTCTATGCTTTAGCTGACTTGTCACAGCGTCGAGCCACAGATGCAGCCTCCATCCCCGCAGTACCCCTCGACCACCCTTCGCGGCCTCTATCTTCTGGCCTGCATCATCGCTTCGTTCTTTGGCGCGGCCATTGGGATCTTCTTCTTCAACTTCTCAAAGTACTGGGTGTCAGCTGCTGGAGGATTCGTCTTTGGCTGGTTCCTCCTGGCAACTCGGGAGGGTGGGCTCATTCACACGGTCCTCGGACGATGGGGTCTTCTCGGAAGTCTTTCAGTCGGCGCTTTTCTATGCTCGCTCGTGCCGATCTTGCATGACCACATGATGCTCATTTCCACCGCGTGGATCGGTGCGACCGCTTTCGTGCTCGGCGTAGACTGCTACACCCGTGCTGGCTTGAAAGAGGTATGTCTCGGTGCCCTGTGTCCAGACTGATTGGAGACGTTAGCTGACGATCCAGTTCTACATCTACAACCTCGGCTACCGAGGCTTGTTCCCCAAGCTCGAGGGCGGCAAGTACCCCTTGACCCAGACAATGATGATTGAGCTCGGTATCCTCGCTGCTGTTGTCGTCGTGAGTAATCGACGAAGCCTTACGTGCTTCGTTCGCGAGTGCTGACGAGCGATACAGATCGGGGCGGCCATCCAATTCAAGTTCCTCAACATGCTCACCAAGCGCATCAAGCAGCAACGGGAAGAAGAGGAAGCTCGAGTGGAGGCCGAAGAGGTGGCACGAGCCGCCGAGCACTTCAAGAATGTCGGATCGGATCTCAATGATTGGGAAGAGAAGTATGGGAACGGAGGTGCGAGATCTCCCTCCTCTGGCGAAGGCGGCAACCGACAGAGCGGATACGTTCTGGAGAACGATCGAGCCAGCGTACTCCTCCCGGCTCTGCCATTCGACGAAAGGGAACAGCGACCCGGACGAACTTCCTCGACCGCCAGCTTACTACAGCGTCACGACCGATACGAGCCATTATCGCTCAAGTCCTACTCGCCGACCTCTATCAACCAGACACCTACGACTCTCAACTTTACTGGCGCCGAAGAGTTGCTGAGTCCTGACGTCGATCACAGCGTAACCTCCGGTGTCCCTGCCGACGCCGACTTGGAGAGCAAGATCAAGCTGCTCGAAGAAGTCAAGCGAGCGCGAGAGTCAGTTCACAGCTCCCTCGAAAAGATCCGAGCCGGCACGCCTACTCCATCTATCAGCCAGGGTCTGCCGAGTCCGACTCCTTCTGCCACGCCTGGTCATGCTCGAACCCCTTCTTTCTCTGATGACATGCGATCGCGACGGGGATCGACGTCGAGCTCCCGAATGCTCGACACTCTCGACAAGCCACGAGTTGCTAGCCAGGCTGAGTGGGACGACTATGTGCGTAACCGACACGTGATCTCGCCTCCTCCGACTCAGCTCGCCGGTCTGCCCACTTCGGCCGCTATGGTAGACCGAGGGACGAGCCGACACAGCCACTACGCCCTGGTGTCAGACAGCGTTGCCAAGGCTCTCGACCGCCGCGAGAGAACGACCTCGATGATGGAGCCGCAGGTCGCCGAAGATTGGGGACCCAGGGAGACCCTCGACACCGCTCCGGCTCACGTATCGATGGGACGCCGAGCAATGTCATTCCATGAGATGCGCCTTGCGTCCCCGGTCAACCCGACTCGACCGCAAGACCGCTCGTCCCACTCCGCAGGTCCGCGCCAGATCATTGGCTCGGCCGCAGGCAACCAGCACGGAGCAGGCATCCATCATTCTCGATCGGCTCGTGGACGAAACATGACCGCCATGACATACGAAGAGCTGTCTCAACGACACCGACAACGATTGTCAGCGCTGCAGGAGCCGGTCACTGCCAAGATCAAGGAACCGATGGACGTCGCCACGGCCAAGGCCAACTGGGACAGGCAAAAGCGTTTCGAGCGGGAAGACATGAAGAGAAGGGAAGCTGAAAAGCTTTCTCAAGCTCAGGCAAAGGAAAGGCGGGGTCCGGGCGTCGACAAGAAGGAGGTGTTGAAGTCGACCGACGAATGGAGGCGAAGTGTTCATGGCGGCCTCGACAACTTTGCCGTCCCTCAGCTTCCGGCTCACGCTCAGCCGGGCGGATCCGGTACCAAGCGAGGAAGCCTCTCGCAGCGACCGAGCAGCTACTTCGCCAACTAGTCCTGCCTACCTACTAACAAATTCGTGTATATAGTATAGTTCTTGTATCGTACTCCATCCCTGCCACATCATACACTCGCCATTCCTCTAATCACCATCTTTCACGCTTGCCCCAAACACAAATAGCTTACATACCTGAACTCATTTGCACGGACGTTCATCGCCGCACTCATTAGTCTTCTGGACAGTCATTATGCATGCGTTCCCTCAACCTTGAATCGCGAACTTGTGATGTGAGCCGGCACGGATCGACGACACGTGCCCGAGACGACCGTGACGCGTCAGAAGCCATTTGCGCAATCTATCAGCTACACATTCGTCTCCTCTCCTTTATACTTCACGAGTATTCGTACTACTCCCCGACAGTCGGACATGTTCACACCCCGCCGTATTCAAGTGACTTGAGTGTGCGAGACCCGATCTTGCGCGAGAACAGCAGCATGGCCGGCACGCAACCACCCGGCGTGACGCCGAGAGCCCCGTCAATCGCCAGCTCGAAAGGCCGGCCTTCTATCGGTCTCACGACTTTCCCGCAGATTCACGAAGACGAGCCCGAGCAGGGTATCTTACCCGCACTACTCTCGAAAGTCAAGTCCACGTTCGTCTCTGTCGCACCTGCTGCTGCGCCCACGGCGGCCACATCAACAGGGAAGTCGGAGAAAGGCATAGCAGCCCCGGCTAGTGATGGGACCTTGGGAGCGGGCTGGGTCGGTGATGGGAGACGTCCGGATCATGAAGTACCTCGGACGGAAGCTCAACGAATCGCAGAGGCCGTCAAGAACTCTCGAACCGTCTCTGGTCATGTGCGAAAGTCATCAGGCTCTTTACCGAGCCCGTCGCTTCAATCTCTCGCCCCGGGTCCTGCCGTCACATTGACCGTGGACACCTCGATACCTGCTCGAGTCTCGCCTCCTATCCCATCCGCAGGGGTTCGCTCTCCGGCCTCACCTTCGCGAAAGCAGAGTACCGGACTCAAGCCACCTCATGTCCCTGGACCTGGCTCGTCGTCTAGTGGGCGATCTCATCCGCCCTCGGTCAACTCCGCGGCCTCGAGCAGCCGCAAAGTCCCCATTGATAGTCGATGGAAACCTCGGATGGCACCTTCCACTTCGACTGTCACGCCCGTCACGTCCGTCACGCATTCGGTCGCACATAAGACATCCGCTACTCATATCCCCTCGGCACCCGGTCCTTCGCGTGTACCATTTCCTTCTTACCGGCCAACGCCCATGGCCCTCTCTTCATCTCATTCCTCCACTGCGCTCAATGCCGCACCCGCTCCCTCTCGATCATCCCAAAATCTACTACTGCAGCACGCTCAATCGAACCGAGCTCGCCGCTCATCCATCGCTACGTTGCCAGATTCGCCCACATCCACCCACCTGATAAGCGGTCATGCCGAAGTCAGTCAGAACAGACCATACATGGGCGGCTTCTCGCTTGGCAATGACGACTCGAGAAGCGTTCGAAGTGTTGCTCTTGGGAAGAAGGGCAATCAGAGCGTTAGCAGGATTATCAGGCGGTTGAGGGGAGAAGGGCTTAGCAAACACTATTGGATGGCAGATGAGCATTGCAAAGAGTGTTATGACTGCAAGTCGGTGAGTACACCTCGTTCTGCTCTCGCGGGAGTCATGTACTGACAGCTCACAGATCTTTACGACTTGGCGGAGGAAGCATCATTGCCGCATTTGTGGACAGATCTTTTGCGGCAGATGTGCCGCTACCATCATCGATGCGAGACGATTCGGTCAGGAAGGGTCTATTCGAGTGTGCAACCTCTGTCTCCGGATCATGGAAGAATACAAAGAGGACGACGACGACGATAGGCGGTCCGTTCGGTCGCTCGCTTCTGCACGACTGCCGAGCTTCTCAGGCGGGGCTTTCCTCGACAGGAACCTCGCACCTGATCTCGAAAACTACGCCAGGTCACCTTTTGCCGCCAGTCAGCTGTTTTCCGCTCAGGCTGACGATGCCCTGGACTCGATCGAGGAAGGGTCAGTACCTCGACGCTGGAGAGGCGAGATTTATGACTTGCCCGATCGACCAGATACACCCTTGACGGACGATGACGATCGCATGTGGGCCACAAGACCAAGTACGGCCGCGCCTTTCCGACGACCAATGGACGAAGATGCCGCCAAGAGCGATACCATCGACGGCTCTGACGCAAAAGAAGCGCATGACGATGACGCTGACGATCAAGAACCTTCTTCGCCCTCCCCAAGCGGATCGGGACACCCCAACAGTGCAGAGGGGAGCCAAGCAGATGGTCATTACAAAAGCCCGAAAGTCAAAAGAGTCGGCTTTCCAAGGACGGAGACCATGGCGTCCGATGCTTCAACCTACACGAGGGTACCGCTCAGTCGCATGAACTCGAATGTACCCCTCATTGGTCTTCGGACCAGGCTGAGCTCGAGGGCGAGTCAAGGCGGTCTGACGACTTTGGTCGATTCGGAGAAGCCAGAAGGTTTATGGCGCACAAGATCGCATTCTGTAGCGTGAGCCTTTTCTCCCTTGCATTCCTTCCTTCTGATGCTGATCCGAGAAAAGGCAAAAGCCAGAGGCTCTATCTGGGGCCAGTCTGTCCCACTTCCAGTTGATGCTGCGTCAAGCGATCGCTCGAGCCAAATTGCCGCATCCCGAAGAATGGCAACGAGTCCTCGGTAAATTGCTACTCAAGGTCTCGACCAATGTCAACCCTGACGTGGTCGGCGGCGCGTCGATGGACGTCCGGTCATTTGTCAAAGTCAAGAAAGTTCCCGGCGGCAAGATTAGCGATTCCGAGTACGTCGACGGAATCGTCATCACCAAGAACGTCGCGCACAAAGCTATGCCGCGGAGGCTCGTGAACCCGCGAATCATGCTCCTCACCTTCCCTCTCGATTACAATCGGGTCGAGAATCAGTTCATGTCGCTAGAGCCAATCATCCGGCAAGAGAAGGATTATCTCCGATTGTTAACCAAGCGAATTATCGATGTCAGACCTCATATCGTCTTGGTCGAGCGGACGGCATCGAGGATCGCCCTGGAATACCTACTCGAGGCCAACATCGCTGTCGCGAGGAACGTCAAGTTGACGGCGATTCAGCAGGTCGCCAGATGTACTCAATCGGACGTGGTGGCTATGGACAGATTGGCGCTTGAACCGAGACTGGGCCGATGCGCCGAATTCCAGATCCAGTCATTCGAGCACGCCCTCATCCCTGGCCGGAGGAAGACATTGATGCGTTTCGAGGGGTGTCCTCGTGATCACGGGTGTACGATCGTCCTTCGTGGAGGCGACACCGAGACACTCCGCCGAGTTAAGGTGGTCGCCAACTTCATGGCATTGGTCGCATACCACCTAAAGAACGAGACCATCCTTTACAACGATGAGCACAACATCTTGCCGCCCAACCAGCCCTTGTCTGTCGCCCATCGCGAGTTGCTCGCCGTCCTCGATACCCCACTCGATGCCAACATTGCGCCAGCGTCCACTCTGCCGGACGACGATGTCAAGCAAGATGAAAAGCCGGCGACAACCGACACGTGCGACGAGGACGAGAGGGCTGTACAGAAGAAGGAGTCGGCGCGGCTGACCCGAGAGCTGGCCGTATCGTTACGACCGTATCTGACGACGGCGCTCTCGGCCTCTGCTGCTATCCGCTTCCCTCCACCTGCTCCTTTGGCGAAGCTGGCCGAGCTCGATCGTCTGCTGGCTCATCTGAGGCAGGCGCGAGACGAGGAGGAAGCAGCTCAGATCTTGCAAGAAGAGACCAAGGCGAACGAACCGCCTAACGCAGTGCTACCCGATACCGATCCAACCCCTATCCCTTCAGTCATCGTCAGCGAGGCCGCTGACAGTCCTACGACGGCCGTGATCCCGAGCAATGTCGTCACCTCTTCGACTCCCTTGACGCCCATCCCGAGTCCCGCACCGGGCGCATCGACCTTCAGCTCCACCAGCCTCATCACCAACACCGCAGCCGCCGATGCCGCCCGAGACCCGTATCGAGTTCTTCGAAACCCCGAAGAGATCGCCAAGGAGAGTGCGCTGGCGAGTGTCGAGCACGAGCACGCCGAGCAAGTGCGGCAGTGGGAGTGGTACATTCGAAAACAGGTCACACCGTTGCGCCCGGAAGATTTCCAGGATATCACCTTTCTCTCATCAATGGGATGCGAAGGGCAAGAAAAGCCTTGCGTGGCGCCCAAGATCGAACACATCAATTTTTATGCCGAGAACGACTACACGGTCGGCCAGTACCTCGAGAAGCTTTCGGTCGACGCCTTGCAGCGGTGCACCGTCAAAACTTGCGAAAGGCTTTACCTCTTTCACTTCCGGCTGCTCGTGCACGGAGACAGGCGACTGCAGATCGCCATGGATCAATTCCCCTGCCCATCGCCGGGACATGAGGACTGTATCATCACTTGGTCATACTGCCGTCAATGTGGACGACCATCTCCGACCACGATCATCCGTGAGGAAATGTGGCGGATGTCATGGGGCTCTTATCTCGAACACTGTTTCTATCCTCCCGAAGGTCGAGCTGGATTCGTCTGCCCGCACGACGCCTACCGAGATCAGATTCGATACTTCGCATACCGCAACCTCGCTATTCGAATCCACAACGAGAGCATTGACGTGTACGAGCCGGTTCGACCGTCTGTCTCGCTTCAGGTCAAAGTCGAGACACGGGTCATCCTGAAGAACCGAGAATACCAGCACGCTCTTCAGAAGAATACAGCCTTCTTCGATTCGGTGCTCTTCCGGTTGAGGAGCTTCGATTACGATATCGTTCAGCCTGAGCAGGTCAGTCTCCTTCGTGATTATTATGCTGTAGAGCGCGTCGCCGAACAACCAGGTCCCTCAGTTGAGATCATCGCTGGAGTCGCTCCTCGGCAAAGCCGTGGCAGACCGTGAAGAAATGGTCAACCTGCTCAACAGGACTTACAAACTCTCACCGATGACGGACGTCCTCGCTCTCAACCCTGTGCTCCGATCTTTGCAGGACAAGGTGGTTCAGTGGGAGTAAGTGAAACTGTAGTCCGACGTGAATTGGCCATACATGCTGACCGGGCGCAGTAACGAATTTGCCGACGTGGAAAAGAGCTTTATGCCGTCAGAGAAGGACCTCAAGCGAAGTAAGTGACGGACCCGCGATCGAGGCCACGAGCGGAATGACTCAACCTCTAGTGACTGCCTCGCATCTGAAGAAGCTGTTCCCGAATCAAGAAGTGTTCAGCAATCTGGATCGCAACGTCGCGGGCGTCTCTGTAGCTGAGGCGGACGAGAAGGAGACAAAGTCAGGTGACGACGAAGAACCACCGTCGCAGTCCGAGCCGCCCACGCCCGCTATTGACGATGCCTCGTCGATGTGCGAAACGGACGCACCCCCGCCGATCGACCTGGACGACGTACAGGATGACAGTGTCACCCCCTGTGTGACCGAAAGGAGGCGAAATCCTCTGTCGGAACCGACCACTCCCGGTGTAGAGAGCGATTCGACCATCTCGGCTGTCCCAAGGCATTCGCCTGGTCGAGACCAAGGCGCAAGTACCGATCCGCCGGCTTCAAGCGAGCCAGACACAGACAACAAGAGCCCCTTTGTGTCTCGCATCCCAAGACGAGCCAAGCCCGCGCCGAAGTGAGTTGCGGAACGAGTCATTCTCAGAGATTGACTGATCTTGCAGTATCGCCGATATTGTCAAGCGATTCCAGGAGGCTGAGACGAGCACTCAAGAGCCGAGCGATCTGCCTGTGACCCGCACGCACTCGTCTCGCTCCCTTCATCGTACACATTCCCATCGAAGCCGAAAAGATCCGGTATCCGACAGCGACGCGCCTCAGCAGGCCGCTCGACCACGACTGCGGCGTGGCAAGACCGATCAATCAGGCACACAGCGGAGCAAGGAGCGTCATCGCCCGGAAATGGCCTCCGATGCAGAACGTAGCTACGCTCACAACGCTTCTCGGCTGCTCCAGCCCAACTTTGGTCGTCGGACCCCCGCCTTGCCCGAGCGACCTGGCTATCGCAGGACCAATACCAACCCTTCACCCACGCCTTCGGGTCGTACTACTCCCGAGAGGTCAGGCAGCAGGATCGGCGCTCCACCAATGTCTCGTCGCCCTACAAACTCCAGCATCGAGTCGATGTCGAAGCCTCGGGTGGCAGGCAAAGGCAAAGCGGTCAGACCAGACATCCCCGCAACTCGCACCGCTCCCTCACTGTCCAAAGCCACCACTCGACGCATCCTCGGCACCCCAGGTACCCGTGTGACGTCTATCGCCCGGCACTTCGACCGACTGCAGAGGGAAGCCGAACGGGAGCGACAGAAGCGGGTGTCCATGATCCGCAACAAGAGGGCTAGACCCGTCACGGTGACAAAGGCCAAAGTGGAAGTCTTCGATAACCTCCGAGATGCCTTTCGTGACGAGTTTGATACCGATTCTTCGGAAGCCGACAACGAGGAAGAAGAGGAACAAGCGGGCTACGAGAGCACAGATTCCAGAGGCATGGTCAAATCAGGCTCGCCGAGCAAATCCCGCCAATCGTCTCCGAAAAAGAAGAAAGGCTTGAGCGCCAGTCTGGATCCGATCAGCTCAGAGGTGTCGCAGAACAGTGACCTGTCCGAGCTGCCCAGCCAAGCGACCTCGCCAGCCATGCCCATCGGAAGCTCCTTCGGTTCGGCGGCTGCGCAGTCTGGCTTCAGTGACCATCGATCCGAGATGTCTTTCACCGACCGTCTTCAGATCGAGTTGCCGAGTTTCGAGACAAGCGCGCCATTGCCCAGCATGCCAGCTACGCCGCATCTGTCCAATACCGTTACCGCCGACGAGGGCAAGCTGCAGCCCTCAGCCATGTCTCAAGTCTCGGAGAGCGAGATGAGCTCGGGTGGAGGTGTGGAGCGCAATTCTATCATCAAGACTCTGACTGGCTTGTGGGCCTTCCGAGCAGGAGAGTTTTCGCCTCTAGAGTACCCTCTGTGAGTTTCGCGCTTCCATGAACGATCTGGATCAGAGTTGCTGACTTTTGAAGGTCCGCATCCGAGCACCTGTTCGCCGACTCGAAGATCATCATTCGTGAGAATGAGCCGACTTCTATCATTGCCTTCACGCTCAGCAGCAAAACCTACCGCGACAAGATGAGACATTTTTCGTCGCGACATCTCAATCACCGAGGTCAATCGGAGGCCTTCATGCCAGAAGACCTGAGTACGGATCGAGCCTCAACTTGGGATATTGTCTCTATCGATGAAGCGGTCGAGACGGACGACCCCACTCGAAGGGAGGGCGGGACCCATTTGAAGTACGGTGAGTAAAAGATAATTACAATGCAGTCAGTCTCAGCGCCACTGACCACATAGACTTTGAATCGGGCTCGTCGACCATCTTTTGCAGGATCTTCTTTGCTGAGCAATTTGCTGCTCTGCGATCAGCGTGCAACTGCGAGGATAGCTTTGTGGAGTCACTTGCTCGTTGCATCTCATTCGACGCGGCCGGCGGCAAGTCGGGTTCAGCCTTTCTCAAGACCAAAGGTGGGTGCCTCGGGCGAGCGTACTAGAGATGTAACTGATGAAGGTCAGACGATCGCTTCATCGCGAAAGAAATTTCGCGACTTGAGATGGACGCCCTGACAAAGTTTGCACCTGCTTACTTTGACTATACCCGGAAGGCCTTCCACGGTCAGGTAAGTTGTCTTTGTGAAGACTATAGCATTCCAGGCCCAGAGCTGATGCGTCGTCCAGCGACCAAGTGTGCTTGCCAAGATCTATGGTTTCTTCAAGATCGGATACCGCAATGCCATCACGGGACGGTCGATGCGGATGAATGTCCTCATCATGGAAAACTTGTTCTACGACAGGCGTTTCTCAAAGGTTAGTCGATATGTCCTCTGCATAAGCTATGAGTCAAGCTGATTAGTCAAGATATACGATCTGAAAGGAAGTACTCGGAACCGTCTGATACAGCCCACCGGCCGGGTCAACGAGGTCTTGTGAGTCCAGTCTTCTGATACGTTGTGCACAGCTGACTCCCTGCAGGTTAGATGAGAACCTGATGGAGCGTGAGTGTAGACTTCTTCGGCTCACGATCAGATCTGACAAATTGCGCAGTGGTCTACAAGCATCCCCTATACCTACGAGAACACTCCAAGCGGATACTGCGGTCTGCCTTGTTCAACGACAGTAAGTGCATCATCTGTTAACCTTTGACGTGTGACTCACTGCGTCAGCACTATTCCTTTCCAATCTGAATGTCATGGACTACTCGCTTGTGGTCGGCGTCGACTCGGAGAAGAAGGAGCTAGTGATCGGCATCGTGGACTACATCAGAACGTTCACTTGGTGAGTGATACACTCATCTTCGGTCGACCGGTACTGACGAGGCCAGGGACAAAAAGCTGGAGTCGTGGGTCAAAGATTCTGCATTCTTGGGTGGAGCCGGCAAGGGCGAACCCACGATTGTCACCCCAAAACAATGTTGGTCCCCCGAAGTGTCGTGGCCGAGGGGCTCGCTGACAACATGCAGACAAAACACGCTTCCGGACCGCCATGGAAAGATTCTACTTCCCCTCGGTTCCCGATAGATGGACCCAGGCGGGTGCCGAAGATCTGCCAATAGATGACGAAACGAATCCTAACGCTTAATCACGAAAGACAATGAGTCTGCGGTATACCCATATCTCGGAGTGTTGTACATATCAATTGTTGTGTCTAGAACATGTAGATCTGCTCCAGAATTCCGTCTATTCTATAGGTCGTGATGTCGTGTCTCGCGTGCCGTCACTCTCGTCATCCTCATTGACACTCCCTTCGTCCTGATTCTCGCGGTCCTCTGCGTCCCGCATCATCTCTGCACTTATCAGCTAGGCCGTTACGTAATAAATGTGACCTGAAAAACTTACCACCCCACATCGAGGTAGCCATCGAGTCGAAGACGCCTTGGCTGTCCTCCCCGTCATCGAGCGAAGGGCTGTACCGTTGATGCGCATCATCGGACGATAACATACTCCCGCCCGATATCTTGCGCTGTCTAGGCTGGCTGGACACCGAGACTGATAAGGAAGGAGAGCCTCGACCGTCCTGCCATGTACTCGCGCGCAAATCAGGCGAGTGAACAGGGGATTGGGGTGGAGATGGCGAGGGCGCCAATGATCTGCCATCGTCGTCAAAGGGGTTCTCCTCGTCTTCCATTGGGGGACTAGCGGGCGTCGGCTCCAGTACAATCGCCGGTATGCCTGGATTCGTATCAGTCTGAGTGCTCCATCTGGAACAGTGGTTTGAACGTACCGCCAGCTTCTGCGCTGAGTAGCCTTCTACGCTCGTCTCTATAAGCCAGAAACTTCCTTCTCCAGTATATCGTTCGCAAGAACCCCCTGACCCGGTCAAAATTGACCAGATCTGTCACGCGCTCCTTCTTCGCCCGCCGCATCAAAAGATCGTCCAGCCTGAATACATGAGCGTGATTCCCGACTCATCGCACTCTATACTCACTGCAAGGCCTCTTCATCATCGATGAGCTTGTGATGCGCAAGAAGTAGCAGCATCGCAGTGAACCCAATGCCTCGACCAGGCTCTTCCGAGATCCGCGCTTCGTTGTACAGTCTGGCAAAGGTCTGTCGGCGAGACCGCACTTTGGCGTAATCGATATGCGAGATGATTTGTTCCAGCTTGCCGATGTCAACGGCAGTCTTGACACCCGTTGCCGTGACCAGCTTGCCGGAGGCGTTAAGGTATGGGTCGGGAACAGTTGCCCGAAGGAGATTGGGTACGGTGTAATCGGCAGGATACAAGCGGACCTCGAACACTCCGGACAGACGCTGTGGGATGTTGGGCTCTGCATCACACACGACAGACGGTCGCGAGGACTCACAGAGAAAAAGCGGATGAAGTCTTTGCGCTTGATATATCCCGTTCGCTCCGTATCGATCGACGACCAAACCTTCTTGAACGCTCCTGGTATCGTCAATAGGGTAATCGGACGAAGGAGTCCCTCGATGACGCACTGATGTCTTCACGGTTGACCGAAACACCGCCAGGTCGCTGGTAGACGTATGCGAATGACTCAACCACCACACCAGTAAACATGTTCATGAAGATGTACCTGAGACACTCAGCATGTGAGACTACTGCAGAGGGCACAGCAACTGACATGGAAATGATGTTCCAGCTGATGAACAATCCGTACGCCCACGATGGGCTGCCGCAATCGGAATCGAAGTAATTCTCGTTCTCGGTGCAGAGCGGATATGCCACTTTGCTGATGAGGTCAGTCATGGGGCTAGTATATCAGCCGGCACTACGCACTAGTTGTGCATGTATCCATTCCAGCCCTCGCTGAACGGTCAGCCACTGTTCACGTTCTACCAGGAGCAATAGCTCACCCTGTCGACATGAAAGCCAGCATAACGAGAGAATTGCCAAAGGTGTAGTAGTTCTGAAACCGGGTGAAAGCAGCACCGCCCTCCTTGGTAAGGCCAAAGACCTCCATGTACAGAATGGAGAAGAAGATAAACAGTGTCAACCAGAGTAAGAACAGATTCCCGATGGCGGGCAGACTCGCCCTGAGAGATGAGTTTGATGTGTAATGTAGTAGAGCCGCGCACTCACACAGAGGTTTTGAACAGCTGATTGAGCGAGCTGACACGCTGGACGAGCTTGAAGGCGATCGACACCAGGAAGAGCTTTTGCAGCTGGACATTGACCTGGTTTGGCTGACCGTCGGAAAGGGTGTTGTACAGAGCCGGAATGGTCGTAGCGAAACTTCCACTGATCACGATAAGATCGAAAATGTTCCACCCATTTGCACGGAAGGATTTGAAGCCGAGTCCGTACAGGCGGATGAGCAGATCGAAAGCGTAAAGACAGGTCAAGAAGAGGAACACAAAGTCCGCCTGAGCATCAGTGAAGACATTGTTGGAGTAGTCCTCGGTCCTGCTCCATCAGCTACATCTCGGAACGTCTCGTTCTAGAGCGCTGCCTCTCACATCAGAAGAATGATGTGGATGTAGTAGATGATTGTGAAGGCTCTCGCCCAGTACCCGCTCTTCTGGGTCGCACGGTCGTAGCACCAAGATCGGAATCCGTCCTGCGGTCTGTCCTTGGGTAATTGCGATGGCGACTGCGCCTTGATGAACTTCTGAAGATCGACCCATCGTCTTTGTGCGGCGGTTAGAAGCGCTGTACCGGATCGAGACGAGAAGTTCTCGATGATGATACTGAACGGCGTCAGTCTCTACTCATTGTCTAGATGACTCCAGGACTGACCTCACGAAGAGAGCCAAGATGACACAGCCCCCAAGCAGGTGGAACGTGATGAAGAAGATCGAGTTCCACTGCGAGTTGAGGTCGTCAGGCTGCTGATCGAGACCGACTATAGACATCGCAGCTGCCATGACATCAATCCAGCCCTCGAGGGAGATAATCTCAAAGAGGACCAGGATCGAGGCGCGGAACGAGTCGAAATTGAAATGTGTAGCGCCGACTTCCTGCGGGTTTGACCACACTCGGGGGACCAGGTAGGCGAGAGAGTCGTCGACGGGCGAGGTAAGGTACATCCCCACGCAGTCGTCTTTCCCGGACACATCCCCGTCATTGCACGAAAACAACAAGCCAGAGAAGATATTGAGACTTTCAGGAGTCAGCTTGATGCCCGAAGGTCTTAAGATGGAGGCAGCTCACCCCCAGACCGCAAAAGGGACGAGATATAGGATCGTCAAAACAGAAGCGTCTAGAATCTTCAAGGCGCCGGCGAAGAGCACGGCGTGAAGAGTGTCTCGTTGTCGGCTGAAGAGAGTGATAAGTCGAAGTGCCCGGAAACTCTTGAGCGATCGAGTCACGCGGCTGAGACCGCCGATGAAGATAAGCGAGGTTGTTGTGTTGATCAGCAGCGTGATCAGGACGATGAAGTCCATGATGTTCCAGATAGACAAGAGGTAGGCGTTGGGTGCGAAGATGAAGCCGTCCGCGATGATCTTGATGCCGGCTTCGGCTACGAGTACCATTCCGAGGGCGACTTCTGTCAGGTTGAACCAAGTGCCCCGTTGGACACCGTGGCCCGCGTAGTAGTCTTTGCGGTACAGCGGCGTGGCCACGGCAGCGACAGCTACACTGGCGACTACTGCAGCCAGCACAATCCCTCGCATGACCAGTTCGAACACTGGGTTTGGGCGTCGTCCAAAGATTCGGTCTCCGTATGCAGGCGGCACACAAGCTTGGCAGAAACGCCTGATGGGATTCGATTGCTTGAATATCCATAGACTATGGTCGAACGAGGGATGAGCAGCGATGAAGTCGGCCTGCTGATTCCGCTTCTCTCGAAGGACATCCATGTGCTCGTCGACCGATGGACCTGCGTTGAGCGGTGGGAGGAGATCGGTCCTGGTGTGATTAGCAATGGCACTTTGATCGAAGTGAGACTTACAGTCCTCGAGTATCATTCATATCATCCAAATCCTCTATCCTGACTGATCTACGATTCTGCATCGTCCGGTAATGAATCGACGTGTCGGTTGTTTCCAAGCCAAGCATACGCCGCATAGCCTTTTTCGACTTGCTCGTGTTGTCGAGCTCATCAGCCGGCTGATGTATCAGCTCTATTGCTGACTGAGGTCAACAAGTCGGCACGCTTACATTCGGTCCACTGCCCACATCCATCCCGACATTCTGCTTGAGAGGTAGGATCAGATTCTGTGGGAGTGTCTCCACCTTGACTGAATGATGATGGGCCTTCATCAGACGGTAGGGGTTGAGTCGGTCGATCCAGCTGACGTGCACCGAAGCAGGTTCGGATTTCCGGATGAATGCTTCGATCTGCTCCTTGCGCTTCTGTTCCTCTGCAACAGCAAAGTTCTGACCGATCAGCTGTCTGACCACGGTCAACGTAGATCCGATCTCACTTCGTTGATCACCGCAATGAACATTTGCAGCAGAATGACTGATCTGATCAGCTTGTGCCCGCAACTCGAGAGGGAAACATACAGAATGCGAACAAAAGCCATCCACACAGGAAGATAGCCGCAATCCACTTCTGCTTCCACCTTTCGGATCCGGACATCTGACAAGTCAGCGCCTGGTAAAGGCCCAGCGGGACACAGTGTATAGTACGTACCGCGCCGAAAAGCACAGTCGTCCAGTCCTCGGATGAGAAGACCTAGATTCGTCATCAGCGATACCCAGGTGGCCAAATTGTGTCCATCCCACCTGATACATGCCGAGGAAAGAGTTGTAGGTCTGCGAGAAAGTCATGGTGTCGCCTTCGGGAATATCGCCCCGAAGCAGTTGTACCGCTACCAAGGAGGCAATCAGAGTGACCAGCAACAGGAAGAAGACCAGGTTCAGTAGACCCGCAAAACTCCCAAATACCATAATCTGATTTGATCAGATCGGAATATTTGAACGATTCACCCAGTGAGCTCACCAGTAGCGGCCGCATTCTTGGCACCACGATGACCACTCGATACCACCTCATGAGCTGAAAGATGGTCAACCAATTGTACACGCTGGTCGACGGAATCGGCGGGATCTGGATGATCGTTGTGACCACGGCCAGAAAGAGGTCGAACGAGTTGTGATAGCCGGTGTTGAAGAAGCTTTTCCAGTCGGGCAAGTGACCGATGATCCGGATCGCTATCTCGAGGTCGAAAGCGAGGGTGAAGGCCAGTTCAAGATTGCCTGGATGACATTAGCTTCGTCCACGGCTGGCTTGACATCAACACATACGCAGCAGATCAAGAGTCGAATCGGCAGAATCGGCCGTCTTGCAAGCCTGTGACACCAGATCGACTAGGACGAGCAGGATCCAGAACCATCGAGTCTTTTGATACAATTTCAATAGTCTGTTGCCCTTGTCCCGTCTATCGGTACCCCACTGTCCGTCGGCGCGAAGTGCGGTCCTATCGCGTCAGTCTCTGCGCAGTTGAGTCAAGGGTACTCACTGCTCGGCACCGAAAGCGCTCCTCTTTGTGCTTGCACGGATATCCTTGAAGGTATTGACCACCACAGCAACGACCAAATTGATCATCCAGAAGTTAATGACGACGACGCCGACCAAGAAGTACAGGCAAGAGCCAAAGTAGTCGGTTTCCATCGAGTTGAACATTCCGTCAGACCAGCTATTGACTGCAGGCATCAGCGAAGATCATTGACCTTGCGAGCTGACCCACTCGAGGCGATGATGGTGACCTGAAGGAGGGAATAGAAGATGTTGTCAAAGCTCATAGCGTTGCCCTCTGGGTTCTCACCCTGCACTTGGCATACTTGCCCGACCGGGCAGATGTAGCCTTTTGGCGGGGCGTTAGAGGGCGTTCCGTCTTCGTCCAGGTAATTGTCGGTGAGCAGTGTGGTGGCGTTGATGTGACCTCCGCACAGCTGCTCGAGGGTGACCTCCTTCGTGTCGTTATTGGGATCGGTCAGAACACATGAGCGCCTGAATGAACCCCTGAAGCTCTGAACGCCAATGATCGAGAAGAGAATGACGGCAAAGACGACGTAGAATGCGACGGTGATGAGCATCGGTCCAGCTCGTTTGAGCGAGTGAAGAATCGTGGTGGTACCGCTCGTGATGACCAGGAGTCGGCCAGCACGAAGCACGCTGAGGGCCCGGAAGATGTAGAGGTGTCGATCGGCAGTAGCTTCCTGGCCAGCCATGGCGAGTGCAAAGGTGATCCAGTAGCAGACGACGGCGAGCATGTCGATACGGTGCCAGGAATGGCGGAGGTATGGCCGACCCGCTGCAGAAAGCGCGTGCTGCTTGGCGACCGCTTGCTGAAAAGGCGCTTCCACGGCGACTCCACCGATATTGGCCGATTTGAGAGCTTCGGTGCTACCTTCACGGTCTCTCCAGGCGGCTCGCCGAGGAGTCACCTGAGATAGACTTCTTTGCAGAGCGTTCCCTCGCTTGCCTAGTCTCGACTCGACTCTGGAAGCGACGCCGAACCAGAATTGGCGAGTCGATGTCTCGGGGTCGAGGACTAGTCCAGTGACGACAATACGGGCAAACATCTCCAGCGTGAAGACGATAAAGAGGCCGAGGATGGCAAAGTCCTCCCAGGAGTGAAAGTAGCCGTTGCCTGGACGGGGCGTGTTAAGCGTGGGTGCGGCTTGTATTGACAGGATGATGACGTTCGCAATGATAAGCAGCAAGATGATTGGTTCGGCGAAGCTGGTACCGGTCAGTCTAGCTTCAGCTTGATAGTATAGAGCAGACTGACGGGTTCCGCATCAAGGCGTCCATCGCCCTCCTGACCGGACTCCTAGGTCCGAAGAGCCCGAGCGTTCTCCCGCGCAGTCCATCGTATTCGGGCGGCATAGCCTGCGGACGCGGACGATCTGCGGGGGTCTGAACCATCTCCATACTCCCATCCTTCTTCAAGTCGTCCGTACTGTCCTCGTACTCGCCATTATCATCCGGCAACCTCGCCAATCCTTCGTCACGATCGTTGCCCATCAGGTTGACGACTCTCACGCTTGCCCCCTTCAAGGTCCTCGAGACCGAGCGCAGCGTCGAGTTGCGTCCCACTGAGGCTGCCAAGCGACTTGGTCCGCTTGTCCGCGCTTGTCCCGAAGCATCGTATGGCCTCCGAGGCGGAGTGGAATAGGGCAACGTCGAAGTTTTGGGTGACAGGTATTGCTGATCCTCATCCTTTCTCCTTCCACGCGTCGGCAGATCGAGGTCCGACTGACTCGAGTTAATCTCTTCCGACGCTAGAGAAGTGTCTGAAGAGTACTGGTTTCCGAATGGACGGTTAGGCATTGCCGGCATGCCAAGGTCGAACTCATCGTATCCAGTTCGCAACTGCGGGCGCGAAGCTGAAGTAGAATTGGAGGGCGTATGAGCGAGTGGGTGTAGGCGAGACTCCGAGGTAGCCCCCAGTGTGCTTGTCTCGTTTCTACTCCAGCTGTGCCGCCTCGAGAGACCTCCGTCACCTGGACTGAGTATGGGCGAGACTGGGGAGACTGGTGATGGGGACGGAGAGCGGGAAGTCGTTCTGTAGGCGGAGGCTGTCGAAAACGCCGAGCTATGCCGGTGATGCTGATGAGACGACATGCGTCAAGCTGCCGCTCCTCATCGCCTGCTTGCTGTAGAGATATAAATGCTCAATGTAGTATGAGATGAGGCTCGAAACACTTCATTGCTACGTCGACTTCTGCCTCCCTTTGTCACTGCGGTGATGCGGGGTAACGTGGGGTAACTATTACATACAATGCGGAATGTTGTCGTCGAGATGCAGATATATGATGCTATGCTACAATGCTGGGCCGGATTGGACCCATAGAGTCCGCCTCCGGTCCTTTCCGTTCGGTTTCGCTCCGCATCCAAGGTTGTCTGGGTCGGGGTGTGTTGCCCTGGTCCAGTGCAGTCGTCTGCGCCTTGTGGCGCGATGACTCCGACGCGGTGCTCCTCTCGGCCTGCGTCAAACGTGATGCGGTGTCGACCACTGGCTGCGGTTTGAGCGTTTCAAGAAATCGCAAGAACGGGGCTGTCGCCGTCCACCCTGTCTGACGAGCGATTTGATCAAAGTCCACCTCTACACCGCGTTTTGAATCAAGCAGGACTCGAGCGCCGACGATCGCCTTGTCGTAGGTCCTGCCCATCTGTGTCGAGCTCGAGGAGACTTGACGCCACTGTGTCTCGAGATCGGCGGCCTGGTCCAGCTTGTCGTCGAGAATCAATCGGACCATCAGCCTTCCCACTGCATTTGGTTTAAGAACGATGCCGTTCTGTGCCGCGGCCCCAAAGACACGCACGGCCGCCTCGGTGTGGCGGTCATCGACCAGAGCTCGAAGGAGCAAAGAGACGGTCCGAGGTGTCGCGCTGATGCCTCTCTCCACCATGCGCTTGTACATCTCGACTGATTGCGAGAGCGCTTCCGTCCTGGACATCTGACCCGCGCCGGCGTCGACTTTCGAGTGGGCGACAATGGAGAAGATGACATGATTGTACGCGTCAGCTGTCGGGCAGACGTCCAGGAGATGAACAGCTCTGCGGAGATGAGCGAGGTTGGCCGATGTGATCAAGCGGGGGATGAGCAATTCGGCGGCAGCGAGTGGGGTCGGTCGCTCTCGTAACACTTGGCGAGCAAGGTCGAAAGCGAGTGAAGCGTCTTGTGCGCTCGCGCTGGAAGTCAGACCTCGCACAAGTGCCAGGACGAAGGCGTTTGGCGACAAGGCAGGTTCGGTGTGCACGTAGTCGTTGAGATGGCGTTCGAGTAAAATTGGTCGAGAGGCAGACCGCGACATGCCGATGGACCGGATGAAGGCGAGGTGATCGTTGCGATGTACCTTCAATCCGTCGGCCTGGAGATCGGCATACAGACGGGAAGCAAAATGAAGGTGCCGACGACTTCGGTGCACAGCGTGATGAAACAGCTTTTGCCAGTGATCGCGTTCGCTGTAGGTCCAGCGAAAACCGCGTTGTCGCGCGACGGAATATGCTTTTCGGCTCAGGATGTAAGCGTCTTCAGAGGTCAGAGAGGAGACGAGCAGGCGAAGTATGTGGCGAAGATGGTCGGCTCGTGCGGAGCGAAGCAGGTCGGCTTGGAGCAGGAGGTGAGTGAGGCGTAGCAGAGGCTCGGGAGATAGGCAGTGATCCAGGTGATCCAAAAGGGCGGAGACAACCGCGGTGAAATCCGCTTCGCGTCGGATTAGCGTGGCTATGGCATCCAGCGCAGCGTCAAGATCGGGTTGGTCTGCCGCAAGCAAATTGAGAGTCTGCCGGACGAGCTGAGGTGTCGGTGACTGTGATACTACCGCTTCTGCCGTTCGTTGAGCAGGCGATCGGTACCGGTGCTCGATATCAGACAACACTGAGTGAAGAAAGGTCGTGCCTGCACGCGAGACATCGATGTTTGTGACCGTGGACTGGAGCTTGACGAACGGTTCCTCGCTTTGATTGATCCAGAGCTGGTGTAGCCGCAGCATGACCAGGAATGTATCGTCGGATAACGTCAGGCCTCGGTCTGCACACCACGCCGCCAGGCGAAGGGACCGGATATGTAGAGAGGGATCGGTGCCGTCGTAGAGCGACACGATCTTCCCAGCCTCCCTTTCAATTCCAGTAGTCCCATATCGCTCAATCACCTCCATCAAAGCGTCCCTCGCGCGATCCAGCCGCTCGTCCTTGTTCTTTGCTGTCCGTTTATGGTGTAATCGTAGCCACGATCTCCTCAATTCCACTGGGACTTCCCTCGAAGTGTCCTTGACTTGGGTCCAGAGAGCGCTCAGCTCAGGTAGGTACTGACGAAAGTCCGACACCTTTGTCCTAAGTACCAGATCGAAACCAGCCTGCAAGGCGTTCCGGAGGTTCTCCTCGCCGAGATCTTTGGCTTCCACGCCGCATGTTCGGGCAAACTTGATGAGGGCCAGTCCGCGTACCCAGCTCTGCTTGGCGTGTGTATTCGACAACTGATGCGCGAGTAGAGAGCGAAACAGGTCATCGGGTATGTAACGACGTAATGACTTGTGAAGCGCCGTATAGGTCCGCCATGACTCGTTGAGATCGGTCGAGAGGACTGCTAGTGATAGGTGTTGGAGGTGGCGTTGGAATGGGACAGAGTCAGGAGAGTAGGGTAGGGTTGGCGGCAAGGGCAGTTGAGGTCGAGTGTGTGCTTGTCGAGGGAGATTGTCTGTGGCAGCGACGGTCTCCACAAAGATAGAAGACTTCTTTTTCAGGCCGAAGCTGGATGTTATTTGACTTCGGCTCGAGATGGGGCGGTCGTTGTTGCGGGAGAAGAAAGCGGTGTCGTCTTGTCGTAGACAGCAAGAGCAAGAGATCCATCGCGAGCAGCCAGGACCATCTGGCGGTCGCGGCGGTCTGTAGACTGTCGATCGCCTGACCGAGGCTGCAGCGGTCGTCAGGCCCGAGGTGAGGCCTCTTGGGACCTTGAGCTGCAGACGCATCACCCTGAGAGTATGCTCGGTCGATCATGCGCTCATTCGACAGATTATCAACCCGTTCTTTGTTGTCATCTTGAGGTCGTGTGGCCTAGCATGCTCGGGTGCGAGTGAAGAGTTCAGTGTTCTAACTGAAGATCGACTTTTGGGTGAGACAAAATTAGGCACATCGATCGCTCCGGGATGATAGGCGCGCGACACTGTTCTATCTCGTCTGATGTCTCAACTCCTCGTTGCCCCCTTCCATCTCCATCTATCCTCGAAAACTCCCCCCTACAACACTCGAGCGGAGAAGAGATCATTGTATGTCTCACACGCCAACATCGACCGCGCCTCCGGGTAATGCGCCTCTTCCAGCTCAGACGCAGCAACAAGATAAAGACAAGAAACCTTCTTTGACGGGGGTGAGGATCAAGCAGAGAAAGCGACAAGCACAAGCCGCCAGCAAGTTCGAGCCAGAGGGTAAGTACTTGGATATCCTGTGGGCGCTCCGCTAATCGATGGGTAGCCTTCCGAGACGCGCTTCTTGTCCATCTCGCCCTCATCCCTTCGCCCCCCACCACCGAATCACTCGTTGCGAAACTCGTCCAAGCCGGATCCACGCTCGAATTCCTTCGATACAATGAACAGCTTTTCGAGATCCTCTTCATCGGTGGTCTTCTGCAGCCCGGAGGGTCGTACCTCGACGACAAGCGATCGCCCGTCTACCTGCTCAAATCGGAAGACAGCTGGGACGGCGTCAAGGGAATGGTGGAGGTCTTTAAGCGCGTGATTCAGCGATACAAGTACCTCCAAAAACCACTCGAGGAGGATTTTCTGCCCAACATCCTGGGTTACCTCGGCAAGTGGTCGGCCGACGATCGGGAAAAACTCGCCGAAGCGACTGCGCTGTTCATCATCGAACTGCAATCGAGTCCTCGATGTCTCGCCTCGCTCACCAAAGAGCACGTCGTCAAGGACGGCGTCGCGTTGAGCTTCATCACGAGCTTTTTCAAGGCGTACCTTGCCCGACAAAACATTGAACACCTCTCTGCAACGCTCAAGCGATCCGGCCTCAGGGATTTGCTGCTGGTCTTCCCCGTCCAAACGAGAGACAGGAAGCACCTTGAGGAGCATTTCAAGAAGGAAAACCTCACGCCTGTGCTCGAGTGGTACAACCGACTCGCCCTTCTCGAAGTGAAGGACGAGACCATTGCGAATGTCACTCGGATGATCAATGACGAGGAGTCCAACGAGCAGGTCAGTTGGATCCGAACTATCGTCAAGGTCAGCAGAAACTAAACCTATTTAGGTCGTGGAATTCCTCAAGACGCAGCAAGGCGAAAAGCCCGTTCCCGAGGCCGAGCTCTGCGACTGGGTATTCACCGGTCTCATGCGATCCCTCGATGCCAGCACCCGAGCCGACCAAATTGACGGCGCTGTCGTTCAGCTCGTGACCGTGAGTCTATCATTGTTTGCGATGTTCTCCTTCTGACCCGCAGGCGCGTGCAGCGATTCTCGAGACCTTCTGCAACGGCGCCAAGGCCGAGGTCGGGTTGATTAACTCGGCCCAAGTGTACTGCTACGCCGACACGCGACTCATGAAGTCGTTCCCGCAGCTGCTCAAGGTGTTGTACAACTCCGACTGTGTCTCGGATCAAGCCATCATCTACTGGCATCACAAGGGCGCCAAGCCGCAGGGCAAGCAGCATTTCTTGAAGGCCACCGAGGCCCTCGTCAAGGTGAGTATGCGATTCGCATGTGACACGAGCACAGGAGATCTGACACAGCAGTTCCTCGAAGAACAGGATTCCGATGAAGAGGAGTAGAGCGAGTCTAAGCATACAGTATCGAAGTAATGTCAACTACGACCCATGCATAGTCCGTCTATCAGCCGGTCGAGGCGTGTCGCCGGGGGAACAATCTGACGCTTCTCACAGCTTGGCTCTAGGGCTTGTCGGCTCTATGGTCAAAGTTGCCAAGAATCGCCTCAGCGCATCGGCGACTTCATCTGGCTTTTCATGAACGACCTTCGTGGTCAGCTTTGATTCGCAGGGTATTACCGCTGCACCGACCAGATGTCCAGCATCCATGATGCGCTCGTTGGCAGCGATGGGCGGCCTCCACACCATCTCTCGCGTGACCTCTCCCATCATGGTGGCGGTGGCATCGCCGGCCATCAGAAATCCAACTGGCACTCGTAGTTCAGGCAAGACGTCCCACCCTTCTGCGAGACCCGTGATCTCGGAGAACACGGCAGCTTCGGCCCAACTTGGTGTGGCTAACGTCACCTCGCCCTCGACGGCGGTCGACACGAGATGATGAGTCTCCCATATGCGAAACGTCTCGTCGTGCCACTTGGTAAAGAAGGGGGAGGAGCGGACTTTTAGCGCATCTGCCATCGTTGGCCAGGTCGTCCGGCGACGAAGGGTGACTACAGGCCGATAGAAACGTTGAGCCCAGTTGTCATCGTCTAGCTCATCAGGCGTCGAGTAGACCGGGGGGGTCTGGTCGGATCAGTATCTAGGTCCGGTGCTGTCGCTTACCATCGGCTCGACGAGAAACAGGGCGTGGAAAAGATCGGGGTCGATATGGGCTGCACGGACCCTGCGGTTTGGTGAGTTCCGACCGCACCGTCTTCTGAGATACCCACATGGCATTTCCTCCGACAGAGTGCCCTATTCCGACAACTTTGCGCCGATCCTGCGGCTTGTCTCGCCAAACCAACGTCTCCTCAGCCGAGCTGGCCGTGTCGGGGAGGATATGCCTGACGAAGTTTAAAATGTCCCTTCCTCCATCGAGCCACGAGTGTACAGGTCCAATCAGGCCTTTGTTTAGGTCGATGGACTGCCCATGATGGTAGTCGTCAAGGAACCAGACTTCGTCCACCTGAGCCGAAGGTAGAATGCGAGGTAGCGCTGAATTGCCAAAGGTGGCTCGCGAATCACAGCCAGAATCGAGAAAGCGACGTATCGTAGGCATCCAGCTCTATACAGGCGGTCAGCCCCTGAACGCGACAGATCCAGAAAGCATTACCTCTTTGGTGAAGCCATTCGCGGCCGAGACGACAACCGTCAAGCCCTCTGGATTCTTTTCGCCCTTCGTCCGTCGCCAATACTCCCCTGACAGCCAGAGTTGAGATCCTGCCTCTCCTTCACCGGTTTGCGGGGTCGCTTCGAAACGCTGTTTCACACATTCTCGCGCCTCGTCCAGGTTTCTCGCCTTGCGTTCGTCCGAGCTTTCCCCTGCTTTCGGTTCTACTTTGGTGTAAGGGGTAGAGAAACGGTCTAATCCGCCTGTACTCTCTATGAATGATCGGGGATGGGCAGCCGGTATGATATGCGTACTCCGGCTAAAGCCATGAGGTGGAGCTGGTGAGTCCGGACGATCAGGAAGACCGTTTGGGCATGACGACGAATTCGGGGCTGATAATGGCGGAATGCGAGGTCGAGGCGCGACCGGCGAAGGGCACTGAGACGGCTCGGCCCACTTCGGGTAGCCTCTGAATCCAGCTGAGCTGCTCATACTCCTCTTGTACACCTGGCGAAGTATCTGCATGGTCTTAATGACGACCGCATCGCTCTGATACCATGAGATTCGAAGCTAGCTCGCCGAGATTGTCGGCTAAGCATAAACTTAGCCGGCGACGTCCACGTGGGTGAAGACTTTTGTATTACGTAACCACCGCCGTCACCAGAATTTTGTTTCTGGGTGAGAGAGGCCCGCCTAGCTCGCTGTCTACGAGAACCAGACTACCCTACACCCACCCACACCCTCGCCTTGTGGCCTCATACACGCTGTGAACAGCACCCCTCCCATCGTCAACCCGGCGTCTTGACCGATTCGGCGGGTGTAGTGCAAGATGGATATCGCCCACTCGCTCCACACCGAGGTGGCCGGTCTCTCGTTCTCTTTCCTCACGTCGGACGATGTCAAGTCGATCTCGGTCAAGAAGATCGACAACCCTATCCTGCTCGACAACCTGGGTCTACCGACTACGGGGGGTCTGTATGATCCCAAACTGGGACCCATGTCCCAGCGCGACGTGTGAGTTAGCATTGAAGGTAGTGGGGAAGGTCGCTGATCTGGGCGACAGGTGCGAGACATGCCATTTATCGTTCTTCGCCTGTCCCGGACACTTCGGACACATCGAACTCCCCTCGCCAGTCTATCACCCTCTCTACCTGACCGAGTGTCTCGCGCTTCTCGCTAGCACATGTCTGTACTGCCATCACTTTAAGATCCCCGAGCTCTACGTAAGTCGTGTGTCGGCAAATATGGTGGGCAGAGCTGAACCCACAGGTCAAATACTACAGCAGCAGACTGAAGCTGCTAGACGCCGGACTCTTGGAACAGGCACACGAGCTCGTCCAGTTCATCTCCCGCGCGACATCGGCAGCGGGGCAACGTGAAGAGGACGGAGCCGACGATGCTGTCGAGGAGACGATAGCTGCTGTCCCCGTCGAGACGGCCGCGGATCTGATGGTGCGGATGGATGGATACGTCAAGACGCAACTGCATGAAGCCAAGAAGCGTGCTTCAGGCAAGGATGAGAGCCTGGATGCAATGATCTACGAGGAGAGGAAAATCGCCCGCAAAGAACTTAGTGGACGTCTAGCCAAGACGAAACAGAGGTGTCAAAAGTGCAGAGCGTGAGTTAAGCTCGATCCCGCCATGTCTTTATCGCCCTGACAAATGTAGTTACTCGCCATCGTTCCGTCTCGACACGTACTCCAAGATCATCGAGCTCGAGCTTGATGGAAAGCGCCGATTGGCCAACACAACAATTGGCCTGCGTCGGCCTAAAGTCGTCGGTGCTGGAGCAGTGACGACCAACAAAAAAGTCAAGACGGAGAATCCCGCCGATGTCGACGAAGGGATCGAGCGGAGCAGCCAATCGAGCCAATCGGACGATGAGATGGACATTGAGGAAAACAACTCTGCGGACGAGGACGAAGAGGTCGAGCAACATGCTGCTGTCGCTCGAACAGCTTCTGGAAAGGCTAAAGGCGCACGAGGCCGGAACGAACGAGTCTTACCCTCGAGCGAGGTCCGAGCCCACCTTCGCTTAATGTTCAAGAACGAAGTCGACCTTTGCACCTTATTGTATGGCCGAGTCCGCAATCCCACTCGATCGACCGCATCACACGCCGACATGTTTTTCATGGACGTTGTTCCCGTGGCGCCTACTCGTTTCCGTCCAGCCTCCAAAATGGGTGACGATATGTTTGAAAACTCGCAGAATTCGCTCCTCTCGGCCGTCATTCAGACTTGTATCCGGATCCGCACACTCAATGGACGTCTGAAGGAACAGGCTCTTGCCGAAAAGGGCGAAGCTGTACTCGATGCTATCGCCAAAGCGGAGGCCGGGCGGACATTCGAGTTGTTCTTGGAAGCACTCGTCAAGCTGCAGACGGATGTCAACGCGTTCATGGACAGCAACCGCAATACCGCTCCGGTCAGACAGGGCAAGCTACCTCCGCCAGGTGTGAAGCAAATTCTCGAAAAGAAGGAGGGTCTGTTCAGAAAGCACATGATGGTGAGTTCCGTCACTTGTGATTGCCTGCCTTGTCGGAGGATTGCTCACCAACGCCCAGGGTAAACGAGTCAACTACGCTGCTCGATCAGTCATCTCACCCGACATCAACATCGAGACGGACGAGATCGGAGTTCCTCCAGTGTTTGCCCGAAAGCTCACCTACCCCGAGCCGGTTACGCCTGCAAACGTACACGAGATGCGGCAGTTGGTCGTCAACGGGCCTCGTGTGCATCCTGGAGCGGCACTGGTCCAGAACGAAGACGGCACTCAGGTTTCACTGGTGAGTCCAGTCTGTTCCATTGAGGAAGTTCAAGCTGACTTGCCAGGACCGTACTACGTTGGAGCAGAGAACTGCCATCGCCAACCAGCTTCTGACCGCTCAGGGCGACTATGCCAGTTCAAGCATGGGTCCCCCCGCTCGCAATAAGAAGGTCTACCGTCATATCCGGGATGGCGATGTCGTGATCCTCAACCGTCAGCCCACGTTGCATAAGCCGAGTATGATGGTCCACAAAGTCAAGGTGCTGCAGGGCGAAAAGACGATCCGAATGCACTATGCCAACTGGTGAGTCTGGCTGTCGAAACATTGTCGCTGAACCTTCAGTAACTCTTACAATGCCGATTTCGACGGTGACGAAATGAACATTCACTTCCCTCGTATGTCATATCCGTTCAGAATTGGATACTTGTATGCTGACGTGGTGCAGAGAACGAAGTCGCACGTGCCGAAGCCATGATGATCGCCAATACCGACAATCAGTACCTCGTCCCCACATCCGGTGGACCTCTTCGAGGTCTGATCCAAGACCACGTCGTGGCGGGTGTGTGGATGTGCAGCAAATCGAGCTCCTTTACGCGCGACCAGTATTTCCAGCTCATCTACGGTGCTCTGCGGACGGAAAACGGCTACATTGGGCGATCGCGCATCGAGACACTGCCACCTGCCATTCTCAAGCCTCGAGCATTATGGACAGGAAAGCAGATTATCTCAACCATCATGCTCAATCTCACTCCTACCAACGCCAAGGGGCTCAACATGATCTCAAAGAACAAGATCTCGCACGATCTTTGGGGTCGAGCCGACTCGGCGCGAGATGCTGCCGACGCCGACATGTCTGAGAACGTCGTCGTCTTCCTCGACGGTCACTTGATTCGTGGGGTGCTCGACAAGTCGCAGTATGGAGCGTCGGCTTTTGGTCTCATTCACTCGGTCCACGAGCTATACGGTCCCAAAACCGCCAACCGACTGCTCGGTGTTCTTTCGAGACTATTTACCAAGTTCCTCCAGCACGATGCCTTTTCATGTCGGATGGACGACCTGATTCTCACCGCCGAGGGTGAGAAGCTCCGAAAGAAGATTTTGGATGATGCTGCCGAAGACGGAACAAAGACCGCCATCAACTTTGTCGGTCTTCCTGCCGGAAGCAAGATTGACGATCCCACGACGGCTCGCAATCTCGCTACTCGACTGGAAGAGACGTTACGAAGCGATGCGCTCATGGCCGGACTTGATGCCGAGATGCAAGCGGCGCTCAACAAAGTCAAGACAAAGATCGACAAAGACGTCCTCCCCGCTCACCTGGTCCGATCGTTCCCCGACAACAACATGCAGCTCATGACAATTTCCGGAGCCAAGGGATCCAAAGTCAACGCCTCGCAGATCTCGACATTGCTCGGTCAACAAGCCCTCGAAGGTCGTCGTGTTCCCACGATGGTATCGGGTAAAACGTTACCCTCTTTCAAGCCATTCGACACTTCGGCTCGAGCCGGTGGATTCGTGGCGAACCGATTCTTGACGGGAATCCGACCGCAAGAGTACTATTTCCACTGTATGGCCGGACGTGAAGGGTTGATCGATACCGCCGTCAAGACTTCTCGATCAGGATATCTTCAGCGATGTCTGATCAAGCATCTCGAAGGTGTCAAGGTCCACTACGACCATACCGTTCGAGATTCCGACAGCGCGGTCCTGCAATTCCTTTATGGCGAAGATTCTCTCGATGTCACAAAGTCTCAACACCTACACAGCACCGATGTCGATCTGTTTGGTTTCGCCGTCCGTAATCACGACTCGCTTGTCAACCGATACCGACCCAAAGATCTCGAAAACAAGACGACGACCGATGCGATTGACCTGATGAAAAAGGCCTTGAAGAAACCGGGCAAATACCCTCCTGTCCTTTCTGAGCGATCGCCCAGCCGACATATGGGCTCAATGTCCGAGGCGTTTGCCAAGGAGCTCAACCACTATGTCGACACCAATCCCCACGGCTACATTGCCAGGAAGGGCGTGTGGCAGCCTTCAGCCTACTCGAGCGCGAGGATCACCGACAAGGAGTTCCAGATGCTCGCTAGGGTCAGGTACATGCGCAGTGTCGTCGATCCAGGAGAGGCCGTCGGTCTTCTCGCTTCTCAGGGGTAGGTGCCACTTGCTGGCTGTGAGCTCGAGCTGACAAACTCGCAGTGTGGGAGAGCCATCTACGCAAATGACACTCAACACATTCCACTTGGCAGGTCACGGTGCCGCCAACGTCACGCTCGGTATCCCTCGTCTACGAGAAATCATCATGACGGCTTCAAAGAAACCGGCCACACCGACGATGAAGCTGTTGCTTCGAGACAGCACGCGTGATACCGACATTGAGCCATTCATCAAGCAAGTCAGCCGAGTGACCTTGTCCCAGGTCGTCGAGCGAGTCACGGTTACGGAACAGCTCGCCAAAGGGGATGGCGTGCGCCAACGTAAATATACAGTCCTGGTCGAGCTTTACCCGTCATCCGAGTACGAGACGGAGTACGAAGTCTCACCCACTCAAATCCACGAAAGTCTCGCATTCAACTTTTCGCAGCAATTGACCAAAGAGATCAAAGCGGAAATCACGCGAGCAATCAAATCGCAAGAGGAGAACTTGCATGTCGGTCAGGGCAAAAAGATGAACCTCCGCGGCGACGTTGACGGTGATGGCGGGGACAACGATGCTCCCGCTTCCGACAATCGCCGCAGAGGTCGAGATGACGAGCTGGACGATGATGACGGAGATGCCTATCAGGCCAAGAGGCAGCAACAAACTCGTCAACTCGATTACGAGGATGACGAAGATAACGAATCTGGTATCGCCGATTACGAGGATTACGTCGAGCGCGGAGTCGGTGCAGATGTCGATGCCGACGAGGAAGGACTTGATACGGACGCGATGGAAAAGGCAAAACAGGATCAAGCGGCCGACCTGCTCAGCGAGGCGTTCAGGAAATGGTGCAAGTATGCCTCTTCGTTCAGCTTCGACACGCATGGTGGTCGCTCAGCCCAATTTGACCTCGAGGCAGGTCATATCATCGTAGTTTTGTGTGATCATCACGGCTGACTCATTCTAGTTCGCGGCCGACGCACCGAAGCTCCTGCTGGTCGACATTATCGAGCGCACATGCCGTGCTTCCATCATTCACGAGATCCCCGGTATCGGCAGGTGCATGAAGGTGTTCAACAGCAAGGGAGAGTTTGAGTACACCAACAAGGAGACCGGCGAGCGAACAGTACGTTTCTCAGTTTGACTATCGGAATCGTCTCGCTGACATAACGCAGCGAGAACTCGTGACGGAAGGATGCAACATCCAAGGCATGTGGTCACTTGCCGACGAGCTTGTCGACCTTGACAAGCTCTACACTTCCGACATTTACGCCATTCTCCAGACGTACGGAGTCGAGGCATGTCGAACGGCAATCATCAATGAAATGGCGGCTGTCTTTGGCGTGTACGGTATCAAGGTCGACTACAGACATCGAACCGTCATTGCCGATTACATGGTACGTAGCTGGACCGTTTGATCGCATCAATACCTTTGGCTGACTCTTCAGACTCATGCCGGCTCATACCGTGCCTTCAACCGTACAGATATCGGACACAAGCCTTCGCCTTTGCTCAAGGCGTCTTTCGAGACCACAGCCAAGTTTTTGGCCGACGCGACACTGTATGGCGAGCAGGACGACCTGACCAGTCCCGCAGCCAAGATCGTTATGGGTGTACCGAGCTCGAGCGGTACTGGCAGTTTCGATATACGCGCACCAAGGGTGCTGTAGTTCGACTAGACAATGGTTCAGTGCAGTGAAGGAAGAGAGAGGTGATTTCTTGAGTCTCGATTGTTGGCATATAGGTATCGTACAATGCATAGTCATGAAGTTCCCGTGTCTCTGTCTACATGATAGTGCACGACTCGTCGCCTGCCAAAACACCGAGGTCCTGCAAAGTCAGCCTCTATGCCAGCGAGTGCCCTACAATCAATGGGCCACTCACGAAACCTTCCGGCAACTCTCCCATTATCTCCTGTGGTGGTCCGCCCAAGTCTTGCATCTCTCCCACTAGTTTGGCAATCTCTTTCCCATCCTTGTCGTCCGCATAGCCTGGTTTCCTAAACGTATCGACAATCTTACGAACAATAACGTATTGTTGGCGATACTTCTCAACTTCGGCCGCGGGGGTGTCTGCCGGTGGTGAAGCGAGGTAATCGGGATACTAACACACATCTTTCAGCATTTCCTCTCGGCCCCCATTCAATGTCCGGTGCTCACCTTGGATGCGAGCTCTGCCATTGGCTCCTCCAACACTTCTCGCGTCATGAGCTGACCCATCATTCCGTCCAGAATCCCGCTCAATTCATCATCACCATCCAAATCTGTATTCGGATCGTTTCCGAGTTGAGCCAATAGTTTCGCTAGATCTGCTGGATCGGTAGGTCCTCCTGCACCATCGAGACCCGGTTTCTTATCTCCAGCAGTGTTTAATGACTCCATTGCCTTTCTGATTGTTTCTTCGAACGAGGCGACTTCCGGTCGAGTAGGCTGAGGCTTTGACTTCGACGAGCTCGAGCTCGATCCGGCAAGAGGCGGTGAGGTGAGCGGCTCCTGCTTGACACCAGAAGCAGGTACTCCGGATTTACGATCCCCATCCTCATCTAGACCTAAGGCGTCCAGTCCTTCTTTCGAGAGCATCATCTCGATAGCTCTCTGAAACGCCTTTTCCTCTTCCTCCGCGCTCAATGCTGGCTGCCCTTTCCCACTTCCTGTGGATCCTGGGCCCGCACCAGTACGGGCATTGCGAGTGGTATCTGTCGAGTCGGGCATAGGACCGGGAGGGTTGTCGCCGGCCAATTGACGCAACAGCGATTCCATCCCTTCGACTAGTGATGCCTCAAAGTCTTCTTCCTCATCCTCGCCTCGTCCAGCAGATGTTCCTGTTGGTCGCGTGTCTGATTTTGGCGCTGGGCTGACAGGTTCGGCTTTCGGTGCTGCTGTTCGAGGCTTGTTGAAAGAAGCCAAAACGTCTGAGAAGTCGTTAGTCAAGAGTCGCAGGCTGTGATAGAGTAGGATTCCCTCACCATCTAGGTCATCGAGATCATCGTCGGCATCTTCATCCACCGGTCTATCGCGGTACGCCGTCGATGATTCTGCTTTTGGTGGCATTGTGGAGCTTTGAGTGAGTTGACCGTCGAAATTGGAGAAGACCCAGACTTGGGATACAATACAAGGCATGCTGATAACCGGTGGGACCGGTAACACGTGTTTCTCACGCGAAACTGGTTTGAGGATCCAAGCTCAGTCTTTGTGCCTGACCCTGAACCTGTGTATGAGCGGAGGTTGCCGCCGATTGTTACGCGTGAAGAAACCTAACAAACCATCCATCCGTACCTATGGTGACCTCGACTGCTATTCTTCTCCCCATTTGACGATAGACATACCCTCCTCCTCCCTTCATCACGACCACGACCACACTCGCTTGTTCTCGGTATAGACAGACTGTAACGACTCGAGCACCAAGAGGACACACGAAAAGACGCGTTCCACCCAACACAACCTCGCATTCCTTTCGACGTCAACAAGCAACCCTAAAAAACACCGTTTCACCTCTTACCCCTTACAGAGTCGTCAAATTCAACCCCCGCCATGCATGACGGTTTGACGACTGCGATCATTGGATAGCTCACTTGCATGTCAGGATAGAGGTCGGGATACGACATTGACGACCAAGAACGACAGCACGAACACCGCCTCGACCTCATCCGCTGCTCCCGCTCGAGCTTCGGCGCACGAGCCTCTCTGTGCGCGTCATCCCGACCATGTCGCGCCTCCAATATTTAGCACCGTTGATCATTCCACACGTGCTCGTACCAGCTGTCATGGCGGCCACACCAGCGCCCTCAGGCCTACCCCAGGTCGACTTCAGCAAGATGGGCAGTGTGGGATTGGGTGGATCATTCGCAGGACTGGATTGGTGGTCGGACGATTCGCCCTTTTCTTCCAGCTCGGGCTCGTCCTCGACATCCCGCTTCTCATCGGACGGCGCTACCGTCTTCTATCGTGATGGGGAAGGGCGGTATCGATCACTAGGAAGCACGGATGCCGGTGGACAGGTCAATGCGCTGTGCTGGGCAGACGGGCCGGACTCGAATGGGACTCTGTACATTGGCGGGTCGTTCGAGTCAATAGGAGGCAGCCAGTCAGCAAACATCATATCGTACGACCTTTCAGCATCGACATTCGAAGCCGTCTCTCCAGGATTGTCCGGACCAGTGTACAGTCTGTACTGCGACAACGAGCGAGATCAAGTATGGGCAGGGGGAAATTTCGAACCTCCATCAGGCGGAGAGGGAGGTGGAAACGTCGCACTGTGGTCGACCGCGTCGTCTTCATGGACGGACGTCGACTTTGGTGGACTTAATGGACCGGTTGAGGACATTACCCTATCTTCGGCGGGCAACTCGATTTACTTCGCTGGCGACTTCACGACCACTTTCATTTCGAATTCCAGTACCAACTCGACGACCAATATCACATCCATCCCCTCTGCCCCGAACGGGACTTCGACAACGGGTCATTCGGGATACCTCACACCAGTCACTCTGCCTCCCGTCTCCTCTGCTTCGGGCAATCTGACCGTCAGCGTGGGGCCGACAACCGATCAATCCGAGTATTCGAATCCTGACGTCCTGTTATGTCCCGGCGAGGGTGTCTGGCTAGCTCGAGACAACAGCGTCGCCAACGTCGACCTGCTTGGCTACAACTTCTGGCGAGCGAGCGGAGTCCGTGTCAAGAACGGTCTAGTACAGGGCAGGGGTACCACACACTTTTGGTGCGTCAACCATGGTCTTGTCCTGGTCTTCACCCGAGCTCAGCTGACGATGTAGCATAACGTCTATACCCGACAACCTGGAGTTGAAGATGACGTACACGGACCCGAAGACCGGCAAGAACGAGACTTGCGATGCTTGGTGTCCACTCTACACCGACCCGTCGATCGAAGCGCAGGATTTCATCTTCACTGATGGTAGTCGAAACATGACGGGAATGCAGATGCAGCTCAAAGAGTGGCAGGGAGAAGGCTCAGGTCTGGCATACGTTCAGCTCCTCTCGGACGGTCAGTGTCGCTCAAGCTTGCACGGTGCTTCGGCTGATTTAGACCAGGTGCATATGGCTCGGCTGCGACGGAGGGCAACAGGGGCATCTGTCCTGGCAGGAGCGACCGCTCATCCATCGAGACAGTCGGAGAGTGGTCCACGTCGACGACGAAGACAAGCATCCCCGCGACTGTCGCCTACTACCGCTCCACCACCGTGTCGGCCGCGAGCGGTGAGCGACCTCAAATGACCTTTTACCCCTTCGTCGCCTCGACCGCATACTACGAGGTCTATCTCTACATCCCCGGTTGCACGTACACTGGCGACTGCGATAGTCGCACGACAGTCGATATGGAGGTCTTCCCTCGCCAAGGTGGTCTGGGGTGGACCAGCACGATCAGCCAGCAGGTACAGGAAGACACACGGACATTGGTCTACTCTGGGCCGATCGACATGACGAGCGAGGCATTCAGTCCTACGGTGATCTTGGCTTTGGCTGCGGATCCGGCCACGACCAGCGACGACCAGTACACCATCGTCGCCTCGGGCGTCGAGCTCATCCTCACTGGCTTGGTAGATGCCAATGGCTCGTCCATCTCCGCTGAAAACGCCAGCATCAACGGTACCATAATCACCAACTCGACCCGATCGACCAACTCGTCCATGCGCGTCTCGTATGGCGTGTTCGAGTACGCCTTTGACACACAGTACAACGTCGATGCCGCCACGGCTCGATTGAGCAACTCCACCGAGACGGCGTTGACCCAACTCGGATTCGCACTCTCTGCCGCTCGGAACGAGTCATCTTCGCAGGCTTCGTTTTCTGTGCACGCCATCGCATCGCGTGACAACGTGATTTACGTCGGCGGAAACTTTTCAGCGCCGGGCAATTACTCCAATGTCGTTTCGATCGATTCGAGCAACAACAATACGGTATCTTTGGCATCAGGTGGTCTGAACGGGATCGTGTATGGGGTTGCGACCATTGGCGACTCTGTCTACTTTGGCGGCGATTTTACTTCCACAGTCGACGGAGGTGCGGAATTGAACCACATTGCACGTTACGATCCGGGCTCAAACGCTTGGTCGGCTTTGGGCAGTGGTGTCGATGGCGTCGTGACGGATCTGGTTACTTCGGCATCCTCGTCGTCCCAGCTGATCGTCCTCGGCAACTTCTCGAGAACGCTCGACTCTGATGGATCATCGACTCAATCCGGCGGTTATGCCATTTGGGACACGTCGTCAAATTCATGGACCGGGAGCGGTGTCTTGTTTGGCAACATCACCTCGGCCGCCAGCGTTTCTGGCAACGACAACCTCTACCTCGCCGGTCGCGTCTACGGCACATCCAGTAACCCTGCCAGTGGGATCGCGATGCTATCGACCGAAGACGGCGTGGCGACTATCACTTCACTGGACGGTGTCAACTTTGGCTCGGCCGGCTCGGCCGGCTCAACGCCAGCTCCCTCGACGCGCAGACGATCACTCAATCGTCCGTCGCTCACCCGCACTTGGCTGTCTCGATTCACCGACGCCCTGGCTGAGCGTAGCGTCATCTTTGCTCGTGCCACTGCTCCCACACTCGAGTACCCGCCCGCCCCCGCTCCAGCCGTCCTTGCAGGTGACTTCTGGCGCAACAGCTCCAACGACAACAACATGGTAACTATCATGGGCGGCAACTTCTCGTCAGGTGGCTCGACTACGAACGACATTGGCTCATTGGCCTTTTACTCCGACTCGATCTCTGGACCCTCGCCTCCCATCAATGGTGTGGTGAGGGCTGTGGCTGTCATCAACGATAATGTCTATGTTGGCGGTTCCGATATCGAAGTCGAAGGTGGCGGATCTAACTTGGTCGTTTACAACCTCGCCGCGAACGAGTGGCAATCGGGCAACATCCCGACTCTGAACCCGTCGACCGGCTCGAGTGTCAATATCAACATCATCAAAGCGCGGGAGGAGAGCAATACCGTCATTGTCGCTGGCAACTTCGCGACGGCCGGATCGCTCGATTGCTCTGCCGTCTGCCTTTGGGACACGGAGGTTGCCCAGTGGACTACGCCAGGATCGGGTCTGGCATCCGGTGAAGTGAGGGCTCTCGACTTTGCCGGCGAGAATTCCGAGACAATCATTGTGGCTGGAGCTTTTGTCCTGGGCGACTCGGTAGCCTATGTCGCCTCGTTCAATTTTGACAATTCGAGTTGGCGTGCGCTCGACGGACTACCTGGTCCAGCTCTTGCCGTCGCCACCGACAACAAGAACGCGAGCAGCATTTACGCTGCTGGGTATGCCGACGACTCGACACCTTATCTGCGCCGATGGGATGGATCATCGTGGACCGAGCAAAACTCGACCTTGCTCCCTGGGTCGTTGGTCCAGCAACTCGCCTTTGTCCCCCTATCTTCCGAGCACGACGTCGAAGGACCCATCGAGCGTGATCGAATGTTGATGATTTCCGGTGACCTGTACCTCGACGATATGGGTAATGTAACCTCGGCGCTGTACGACGGTTCCAACTGGCATCCATACCTCGTCGGCACTTCGGCCACCGGCACGCTCGCGTCGGGTTCTTCGCTATTCTGGTCCGAGTCGTCATTCGACTTTTCCATCACTCGTTACCTCGCTCGCGGTCTGGTGGTCCTCGTCGCTATCGCCATTGCCACGGGCCTGATCCTCTTGCTCATCCTCCTCTTCTTCCTTATCTCCTACTGCACACGTCGGTCTGAGCGTAATCAACGTCGGCCCGAGACGTTCGAGAAAGACGGCAGTGAAGTATCGTCGACCCATCAGAACGTATTTCACAATGTCCAAGCTGCGCTCGAGCAATCGCTCGTCGGAGGCGCGCTTGGTGCGGGAGCCGCAGGGGCAGCAGCAGCAGCCGCAAAGCGCCGTTCCGACCCGGACTCGTTTGAACATGTCGGTGATGGGCCGGATACGGACGGGTCAGACTATGAAGATCCAGAAGGAGAAGGAGGTGGACGCGAGACGACGATGCGGTATGACTTTGATGGACCGGATTTGCAGTCGGGTGAACTGGCCATGAGGTCAGGACAGAGGGTGATTATTGTGGATGATGTGCAGAGTGACGAGTGGTGGTTTGCAAGAGATCCAGCGACGGGCAGGGAAGGTGTGGTTCCAGCGACATATGGTTAGTCCCAGTCCACCTCCGAGAAGATCGTCGCTGACATTGTCTACAGTGTGGTGAAACGAATGTGGAACGATCCCAACTATTAACGAACTTTCGTAGCATAACGACTTTCCCCTTGTCCCCCCATCTATTTCATACACCCTATTCTTAACTAGCATATTTGAGACTCTTTTCACCTTGAACTGTATACATATATCCTTATTCGACTAGACTGTGAACTCTCCGGCAATTCATGCATCTGCTTAATAGGCTATCTCGGGTGTCAGCTTGGCCCATGATTGACTCCTAGGTCTGAGGTCCCGCCTCGCTTGGATGTCCAAGCTGTCGATGTCTCCGTGAAGCACGCGGTGATCGGCATGCTTGACCGTATCAGCTGAAGAGAGCAGCATCGCATCTAGTGAACTCGAGGCAAACGCCGGACCGATGTGGAGTCTCGGCCCGAGACTTTGGTGAATCCAGCAAAAGACGGCCCGTCTCAACTTAAGCCTCTCTCTCGCCACAACCGGCGGCAAAGAGTCATCATCCCCACATTTGGCCCCGCCCAGTTGTCGGGGTATATATCGGGGGGCTCATCATCTCCGACGTAGGTACCCCAGGACTAAGGTCACGATGAACGACAATATCCCAGAATACGATGTCATTTTCGTTGGTGCAGGTGAGATTTCCTCCGTTCCACACGATTAGGAAAGGCTGCTGATGGAACTCTAGGATTCGGGACTGTCACTACCTTTACTAGGCTGAAGAAACTCGATCTCAAGTGTAGGATCTTTGAGCGAGAGTCTCGTAGTGGTGGTGTCTGGGTACCCAACTGTTACCCAGGTGAGTAACGGAAGGCTCGAGAAGACCAGGAGGAGACGGTCTGGCGTACGCTGATGCCTATCGTCTAGGCGCTCGGGTCGATTCTGACGCACCGCTATACCAGCTCTTCGACAAAGAGCTCTGGCAAGACTTCTCATTCAACGAGCGATACCCGGACCGAAATGAGCTTTGTCGATATTTCGACCATATCGATTCTCAAGTACATTTCTCGGATCACACCGAGTACAACAAGGCTGTGAAATCTGCCCGATTCGACGATAACAGCAACAAATGGACGATTGAGTGCGATGATGGGACTAGGGCTAGGGCTAGGTGGTTTATCCCTGCTATTGGTTTCGCGGCCAAGGCGTACATCCCAAAGATAGAGGGGAAGGAGGATTTCAAAGGTATAATGCACCATACCGCCGTGAGTATCGATTCCCGTCCCGATATCTATAGATATCAGAAGGGCTGATGGTGGTTTAGCACTGGCCTCAGGATGGGGTGGATTTGGAGAACAAACGAATCGCCGTCATTGGGACAGGAGCGAGCGGCATCCAAGTCATTCAAGAATGTTCGAAGTTGGCCAAACAGCTCACATCGTATCAACGGACCCCGAATCTCTGTTTACCTATGTGTCAAGAAGACTTGCCGGCGGACATGGACGCCAAGCGAAAGACGGACGGGCTTTACGATCAAGCTTTCGCCGGGTGTCTCGATACGTTTGCAGGCGGGTCTGCCCTGTTCCCAAATAGCCCCAGACACGAAGACAGCTGACCCTCTCTCCAGGGTTCAACTTTGACTTTATTCACAAGAACGTATTTGACGATTCGGCCGAAGAACGAGCGGCATTCTTCCAAAAGTTGATGTACGAAAAGGGTGGATTCCGATATTGGCTAGCGACCTATCCCGACATATACACGGACGAAAAGGCCAATTACGAAGCGTACAAGTTTTGGCGAGATACCGTCCGCAAGAGGATCAAGGATGAGCGTAAACGAGATATACTCGCTCCTATGACTCCACCTCACCCGTTCGGTACGAAACGGCCTTCGCTCGAACAACATTATTACGAATGTTTCAACGAGGATCACGTAGACGTGCTCGATATTGAAAACGATCCTATCGAACGTATCACCGAGAAGGGCATCGTAACTCGATCGGGGGACGAGAGGGAGTTTGATGTCATTGTCCTGGCTACGGGTTTCGACGCTGTCACTGGTTCGTTAGCGCAATTGGACTTTAGGAATCACAAGGGCGAATCCATCTCGGATCACTGGAACGATGGACTGAGAACGTCGATCGGAGTCTCGCTAGCCGGTTTCCCAAATATGTTCTTCCTCTACGGTCCTCAAGCGCCTACGGCGTTTAGCAACGGCCCGACAACCGTTCAAGTCCAGGCGAAATGGCTCGACAAAGTGTTTCATCAAATCATTGAAAACAAGATCGAGAGGTTCGACGCTTCTCCCGCGTGGGAAGCTGATTGGACGAACGAAGTTCACAAGGAATGGGATAAGAGGTTGTTCAAATTGGCAAAGAGCTGGTATCAAGGTAGTAATATTCCTGGAAAGAGGGTCGAGCCGTTGAATTACGTTGGGGGCATGCCGTCGTATATCAAAGCGCTGGATAGGTCGCTGGAGAACGATTGGCAAGGATGGCAGGTCGTCACCGCCTGATGCGGCGGAGCCGAGCATGACTGGACGATTGTTGTTGTTAGTGTTGCCGAACTGTATGTAGCGAGGTAATTGTCGCCCATAGGTTGTAGTCAAGTCTGTACTGCTCAATGTAGGAGTCTGCGCGATCGATCACCGAAGCCTTGCATGACAAAGTACAATTGAATCCAACCACGTACAGAGGGGTGAACAACAGTTTATATGAGATTGAGATGAATAGTTCTACCATACAGATGCTATCGACCATCATCACTCCATCCCCATAGTTCTCAACTTCTCACTCAATTCCCTCTCCTCAGCACTGGTCCGACGCAAGTGCCTTCGCTGGAACCTAGGTGAAGGGGGTGGTCTGACCGTCTGAGCGTTGGTGGGCAAGTTGAACGGTTGTGGGATAGGTGTAGGTGCCCGAGTTGGCGGTTTAAAAGGCGGTAACACCGCTATTGGCGCAGAGTCGCCCGCTCTCGTTCGCGACTGTCCCTGCTGGACAGCCGGGTCGTCATCTTCGACGCGAGCCTGGGATACCGCTTCTCTCGATCGATGTATTTCGTTCATGTCCCTCCTCGCCATCCATTTCAGCCTGACCAATTCCCACTCCTCACGCGTGCGGGAAGGCGAGGATGAAGCGCCAAAGACGCCGGCGCCAACGCCGGAGCTCCGACGTCTTTGTTTGACAGTGTTGGATATGCGTATCCCACTCGACGAGGGCGGGACGATCTCGTCCGCTCGTTCTGTCCGGAGGCCTTCGTCCGACTCGGGTGGGGTGGAGGTGAAGACGACTTTGAGCGTTTTGGAAAGGTAATACGACTTGTTCACTTCTGAATGGGGTGCCGAAGAAGTATGGCGGGTAGTCGACGAGTCTCGATGTCGTTGTGTAGATTTGTGGGTGGATGTAGGAGGCGAGGTGAGACAGGTGAGACAGATGAACTGCAGTTGATAGGCGTATCGCAGACATTCCTTCTTCTTCCCCTTGTCCATCTGAGGCGATGCAGAACCGGGATCAGGTGAGTTGGGCGCCGAATGGGCTGGGGTTGACGTTGAGTGAACATACGTCCTCTCCCTCGCTAGCAAACGTCCGCCGATCGGTAGATCCCTCAGGTCGTATGGGACGAGAAAGGCTTTAATGGCGTTAGTCGGCGTCTTGACGATCATCTGCAGTTGTCCGACCGGAGCGACGTGATACCCCGGATGATCCGGTGGATCTCCCTCCATGGTCGGCGTGATTGTCGATAACGAAGCGTATTGATCGTAATAATACTGCTCAAGATCGATCGTCCCTACCCAAGGAGTCTGACTCGACCCACCCGCTCGACCTTGATCTTCCAAATCGTAATATGTAGCTGAAAAAGGCAGGTTGAGCGGTTTCGGGCACTTCAATTCCGGAGGACACCTTTTGCCTTGCCCGACAGCTTTGACATGTATTGAGAATGTCGTACTGGAAGAATGAGGTTGATGGGCATGTGACATCCGCGAGTGAATGAGTGAAAGGGGGTAAGAGCCCAGTAAAGGGTGAGAGCGGGATAAAGGTGGTGAAGGGGTAGGTACGGGCATTGCTGCTGAACTTGATGACGATGAGGCTGAGGCTGAGGGTGTGATGGGGGTGACGACGGGACGTGAGCGGGTCGGTTGGGATATTCGTCGAGGGATAGGCTGAGCTTGAGAGGGTGATGGGATCCGTCGGTGAGAGTAGATTGGCGGGTTGGACAGCGGAGAGGACCGGAGAGGTGATGGATTGGGGGAGGGGGTCGGCGGGCCTGTCCTGTTAGCTTTTCCACTTCGTTACCCTGCCCGATTGCTAGTGACCCACTCATTGGTTCTTTGCTGCTGATTGTCATGGTGAAGATTGGCTGGAAGGAGTAGTGGAACAGCCGCCGGAAATATGTGATCAGGTCATGATGGGTCCGCTACTTGCTCGTTGTCGTAGCGGCGGATGCGCAGGGGGTATGCAGGAGATACGTCGGTGCTAGCGAGAGACCATACTCCTAGTGACTGATCGACTGGACCCGGCTGAGAATACCGTCGGCGGTAAATGGTGTGCTTTCGGTGATGCCTTCTATTCCCAAGTTGCAGCAGACTACATTTCGTCACACTACCGATATCGCTGCGACTCGATCTCGGATACAGCCGGAATGATAACGCCATGCAATTGCTTCTTTGGGAAGATTTCTTACCGCCATCACAATGAAAATCAGTCGCGTGCATGACAGACATCTTGGCTCTTGAGACGTCGCCGTGCCGAGCGGCTGCAGTTGGAGTTGCTGGACCGCTGCAAGGAGGAGACTTTGGGCGGACAAGAAGGCGGTGCTGGACTGTGAAAAGTCTGATCGAGTCAGTAGTGTCTGTCCAAGCTGTCGCTCCTCTTTGCTCCTGTGAACTTTGTTTCGCTTGCCTTGGTGCGCATCACGCAAGTGATCAACCACTTCCTTCCGGTAAGTTACACTTTCTCATGACCTTGAGACCGTAAAACGGCCCTGATCATCCAATTGAAAGGTTTACAAGAATGTAAGCAGATTGTCAAACCTCAGGAGCCATTCAAGCAAGTGGTCCCAGGATAGAGTTCCAGGAATCAGGGAGCCTAGACGCCAAGATTCAGGCTCGACTATGCAGGAATGCCCTTCGCAATAATTGATAAACAGCGGTCCTCATAGCCCCGGGAATGGTGTTGTTTTACCAACTTCCGCGACCACTGTGACAGCGAGAAGCATGGACGACTTCAAGAGCGCACCAGTGCCGAATCGGGTTTCGCTATGCTATGATGCACGCGAACCGACTATTGTGAGCCAGTTACTTTGAGTTGGGGTGACCTGCCCATAGCCACGTCGAGGATGTCGTTGTGACGGCTGAGGGTATGCCTGGGCTGATACTGTGTTAGGTAGAGGCAGAGCACGGAAGAGTGTATAATCTCACTTTTCCGGGAACTCCGCCATTCAAAGTCCATTCGGCGTTAGTCCATCTACTTGAAAGTGCAGTCCTTAGTCCTGCAGCTCACACGTTTCGACAGCATTCAGGCGAAGAACGGTACAGTTGGCGTTAGTTCCCACCCGAAGTGCCTTCACTGCTTTCTTCCCCCCCACCCCCACCCCCCCGGGCCAGCCTTCTGATTCTGATCTCTGACATGGACAGTGCAATCTCAACATCCTCGAAGGCAATCTGACCACCAACACATTCGCCTGGTCAACCACCGCACGCGGCGACCTTATCACCCCGGAGTTTCATTCCCTCACTCCCGCAGAAAACGGCGCATACTACAATGCCAGTATGTACACCAATGGGACCATGTAGGTTCTGCCCCGTACTCTTATGACTCGCACAAACCCGTCTCATGCGCCTGCTTACTTGATCAGTGTCTGGTATGCGCAAGAAACGCAGGGGAACATCAGTGATGCTAGGGCGGCAAACACGGTTTGGATCAGTGCCAGCTTCCAGTTTGGCGATGTAGATGTGGAGAGCAGCGCATCTGCTCGAACGTCCCCGCACTGGTCAGTGAGATCCCAAGAACGCCGTACAATGTACATGGCCAATCACTGTGACTCTCGCGCTGACGAACATACAGGCTTCAACAGGCTGTCGTGGTCATTACGGCGTGCACTGTCCTTGCGAGCGCCATGACTTTTTAAGCGACACGCTCGCGGTACGTCGAGATCCTCCTTTGACTTGCTCCCTCGCGCGCGGGTCCGGTCGGTCTCAGAAAGCGAAAGTCAGACGGATTCAGATGGATGCCGAGGCGTGATGTTCGAGTCTTGATTGCATGCGTATAACGTAGCAGAACATACCGTCAAGACGAGTGAGGGTGCAACGCGGACGAACTCACATTACTTGGGAGCCGCAGACTCACCTTTGAGCTGGCACCGCATCCATGATGACCAGGTCCTCGTCGCCAGCCTTGTACACGGGTGACCACTCGGAGTTGTGCAATGAGTCCTAGCTTTGAGCTTGCCGTGGGTGCCACGGGCCTACCAACAGAGAGAGCACAAATTAGAGTTGGCGGTCTGGCTCGGGCACGTCAGAGCACTTCCCTTCGGTCCATGTAAATGCACGAATGGGCGTACCGCCTTCGCGTGACTATCACGAGTGACTCCGGTGTCTAACAGATCGTCACCCGTCGTGCCAAGGGCCACCGTGCAGTATCGCTAGATCTAAGCGATGGCGTCTGCTAGTTCACTACTGTTTGGAGCTCGGAGAGCGGATACCGACTAACAGGACCACACAACAGAGCGCACCAGGTCTTCGGCGGCCGGCTTTCTTCGACTGCTGACTAGACCAGCCACCGTTTCGTGTCGCCTCCAGAGCGGTGCATCGTCTCTTCTAAACGCCACCCACGACTCGCTAGCTTCTGACCGACCCCTCCTCTAGCGTGTTCTCGGTACATCGCCTCTCTGATGTCCGACTCTTGATGTTTTACGGATGCAGGTGGTCTCTACTACCGACCTGAAAAGCCAAGCCCAACAGTCGCCTATGCCTTGTGCTGGAACCAGGCGGTCGTCGGACTAACTACAACCGGCGCACAGCTTCGATAAGCGACAAGCAGTAGCTATTCAGGGTGCAGTAATTAGGGTTAGCAGTTGGGCTGTCATTTCGTTCCTGAATATTCAGAAGCCGCAGGCGTCAGAAGCAAGGAGTTAGGGTTATCCGGTTCCGCTTTCCGGTCTATCGGGCAAGCGTCTTTTCTCCCTTAGCGTCAAAGCGTTAAGGTCGTGCAAAATGTTAATTACGATGCCGGTAAATGCAGATGCACAGCACTCGACATCTTTTCATCAGCAGCGATGTAGTAACGAATGCATCTCATTGTACAACCCTCTGGTATTTATATCTCTAACTCAGCTCGACTCAACCTGTCTCGGTATCCACACTTGCGAAAGACATCCACTTCAACATCCGACCCCCGTCAAAAAGGAATCCGGTCGATCGGCGTTCAGCACTGTGCCTAGATAAGTTACCGAGAAATTGCGACTTCGTACTCCGCCAGCCAGTAAACAACGAAACATAAACCAAACTCAACCCAATCCACGTTTCACTTGTTCCCATCTCCTTGTCCTCCCGCCTCCTCGTCGCCTGTGTATCTGTTGGACTAGTGCTTGTTCATTCCCATCTATCATGTACACGCCGGTCCTTCTCGCCGGGCTCGCCTCCGTGCTCAGTGTCCGTGCGGCGCCAGCGGTCGATGTCGAAGAACGTTGGTATCAGTCTCGAGACTCGGCCGTCTCTGCGTTGTTCGAAAAGAGGCAGTCGAACCCTTCCGACCCTAGTAAGTACAGCTGGACTGCCATGACACACCAAAGCGAGGTGCAATGCTGATGACGAAATGTAGATTTCGCTTCCAACTACCCTGCACCGTGGGGTACACCTCCCCGGGACCGTCTACCAAAAGCATGGACCGATAAGCTTGCCTCGATTCAGCTCCCCGATGTGCCCGTATCGAACCCGAACAATGGGTACCCGACCTACTCGAATGGACAAGGTAGTGACCCCAAAATCTGCTCGTTCACATACGAGTGCACGACGGACGATGACCTGCATACCCCGCCCGATGGCATCTGGGCCGTGAGTACAGTGTCACGCATCATGCTCTACTCTGGATCGCTGCTGACCATCACTAGCTCACGTTCGATGACGGAGTCGGAGCGGCGTCGTCAAAACTGTACGATTTCCTTGAGGCAAACAACGCATCCGGCCTGGCCACGCACTTTATGATCGGGGGCAACGTTGTCGGCAATCCTACACTCGCACAGAGGTGTGCCCAGTCCGGGGGTCACCTCGCCGTCCACACTTGGTCGCACGGATACATGACATCTATGTCCAATGAAGATGTCCTGAGCGAGCTTGGGTGGACGATGCAGCTCATTGCCGATATCAATGGAGGCAGGATCCCGCGATATTGGCGTCCTCCATTCGGTGATGTCGATAACCGAGTGAGAGCTATCGCCAAGGGAGTGTTCGGTCTCGAAACCGTCACTTGGAACAGGGGTAAGTCGAACGTTCTTTCTTGAGCCATGTATGAAGACGGCCCGATGGCTTATCAAGTGGCAGACTCTGGCGACTGGGCCATTGGTACGAACCCGCAGTACACCCACGAATCCGTTCTGGCCGATATGACCGGCTGGTTCACCGGACCTAAATCACCTGGAATCAACTCGCTCGAACATGAAATCAAAGATACCGAAGTCGACGCATTCATCGCCGCTTTCCCAGTGGGCAGGTCGAACGGATGGGACATTCGTGCTATCCCCGATGCGTTCGGTCAACCATGGTACATCAACGCCGAGTCCAACTCGGGTCCCGTCAGCTCAATGAGCGTCGGCGAGGGTGTCTTCACCGGTAGTGGAGCTAGCGCCAGCGCCAGCGCTTCCGCCACGTCGAGGGGCAGTGCCAGTGCCAGCGCTTCGTCTGCTTCGAGCGCGAGTGTTACTGGAAGTGCCGCGTCCTCGTCGTCCGGCTCAACTTCGGCGTCGCGCACTTCGTCATCTGGCGGTGCTAGCTCCGGAGCTGCCAACGCCCCGACCGCCAGCCCTAGTAATGGTGCCGCACACCTTGTCATCGGTACCGGCTCGCTTTGGGCTCTCGTCAGCCTGATCACCGCCTTGGTCCTTTGATCAGACTAGAGTCATTGTACCTCAACAAGGAGGGACGATTAGCCAGCGTCACCCTGTCCTTCATAGAAGCAGGAATGACGAACAATGGGGACACTTTTGACGATCATAACGACACAAACACGTAGCATTAGACCGCAACAGACTGGCCGGCTTGGTAGTATTCTGTCCTATATATAATCATGCATCATGCCCTGCCCTCCCACCACCCCATCAGTACAGCAGCACCAAACTGCCCTCGTTGATGATTCTCGTGCACCCGATGATCGGCCGACGCTCGGGTAAGAAGCGCTATACAGTGATCATGCAACATGCCCTTGCCATACATATCACACACCATACTCGGCCCGAATGGCCTGTTTACGAACATCCAACAACACTTTACTCATCTCGTCCACGCTCGGTGGGGTCGGATGTTTCAGACTCTCCGGATCTAGCATAGACAAAAATGCGTGTGAGAGGCCACCACCAGCCACTTGGCTTTGGGGGTGTTGCCCTGGCGTCGAGTCCGTGTCGTTCGTTTTTGACCGTTTATCCGTCGTCTCAGCGCCGACCTCGGTGTCGGCGTCCGTGTCCGTCTCTGCGTTTCCCCGTTTCTTGCCTTTACCCTTCCCACTTCCGTTCGCCTCGGCAAGTTGAAATTTCGAAGAAGAAGCGCCTGATGTAGTAGGATAAGGGATAGAAGTCGTATCTGGCAATTTCAAGATTTCAGCAGTCTGAGCCACGGCCGCTTCCCACTCTGAAAACCAACGATCAGCAAATGTTACCTTTTGTTTCCATTGAGACCGTGCTCACCCTCCCTAGCTGCCTTGTCCTCTTCTTCCAGTAGATCCGCATCGCCCTCATCTTGATCACCGTAATATTCTGGTCCTTGATTCCGAAACATCTGGAAACTAGCATTCCTAGCTGACTCCTCTGTCGCCTGTGCCGCTAGTCAAGTATTTAGCCGGACGTTCACGCCTATCAATTGGTCACATTGAGAGGGCGACTTACTGCCTTTATTGAACATTTCCTTGACACCAGGTAATTCCCTAGCTCTACCAAAGTACCTGAACATAAGTCGGCCTCCTCCATCTCTCAGGCGTAGCGAGTATAACTCACTTGTAGCCCCTCGTCCCTGGTACTTCCTTACCAGCATCATCCAACATGGCCGTGTTTCCCCTCTTGTAATTCGCCCCTCCCAAATTGACAATCTGGGTTTCGAAATGTCGTTTTTCACGTAAGAGGCTGTTGATCTCGTCGTTCAAGTCTCGGATCTGATAGTCGGACAGAGTGGCTAGCACGTGTGTTAGCGTCCTGATCGGAATGTGACTCTGCAGAGGACGAGGGCGGGTAGGCCGAAGGGGTGGCTCGAGCGTCTCGATCGGCTGGCACCGTTCAAGAGCTCATCATCTCGCCTGCCGGCTTGCACTAGCGGCTGAGGCCACTCGTACGCCCCCTAGCCATCGTCCTCGCCCTCGCGGCTGACGCCGCTCGCGCTCGAGCTTGGGACTCACCATCCTGTATCTTGCTAACTTTCCTACTTATATCCCTCAATATATCCCCCCTCCACCTCTCACAATCCCTCAAATTAGTCACGCTACTAGCCATACGTGGTCTCCTATCACCCTTTTGTCGATCGCCCATTCCCATCTCCACAGCTTGGGATTCTCTGAATCGATATAACATCGATTGCGCCTTTTCGCTATTACGTGCCATGGTGAAGGACGAGCCGGTAGGCGAGGCTGAAGGACGAAGATAAGTCAAGTGAAGTGAAGTAGAGAGAACGAGAGAGTCCAACTTCGTGACGAGTTGGTTGGCGAATGTTTATTTGATCCTTCCCCCTTAGATTATGGCACAAGCATGCATCGTGTTCGTGCAGACAGTCAACTGGTATCTACTGTATCTACGAGTACTCTACAATATGAGTATACACAAAGCCCATGTTACACAAATCATCATCTACAGTGTCCCTCTCCACACGCCATGTACAAGCGAATCCGAGACTACTTCTTCGCCCCATCGGGATTAGTCACCAACAATTTATCCCGTTTGACAGCCTCGTAAAGCGTCGAGGGCCGTTTCAACCCACCTCTAGGCGGGGTGGAAGTGGTGCTAGCAGTGGGGGAATACTGCGAAGCGGGCGAAAAGAGTGATCTTGGACTCGCATTCGCTGACGACCCACCACCGACGGCGGCAGCACCTCGCTTGTTGATGGAATTGACCATTTCGCTTACGGGTCTTCGGTGGGATAAGAGCGGATGAGGAATGGGTGATCCTGATGGCGCATGAGATACTTGAGACGATGGTCGGGATCGAGCTCGAGGCGGCGTGACTAGCACGTTCTGGGTGGGAGTTGAACGAGGCATCACGGTCGTTCCGGCAGGTGGAGGAGTGACAGTACGAGTGACTGGCGATGCGACGGATGGGTCCTCGATAGATAAGGGAGACATAGCGACATCGGCTCCGTCAAATACCACTGACCCCGGTACACTCGGTGCTACACCATGTTGCCTCGGCGTATTCTTGTCCCCTGGTAAGCTCTCGCCGTCAACGTCCGAGTAGTGGGCCTGATGGCCTGAATCCGACTCGAGTGGAGCATGTTCGATGATCGCCGACTCGCCTGACGAACTCGTAGGTTCCCGTTGAACAACAACCATATCCCGCATCGACTTGGCGGAAGTGATGGACGTCAGGCTAGGGCCGGGATGATGAGTCGGTCGTTGCAGGTTGTTCAGGTCGAGTGTGAGGTTCCCACCTTTCCAAGCCGTAGGCGGTTTGCTCGGATTCGGGTTCGAATTCGGATCAGCCGCTGTGTCCACGTCCGACGTTGATCGAGTTGTTACGGGTTCTTGTTGCTGTCTGAGCATATCTCGTGATACGACGGGCCAGAGCGAAGGCGGAGGTGCCGGATCTCGGATATCGTACAGACTCGTCATGCTGCTCTGACTTCGCGCTAACGATTTCGACGACGATGACAGGAGGGATGAGATGCCGCCGGCGGCCATACGGCGGAAGAACGTGTCGGTGCGTTTGATTGGTACATACGACGTCTCGGCCGGAGAGGCGATGGAAGTCGCTCGCCCAGGAGACGCGTACTGTGCTTGTTGAATCACACCTTCTTCTCGATCGGTCATGGCGGTAGAAGGACCCGAAGCCATGCTGATACCGGAGAAGCGCTTATTCTTCGACGAGGTCGGTGGAGGCAATAAAGCATCGAGATCGAGTAACGGATCAGAGTGTACTTGAGGCAGCCCAAAGTCGCTTCGCCCGTCGCTGAGGTCGCGGGTGTGAGTTTCGTCGAACGGCTCGAGGTCGGTTCGCGATCCGTAAGGTGTAGGAACCGGTCCACCCCTGATGACTGGAGGAGGCTGCAGTGCCTTCCCATCGTCACCATCGAAGGGATTCAGGTTCGTCCTCGACTCGCTAGGGGTCGGCACTGGCCCACCTCTGATGACGGGAGGAAGACGAAGTGACTCGTCATCATCCCCATCATCATTCTCGAATGGATCTTCCGCGTGACTCGTCAGGATACTCTGCGCCGATCTCCACCTTCCTCGACTGATATCGCCCACTTCCCAATCTTCGACACCAGGCGGGAAGTTGCGCGAATCCTCGTCTCCCAGCATATCTCGTCGAGCGTCAAGAGTCGTGATCGAGTTTCGAGGTCTGGGCGCCTCATCATACGGATCAGATCGGGGACTACGAGGACCGATCAGTCGGATCCCATGGCCGACTTTGCGTGTCGGTTTGCGAGTGGGTGAGGCGGCACCTTCATCATTGAGGGCGGCGTATGACTCGGATGGCTTTTGGACGTAGTTGCGTAAAGAGGCGAAACTCGCGGATATAGTGCCGAAGCCGACTCCTGGGGTTTTGGGCGGAGGCGAAGGACCTGGGATGGAAGGCATGGCCTTTTCATCCCCCATTCGAGCTTCTTCCATCAACCCTTCTCCACCTTTGTGACGGGATCCGTAGGGCCGAGAAGGCGGTTGAGCAGGAGCATACCCGTAGATAGACATCTTGAGTCGTTCTTGTCGCTTGCGTCGTCGGTATCGCCATACCAGTAAAGCGACGATAATGCCAGCAACAGCCAATATGCCGAAAATGAGGCCGAGCTGAGCGGGTAGATCCATGGAGGATGATGCATTAGCTGGTGTGTCCGAGGCGGAAGACGATGGCGTAGCAGCGGAATTGGATCCGGTCGCTGAGTTGGAGACTGAGCCATCAGTCTCATCCGTACCAGCCGACCCGCTCTCACCAGGAGACGACGGCGAGCCCAGTCGGCTGGCTGATGAGTCGATCGACGCTGATGCTGGGTTTGACTGACTTGGAGCGGACCCGGTCGCGGCTGGCGAGGATGGGTTGGTGCCTCTGTCAGATGCTTCAGGGGCGGGATTGGCGGCAGCTGGCGCAGGTGTGTACTCGCTGGACCAAGTCCCTTCAGGCAGGTTGAAGACGTATGGACCTGGGTCGGCTACGCTGTCTCCGCCATACCCTTCGAGATCAGTCTACGTGAAAACATCGACGGAAGTGACGTACCGCCTAGAATGATGACTTGGCCGCCGGGTGCCATGACTGCAGAATGGTCATACCTCCCTCCTGGCTCTAGCACAGCCTGTCTAACAGTCCATCTCTTTGCGACCGCTTGCCCCACTTGAGTCCACACGAGCCGATCGAGATCGAGCGTCCATGCGTCGCTGTACACCTCGCCGAAGGTTGTACTCGCACCACTATGGATGAAGACCGTCTTGCCGTCATCTGATATGGTCGAGGCCATACCCCTTCTTGGCCGTGGCGCCGGTCCAGCAACGGCCCTCTCGACCCAGGTCGCTAAAGGATTCGGAGTTTCAAGGACAGTCACACTGGCGAGTGGTCTGGTTGCGGGCATCCCGGTACTCGCATCGATAGCAACTCCTCCAAGCACTACCAGGGTGCCGTTCGGTAAAATCATCGAGGCGTGGTGGTATGTCGCTCGCGGGAGAGGCGCTAGTGTCGTAAAACCATTGGCCGGACTGAACTCGAACGTTTCGGCGTAGGATTGACCGGATCCGTCATTTCGCAGTCCACCAGTGATGTACGCCTTCGATGCACCGCCTACTGCTGAATAGTATATCCTCCTTGCAGGCTGATTACCCCATCCACTAGCTTGTCTCTGCCAGTCACCACTGCCCGCCTCCGGGTCGAGGGTGAAATACCAAGCCGAGTCAGTCCCCGTCTGTACCGCTTCCGAAGGCGCATCGCCGCCGAACGAGAGCAGATCCCATTTTCCATCTGAAGTCGAGAAGGGGGTGAGCGTGTGCCAAGCATACGCAGGCGAGTCGGGTGCATTGATCGTTGTGATGGGTGGTGATGACGAGGCTGCGAAGCCGGCAGAAAGAGGTAGTAGGAGTGTCTCGGCAGAGTTCGGCGCAGATGTATAGGTGAAGCCGTTACCAGAGTCGGTCTTACCGCCATGAAGCAGGATGGACGGCGGGGAAGGGATATAGGCCACCGCTTGACCCCAGCTATGTCGTTGTCAGCTATGCTCCCCAAGGGGATCGTGGCTAGGTAGCTCACCGGTGAAGACCAGCTGCATCCTGCCCTCTGGCGAGTGGCAGCAGGAGGCTGACACACAACGCCTCGAAGTATCGAGGTCGTCTTCGCTGGCGTCCCGAGATGCCCAACATAGCCCAACCTCGTTCGGATATGGCGTTGAAACAAGTATTACTAGTCAGTCAGGCAGAAGGTGACTGACCAGCTACGCCCAGAGCACGGAGCACGGGGCCGGACAAACGACGGTGAACCGGTGAAGCGGTGCGGGCGAAAGACTTGGCTGATTAGGCTGTTCCTTCGTTGAGAGGTTTTTGGGTCAAGGTGGATCAGGTAGTAAAGTAGAGCTAAGAAGTGGTAGCCGCAGCTTGTCTGTGCATGATATGAGAGTCATCGTTCGATGACCGGGGGAGATCTGAGTGCAAGAACGAGGGGAGGGAAGTGTGTCGCGGCAAGCGTAGAAGTTGAAACAACACCTTTCATCAATTCGTTCATTCCGACACACACGGAAACCCTATTCCATATCCGCGCGCCAGCCAGCCAGACGCGTCCTCGGTCTTGAAAACGCCAAATTCGACACACTTAATAGCCATGTCGATTACTATCTACGCGACAGTCGTGCAAGAAACTTCCCTTCAATGAAGAAGCCTCGCCGGTGCAGCGATACAATAGCTGCAATAGCTGGACCGAGTAGTATATCGACATTCAAGCAAGTGCGGCGTTGCTGCTATCATGACGTCATGTGATCTGAAAGCGTTCCCGCTCGCAATCCGCTCTTGACTTACATATGGCTAAAGTCCCCGGGCAAGCCCCCACGGTACTGAACGACACTCTCTCCTCATCGCCCTCCTGAACTCGCCTCGCAGCATTTGATCGCTCGGACGAACGCTCGCTCAAAGTTTCATCCTCAACATGACAATCAGTGACCATGGCCGAGTCAAGGCCTATGCTGATCAAGCTATAACAGGACTCTGAGAAGCTTCAGAAATGGGTCGACGCCCAAGTGCACTTTTTCTCGCACGGTGTACCGCCTGCACCTTTGCTTCGCACGCCAAACAGTGTCGACCTCGAGTACGAGGAGATTGTCTTCCCGGCCTATCTTGATCGCGTCGCAATCGAAGGATGGTTCATCCCCCGCAAGGGCTCCAAAAAAGTTATCATTGCGAATCATCCCATGACCTTCAATCGTGCAGGATGTCCCGAGGTTCCTCCGTTCGGTGGTCCCATCAATCTGGTACGTCTTGCTCCCTCATTCCCATCGCTCCTTGCGGTACAGACGCTGGCGCGCAGGGCGCTGAATGTGTTAGATGCCGGATTACAAGCACCTTCACGATGCGGGCTACAACGTCGTGTGCTACGATTTGCGAAATCATGGTCGCAGCGGTCACAATTTCGGGGGAGCAGGCGGACAACTGCCGTTCGTCACGTACGGTGTTTACGAATCTCGCGACGTCGTCGGGTCGATTCAGTACGTCAAGGAACGTTTCCCCGACTTTGAGATCGCCCTGTTCTCTCGTTGCATGGGCGCCGATAGCACCATGAAAGCCTTCGAGAAGTATCCGCACGTCTTCGAGGGTATCAAGTGTATGCTCGCACTCCAGCCAGTCAGCATTCACACCTTTGTCGAGACGGGCGCCTCTCAGCAGGGCTTCGACGTCGCGCAAGCACGTAAACAAGTTGACGATGGTATCTACGCCAAGATGGGTCTACGCCTCGAGGACTTTGCGCCTCAGCGAGCGGCCCACGCCGTCAGTGTGCCCACATTCGTCATCACAGTGCGCGACGATGCCTCGATCAACGCTCCCAAAGACCTTCAGGAAATCTACGACCATCTGGGAACCAAGGACAAGAAGATCTCATGGATCGAAAACACGACCGTTAGATTCGACGGTTACTCGCACTTCGGCAAAAACCCACAAGAGATGTTGGACTGGTTCAAGAAATATCTGTGATCCGGGAGATTCTCTGTCGCGACGGGATGATATTGTTTTCGTCTGCTCATAACGCTCAAACATGTACACGTACATGTATGCGATAGCTTGTGAAGACTGTGGGGCGTCCGTAGGTGTGTCATCGGGGCCTTCTCGTGATGTCTCTGGATCTCGATTGCCCGAAAGACTCACTCACAGCCAATCGCGTTGCGATCTCCATGACAAACTGGCCTCTTATCTTGATGCATTTCGATCCTACGTCACACGCAAAGGGCCTCCTGCCTGTTCATCTCACGCGCCAGTAGTAAACATAGCGAGTGTGGGTGAGAGTATAATGTGCTCGAGAACGAGGTTGGAAACGTTAGACAATCTCGGCACAGCCGGTTAGTGTGTACTCGTGGTCACCATAACGTTTCGCGCACGGAAGCAAATTTCATTGATGGTCGATGTAAACAACAATGTTCCGTCAGTCCAGCCTGATTGCCTATGCATGCAACCATCTCAGCATGCCCAGGGCTAGCAAATGGACACCCTCCCGTCCTGGCAGGGCATTGGGCCTGTATCTAGATTCAGAAGTAAAGCTATCCACACGAGAAATTGCCAGGAGGACAGAGATACCCGAAGCGACACTCCGTTACATGTTCCAGCACTTCGAACGTCACGGCACCCTGAAACCACAATGGGGCGGCGGCAGACCACCAAAGCTCGATCTCCAGGGCGAACAAAGACTGATCAGGGCAATTGAGCGCAACCCTAAACAACCGATTGACGTTTTTGGCGCTATAGTCGATATATCCCCTTCGACAGCACGCAGGATTGCCGATAAACATGGTTATTCGTCCAGGGCTTGCCGCATCAAACCCTACATCTCGCCCAAAAACCAAGCCAGCAGGGTAGAGTGGGCAAGGGAAAATGAGGGTACAGACTGGGGGAACGTTATTTTTACGGATGAAGCCGCATTTAGGGTTGGCGAGGCATCAAGAGAGAGGGTGATCCGAAGGGCAGGAACAGAGTATGAGCAAAAGCATCTTCAGGTGAGTCACCGGTGGCTTGGCACACTGTCCTGATGCTTCTCAGGTAAAATTCCGACCGGGGAAAACCCTGCACGTCTGGGGGGCCATCGTCCGAGGCATCAAACTCCCCTTACATCGCTTCAATTTGCGCCCAGCCCGCCAGGTCAACAAAATCAAGATCGCAGCCGAGACTATAGATGCCGAGCGATACGCAACCGACATTTTGTGGGACAAGTTGCAAGCTTGTGTGAATAGGGTGAGGGAGGAGGGCAGGGAAGCGGAGGTGGTTGAAGACGGAGCGCCTGTCCACTTTAAGGGGGTGACGGGCAGGATCAGGGAGATGCTTGACATCCCGGTCAAGAGGCATCCCGCCTCTTCCCCTGATCTGAACCCTATAGAGACTGCCTGGCGTGTGGTCAAGGCACGTCTTAGGCGGCTCCCACAACGTCCAACCAGTCTGGACCAGTTGTGGGAGGAGGTGGAGCGGATCTGGAATGAGATTCCAGTCTCGGAGACGGACTCTTGGATTGACTCAATGGAAGCTCGTAGATTGGCTGTTTTAGCTGCAGAGGGTAAACAAACTGAGTACTGAAGATATCTTCATGCATCTGGGATGCCCTGCTCTTGTCTCTATGGGCTTTGTCTTGCTAGGTATGCATGCAGACGTTGCAGAGGTGATGACGGGAGCGCAGAAATCAGAGGATTTTGCTTCCGTGCGCGAAACGTTATGGTGACCACGAGTAGTTACCGCTTGGTGGCGTTCGCTTAATCGTCGCCTCGTGGAACGGTCTGAAGAGATTGACACCGAGCGCGTCGGCGATAACAGCCCCGGTGACATAACGCCGAAAGAGCGAAACATGCCACTACTCCCCTGACTTCAAGCCATATTTGATCCCGTTCCCTCGTTCTGCTACGCTGGCTGGCTCCCCTGCCTGCTCGCGCTCGCTCGCTGCTTTCATTGAAGATTCCAACTCCTGCTTGGTCCTCCTCTTCATCCATCAAGTATCGGTGAGTCCAGTCTCGACCTTCAGCCCACGGAGACACAGCGCTGATCTAGCCTCCTCCTCTGCGCCCGCTCTTCCCTCGTATACGCTACCGTCCCTTCGTACACCCCGTCAACCCCCTTCCATCACACAGGCAAAATGGGTATCGACATCCGCCGACACCACGTCAAGAAGGGAAACCGACAGGCTCCCAAGTCTGAGGACCCTTACCTCCTCCTCTTGGTCAAGGTGGGTTATGTTCAATTGCAGTGGATGTAGAAGATTTGGGGATGGTCGTGAGGGGATTTGGAATTACGAGGAAGGGAATGATGCGGGGACACAAGGGCACAGGGAGCCAGGCAGGACGTAGAAGGAGGAGAAGCAGCGAATGTCATCGCTGTGGACTCTCACGTCTCACCGAGGCGTTGAGAATGACAATAGCGTGGATGATGTTGAGGAGGGAAATTTGGATGGTCGAACGAGGACGCGGAACGGCTCATCTAGGACAAGAAACTGACCGCTTCAGCTCTACCGATTCCTTGCCCGAAGGACCGACTCGCGATTCAACCGTGTCATCCTCAGGCGACTGTTCATGAGCAAGGTGGGTCTGATCTTTCGATTGCGTAGATGCACAGGGTGAGAGAAGGCTGACGGTTGAACCAGATCAACCGACCCCCTATCTCGCTCTCCCGAATCGTCAAGGAGACCAAGGGCTCCAACCCCGACAACTCCAAAACCATCGTTACCGTCGGTACCGTCCTCGACGACGAGCGATTGCCCGAAGTCCCCAAACTCTCCATTGCCGCTCTCCGATTCTCCAACACTGCCCGAGAGCGAATCACCGCTGCCGGCGGTGAGGCCATCACCCTCGACACCCTCGCTCTCCGAGCTCCTACCGGATCCAACACTGTTTTGTTGAGGGGCAAGAGGAACGTCAGGGAGGCCGTCAAGCACTTCGGTGGTCCCCTCAAGGGCGGCAAGCCTTACGTTGCCTCCAAGGGAAGGAAGTTCGAGCGAGCCCGTGGACGAAGGAAGTCGAGGGGCTTCAAGATCAAGTCCAGCCACAAATAAGCATCCCGAGTGGATGTTTGGAGGGACTTGGGATCTGGCATATACGTTTTCTCATCGAGATGCGATTGGTCTCTTACGCATTATGCGCCGCTTCAAGGCTTGCGTATCGCGTTGACAGGAATAAGCTCAGGCTTTCGGCGGGATTGCGCGGTCTTCCGGCCATTGTTGTGTCCCGCTTCCGACTATGTCGGCTTGCTTCTTTTAAGCTATATTAAGCCGTTCGCTATCCGCTGATCTACCTCGGCTTGATACATTGATCATCTCATTAGCGCTCACCATGCCTCACGCTGTACTGCTCGGCGCATCGAAGGGATCAGGCTATCACGCCCTCCTCCGCTTGCTCACTCCTACCTCAGACTGGTCGGCCACTCTGTTGCTGCGCAAACCCGAGGTTATCGAGAATGACGATTTGTTGAAAGATCACATGGTGGATGGGAGGCTGAAGATTGTGAAAGGTGATGCGACGGTATATGGTGATGTGAAGAAGCTTTTCGAAGGGGAGAAGGTGGACGTGGTAATCACCTCAGTCGGTTAGTCAGCTGAATGCGCGGTCAGGCGGACTCGACTTGGGCTAATGACCTTCTTAGGCGGAGCGCCCGTATTTCACTGGACCAAGGGGTTCATCAATGATCAACCCCTCCTGTGTACTCAAGCTACTATAACCCTCGTCCGAGTCCTCTCTGGACTCGATTACACGCCGCCCAGGGTGATCGCAATCAGCACCATGGGTTTGAAGGAGGATCACCATAACCTCCCTTATCTCCTCCAGGTAAGTTGTTTCTGTGCACACTCTCACGCAAAGCTCACGGATGACCTAGTGGCTATACAGCCTGTTCCTCTGGCAACCCCACGAAGACAAGTACGCCCTCGAATACCTCTTACAAAGAGCTTCATCCACTCTCCCGACCCCTACCGAAACGCCTTCCGAGGACGTACTCAAATCTACGGAGTACACAGATTTGAAAGCGGACTTCTTGCCTGAAATCATCGTACTCCGACCGGCTATGCTATGGGGCGATGGGAAAGCTACGGAGCAGGCCAAAGGTAGAGAAGGGACGAAGGTCGGCAAGAATCTGACTGTGTGGACGACCAACCGGGCTGAAGTGGGGAGGGTTATTGTGGAAGAGTGTTTACCGGGAAATGACACTTGGGCGAATCAGTTGCCTACTATTGGATGGTGATGCCTGGACGTGCAGGTCGATGAGATGCATGGACACTCATTAGCTGGTGTCTTCCTTGTCTTGGATGGACCCCAAATTACCCACTTGCTTACTTGGCGCGTGGGGCAGGAACTTCACCCTGAACTCTAGGCGTTTGGTAGACAAAGAAAGGGGGTTGGTTACCGATGATACTCTCTTGATGACGCTGTGCATCTGATCGTCATCTCTTCTACCCTTTCGCTCTTTCATCTTGTCGTTGTAGCTGCTACATCTGCCCGGCATGCAGCGTAAAGCACTCAAGCAGGTGAGCACCACACCCCTCCAGACCTCAGGCTACGACGCGTCGCTGACCTTTGACTTAGTTGGGTAAAGTCACCCAATGGACAAACGAAAAGGTAACCCCCACTCTCCTCCTGCTCCCAGCTCCATATCGGATTGGCGTAACTGACGTTCAGGTGTTCTCTGGGGAGAAGACCCAGCTGTCCTCCGAGTTCACCCAGTTCGAAAGAGATATCGATATAAAGAAAAATGGAATCGAACGATTACACGCCGTCTCTGAACCGTTCTTCAATCAGATCAGCAAGCGCAAGACGACTTCGGACCCCCTCCCTCCTTCGGGGTCGGGCAAGGACAAGATCTTGTATACCGAAGCGCTGGGGTTGGTCATGATTGATTATGGAGATGCGGTCGTTGGTGGATTCGGTGAGTCAAATGCAAGGTGAATAAATGCTATGGCAGGAACTCAAGTGGGTGCGCAGGTGATGGGTTGGCCAAGTATGGAAGGGCCAGGTGTAGGATGGCAGGTGTCCAGGAGGAGTTCGCAAACAGGCTAGGGGATGGGTACATGGCCAATCTGGGTGAGTTGCGCGAGCTAGCCTCTTTGCCTCGCGATGCGTGGAAACGCCAGCTGATATACGAAGATACAGCACAAAGCACGGTGGAGGATTACAAGTCGCTCAGGAAGAAGCTCGACTCGAGAAGGTAGGCCCACAGTCTTATAGTCCCACCCGTCCGCTGACCACTTACTAGATTGACTTTGGACGCGGCTATCTCGAAGCTCAACTCTAACAAAAAGGGTGATCCGAGGGTGCTTGAAGAAGAGGTCGAGGTCGCCCGAGCGAGATTGTGAGTCACCTCGTCCACCTCTTCGCTGTAGGTTAGGCTGATATCACGTAGTGAGGAGATTGAGGAAGAGTGCGTGCTGCGAGGAGAACAGATTGCGAACCTCGAGCAAGACCAGTATAGCGGTCTAACGGATCTGCTCGAGGCGGAATTGGAGTATTTTACGCAGTGCAAAGATATCTTGGAGGAGTTGCGCAACGGTTGGCCATCTGGGTGAGTGCCCCAAATGTCAGGGCGTCTGAACGAGCTAATATTGTCAGACCGTCAGGCGGTTCCACTGCTAATCGACCACGAGCCAAGTCCAACGCGTCCAACAAATCTTTTGCCCGAGGCAATACTCGGGGCTACTCGCGTCAATCGGCCCCACCATCTGACGATGAGGAACCGACACCTAACCGCTCGCGATCCCAGTCCAACGCTTCAAACAAGAGTAAAAGATCGTCCATGTTACCGTCCTTCGGGTCTTTTGGCAAGAAATCCGGGTTGGCGACTATCACTGCTGCTTCTGCTTCGAAACGTCGCCCTCAGCCTTCGCGAGGCAACAGTCGAATGGCATTGCATTCTGACGAAGAGGACGATAGGGAGAATGACGGGGCTGTGCTTTACTCTGGATCCGGTGGAATGAGAGGAGGAGGGAACAGGAATCGATCCGGATCGACATTATCTGCGTCAATGTCTCGAATGTCATTGGCCAGTTCGGTCGTCATGCCTACCGAATCACCGAGGATGAGACGAACCAATACGGCGCCCACCAACCTCTCGGCTAGGTACATGCGTGCCAAACACGATTACGCCGGTGGTGCAGCCGACGAATTACCATTACACGTTGGTCAGATCATTGAGGTGAAATCCGAGGTGAACGAGGATTGGTACATCGGTGAATCGGACGGTATCTCGGGATTGTTCCCTTCGAGCTATTGTGAAGAGTACAAGCCGAACCCATTGGCCGGCGCTCCACCACCACTGCCAACGACTAAACGATCTCTCCCGCCCGCGGCCGGTGGACGAATGTTGCCTCCCCCCGCTACAGTCTCTCACCGATCACCCTCTCCCGGACTGGGCGCTTATGATCATTCGGAATCGGAATTCGATTCTCACGGGTACGAGGATGCCGATCATTATGCCACTGCCGCTTTATCCTCTGCACCCCAAGCCAACCCCACTTCGCGAGGAGCATCTCCTTCACCGGCGGCAGCGATCGTACCCAAAAAGAAAGCCCCTCCACCACCACCATCACGTCGATCACAATCATCATCCAATATCCTCGCCGCGGCCACAACCACCTCCTCTTCATCATCCTCTTTCCTGTCACCGCCACAACCTGTATATCGAAAAGCTTCACCCGAAGCTTCGCCATTCGGAGGATCAGAAGATGAAGCAGAGTATCTCGAATCCACCTCACCCAGCCGTCCAGGAGGCATGGGCATGGGCAATGGGCTGGGGTCAATGCACCTTGCTCAAAATGCTGGAGGGCTGGATATGGATGAATGTGGAATCTGTGGGTGTGACGATTTCACTCAAAACGCTTTCAAGCCAAAAGGTACTTGCTCGACTTGCTTCCATCAGCATGCTTAGGGGTCCATCAGAGGCCGCAAGGGACAGTACAGTATCGTTTGTACAGTTATATACATGCATACATCTGATCAGATACGCTTCACTCTCATTGTGTCATGTCCTTGCACTTCGACCGTATGTTTTCGTACTCTGCACTTCACTTCGTCAGCTTGCTTGGCCACCTTTGCAGATCAGGCCAGCTTACCAGCTCGTTATCACATCACACCCTCTCCAGGCCCGAGATCTTAGCCTCCCCTTTCTCCGAATCCCAAAGCCTCTTGTACACATCCTCAAAATTATAAACCTCCTTTTCACGGAGTTTCAACCTGAATTGACGTTGTTTGATATCGATCGGCCACGCGCTCGAGGTGATTGAGGGTTCACTCGAGTCGCTATGCTGTTTTGGCATAGGTGCGTTTTGGGGCATGGGTGTCTGTTCGAGTAATGACTCGTTAGGCGCGGATGTCGGGGGTGTGATTTGAGATCGGTCAGAAATAGCATAGTGCTCGCCGTTTGGGCTGCTCGGGACTGGTGGCTGAGCGATCGTTTGGGGCTCGGAAGGGACACCATCCGTCATCGTTCGCGCCACCTCATTCGGTATCACCAGACCAACACTGGTACCAGGACCAGGATCAGCAGCACCGAAAGATTGACTCTTTTCTTCAGGAAGCGAAGTAAGCGGAGATGAAGGCGTGAGAGGCACTCGATTAGATTCTTTGTCCTTGTCCTTCTGTTTCTTCTGGTTCTGGTTCAGGGCCGAGTCGACTAGGGACTTTTGAGAGGTGAAAGCGGACGGGTCGACATAGACTTGACGTAAAGTCGAGACGGTGTCTTTGCTCTTCCCGCATACACCAGCTGAAGTCGCTCGAGTCGGATCGCTAATTGGGCCGACTCGGCCGAGCGAGAGAGTGGATAAGGAGTGCTCTTGTCGATGTATGAGCATCGGGTCGGTGTCCATGTCAACGAAAGTCGGCGTGACTCGGTCGTGCGGTGCAGTCATTGAGACCGACTCGGCACAGCTCGGTCCGGGCGCAGCGTTGTGCGTAGGCTCCTCGAAGCCACATGCCGAGGGGCACAAGGACTCAGCGGCTGATTGCTCCCTTGTCGTCGGCTCGGGGGTGGGCGCCTGTTCTTCCTTGACACTACCCCCACTCTCGGACTCGGACTTGGATTCGGACTCGGGTTCAGGCTCGACCTTGACTTGCTCCTCGAACCTAGCCTGACCGGTGAAGACCAGGTACGGTTCTAGGTCCAGCAGCCTTGATTGGGCGATACAATCAGTCACCCAATCAAGGTGGAAAGGGACGAATGGTCGTCGACGGATGATGGACGTGATCGGATCTTGATTCCCATTGACGAAGTAATACTCGACGCCGAATAATGGATGATCAGGTTGATTGGCACTGGTAGCGAAAAAGTTTGAGATGGTTTCAATAGGAATGGGAGGAAGAGAATCTCCACCGTGTTCCTCGAACGCGAAGGGGATATGAACGGGCGAGAAGGGAGAGAAGAAAGCCTTGCCGAGTATCGCGAACAGCCCATCAGCAAGAGGCGATGAGGCGAGGGATGGCGTAGATGTATCTGATACTTCTGTCAGCGTCAGGATGGTCAGATAAGTCAGTAGGGCGTTTAGTATCCACCTTGCTCAGATACCGCTCTTCGCTTCGCTGAATTTGCCTGTTCGTCTAGACGGCCGTCTGTATCTTCTACCTTGCCCTTGCGCTTGGCCATCTCTATCACCGCTCTGTGTCTAGGCTGACCGGAGGAGTCAGATGACGAGAATGACTAAATTGACGGCGTAAAAGCAGATGAGGAAGTTGAGATGGGAATGAATGCACCCAGGTGAGAAGCTGATTTAGCCTCCGGACCTAATGCCGTGCCTGAGTACCTAATACGAGATCCCCCCCTATCGTGCCAATGCCCGATTAGTAGCCTTCGCTCCGGCCCCACTTGTTCACTTGGGTTTCGTAAATGCCGTAGCCCCCGATCACACCTGCTCGCTGCTCGTTCCACTCTTCGAGCACACCTGCGCAGCTAGGTGCCTCGTCCACTCTTTCGTCTGAACCTCATCCCGGCAACATATCACGGGACAGGTCATGGTGCGCTGAGCTCGACTGCACGAGCAACCTCATCATCACTCCGATCTACAATCCACCAAAGATGCCGCGACGAAGTCACATCGCCTTCTCTTGGCTCCTCATCGTCGCTCCACTCTTGTCGGTGGTCCAGGCTCAGCAATGTTTCCAATACGGTACCGAGCTCGACGCGAATTCGTGCCTCTGTCCACCGGGCTTCAACCCTTCTTCAGGCGGTAATGGATCGTGCTCCTTACCTGTCTGTGGTGGGAGTCTGTATCAACCATCGGGTGCTGCACCCGGCGGGAGTGGAGGGCTTGGCGATGTCTCGGATGGGTGCGCTTGTACCGGCGGATGGAGTGGTCCAGCATGTACCGGTGAGCCATCCACCATCGGGCCTCATCCCACCTCTCTCTGGCTAACAGACCAGTATGTCAAACGGCTGACGCATGTACGATCTCACTAAGCCAAATCGTCAACTCGTCCAATTCACTCGGCACGCCAGGATTGGATACGACCATGACGTGCTCCGCTTCGCCTTTCGTCTACTCCTCCGCTCAACTATCATGTTCGGTCGTTCAACCGACTGTCCAAGCGCTGTTTCCCGGCGATACGACCTTGACGATAACGCGGACTCTCAATGCCTCACTTACACCTGGAGGGGAGGATGCTTTGACTCAAGCCGGTTTGATGGGCGGGGATGCTATTGCCTATGCTCAACTTTGGCTGGATGGAGTGGAGCAATTTTACTGCAGAGCGAACGGATGTGTTCAAAGTGCAGGCGAAGGGGGAAACGGCTCGACCTGGGATTGCACAACTCTGAACTGTACGTGCCGCCCGGGCGCAGCGTTCTGCGGTGGTGGACAGGTGGGCTTCAATTTCCCATCTCAGCTGTCGAAGACTGAATACACCCTTGTTAGCCGACGCAGAATCTCGCATCGGTCATCAACGAGCTGGACGGCCCTCTCACTGTCGAATGCCAAGGATCGACATGCGCGTTCAAGCAAAATCTCCTCGTCACTCTCTTTGGCGCAGACGGCCTCTCACTCTCATCCTGCACGCACGGCGAATGCGTACAGCAATACGTGATTGATCAAGCGACCGGCGAGACGTCAAGTACCGCGTCGGACGATTCGTCGCTCAGCGGAGGTGTCATCGCTGGACTAGCAGTAGTCGGCGCCATCTTGCTAGCCATCATCGCCTTGATCATCTGGGGCCTGATCGTACGCAAAAGAGCACGGCGGGGTATGAGGACCGACGGCGTGCTGCCTAAATCAGGTGGAGTCGGTGTCACTTGGTCAGGAGTGGGGTACGAAGTCAAACCTACCGCCGCCGGTGTGCTCGCGAGGACGACATCGTGGCTCCGGGGATCGGGATCGGCACGTCAAGTTAGCGAGGAAGGCGAGTCGACCGGACCGAATGGTGGAAAGATCGTTCTGAGGGATGTGCATGGTCAGCTGCCTGCCGGCGGTTTCTGCGCTATCCTGGGACCGAGCGGTGCGGGCAAATCGACTTTGGTGGATGTGCTGGCTGGGAAGCGGAAGACTGGTAAGGTAGAAGGGAGAGTGGGCTTCACCAGAGGGGACGGCGCCGGCGGAAGAGTCAAGATTGGCTATGTCGATCAAGTAAGTTCCCTCCGTTACCTTCTTAATGCGATGGCAGTCGTTGACACTGCCAGTCCGATGTACTGTCACCAACCTCGACGGTGTTGGAGACGCTCATTTTCGCTGCACATCTACGCCTACCCGAGAACATACCCAAAGCTGTCAAAGAAGATCGCGCCCATACAGTTCTCGGTCAGTTAGGCTTGACGGATGTCGCACATACGCGAGTAGGATCGGTCGAGCGACGTGGAATCTCAGGAGGAGAGATGCGCCGAGTTTCAATCGGTATCGAGCTGGTCGCCGCTCCAGACGTTCTGGTTCTGGACGAGCCTACCTCGGGTCTCGATTCAGTCTCCGCCTCTCGGCTCGTCAAGCTCCTCAAGTCGCTGACAGAGGACAAAGAGTCGCAAACGACCATCATCGCCTCGATCCATCAACCTTCTTCCGCACTGTACCATTCCTTCTCCCAAGTCGTCCTGCTGTCAAACGGTCGTCAGCTGTACTTCGGTCCAGGTGGATCCCGTCCTGCCGAGTTCTTTGCTTCGCAAGGCAGACCCTGTCCTTCGGGATACAACGTCGCCGATCACTTGCTCGAGATCGCCTCAGGGTCTCGTGAAGGTCTGGCCACGGGACAAGGGGCCATCATACTTCCCTCGCACGGTTCAGGCGGCTCTTCCACCACCAGTTCGCATACGCCCGAGATTGACAATGGGGTCAATGGGAGTAAGACTGGCTCGGAACACAGGTTGGTCAATGAGACGCCGGCACAGGAGGAGAAAGGACTGTCGTATCCGCCACCAGCTTTACTCAGGGACGAGCGTCGCGAGCTCGACCTGGCGGAGTTGGGTGATGAAGAAAAGAAGAGGGAGTGGTGGCCGAGGACTCATTGCGCCACGACTTTCCTGACGCAGATGGAAGTGCTGAGCGGTCGTGAATGGCGTAATCTCAAGCGGTCAGTCTGGCGTCGATTTCTCCAGTTCCGAGGCTGACGAGAGGAACCAGTGACAAGACACTGCTCATTGCGCACGTCGTTCTGGCTTGTATACTCGGTGTCTTTGCTGGTGGTCTCTACTATCAGGTCGGCGTCACCATCGCCGGTTTTCAAAATCGGGTTGGATCGCTCTTCTTCCTAGGCTCCCTCATCGCCTTCTCCTCACTAAGGTCTGTCCACTGTCTCAGGTCAGTCAATGGCGGTACTAAAATCTATAGCGCGCTGTACAATCTCGTCGAAGTCCGGGGACTCTTTCTGCGTGAACGCGCTGGGTCATTTTACTCGTTTGTCACTTCCCGTCTCTTCTCCACAATGCGCGAGGCTGACCGTCATAGGTCGCAAGCGTGGTTGTTGTCGAGGGTACTCTTCGACGTCATCCCCTTACGTCTGATCCCAACGATCCTAGTCGGGGTGATTGTCTACTTCAGTGAGTATCTGGCTAAGGAGGTCAGTCACGAACGGTCCTGACGTTGGCAGTGGTTGGGCTCGCTACTGAAGCATCGAGATTCTTCAAGTTCCTACTCATCATTGTCGAATTCTCCATCGCCATGGTCTCATTCGTATGTCTCTTTCTCTCTGTTGATTACCAGAGTCCGGGTCGTGGCTGATGCTGATTGTAGAACTTCCTCCTGGCTTGCGTATTCCGGCACGGTGGGATCGCCATCCTGTTAAGCTCGCTTTGCAATCTCTTCTTGATGACCTACGCCGGGTGAGTGTTTTCTGCTCACTATCGTACTATCCCTCACCCACTACTCCTTCTGACCGTTATAGCTTCTTTGTCAATATCCAACAGATCCCACCCGTACTGAGGTGGTTACGCTATTTCTCGACTCTGGGCTACACACTAGAAGCTCTAGCGATCAACGAGGTTGGCTCGGGCTTACAGATTGTCGACAATCTCGCTGGCGTCAATGTGGAGATCAACGCTGTGTTGATCATGCAGACCCTTTTTGGATTCGATCTAGGCAATTACTACAGGTCAGTCCTGCTTCCCTCGCAACTTCGATTTTGCAGTACTGACCATCGGTAGAGACGTACTGGTGTTGTTTGCTTTTATTGCTGGACATGGCGTATTACTTGTATTGACCGTCGTCTACTTTTTGCGCGAGAGGCGGTAATCAGATAATCGGACTCAAGGCATATCACTATAATAATGCATAATGTTGTCGTCTTACAGCATTTGGACCAGCGAGAATTGCCGATCCACTCTCTCCGCGATGCAAGCGAAGGATCACCATCTAGGCAAGCGTCTTTTCGACAGCTTGCGCATCCGATCCTTCGAATCCCCTCTCTGCCTGCCCACCGCTACCCCACTTCTCCCACACAGCCTTCAGCGCCGCGGTGTCATCTTGCGATATAACCCCGGCATCCGCCGCACGAACCAGTGCCCTGAACGCATTCTCCTCATACTCCACATCCCCATCGCTCTCCCTCAAACCTCTCAACAGAGAACTCAACACGCCTTCCCGCTCCAAACCCTTGACGAGCGGTTCAGACTGTTGCCCACTTTCCATCCGTTGTTGGATAAGCTCAACTACTGATTTGGGTATCTCTCCCTCGTATTTCTCTCCCGACTGCATCACTAGTGTACCGACCAAAAAGGCGGCTTTACGGCGAATAACGGTTTGAGGGTCGATGACGATTTGTGATAAGGCCGAGTAACCTGCTGATGATGATGCGCCTAGGGCGGACGAGGCTAGGGGCCAATGTTTGAGTGAGGCGGAAAGGGCGTATACCGCTTTCGCACGGACGGACGTTGGTCTGGTGGTTGATATCACCAGAGATAGGATTGGGGGGAGGGCATTGTGCGCGAAGAACTAGCCCGTCAGCCTCCGAGTGTTCGAGTCGGGAATGTTAGAGATAGGACTTACCGCTGCCTGAGCAGTTAGGTTGTTTTGTATGGCGGTACCGAAGATCCAGCAAGTATGAGCGACGATAGCATCGTGTGGTGAATCCAAAAGCTCCAGTAGGGGTTCCCACATCTTGAGCGGGACTAGGTTATTGGCATTATCTATCGATTCGATCAACTGCCCGGTCAGCTATTCGCTCTTCGTAAGCTAACACCAAAGATATAACTGACCATCTCGAAATCGTCCAACGCGGACACGCGATCGTCCACGCTCATAGACTCGTCACGTGCGATCTCGAGTTTCTCCCTCATAGTCACGCTGTCCGGTTTACCCATCAACATTTCCAGAATATCATTGCTTTCCTGTACACTCCTCACGCCACGGGGCAGAGGAGGCAGGTCGCTGTTCCCATCCACGGGAGTGAGAGGGCCAGGTGTAGATGCTGGAGAGACATCATCAGTGTTTGTTCGGTATTGACTGTCGCTGGGATGTAGGGCGGACGATGGAGCTGAAGGTGTTGAAGTGGGGTTGAAACGGAGTGATAGTTGACCGTCGTTGTTTGGCTGCTCGGCGGAGGCGGAAGTGTTGCCCTGCGTCGAGTTCAGGATGGACCATTTCAAAAGCTCGTTAAGGTCGGGCATTATCTCTGTATGAAGAAGTCAAGTATGATTGCGAGTAAAAGCAGAGCGACGATCATCTTGAACTGGACTTGAAATTCAGTGACGAGGTGGAGGCAAGGTGGAATGGAAAGTGGCGGTCTCTACCAGAACGTTCTTCACGGCTGTACGTCCAATACTTCCTCTTCACCACTGCCCACTCTCCTTTCATCCTTCTGCAGCTCACTGAGTCCCGCAATTACTGAGCTGTCCGATATGTAACTTTCAGCTCCCTAGGTTTGGTCACTCGCTTGCCTAGACTCGTCGACACTTTCGGGGGCACATTACCTTCCCCGAGAATTTGCAGAACACACACACACACTACTTCTTACCCTCAATCTTTTACATTAAACCATCTCGCGCGCCACAACTCCTCCGTGGCACTTGCTCATCTCTGTGGCAACGACCACGTCCGTCTGCTTTTCATCCCACCAAGTGCAAGCAAGTCTCGACAAAAAAATTGTTCGGTACTTTGGAGACATCAAAGTCCCTCCTTTTGAATGGAGTGGGATTCGAACCCACGCCCGAAGACTGGTGTTGCGCACATTGGGATAGTGTACTGCCATCACGAAGATGAACAGACCCAAAAGCACCTAAAACCAGCACCTTAGACCACTCGGTCATCCATCCGCCTTGTTTTGGCGCTGGTTTTGCCCCCTTGTGTTCTAACAGCAAGCCGGAACGAAGTCCTGAGGTGCTGACAGGTGAAAAGAGCATAAAAAGTTGAGGGGAAGTCAAAATGGGGCCATTGGAAAGAGGGAGGCAAGAAGAGGGGTGGAGGAAAGGGAAAGAGAGGACGCGCGTGTGGCAGTGTGGCACCCCTGACGCGGCCGGTAATTTTGCTTCCGGTATGCCACCCCCACCGGCAACTCACTCACACGAGCCGCGGGGTAGTTTGTCGTCTATCTAGCGAGCGACTCGCCGACATGGACGGTCCTGTACCGGCGCCTTCTCCAGTACCGACGCACCGTCTACCTCCTCGAGTGACAGACGTGGGAGAGGCGGGCCCGAGCTATGTGATCATTTCCGGAGGTACAGGTGCCAATTCGATCGCTTCTGCCTTTGGACCTTCGCCGGCTTTCGTACTTCCCGTTTCCGATGACGGCGGGTCTTCAGCTGAGATTCTGCGATGCTTTGGCGGGCCATCTATCGGGGATATCAGTGAGTGTCTGCCCCGGCCCGGCTGAGGTACCATTGTTGATCATCTAGGATCGAGGCTGAGCCGATTGATACCCCTTCCCGACCAAGCTCGGACACGAGATGAGAAGGAGCAAGAGGCGATATACAATCTCATGTCGTACCGCTTTCCCGTGGATGCTCCAGAGAGGGTGGTCAAGGATCTATGGCTCGACATAGTGGAAGGCAAGAGCTCGCTCTGGGACGGTATAGGAGAAGACAAGAAGGAGTGTATACGAGGTGAGCGCGGAGACGCCGGCCGTCCACGGACGGGGCAACTGATCAAGCAGCATTCCTCGTCCATTTCCAGACACTCTCCCTTCGTCGTGCACATAAACGCTTCTCGTTCCGCAATTTCAGTCTGGGTAACGGATTCCTCACGGGCGCACGCGACCTTTTTGGTTCTTTACCATCCGCCATCTTCCTATTCAAATCTATCGCCGGTGTTGACCCCTCGGTCCAGGTCATTCCCGTTATAAATACGAACCAAACTGTCATTATCGCCGCTCAATTGGTGAACGGGGATACCCTCGTTGGACAATGTAATATCTCCCATCCGACTGTCAACCCTACGACCGTCGGTCTAGGCAGGCAGAGGAGTGTCGTCCGTCATGGGCCCGCCAAGGGGACGTCACATGTTAGGAGGGATTCGAGGACGTTTGATACTGCCGATACGCCTTCACCGCTCGTCAAAGCCAAGGGCAAACCGTGGGATGCGGGTAGCGAGAAGGATCGAGAGGGGAGTGAGGAAGGAGGGAATATAAGTTATACGAAAGGGCAGGATGAGATACCGCTAGAAGCTCGTATAGAGCGGATATTCTACATCAACCTCTACGGTCAGGTAAGCTAAGTGTCCCAGAGAACGGCATGGAGATAAGCTAATCGTAACCTAGGAGATCTTTCCCGACCCGAATCCAGACTTCCTGGAAAGCCTGTCGAAGCGGGATGTACTCGTCTATTCGTGTGGATCATTGTTCACCAGTATCGTCCCATGTCTCACTCTACGCGGCCTTGCAACAGCCATCTCCAGCTCGCCCTCGCTCAAATACAAGGTCCTGCTTCGTGAGTCAATTGCTGATTTCAGCGTTGAGCGAAGCTCATGTCAGTCAATTCCGAAAATGACCGCGAGACACCCAATTACACTGCATCCGAGTACGCGTCAACCATTCTGGAGATGCTGAGACGGTACGACAAACCGCGCCGACCGCACGTTATCACAAGCGATCAGCGGGCTAGCCGTTTGATCACCCATGTCGTCTGTCTGGAAGGCGGTAATGTGAGGGTGGACGAGACTGCTATCCGAGTAAGCCAACGACATCCGGGCATTTGGGTCGCGGGCTTGGCTGACGATACGCAGAGCATGGGATTGCACTTGGTCAAGGTGCCACGGATGGTACATCGAACAGAGACTGGCCAGCTGCCATTATTCACTCCCGACGCGGTGGAATGGGCGATGGACATTGTACTGGGAAAGGGAGACGGGAGTTTATAATGACGACGCAGTCGTTGCATTATTGTACCAACTACTGTCTCTGCGATGCTATATCCATAGTGCTCGTGTATCGCTTCGCTCAGTAGACCGTCGGTCTTGTGAGATATCGACTTGGTCAGCAGGAAATGGGTATTCAGGGTACAAGTGAGTTACATCGGCTCGGCGGACATGTAAAGACGCGCCTCGCTGGGTGGGGTGAGTCAGAATGCATTACGCGATTATTTCATTATTTCGGCACCGGGTTCCTTTCTTTCTTCGCGTTCAATTCACAGCAACGTGCCCGGAGTAAGACAGAGAGTCACTGTACAGCTATGCTCAAGGCTTGATTATTATCCATCTGTTTCAAACACGCGTCCTCACCTTCATCTATCAAAGATCGAGCTGGACTCATCGCAAGAAAGAGCCACACAGACGACGCGACGTGACGCAGCCCCCACACTCCTTTTCACCGTCCGGCTTGGCGGTCGTCGCTCGACTCCTGTACTCCTTTACGTCTTCGGTCCTTGTCTACCTTTGATAGGCGAATCCAATCCTTTTCGACAAAGACGGCGATCTCGGGACCCCCAGACGTGCTTCCACTTCGATACCGACGGCCTTTGTGTGTACGGGATAGAAGAGCGGGTCGTCAGCGGGACGTGCTGGACTTGCACTACGCAATCTTGGTACACGGATACTCTCGGCACTGGCGCTTCATAGACTCAGTCGACGTCCTCACAGATTCATCGGCGCACATCTAGCACGGACCCAGCGACAAACCCTCTCTTACACCAGTTACTCTACGACACCTACCAAGATGCCCGGTCCGGCCGAGGCATCCACTTCCACAGCCCACCTCCGCAGCGTGGGAGGCCCTTCGTCGCCCCCACGCAATCCGCTAGAAGAAGATACAGAGGGTGTCATGTCCAAGATGGACGACGGGAGCAAGGACGATGCGGACGATGATGACACCTTCGACCCATTCTCCATCGACCCGGCTTACCGCCTCCGCACAACCAGGACGGCCCACTCGGTCATTGCCGAGTCGATCCGGTCCGAGGCCGCAGCAGAGGGGAGGAAGAAGCGCCGCCTGTTCTCCAGCATGAGACGCAAGGGTACAGTCGGGAGCAGTAAATTTCGATTCAAAGGTGGGAGTTCACGAGCGAGATCATCGACTATGACAACGGTAACGGGGTCCGACTTTGGCAGCAGCGCTGTACCTGGCAGTCCAGAAATTACACCTGTACCTGTCTTGCCGTCCCACCCCGCATCGCCCGTGACGCCCACTACGCCTATGACCCCGTCTGTACCCGTGGCCGCACCGAAGGAGAAGAAGGATTTTTTCAAACGATGGTTCACCCCGGCCCCTCGACCTCTCACACGCCGTACCGTCTTTGTCAACTTGCCCCTCCCCCACGACATGCTCAAGAACGGTGAACCTACCATCCGCTACGTCCGAAACAAAGTCCGGACATCGAAGTACACCCTCATCACCTTCTTGCCCAAAAACCTGTTTGAGCAGTTCCGACGTGTGGCCAACATCTATTTCCTCGCCCTCGTCATCCTTCAGCTCTTTTCGATCTTTGGTGCGCCCAATGCACAAATCGGTATGCTGCCACTTCTGTTCATTCTCGGTATGACGGCCATCAAGGATGGGATTGAAGACTGGAGACGAGCCAAGCTTGACAACGAGGTCAATAATTCAGCAACCACCAAATTGGGCGGATGGCGGAATACCAATCAGCCGACAGATCCTAGGGCGTGGTTCGAGAAACTCCTTGGCTTGGGATCTGGTAAGTCATCGGAAGAGTCTGACACGGCATGAAGGCTGACGATGTAGCGCCTGGTAAAACGACAAAAGGCATTCGTAAGCTGAGAGCGGCCGAGGCAAACGCTGGGAAGCAGATCGTCATGGATCAGGTCAAAGACTCAGAGGAAGAGTCAGAGGTCGACAAGTCAGCATACGACCTTAATCAGGTCCCAGAGGTGAGCAAGCGCATTACGAGAGGAATGCTGACAGGCTAGATCGCCGTATCCGCACCCACGCCCGGGCCTGAGCACCATGACTTCGACCTGTTGCGTCGCAATCGTTCAAGCGTCACGCCCAGTATTCCAAGCACGACCATGTCGAAACGGAGTCACGGGGTGCTCGACTGGAACCAACCTGGTTCCGGAAACGCCCAGTGGGAGCGGACCTTATGGTGAGCCCCCTCGTCCGTGGAACTCCGAGGGACGGCTGACTGACCTTTGTAGGAAGAAACTTGAGGTCGGGGATATGGTGTTGCTCAGAGACAACGAACAAGTGCCCGCCGACATCATCGTCCTATCAACATCCAACGCCGACAATCTCTGCTTCGTCGAGACAAAGAACCTGGACGGAGAAACCAACCTGAAAGTCCGTAAACCACTCAAGGCGACTTCTCGCATATCATCCGAAGAGGATTTGGAACACGCGCATTTCTACGTCGACTCGGAGGCGCCCCATGCGAATCTGTACAACTACAATGGGGTATTGCGGTATCGACAGGCGGACGACCGCTCGGGCGAGCTCAAGATGGAGGCTATTACCATCAACGAGCTATTGCTCCGAGGGTGTACCATGCGGAATACCAAGTGGATCATTGGCCTAGTCGTTTTCACGGGTGCCGACACCAAGATCATGCTCAATGGTGGTGATACCCCGTCCAAGCGGAGTAAGATCGAAAAGGAGACGAATTTCAACGTCGCTATGAACTTTGCCTTGCTCATGGTCCTCTGTCTGGCCGTGGCGCTACTACGTGAGTAGTCCATCCTTCAGGATCGTCTGACTGTGGTGCTGAACCGATGTAGACGGGTATTACGTGACACAGGGTAGTAGCGCCGACTACTACGAAGTTGGAGCTCGAGCCGCCGAGAATATTTACCTCGATTCCGTTATCATCTTCTTGTATGTCCGCCCTTCCGCAAATCGAGCACTATTGACAGTACAGCTCATGCTTGATTGTCTTCCAAAACATTGTGCCAATCTCTCTATACATTACAATCGAAGTTGTCAAAACAGTGAGTTCCGCTTGGGTCCAAGTGTTGTGGGCCCTGACGGGCAGATACAAGCCTTCTTCATCTTCCAAGATGTCGAGATGTACTATGCCGATTGTAAGTCACCTGTCAAACGAACATCCCGTTGACTTTTCAGACGATACGCCTTGCGTGCCCAAGACGTGGAACATCTCGGACGACCTTGGCCAAATCGAATATGTCTTTTCCGACAAAACTGGAACCTTGACGCAAAACGTCATGGAGTTTAAGAAATGCTCGATTCAAGGTGTACCGTTCGGAGAAGGGATGACGGAAGCCATGTTGGGGGCGGCCAAACGCGAAGGACGAGACGTCAGCACGACAATGGAAGAACAGAACGAGCAGATGGACATCCTCAAAGCCGACATGCTCGAGACGATGAAGCATACAATCAGCAACCGATACCTCCGAGACGAGCATCTGACGCTCATCGCCCCCGAATTGCCTAAACGATTGATGGACGCCAACGACTCGTTACGCCCACATATTATCAACTTTTTCACCGCCCTCGCCATTTGTCATACGGTTCTTTCCGATGCGCCTGATACTTCGAAACCGACGATTCTGGACTACAAAGCTGAATCACCTGATGAAGCCGCTTTGGTGGCTGCCGCACGTGATGTCGGTTTCCCCTTCGTGACTCGCAATTCGTCACGGATCGATATCGAGGTTCTAGGTAAAGCCGAAAGATGGACGCCGCTACGGGTTCTCGAGTTCAACTCGAGTCGAAAGCGTATGAGTGTCATTGCTCGTGACCCCGACAACCGGATTGTCTTGTTCTGCAAAGGAGCCGACAGCGTCATTTACCAACGACTCGCCAAGGATCAAGACGAAGGGATCAAGGAAAAGACTCTCAAGGATCTCGAGACTTTCGCGAACGGCGGTCTGCGTACGCTCTGTATCGCTTGGCGTCATCTGAGTGAAGCAGAGTACGCCGAATGGGTCCAAGAGTACGATACCGCCTGCGCCGCCGTGGCCGATCGGGAGGAAGCTATCGAACGATCATGCGAGACGATCGAACATTCCCTCACCATCATTGGCGCCACGGCCCTCGAAGATAAGCTGCAAGAAGGTGTTCCCGACGCTATCGCCATGTTGCATCAGGCAGGTATCAAGCTTTGGATCTTGACGGGCGATAAGTTGCAAACGGCCATCGAGATCGGATACAGCTGCAACCTCCTGACCAACGACATGGAAGTCATGATCATCTCTGCCGATTCTGAAGCTGGAGCCAGAGCTCAGATCGAAGCTGGTCTCAACAAGATCGCTTCGGTCCTCGGTCCACCCGATGTCAACCACAAAAAGAAGAACCGAAAGATCAGGCCGCTCGCCAATTTCGCCGTCGTCATTGATGGAGAAAGTCTGCGATACGCTCTTTCGCCAGCGCTCAAGCCTCTGTTCCTCACGCTCGGTACGCAGTGTGCAGCTGTCATTTGCTGTCGTGTCTCTCCTTCCCAAAAGGCTTTGACAGTTCGACTGGTAAGTACCACTCCATACACGCTTGTTTCGGCGGTCATGCTCACGTCGTGCAGGTTAAGGACGGATGTAATGCCATGACGCTGTCGATCGGTGATGGCGCTAACGACGTGGCCATGATCCAAGAAGCCAACGTCGGAGTCGGTCTCTTTGGGCTCGAAGGGTCACAAGCTGCAATGTCTGCCGATTACGCCTTTGGCCAATTCCGATTTCTCACTCGGCTGTTGCTCGTTCACGGTCGTTGGTCATATGTCCGAATCGCCGACATGCACGCCAAGTGAGTGTCTCACTTTCGTAGCAGTTGGTGATGGCGCAACGGTGCTGACCACCGGCTAGCTTCTTCTACAAGAATGTCATTTGGACCATCTCGATGTTCTGGTTCCAGATTTTCAACGGCTTCGACGCGACTTACCTGTTTGAATACACTTTGCTCCTGCTCTACAACCTCGTCTTCACCTCTTTACCCGTCGGTATTCTCGGTGCTTTGGATCAAGACACGAACGCCACCGCCTCGCTCGCTTTCCCTCAGCTGTATCGCAGAGGTATGATGGGACTCGACTACACGCGTACCCGTTTCTGGATGTACATGGGAGACGGACTGTATCAATCCGCCATTCTATTCTTCATCCCATTCCTGTGCTACGGTGCCGGTCACACTTGGGCATCGAATGCCAAAGATACCAACTCGCTATACGACATTGGATCGACCATTGCTGTGGCGGGTGTAATGGCTGCCAACCTTTATGTCGGAATCAACACGCGTTATTGGACAGTCATCACTTGGATCATTTATGTCGGGTCGACATTGCTCGTCTACATCTGGATCCCGATCTATTCCGCCCTCGCCGCTTTCCCGTACTACGGCGAAGCCGAGATCATTTACTGTACCTTCAACTTCTGGTTCGTTGTTTTCTTCACGGTCTTTTGCTGTGTCGGGCCCAGATGGCTGGTCGTCACATTCCGGAATGGGTACATGCCGAGGGACAAGGATATCGTCCGTGAAGCCTGGGTGGCAGGGGATCTCAAACGCGAGTTGGGTTTGAAGAAGAGGAAACAGATCAAGGCGGAGAAAAAGGCCAGGTCTAGACAGGCAAGCGCTGCTGGATCGTTACCTACCGATCTGCACGACAACCCACCGACGTACCACGACCACGATCGCGAGATTGACCTGAATGACGATATGAACATGGATGTGGAACGAGGACAACGGTACGGGTATGAACCGGCCGGTATGTCGAGTCCGTTGAGGGAACGACCTAGATCCCCACTCCTCTCTGACGCCGGTACACCAAGAGGACCGTTCTCATACCCGCCCAGCCCGGCTCGTGGTTTCGCCGATACTCTGCCTCCGGGATCTACCTACCAACACGCCAATGCGCCTCCTCCTCTCAACCTACCCCAACGACACGATACCACACCGCCGTATGCCGGAACTCCCACTTCTGGTATTTCCTACACCTCACCCACGGCTATCGAAACGATGAATCTCGCACACGACGAGATACGCCGACTATCACACGCGTCTACCGAATTGAAAAGATCGTCGCTATCTCAACCGGTCAATCGGCCGAGTGCGGGTTCAAGAAAAGGATCGAGGGAATCTTGGATCGATAATTTCAGTACTCCAGTACAAAGTGGGAGTGGGTCGAGGAGATCTTCACCGCCATTTGCTGAGGGACAACAGCAGAGTTATCCCCTAGCGCCAATCGTCAGTCACGAACCGCAAGACCTTGGCCATGACGACGAATGGGACCAGGGTGAGCAGAGAGGGAAGAAGGGATCGACGGCGGGTGGATATGGTTATGCCGTCTAGACATTGATGACAGTATGAGTGGCGCTGTAGATTAGCAGGACCTTTCCTTTAAAAATGTAACATTGAATGCCCTCTCTTGCAAACCCATAGCGATCGCCGATCATCGCGCCACTGGCTGATCACACTCCGCCTCGAATCCGCTTACAGGTACAGTTGACTCTGCTTATGCACTCAGACTGAGCCCGGCAGGTGAGGCCATCAGGCCATCAGCCATTCCAGGCCATCCATACGTATGGTTGACTGCACGTGAGTCTGCAACCTCGGGATCATATTTTTCCTTTTTCGGCATGTTGGCGAAAAACAGTGACGATTGACATGAACCGTACCTGTTTTCATGTCTCACTCTGCTTCAGTCTTCTGTCTTCTGTTTCCCACCTCGACTTTGTACTGGAACAGTCATGAGTCTATCGCTTGAAGACAGGTCCCGGACATATGGTCCGAAGTGAGGTCATAACGAGCGTGTAGACTGGGCGGCGATAAGATCTCGTTCTCGAGATCAACAGTGCCTGTCTCGAAGACTGAACTTTGGGATGGGAGGCCAGTTCTGCAACTTTGCTGGGATTGACATGAACGTGAAAAACGAGCGGTGTTCGAGAGGTATATAAGTGGCTCTGTGATCGCCTCCATTCTCCCTCACCCAACCACTTACCCAGTCACGATCTCACGACCTTCGAGCAGGACTCGATACCCTTCAATCTTTAGATAGCTTGACGCTACCGGAGCTGGACTCGATACCGACTTTTCCACTATCCGATTGAAACCTTGCGATGCTGAATCTCACGTTCCTTCTTTCTTTCCTCGCTCTCTCCGTCAATGCCCAGTACGTCTCTCTCTCGACGGCTCAAGACTGGAAGCTGACAAACTCAGTGTCGCATTATGGGACAAAGGGATGTTCGGGTACAATTACCCTAATCAAGCGTCCGACGCCACTCAGAATTACAACACCAACGATCCCGTCCTCCCACTCAAAGCCGATGCGAATCTCACTGTCGACAAGTGGTTCGGTCGTGGTCGAATGAGCTACCCGCCTAAATCGGGTGATTTCATGTCACTCCCCGCCGGCGGTGTATATAAAGGTGAACTGGCATGTAATCGAGCCGACACCAAATTGCGCGATCCCAGGCGAACGGACGCTCAACCGAACTTTGCCTGTGGTGTATGTCGAACTCTCTCGGTAAAGTCCCACAAGAGCTGATGATCCAACCAGGGTGAGGGAGCACTACACGTCGTGAATAATCTGTTCAACTCGACTAAACCGGTCAATACGACTTGGTTCGGCGGTACAGCCCTCGCCATCGCCTACACCTCGGACGTAAACACTGTCAAACCGTCCGATATGACGGTTATCTCAGTCAACACCGTTTCGCCATGGTACAGGAATACCGACTACAAGATCCCAGCTGGTTTACCAGCTTGTCCATCGGGTGGTTGTTTGTGTACTTGGAATTGGATCCATCAGGCCAATCACGGTGAAGGGTACCCTTACGAATTGGTACGTACCCAACCGCGGAACTTCTCTGGTCGTCTGTCCTGACAGATTCCCTAGTACAACAATATGTACCGATGTACGGTCACGAACGCGGGTACAGGCAAGGTAGTTGGTAAACCTCAACCTGCCAAACTCTGTGCCGGCAATTCCGCAGCTTGCGTCAAAGGCCCTAAACAGCCGAACGTAGGTCGTCATTTCCCCTCGGCCTTGGGCTCGGATTAGTGGGTCACTGACGACTCGATCAGTACGTCTGGATGGCGAGCGGCAACAACCAAGCTTGGACCGAAGACCCGCCAACTTACAACTCTCGTTACGGTTTCGCCGAGGGCGCTCAAAATGACATTTTCGTCACTGCCGCCACTTCATCATCCACTTCGAAGGCGGCTACCTCGACGTCTACGTCGAAAGCCGCTACGTCCAGCTCAAAGCCCGCTTCATCTTCTAGCAAGCCCGCGACGACGTCTAGCAAACCCGCTACTACCTCTACCAAGCCGGTTACGTCGACAAGCAAACCCGCCACGACCGCGGCCGTCACTGTGACCAAGACAGTCACTGTCTCTGCTTGTCCCACCAAGGCCAAGCGCGCTTTGACTCAGGCGCAGGAAAAGCGACACCGTTCCCCTCCTATGGGCATGAACAGGCTTCGTACCCACCCTCGAGACTTCGCCTAGATGGCGGTGTCATGTTGTACCAGTCATTACAGACTACTACGGCGCTGAAACACCCTCTCGTCGCGGGTCGACGAATACGCCTCTATATAGACTATAGCCCATGCTTGAAGCATCGTATAATGCCTGATATTAGAAGACAGAGAGGACAATGATACGACAGACAATAGTGTCATCAAGCTAAGTGGTATGGCTAGTGATGTTACTGCTGATAACCCTGCGCCATGCCCATGTTCATCCCCTGAAACCCATTCTGCGCGACATACTGCTGCTGCGGCATGAAATTTTGGAAGTTGCCTTGTCCTTGCATCTGCGCCTGGATCTGCGCCATGTTGATCTGTTGCTGCTGCGATTGCGGTTGTTGATTGTACTGTTGTTGTGGTTGCTGCTGCTGCTGCTGCTGCTGCTGCTGCTGGGGTTGTTGTTGGACACCGGCTTGGGCGAGGAAGTTCAGGATTTGTCGATGTTTCGTATCGTCCAGATTGAATGGATCCCAACTGTTTCCCAGGTCGAGACCATTTCGAGCGGCTAATTCGCGGAACGCACGATCTTGATCGGCCGTCAACATTCGCTGTGGTTGACTGGACGGCTGCGGCTGTGATTGCTGTTGTTGCTGTTCCTGCTGTTGCTGCTGGTACAACATCTGCTGCTGCTGTTGTTGCTGCTGTTGCTGTTGTTGTTGCTGCTGTTGCTGTTGTTGTTGCTGCTGCTGTTGCTGCTGCTGTTGCATTTGGCGCTGTTGGTGTTGAGCGGCGGCGGCGGCGAGGGCGAGCTGTTGCTGCTGTTGAGCAGACAACTGGTTGGCGTTCGGCATGAACTGCTGCTGCTGCTGCTGCTGCTGCTGCTGCTGCGGAGCGAGCTGTTGCGCCTGCGGTTGATGCGGAGACGACTGCGGCTGTTGTTGCAAGTACGAGGGTGAAACTCGATGTTGAGGGGTAGGCTGCTTCATAGTCGGCGTGGGTAGATGGACGCTACCGTTTTGACCCGGAGTGGTTTGCGGAGCAGAGGCGGGATTGCTGTTTTTGTTGGCGGACTTCGAGCTGTTCGGGATAGGTTGAGGAAGAGGACAGTTCTGCCAAGTCAGTCTCATGCAGCCCCTGTCCATTGACGAGGAGGACTAACCATGCAAAGCAAACCCATGAGACGGGACGGCTGTCCTTCATTGTTCGAAGGTGGTGCGAACAATGCAAGCCCTCGGTCCTGCGCAAACTTCACTATAGCCATCTGATATAGCAATCAGCATCAGAGTCTCGTTCCCCTTCGAGTCGTCGAGACTGACCTGATTCCCACGACTGAGAGAGCTGGTCAGGACGTTGTACCGGTTCACGTTGCTCGGGTCTGCACTGTTGGGCGACGTCTGTTGGGGTGTAAAGAAGATGAATGGTGCTCGATGCTGCTTCGACAGTGTTTGCAGTTCCGTCATGTTGTAACCACCAACAGCCGAAATGAGCAGTTCTGACGAAATCAACAATACGCCCAGACCTCTCGATCTCGCTGACCTGGAAAAGAGACTCACCTTTAGGCCAGTACTGCTGGTGATAATCCGAAGAGGGGTTGTTGCCAACAACAATTCCGTCGATCGAGACCACGACTGACATGTCAGCGACAGACATAGCATTTCACCAACACAGGCGCAACTCACATCTGTTGTTTTGTGCGGGTTGAGACCAGATGAGTTCGCCGGTAAAGACACGCGGGGGGCGGCGGGACTGGGCTTGGTTCCCATTCTGGTTGTTTTGAGGTCGTGGCTGATTCGAATTTGGCTGTTGTATAGGTTGAGAGGTTTGTTGTTGCATTTGCTGCGATTGCGCTTGCTGCTGTTGCCGTTGTTGTTGGGATGTCGTCCTCTGAGATTGTCCACCCTGCTCCTGCGCTCCTTGTCCTCTGTTCTGCTGGAGCATCTGCTGTCGCATGGCTGCCAACAAGATCTGATCCGCCTGAGCCTGCCCCTGGCCTTGTCCTTGCGTGGCTGCTGCTGCCGCCGCTGCGGCGGGGTTCATCGAGACTTGACCCTGTTTCTGCTGAGCCTGAAGCATCAAGAGATTCTTGATTTGCTGTAGACCGGGCGAGTTGCTGTCGAGAGTACCCGATTTGACAGCCGACATGAGGTGAGAGAGAGTCTGTGGTGTGAGGGGATTGCCGCTGTTGGCTGCTTGACTGGCTAGAGCGCGGATAGCCATAGCTTGATTCTGCATGAGCTGCGCTTTGGCGGCTGACGTGGGATTGTTGGGTGCGGTCTCGATCGGATTGGTCGCTGGGGTGATGATCTGGTCGGTAGGTGCCGTAGACGCGCCCACAGTGGGAGAAGGTGGTACAGTGTCTGCATACTCAGCTCGGCCGACAGTGGACGGCGTCATGTGAAAACGAAACCTACCGGGATCGAGGCCGAAACCCGATATGGCCACATCGACCTCTGACGGTATGTCGAACCAGGCATCTTCAAAGCCGTTGGGTGATGTCTGCAATGTTAGCAGAATATCCCTCTCTTTACCAATGAAGCAGGACTCACCTCCTGACACAGTTTGCGGAGGTTCCGCGACACCTCCGAATCCGAATCTTCCCCTCCTGCAATCACGCACGACGCGCTGATGCCCCTATCTCGACAAGCTGTCCCAATATCCCGCCAGCTCTTGCCGTCCCAAGTCGAATCCCAATTATTCGTGGCTACCGCCTCCCACCCGTCCTGACCACGGTGCCGCGAGTCGAGTGAGGGCTGAATCGCCGGTGTACCGGTTAGGATAATAATGTATCGGCTCCCAGTGCTGCTTGCCTGCTCGTCATCATATAGCGACGACAGAAGAGGTCCGGCCTCCGGCGGTGAGAGGGTATGCAAGAATTGTCGAGCGGGAGACGAGTCGGTTGGGGATGACGAGAGCAGCTAAAGTGGAATTAGCCTCAGCATAGCTCAACTTAAGGGTATATGACTTTGGCTTACCTCCAAGCCCTCGACTATGCCGTTGAGTAGACAGGTCTCACGCTCTCGTTGCTTGGACTTGCCAGACTCCCATACCGGCTTGGTCCAGCTCTCGGCCGAATCGCCGTCGAACGAAGGCCACGGTATATCGGTATCACCCGCAGGCGCGAGACATTTTGCCAGCCCAGGAAGAGCAGCGAGGAATGTCGAAAAGCGCCTGAAGCCAAGGGCATTGACTGAACGAATAGCGGGACTGGCAGGCTCGTTTCGTTCCTTGATGGGGATAACCCTCGAATTGAGCAATACCTATGATCGTCAGCCAGCCGTTTTGATATGTGGGTGTTGCATGGTAACTGACATGATTCTCCCCACCGTGCTTCTCCATCAACCGCTGAATGAGCGAGTGAACTACTCCATTGGCTTCTACCAGTTTCAAGTACTGGTCCTTGGCCAATGTCGAATCGATGACGAGCGATACGAGGTGTCGGGAAGGCGGGCTCGCGGTGGAAGTCGACGCTTCCGGTTGTTCGCGCATGATGCTCGTTTTGAGCGGTGTCTCTTGAGACCCGTGGAGGGAGTCGTCGCTGAAGACGCAGTGCTGCCGATAGACACAGGTAGCAAGCAAAAAGAAGCAGGTGTATTATAGAAGTTATACCTAGATACCCACTCACTCACTCCCATGGCTGGTTACCCTTAAAACGGGGAATTCGGTGCGGAGAGAACCAGCCAGCCCCTGACTGAGACCGGATCAGCTTAAATTACTGTTAAACTATCTGATACCAAGTTGGACAATCTGACGCGCGCGTCGTCTGTCCATACCCACCTCCTTTCTGCTCTACTACTACCCAAGTCCGCTTCATGGGACCACCGAATACCTCATAGGTGTGCACGCTCCTGGATCAGATACCTCGAGTCAAAGGGCAAGAGGCCGCTCGACGGCATCATGGGTGAGCAAGTCTCATCCTGAAAGGGAAGTCGAGCTGACAGTGTACAGACTCGGCTACAGTCAAAGGTGTGTCCCCGCCGAATCTGATTGACCGTAAAGCTGACCATATCTACAGGGCTCAATGACAAGATGTGAGATCTGCGGAGGCAGTCAGACCGATGCTCTACTGACGGACAGCTATGACAAGCGCAAGCAGACAGCCCTCGACCTCGAGCGGTACGTATCCTCGACCAGTCGGGACAGTGTCGTAGCGGATGAGGGACTCATGCATCAGGTCTATCCATACGCTCGAGCTGTCGAGGGTGTCCACCATCATTGACCAGCTGCTCGCCATGACTCTGCCCAACCTCCCGTTTGCTTCGAGGAGCGGTGGTCTAATTGGATTGGCGGGAGTGGCCATTGCGTTGAATGAGGAGATACCCCCTTTCCTATCGAGGATGGTTCCCCCAGTCTTGTCTTGCCTTCATGATCCAGATGGACGACTCCGTTACCACGCTTGCGAGAGCATGTATAACATGTGAGTCCGACTGCCCGGAAAGTGGGGGAGCTCGAAGTTGACAAGAGCCTAGCGCAAAGGTGGGGAGGGGCGAGATTTTGGTCTACTTCAACGAGATCTTCGACTGTCTCAGCAAGGTAGGTCAAGTCAGCTATGGTGTATTGGGGCGGATCTGACGCAGCAGATGGCAGCAGATCCAGAGATGTCGGTCAAAAATGGCGGAGAGCTGCTGGATAGACTACTGAAGGACATCGTCACGGAAATCGCATCTACGTATATACCTTCGGCGTATAACAACGACAATCCCAATCTTCCAAAAAGCGACGACGTCAGCGCCAAAGTTTCTCAGCTTACCATCAACTCCGAAGTACGCGACAAAGATGCCTCTGGGACGACCGAGCGTGAAGGCGCCAAAGTGGACGGTCAGGAGGTTAAGAAGGAACCGACGACCGAGCCTAAACGAGCCTTCTCTCTGGCTCGCTTCATCCCTTTACTCTCCGAACGAGTATACGTGATACAGCCGCATACGAGGATGCACCTGGTCTCGTGGGTCACGGTTCTCGACTCGGTACCGGATTTAGAAATGGTCGCGTGGCTGCCCGAGTTTCTCGATGGGCTCCTGTGAGTGATCAGCCCTTCTAATCGACGTGTGTTCAGACGCTAAGGCAAACAGCAAATACTTGGCGGATCCAAACGTGGACGTTCGCATATCCACCGAGAATGCGCTGGGGGAGTTTCTTCGGGAGATCAAGTACATTGCCAATGTCCAAGAGACACAAGCCGAGGCGGAAAGACGGAGGGCCGAGCGTCGTAGAGTCTCGAAAGTTCGAAAGCAGAAGAACGAGTCCACAGCCGAGGATGGTGATACCGCGATCGAAACGGACGACGACGGCGACGATGAGGATCGCGAAGACTGGGAGGGAGAGGGGACGGGTACCTGGGTCCCGGGTCAAGGAGTCGTGGTAAACCATGCTGCCATTATGGACATTGTCATCCAGCATTTGTCGTATCCAGGTGAGCCCCTAGTCGCTTCCCAGCCGCCTGAGGGCCGCCGCTGACTTCGGCAGATGAGCTTGTGCAGTCAACAGCGATGGAATGGATCTTGACCTTTCTCGAGTTCGCTCAGAATACTGTCGTCTCCTTCACTCCGCGGATCGTTCCCGCTATCTTGCCAAATCTTGCGTCACCACAGTAGGTCTCTTTTGCCTGATAGACGCGTTCGTCCACTTCGTTACTCACGAATCCAGCCGCCATATCAAGCTCGCTGCGCATGAGACAAATGGGAACCTATACAGGGTTATCCAATCGCTGCCGCTTCAAATCCAACACCCGTCTGCCTCGCCTATGAGTCTAGCTCAGTCTCAGACTCCGGCAACGGGGGCTACCGCTACTACCGAGCCTAGTCTCGCTATGACCTCAGGCTCACCGCCTAATCAACCCACCACTGGCGCATCACCGGCCACTGCGGTCCGCAAAGAGTCCACTCAGGCCGATACCAGCGATCCGCTAAAATCGTCCCCCAGCGATCCACTTGGCGGGTCACCTGCAGCACCCGCAACCACGGGGACTAAGTTGACATCCTCGTCGTCCGCGTCCAATGTCGGCTCGCTACGCATAAAACCGCCACAGTCGGTACCCACCTCTGAACCCGTCACACCAGTCAACTTCGAGTTTCCAGCCAACATCAAAACGACAGGAAAGACGGACTCGTCCGCTGCCAGTGGGGCGCAGGCTTCACTGGTCAACGGCACGCCTCGCTCTCCAAAAGCCGAGACGATCAACGATGATGATGCGTTCGACGTGCGAGAAACGGTCAATGTCCTGACTCTGCAATTCTTGAGTGATCATGCCGAAACTCGGATAGCGGCGCTGGAGTGGCTCTTAATGCTCCACCTCAAGGCGCCCCAGAAGGTCAGTCCCGCTCCACTCAGGTGGTTTGACATTTGTGTCCGACTTAGTAGATCATATCTCGCGATAGCAGTACCTTTCCGGCTCTCCTCAAAACCCTGTCGGACCCGTCCGAAGATGTAGGTGTGAAGAAGGGGGATCGATTGCGCTGACTTGCCACAGGTCGTCAAGCATGATTTGCAGCTACTGGCTCAAATTTCCGCTTCGTCCGAGGAAGCCTACTTTACCAGTTTCATGGTCAACGTCCTCGAGCTTTTCAGTACCGATCGAAGACTACTAGAGACGAGGGGCAGTCTGATTATCCGCCAATTATGCTTGCACCTCAACGCCGAGAGGATATTCCGGACCATAGCCGAGATCCTCGAGAAGGACGACGTCAGTTGTCGCATACCAGTCTCTCCGGCCTAGGGATACTGCTGACTCTGCAGGACCTTGAATTTGCCAGTATGATGGTCATAAAGCTAAACATGATTCTGATCACCTCACCGGAATTGGCCGATTTCAGGCGAAGACTCAAGAATCTTGAAACCAAAGTGAGCTATAGTGTCGCCTGCATCAGATCATTGCGAGCACCGCTGATTCCGTTAGGATGGGCAAATGCTGTTTTCCTCTCTTTACCGATCGTGGTGTCACAATCCTGTGGCGGTCTTTGCCCTGTGTCTACTCGCCCAGGCGTACGAACACGCCTCCAACCTCTTACAGATCTTGTACCTCCATCTCTGTCATCACTCAAGGCATACATGCTGACGTGACGATAGTGCCGATCTCGAATTGACGGTCTCGCTCCTCGTTCAGATGGACAAGCTCGTCATGCTCATCGAGAGCCCGGTCTTCCTCAGTGAGTCTTGGGTAGCCAGGTAATGATCACTCTCGTGCTCATTAGCAGACCTCCGATTACAGCTGCTCGAGCCTGACAAATACCCGTTCTTGCCCAAATGCCTATACGGCCTCCTCATGATCCTGCCTCAGAGTAGTGCCTTTGTATCACTGCGGGCGAGGCTCATGGCGGTGCATTCGGGCGGCTACATCCCCATGCAGGCGAAGACGTACGTCTACACCATCTACAGGAGAGGGTTCTGCTGACCTGCAGCGCGACATTCACTACTGCCGCGGGTAGCACACGCTCGAAGCTCGTAGGCAAGGACGAGATCAAGTGGAGCGAGTTATTATCTCGTGAGCTCATGTCTCGGATCGAGGTGTCGCTTTGTCGATTGCTGATCCCTACAGACTTCCGCGCTGTACAGAGCCGGCATGAGAAAGCCCGAAGACGACACGCCGACGGCGAATTTGGCTCAGTCTCGAGCGCGCACTACTCCTCGCCCTCGCAAACCTACGCTAGCGGGCACAACAACAATACCTCCAAAGCCAGCTCGACGCTCCGCCGTAAAGTTGGTTCGGGATCTACTTCACGCGAAAGACAATCGAGTGTCGATGGCGGGATTGGAGGTCCGAAAACCAATCTGTCACCAATGAATCCTAGGCGGAACCACCCCAGTACCGGTTCCGGCTCGGGTTCGGGGTCAGGCGGTCTGATGTCGCCTGGCGTGAGTATAGGTGGGGCTGTGGCGAGTATGAACAGTTCGGCCGGGCTGGGAGCGATGCGGCCTGGAAGTCCGCCCTCTTCAAATCTAGCCGCGAGGCGGAGGTTATTAGGTGGGGTGAGGAAGGGCGCAGCACCGGGGCACAGCTCTTAGTGCATGAGTCAAAGATGAATGGACAGTGTGAAGTAGCGATTATAGCTTGGTAGCTATGTTTACGACCTTTTTATGCATAGCCACGTCTCATGTGGAGCGTCACCACGCAAAGATGGACAGGTTGAAAGCTTCGGCTAAATGTGTGAGCCCCGGGCCGGGGCGCATCGGGGCGGAAACAGCGCAACAGGAGTGATCCACTTGGCAAGCAATCCACCTTCACTCCACCTTCTTCCTCGCGTAGGTGAAATCAACGAAAAGTCATCGACGATAGCAAAGCTGCTGGATACTACTAGGGGGCGATGCCATTCAAGGAAGGCCCAAGACGAGCGGGGAAGGATGCAGATGGTAATCCTGTATATACATGTACTTGGGAAGGTGGGTATCTCCCATTTGACCCCCCCCCCCCCTGTGTTTCTTCCCCCCGGGGGGTGTGGTAGAGGGAGTCCACCTCGTTTATTAGATGGATACATATCTATCCGGTTTTGTTTGCGTAGCTGATAAGATGTACCAGGTTGTGACAAGACTTTTGGAACTGCTCAGCATGCAAGGCGACACGAGAAGTCTCGTAAGTTCTCGTTTTGACTTACCCTTCAGCCGGCAGCCGGGGTGGGACTGAACATGAGACGTAGATGTTGGAACGACACCATATAATTGCCCACATTGCGACAAGTCATTCGTGAGATCGGACGTTAGGGCGAAGCACGTTCAGACTATGCATGGAGTAGGTGGGAGTGGGGGATTGAAACGAGAAAGAGATACGTCCACCAGTTCAGATACTCCTCCCATGTGAGTCTACCCCCTAGCTCTCTCTCCGCTCATCGTAATATCGAGCTGATGTCGGTCAGGAAACAGTTTATGACGGATCATCAACGACCTAGTCCGACTATGTCACAAACGTCACCGAATGATTTCCGTCATCGATCCAGTTCAATCACCCTCCCATCATGGGTCGACTCGTCTAATCAACCCCAACATCATCAAGGTCCCACCCTCTCGGCGGCAGGTGGTGCCGCAACGCTCTTTCCTGGTGGCACTAATGGGACGCCATTACTCGGCGGGATGATGTTACCCCCTCCCACGCCTTTCAGTAACGGACCTCACTCGAACGGGTCGGGGTTTCTTGACCCCGCCGCCCTGACAAGTTCTACACTCCCCATCGATCCAGGTAAGTATCCATTCCTCCTCGTCTACGAAGACATGCGTTCTGACGTGATCTAGTCCTGGGCAGTACGACAGACCTGTTTGACCCGTTCAACCCCAATTGGGATGCTTTCGGCCAAGCGTTCGGTTGGGGATTTGAGAACGACCTCGATCTGGGAATCGGTCTTCAGAACTCGATGTTTGATAATTCAGATATCGGCCCCGTATCATCGACCGACACGCTGAGCGCGGCGTGGCTGATGAGCATGACGCCGAGGAACGGTAGTCCAGTAGGGGATGGAAAGGCCGCACCAACGATGGAGAGTGATCAGCGTACGGATCCCTTTGGGCGCAAACATGATAACCCATGGGTGAGTCTCTCCGACTTGTGTCATCACTCGCAGAACTTGGGCGCTTGCTGATGGCCCAGCCGAGCATATTCAAGCCGAAAGTCCCCGATAGACCGCTCACTTTGGGTGGTGTCAAAGCCTCTCCCCGACCTCATCGCGACCCTTCAGCACCAGAAGCTATCAACAAGACCGCACGCAATGCCATGCTCTCCCTAATTTATCTCTCCCATCAGAACCTATGGCTCATGCCCGACATCGGCGATTTCCCAGATAACGAGACGTTGTCCGACTTTGTCGATCTGTATTTCGAGAATTTCCACCCGACATTCCCAATCTTGCACAAACCGACTGTCCTAACGAGCGAGACGCCTGCAGTACTGCTGTTGTCTGTAGCTGCTGTCGGGGCGACATACGCAGAGAAGAGTGTGCAGCCATTAGCAGTCGCACTCAGTGAGCTCGTACGGCGTATAGTCACTTGGATGGTGGGTCGTCACTATGCCGCCTAGTATGCCGATGATCAATCTGACGAGTTTTCACAGAGAGCAAGTGATCAAAGATCGAAGTTTGATCGATACGCACTCATGGCGTATACTCTCCAAGCGGCTTTGGACATCGCATGCGGTTCACGCGAGATGTTTTTGCATGCCGAGATCATGCGGAGTAGTATCACTACGACCTGTCGTCGGCTTCACCTCCTTCGCGCGACGAAATTGGCCATGGATGAATTGACGACGAAAGATCCGAAAGCAGGCGTGGAGGATAGGTGGAAAGCGTATATCGAGGACGAGGGACGTCGGCGTCTAGGCTGGGGAATCTTTGTGAGTACGACCGACATCAACGGGGACTGTGTGAGCTGAAGTGTGGTCTAGTTGCTCGATGCGCAAATGGCGGCTTTACTCGGTCATCCTTGTATGATGTCGATCAATGAGGTCACTGTCCCACTACCTGGACTCGACGAGGCTTGGAACGCTCCGACAGCTCAGGATTGGGCCAAGACAATGCCGACGACCGAGATACCCTCCACGCCGACGTTTCAGACCACACTTTCGACGTTGTTGAAAGGGACAGACGTCCAACTTCCGGATTATGCCAACTCGATCGTCTCTCACACCTTCTATCGGTGAGTCATGGCACCCGTCTGGGATCGCTATCGTCGGGATGGGAGGCTGACCAACGCGCACAGATTCCTGATGGATGCCTATCAGCTCTCACACGCCCTAGACCCCGAAGAAGCCAACGGGGAGCAAACACTCACCGCCTATTTACCATCCCGCCTCGAATCCAAACCTCGTCGTCTTCTACTCCAGCTCGCTCGCACATCCTTCCCAGTCGCCTCTCCCACTCATCTACGCTTATCCTCCGCCGCCCTATTTCATCACTCGTATATCGCTTTTGCGAGACCCGGCCTGATGGAACATATTAAAGCCGCCTCAGGGCGTAGTACGCCCGAGATGGATAAACGTAATTCCATCGACTGGCTCGAGACCTGGGCAGAGAACGGTAAAGAAGTGAGGATGGTACTCTGGCATGCCGGTGTGCTTAATGCCCTCCTCGCCGATTTCCCTCAAGGGTGAGTCCTACTCCATTGATGCGTTGATCTGGTGGGCCTGACCCGTGACATAGCGCACTATCAGAACTGTTCTGGACATTCGATTGTGCATTAGTCTTCTGGGCTATCGTCAAATACGCAGGACATCGATTACGTTCAACCGAACTGAAATCCGCTCTATTTGCGGCAAATTGTGCGTACAGTACTCGTGGTAAAGCCGCGACGCGGAGTAAAACCGAAATCTGACGAGGTGTAGGGTTCGATACTGAACCGCCTAAAGTCTGGATCGATCACGGTGGACAGCTTGTCTTGCCTTATCTAGGCTCATCGGCTACGTTGGACGTCAACAACACGTTGACGTTCTTTATGAATCGGCTCGAGACGATCCCGTGGGGATGGGCGACGCTGTTCAGGCAAGTTTTGGGTAAGTTGTTGACGACGGGTGATGACCCGGGCAGTGACGAGGGCGATTAGGATGCGGTGGGAAAGCTAGTCTCTCATTGGGAGTTATTGGCTCAGTGTATATATGTCGAAGACGCTGTCTTTAGGGCATGTATGCATACTCATCAGAGCTCTTCTGGACGACCACGCATATTCATTCCCTCGGCTCGCTTACTACCGGGTATATCCGATGTCCGCTGGCGGCCCACCGGCCCGGTTTTCCGCCATTTACCACCCGAAGTCGGACCTTTCTCCAAGCTCCAACGAGGCCCAGAGGTATCCACCCGACGGGCATAAAAGAAAGTCATAGAACCTGGTCCAAGTAGTGTGCCATCCATCCCATCTCTTACAACACTATTCAAAAGACAACCACATCACAATGTCGTCTGACGCATCTTTCAAATTGAACACTGGCGCTACCATCCCCGCTGTGGGGTTGGGTACTTGGCAAGCACCCAAGGGAGAGGTCGGGAAAGCCGTCGAGCACGCTTTGAAGTCGGGATACAAGCACATCGACGCTGCTTGGTGCTATCAGGTGAGCCGCCGCGTGCGCCCCATGAGCACTAGATATCACAGCTGACATGTTTCGTAGAACGAGGATGAGGTCGGAGAGGGTATTCAGGCTTCGGGTGTCCCTCGAGATCAGATCTTCATCACTTCCAAAGTGTGAGCATACCATTGTAGATGGAATGAGCTGCCGCTGACTGGCAGGTGGTCTACCTACCATGACCGAGTCGAGGAAGGTCTTGACGCTACTCTCAAATCCCTCAAGACCGACTACCTAGACCTCTACCTCGTCCACTGGCCGGTGTAAGCCGTACTCGATCAAAACAATATGACCTCTCCGCTGACGGTCGCTAGCCGACTTATCCCTAACGGTACCTCCCCCGTCATGCCGCTCAAGGAAGATGGTACCCGAAACATCGACACTGAATGGGATCAAGCCAAGACTTGGGCTCAGATGGAGGCTGTTCTAGCCAGTGGTAAAGTCAAGGCCATTGGCGTTTCAAACTTTTCGCCAATCTTGCTTGACCAACTGTCCAAGACTTGGAAGACGGTCCCGGCTGTCAACCAGGTAAGTCGACACGGTTACATCAAGCCATAGTATTCGAGCTGCACTGATACTTGGAATAGGTTGAGCTGCACCCTTACTGCCCTCAACACGAGTTGAAGAAGTACTGCGAATCGAAAAACATCTTGCTCCAGGCTTACTCTCCTCTCGGATCGACCAGTGAGTATCTTACACTCACCCTCAATGGCCAAGAACTGACTCCCAGACTCTCCGCTCCACTCTGACGCCGACCTGAAGAAAGTAGCAGACAAGCACAATGCATCAGTCGCTACCGTCCTCATCTCATGGGCCGTCAACAGGGGTACAGTCGTCCTCCCCAAATCCGTCACTCCATCCCGAATCGAGTCAAACCGAAATGTCATTCCGCTCGATAAGGACGATATGGCCATTCTCGATCAGATGGCTTCGGGTGGTCGACAGCACCGATTCAATACTCCTGCTTGGAACTCGGACTTTGTGAGTCAGATCATCCCGCTTGCTGCTGTGTTTTCGTGGTCCTGGCTGATCCCTCAGGGCTTCTCGGACTGGTACGGTCCAGGCAACAAGAATGCCCCCGCCGGCGCCAAGCTGCTCGCCGGTAAGGCATAAGTCTCGGGACGACGGATCGCGCAACACCCGGCGCAGTAGAGGAAGAAGAAAGCAAATGGCAATGGCATCTAGATGATCTGGTCATAGATGGAATGCATCAATACAAATAGACGATCAAGGTATCGTTTGCCAAATTTTGGGAGCGTGAGATTTCGTTATACAGGATGTGGGGGTTTTGTACTATAATGTGGCAACTGAGTAAATTGATCGACTGGCGTGATAAGAAACGGTTGGGATAGGATGATCTACATGGTGTGCACACGGGAGGAGGAAGAGGGGGATGAGGGAGGGTTATCGCTTGCGCGCAGAGTTGATGGCTCGGCACCATCTGAGTGCGTCCGAGTCATTCTCAGCTTGGAAGTAGTATATTGACTGTTACACGTCAGCCAGCGGTCTCACCCTCATACATTGACTCGAATAGACTCACCCTATTATCGACGACGCGCAAGATGGTGCCGTTGATAACGGATGCAGGAGCTCGTACGGTCGACAAACGAAGGACGTTGAAAAGGTCAATCCTGCCGTCTTCACCTTCACCAGGGCGTCTTTGAGCCAGGACCAGCATGTCGGAGCAGAGTATGAGGACCATACTCTTATCGAGTGGCTCCGGCACGATATGCTCCACCGGCACGACGACTTTCGAAGGCATGATCGTCGCTTCGCCGTCGGTGACGACCGTATTGTCGACTTCGACGTAACTCGCCGCTTTCTTGACCAAGCGGATCAAGACGAGTGAGCCATCGAGGATCAATTTCCGGTGTGGCTGAACGAGCGGTGATGGGCCTTTGGACGTAATTCGCTTTTGCCAGTGATACAGTCGTAAACGAGAATCGGCCTCTCGTTTCTCTTCGTTCATAAGCGAAGCCAGACCTGAGATTTCGGTGAGGGCGTCATCGAGAGTATCGCGCTGACCCTCATCGCGCGGTGGCGTGCACATGGCGAGATCCTCAAGGAGGAGTTTGTATCGCGGGACCCGCTGAATGGGCAGGAGGAGGTACGATTCGAGATTGATTTGCGAGTGCATCGGGTGTGTTCGACATCGTTTGAGGAATGCCTTGACTCGTTTTCGCTGACTGGCCGACATGCTCGAGCCAGTGTGTGGGACGGTCTCGGCCACGGGCAACGAGACGGCACTCATGCTAGCCCCGATGGCGGCGGATCCAACAGCGCTGCCGGGAGAATTGCCCGACTTGTAAGACCCCAAACCAGGCGACGAGGTATTCGAGCCATTGATGGCACTAGTCCAAGTCTTCATCCTAGACATGGCATTGTCGAAATTATTGATGTAGGTCGAGTACTGCTTCATGTAGGCAATGTAGGTTCGGAAAACCTCGCCGACAGAGTGAGAGGTGTCTCTGGATTTGACACCCTCGTCATCATCGCCATTCTCGATTAAATCTCGAATAGCTCGTTCGAGAGCAGGGAGGAGATTGTCGCGATGAATCGTGAGGATGCTCTCGATACCGCCAAAGACGATCTTGCGCTCGGCGGACGGGACGACCGATTCGAAAGGCTGTTTGCCGGGTGTGACAGGCTGGCCCGAAGGTCGGACGTAGATAGTGACCAATTCGCCCAGGCCTCGGACGTAAGTTCGCTCAGTCTCGTATATCTCGCGCAAAACTTTGGCTCGCTTGGCTTTATCGTCCTTGAATTTCTTGCCGCATGCACTCCGCCCTGACGCCTCTTTGGTGGTGGATGACGGAGTCTCGCTGACACCGTCACTGGCCGTTGACGGTCGACCAGCGTCAGAGTGGACGGTCCGTCTTGCGTCCGAGATCGAACTTCGTCCGGCCGAAGAGACGGTCCTAGGCGATCCAGGATGACCGCTCGCCGGCGTTTCAGGTCCATTACTGACCACTTCGAATCCGCCATACGGCTCGATCTCTGGTCGACCAAGATCAAACAAGTCGCGAAGGTAGCACTTGATAGACTCGAGAGCTGCGGCGTATCGAGCGTCCGCTTCGGAATCGGCATTGGTCAGCGATTCGATCGTGATTGAATGGCGGGACGAGACGGAATGTCCGTTCTCCGAGGCAGCGGCTGCAGCCGGGTCTTCCATCTGGGCTTCGGTCGGCATCAAGGGCGAAGTTGACGGGATCGAGATACTGATACTCGGCGGCGTATCGATCGGCAGAAAACTCCTCCTCTTGCCTCGTGAGGGAGCGCGACTACGGTCCGAGCTGGGCAAGCCGCCAATTGGAAGCGTGGATGAGGGACCGCCGAATCGAGATTGACCAAACTCGCTGATATCGACAGCACTACCGTTGCGATTCGGAAGTGTCATTGCAGACACCGCAGTGCGCAACGACGGTCTGCCAAGCGTTTGAAGTGGTTCCGATGTCGCATGGGGCAGAGCGGGCGGCATGAGCTTGACGTTTGCAGCTGCAGAATTCGAAATGGTGACGGCCTTGTCTGACGATCGGAGACGATTCATCGACATTTTGCGCAAGAACCCCCATTTGCCAGGTTTACCGTTCGCCTGGGGTGCGGAGGGGTCGGGCGGGGAGTCGAATGCACTCCTTCCAGCTGAGCCGGCGGAAGAGAGGGTCGCTCTTGATGTCGATGACCCTGGTGTCGCAAATGCGCCATCGGAGTCAGCTCGAGTGGTCCGCAAACCCGTCGAGGTCGCCGTGTGCTTGTCGAATAGGTTTCCAGCCGACTTCATCCGCTTCATGCGCGGGTGCGAGTCGGTGAATGGTTCGGGCGCGCTAAGCGGGGCAGACAAGGATCCGGCATCTTCCGCGATGACGTCGAGCGGGGACAGGTGAGTGGCGGAAGGCGTCGCCGAGATGGGCGGGGTGAGCGTGTCTGCCGGAGTCGCAGGCGTGGGAGAAGCGACAAAGTCCTTGACTGATTGAGCCGAGTTGATGGATGACGCGAGCGACGCGGACGAGACGGCCGATCGGACTTGATGAGGTTGCGACGAAGAGGTGCGAGGTGGGATATATGGTGTGGGAGATGCGCAAGCACCTGGGGATGTTTTGGCAAGGATAGGAGCGACGATGGGTGCCCATTCTCGCGCAAAAGGGTTCTCGTCCACTTTGAGGCATTCCAGCGATTCTAACTGACACAGCCACGCTGGTAGTGATACCAGGCGATTGCGCCGTACTGACTCTGATCAGCTATGGGTCTTCCCTTAAACCATTGGCATGAAACTTGTCACTCACTGCAGAGTGTGTGAAGGCTCGCAAGGTTCTGCATCTCGACCGGGAGGGCTTGCAGCGTGCACTGGTCAAATTGGATCTGCCGAAGGTTGAATAGACCTCCGATAAATGGCGGGATCGATCGGAGTGGGTTGGCAGATACATTTAGCTCCTCCAGAGAAAGACACTGCCTCAACTCGTCGGGGAGAGTGGTGAAGGCATTGTGCGAGATGTCGAGGACGACCAGCGTTGGAGCCAGAACGGCAAGCAAACTAGGCAGGAGCTGCACGAGATCGGTCTCGCACCGCGACAGGAGAAGATGAGTGACTCCTGGCCAATTAGCACATGGCGATATGAGGGATGGTGAGTACGGCGGACATACCAGATAGAGAAGCGATCTTGTCATCGGTCAATGAAGGTAAACCACCCATCTCCTCCAACTTGGCCATGTCGAGCGTCCACCCCCTTCCTTGTTCGACCATCGTCACGGCTTCGGGCTCATTATCTTGTGCCTGCTGAATCTCCCACGGTAGCACTTCATTGTAGTGGTACTCGTAGTGACGGAGTGACGAATTGTAGTCTTGACTCGAGTTGGACGCTTCTGTGCTTGACGACGCGTTGGAAGTGCTTCGAAGACGGTTCACCGCGCTTTGCCAAGGACGGTGATCGAACGAATCCGATGAAGGCGGTACACCGGTCGAGGCGTGATCCTTACTGGACTGAGAAATGCCGAGACCTATTCTATCGCTGTACGGTTGAGGGGTACTAGGTAGAGGTGGTGGGTGAGGGTGAAACACTTGATTCTCGCAAGCATGGTACGAGGACGCGCCCGAAGATTCGGCCGAGGAATAGGCGGTCGAGCGACCAGCAGTCGACCTCAAGCGTATACGAGGTTCTCGATCACCACCAGAAGAAGAACCTTCGCCATCTTGCTTGTATCCCCCCAAACTAGGCGTACCCGTCGTCGACTCGTTCGTTGAGGTCGTGACAAAGCTCAGAGTCGGTTCTCTACTGTCATCATATTCGGTCGAGTACGTGTCGAGATCGACGTCGAGCGGTTGATGAGGATGATGCGGGTGCTGATGATACCTGATGGCGGTATGTGGGTGCGGGTCGGTCATTTTACGTGGGGGTGTGAAGGCGATCACCTCTTCGTCGGCGGGTGAAGACGCGGACAGCGGTCTTCGACCTAGTCGATCGCGTTCGCGTTGAGAGATCGGTCCATCAGATAGCGACAACTGCCTGAAATCGTTCAAGTCGTCATCGGGCGGTGTAGGCGGCAAGTCGCGCGCGATTGGCATGCTATACTTGGACGGACCGGGTTGAGCGTGATGTGGGGGTTGAGGGTACATATCGATCTTGTCGAAATGCTGGGTATGCGAAAAAGACGCGTCGGTGGGTGATGGTATAGACGATGCGGGTGTAGGTGGAAAGATGGTGTTCATTGCCTCGATGAGTGATGTGGAACCTTTACAAGAGGTATCTGGGACAAGGCGGCGATGAGGCCGGGGATCGGAGCTAGACGAAGGGAATCGGTCACGAAAGCGTGGAGATCGTTGACAAGGTGTAGTGATGGAAGGTTGAACAGTTGAGAGACGGTTGTGAAGACGCGAGGGAAAGTCATGATTAGCTTTGAGTTCAAGGTTGTAGACTAACAAAGCGGCAACTCACCTATACCTTGTTGAAGGTGATCAACAACACCCCACCCAGATCCGCGATTGCGTAGGTACCGGTGTGATGGCCGATTATGAACGAAAGCTTGCTGCTATCTTGTTGGACGCGTCGCGACACGGGTCAAAGGGGCCTTGTCTGTGGATGTCGAAAGGTGTATCGGAAAGGAAAAGAACAAGAAATTGATTTTGGCTTGTGGGGAAGAAGGATTGGTTGCCGCCTTGCTGTGTTTATCGTTGACGACGAATAAACAATAGGCGATGCTGACGTCTAAGGTGAGCATCAGGATGAGGGGCGTCGCGAAACACTCTTTGGAGGGGGAGGATGTTTGAACTCACGGAGCAAAAGAGAGAGAGAGAGGGACACACACAGCACACGATACACACAAGATACTGCGTCACGACCCCCTCTTATCGTATCCTCAACGTCACAATCGTTCGGCTCCTGGTCAGTCTACACCTTCGCAGTCGTAATTGTCGAGTACGAGGGCGGCGAGCGAGAAGGGGTCACAGGAAGACTGCTGGACGCTGGTGAGACGGGAGGAAGATTTCTGAAAAGTCAGTGTTGGACCATTTCACCAATGGGTCATGTCCAGCGCGGGCGGCAGTGACGTCGAGGGAGTGAGAGTTCGACTTGATGCAGCGGACGGTCCCCGTCCCGAGACGGTGCGGAAGCGGCAGGAGGGATACGAGTGAGGGGACATTCGAGACAAGACGTCGGATCCACAGCCAGCAATGATCTGAAACTCACCTCGAACGGCACCCCGCCTCTAGATCTATACGTCACCGCGCTCTCTATCCGCCTCCTATGCTGCGGTCTGCACGAGACGTTGTCGAGGTGTCGAGTCGTGTGAAGGTGGTCCAACTTCCAGTCCACCAAGCAGCATCCATCGACGAGGCTGATTTATTTTCGCCGTGTCTCAGAATTGATTGGATCTGAATTCGCAGTAGCTTCACCCGCTCGGCGAAGTCGCTGGTCCCTTGATGACACCTGCACGGTGCACCTTGAAATTTCAGCTGCATTGGACACGGGTGCGTGATGTAATAACGATACGAACCGTTGATACAAATCAGGCCTCGGATTTATATGGAACCCCAAGCCCCTGAAGGGTCTAATCGGCAGGCGAGGTCGTCTGAGTCAGGCCTCGTGACTCGTGTCTTCGGAAGATGACCAACGGCTGAGAAAGAGGAGGTGTGAACGAATAACGATGAAAGAGTCGAGCTGTTGAGATCGATAGTCGACAAGCTACGGCTTCAGCAACGTTGTTGACTGTCGACGAGAGGAGGATACCGGGTAGAGAGCTGAGTGAGGGGGATGCGGGGCATGTGATCTAGGGTTTGCAGACAGGGGTGAGGGTGATTACTCACTTCGTAAATAAATTTCGCAAACCACTTGACCTATCTACCCAGATTTCAAGGGTGCCCCCAATTTCACCTCTGAATTTTCTGCTCGTTGTCGTTTGCCGGTAGCAACCCAACCCCTGTACCTGGTTCTCCGTTCCTGCCGTTATCCCCACCGAATAAGATCCCGAACGGTCTCGAATAAGAACAAGAACAAGATACTTGCAAACCACCATCAACACGATCGCGTTTGTCGTTGTTGACGACCTTGATACCACTGCCGTTATCGATTCGATTGACGCTGCCTCAGATGTCTAGACCAGACCGGGATGAGTTACACGCGGGTGGCTTGACACGTAAACGTCAGCTTCCTCCTTAGACCTAATCCGGCAGAAGCTTCTGCCTGAATCCCGGTATCGTACCTGACTGATATACCTCTACCGACGGTAAAGGGGTTTGACACGTCTGATGGGAGATGTCAATGAAGATCTATAACTTTCGTCAGTGGCGTTCTGATGCATGACTGGAGGGGTGGGATCTAGGCTAAAGCTTGGGGCGACTGTGGTGTGGATGTCGACGCGACGCGTCGAGCTGAGATGCGATGACCTCGCGGGTGAGTTACGATGTTGTTGACGCCCAACCTTCTTTCCGCTCTGGATCATCCAGAAGGCGGGAAGGACGAGATGATCGACAGACGCGTTTCCGAAGAGATCACGACGCCGCGGAATGTTCTGTCGCACAAGGTTGCGATCAGGCCACCAGGGGGAAGGGGGTGCTCACCTCTTGCTGACGTGAGAGGAGGGTTCTACTCACGTGCCGAGCGACTTCTGTCTAATCGTCTATAGATGGTCGTCTATCAATAGCAAGCGATGCGAACCGAACAAAGAGAGAAGATACTGCAGGACAAGCTCGCTCCCACCCTCCTGCTACGTGGTGCTTTGTTGACATCCCGACGCGTCTGGCTAGAAGCGGATATGAGCAATCAAGGGAATACCCCGGCCCCCGCTAATGTGTGTATTGGTCCGTCAGTCCGTTGATGACTTGTCCATGTGTGCGGGAAGAGGGAAGAGGGCAGCCGGAAGCCGCAATGGTGCATCATGTTGACATCCTTCTAATCAAAGATCCCCCATCAAAGGGTGTTGATGTGGGGTCAGAGTTCACAGATTACCGTCGCGCCTTTGAAATCTTGTCGTGTTTGTAATCCTCGGTGATCACCCAGCTCGACCGAGCTCTACATCACCTTGCCCCCGATGCATCTTTAAATGGGATGCATACAAGTCTACGCGGTAATGGGGAACTTTGCGGCAGCTTCGTCAAACGCCTTTGACTTCTCCGCCAGGTCAAGGGCGAAGGGATGTTTGGAAGCGGCACTCTGCAATTTCCTATAGAGCGATATCAGCTCTATCCCCCTAGCACTATATTCAATTGAGCAGTGAAGCAGTGAACTCCGACTCACTCGGTCGAGCCGTCCATACCCAGACTAGCAGCTACGGCCAAAACGTTCGCATCGCCTTCCCCGCCCTGACTGAGCGCTTCGGTGATATCCGCCTTGGCCTCGTCGACATGCCCAAGTAAGAGATGAGCAGCAGCGTGCGAAGCAAGTACGGGCGGTGTACGTCCAGCGGGCAATTGGTACAGTTCTTCGTAGAAGTAATAAGACTGGTGCAATGGTCTAGAGCCCTGTTCACCGTACGTTCAGCTAAACCCAGGGTAGGGCAGAGAGATAGGTATGAGAGTGGGACTGACCGTCTTCAGGCCGATCCACGCTTCCATGGCTTGAACGAGGATATTGTCGTTTCCGAACTTTTTCACGTTCTGATAAGTCGTCTGGGCGAGATCACGCCTGTCAAGCGAAAGGAGCAGTTGCACCAGGACAGCGTTGCTGCCATCATCAGCGGAAGGCCGAATGACTCGCCCTCTATTCTTGACCCAGCTACCATCCGATGGTGCTCGTTAAGGGTCCAAGGTGGGACGAAGAGGGACTCACCACTCGATATCCGTCTTGGCTGCTCCTTCAGTCAAAGTAGCCACCGCCTCTTCATTCTCCCCTTGGAGGATAAACACCGTCCCCGCCAAAGTCCTAACGAAACCTTCTTCAATCTCGTTACCCTCAGATCCTTCAGTCTCAATAACCAAGTCCCTAATTTCATCCAACACCTCTTCCCCTTGCCCAGTGGTGTATCGAATGAATGCGTCAGTCGCCTTCGCAGCTACCGAGGAGGTGGAGAGGAATGGTTTGATCGCTGCCTCTGCATCTGTGGGCGATGGAGGTGATAGGGCTAGGTGGGTTCGAGCGACGTAGATCGCTCGATGGAGGGATGAAGGGTCGTCCGAAGGTGATATCCCTTGGGAGGTGGCTTCGGAGATACAAGCTGATGGTCAGTAGTTCCTCTCGTGGGGTCAGAGAGGGAGGGCACCTTTATACGAAGCTGGAAAGATCAGCTTGATCGGCTTCGGCAAAGTGCATGCTCGAGCTGACTCACCTTGGTAGAACAGCTGCTTGACTTGATAGAGTGGGTCGAGCTCCATTTTGACTGGATGAACGAGTGAATGATGATGATGTTAATTGACCTCGACCAAGGCTGTCTCGACGCGCTCAATCCGGGGTCCGGGGGCAACGTGGCAACGTGGCAGCACCTCCTAATGATAATGTGGAATTGCATGCTACATGAATGTATGTACAACAGGGGAGCGGTCGTAATGCTATCGACATGTCTCTTCAGTTCTACAATCATCGTTATCACTCGTGAGAATGCAGACTGGGCTGCACAGCCCCTTCGATCAAAAGATCAGAAAAAGATGGGATTCGGGTGTGGTTGTTCACCCTTCTTCAATGTGAGGTATCGACTATCGATTCTCGCTTTCTCATCCTATCACAGCTATGTCAGCCTCAGTCTGATTATACAAAGTACTGCATCACTCACCTCGGTCAATGGGGAGCAAGCGTCCGGGTGACATGGGTAATATTCCCCATTCACCCGCGTATATGCCGTTTGATAGAGATGGTTAATCCGTTCCCCCAAAGCTGGATGAGCCGGTGCACAGACTGGCAATCTCGTCAGCCACTCCATCCTACTTCTGATCTTCGAGTATGGATCAAGCACTCACTATCGGTGACTTGCTTTGCCCAGATGAAATACGCTTGAATCCGTTTCAATCCCCATCCGACAGGCGGACTACGTCGTATCGACTCCAAATTGTGCAGCTTACTAACGCCCCGATCAGCTCTGATCCATCCTGATTCATTACAGTGGACTACGCTTACTCGGCGAGCTTGACTTGTTGTGCCTCTCTTGATTTGTACGGCGCCGTCTTGACTTGTTCGCGTTTCGCTTCGTTCCCCGACAGGCCAGGTGGGTCGGTACATTCCTATCCGAGGTGAGCTTGTCTCCATCCTCAGATGGAGAAATTGCCCTACCTGTACTATACGAGCTACGTCCATTCCGAACGCATCCACCAGCTCCTCTACGCCATCGTGAGCTTAGGCCATTTGGCGAGCAAGGTGAAAGGGTGGGGCTGACCGATGGTAGTATGTGTATCTTCTACTGTATCGTGCAATACAGCCGCTTGAAGTACTCTCACGTCTGATATACCCGTACTGGAGAGGAAATTGGCGACTGCGATCGGGTGATTTATATAGGGAGTCTGATCCAAGTCTTTTCGACGCTGACACGAATGTTTCTAGATCATACTCAGCTTCACTTCTCCACCCTCATCCATTGAGCTAAAACGGTACTTACCCTCGCTGCGAAATCGATAGTCCTGAGCAGGACCATCGAATCGGATTCATATTCCCGAGTCATACTGTGATCCCTACTTCTCGGAGGGGAAGGGGTCAACGTCTTTGGTCTAGGTGTTCTTGAGCCTGAACTTCCTGCGGGTCCGGGCGAGTGATCTCGACCGAGTGATAAGAGTGGTTGAGGATGTGGGATTGAGAGTTGGGTAGTGGTGGCTGGTGACATCGTGGCGAGCGCGGGCGAGCGCGAAGGCGAGGGATGAGAAAGGTAGGTCAAAGGCAGGGGTAAGAGGGGAGGGAAGGGGGCTTCGATGCGGGGAAGTATTTGATCGCTGCCAATCAGGGCGAAGGGACAAGAGCTGTCGGGTCCTCTAAAGCGAGAGAAAATCGTACTCGCTGGTGATCCGTGATGAGAAGTGTGAACAAGAGACAAGAGACATGAACCGCAATCGGCGAATCGGGTCGCGGCAATGACACTGTAAACGTCGTTCCTGTCTGTTCCTGAACTTCTCCCGCTCTAAATGGCGATGCACTCTGTACTATCATACTATCATGCATGGACAGTGCGATGAGATGTAGAGAAGCATGCCAATGAGTACTAAATACAACTGATGGTACTGCGATGACCCCTCTTTGAATTCTGATTGCCGATTGACGACGCGACCCCAAGACCTGGTCTGGTCGTCTGACCTCTGTCTCCCGCACTAGTTGAGCCATCCTCGACAAGTCGGCGCGCCGCACAAGCAAGGAACCCTCAATGCCGGATCTTCCTCCAAGGGGAACTTGTAATCGTATAATATCTCTTGACCGGGATGTAATGTCGTCTTGGCATAGATGACAATCTGTCTGGGTTAGCAATGTATCAGACGTAGAATTTTGGTCGGGGTGAACTCACTTTCGACTGGCCGTTGATGGTGATGATCTTGGCCGAAGCTGAAGGATCGCACGAATGATTGATGAGCCGACTAAGTCCATGTCAGCGTCATTGAAGTGAAATGCAGTAAGACGGGGGGCGACTTACCTGACGGAACCCCTAAAGGTGGCATCACAGACCACATCCCCGTCTATCCTGAAGAGATAACTCGACCCAATACCTTGTTTGAGGTACCGCATCTCCCTGACATCCGCCACTGCCGACCTAACAATCTCGCCGACATACTCGCAAACCATCTCGTTGGGGTAAATCGTCTCCATCGCATAGAGCCCGTACCCCTCGATAGGGCTTCTCGAGAATTTGAGCTGTTTCTTTCTCGTACGAAGTTGGTTGAATGCGAATGTGTCTGTATCGGAAGTGATGGTCGATTTTCTAGTGGTCTCAATATCGTGAGCGAGTCGACGTCCGGTGACTCGTGCCGTCCGGCCAGAAGTGAGTGCCGATGTCTCTTGTGCCGAGACGGCAGCTTTGTTCTGTTGAGGTAGGTACTCGGATTTGCGGATTTTCGGAATAGACTTGAACCCCTCGGCTCGCCATGAGCCAGAAGTGTGGTAGAGCGGGTGATCCTCTTGAACAGCTTCTTCCTCCGCCATCGCCTCTTCGTCCACGGGTTCAGACTCTTGAAGAGCTTGACCGAGCCAGTAGGCATCCTCCTCATCGATGACAGTACCAGATTCGATGAGCTTGTCGAGCGGTGACGGCGCGGCCTTTTTCGGTTTCCCTTTGGTTGGCGATGGAGCTGCGCTCGTGGGAGCTGGCAGTTGTAGATCAATCTCGGCGACGGGCGGTTCTTCCAGAGGCGCAATTTCGACGAGCGGAGCCGGATCCAGTTTAGCCTTTTTGGTCTTGGCAGAGACTTTGGTTTTGCCCGCTCGCTTCTTCCCCACTGTCAGGTCATCGACCACGACCTTGTCTTCCTCCTTGTCCTTGACCTCATCGACCGCCTTGGCCGGCGCATCACGTGCGGTCTTCTTGACAGGCGCCTGAGCAGGCTCAGACGCGTCCGAAACGCTGCCGGATGAAGACGAGAAGGATGGAGCGCGCCGTCGGGCAACTTTCTTCGGGCTGGGAGGACGGACTGGCCGATTCTTTTTGGTGATAGTCAAAAACCGCCATGCCTTTTGGCCCCCAGTTGCTCCTGCACCGTCCGCATTATCGTGCGCCGTCGTCGTGGCTTGTCGAACCGCAGCGGAGGCAGGCACCTCAGCGACGAATGTGAGTCGATTGCCCCGGAATGACATTCCATTGAGCACAGCGGCATTTTGAGCCACACCCTCCTTGTCAAATAAGATATACCACCCTTTAGGGCTCTTAAGAATCTGTTCGACATTAGCCCTGCGGTATCCCTGCCCTTCATCTGAACCATACTCACCTGCTCGGGATGGAATGATCGGAAATGATCCATCAGGTAAGCCGACATGCTGGCATCCTTGGTGGAGAGGGTCTTCTCGTCGATGAAAATGTGTGATTTTCCATTATCCGCCAGGGCCTTTTTGACCTTTTCAATCGCTTCTTCATCCTCTTTGCTCGGACCGACTTGTCGCGGTGCACGGCGCGGTGAAGGGGTCCTGCGTCTTCTGGGTCGATAGTATCGGTCGTCCTCGCTCTCCGAGTCTGAATAGAACGACGAGCAAGTGGAACATCCTGGCGAGTGTGATCTTGACCTGGATCTCGATCGAGAGCGATCGCGACGGGGTGACCATGAATCTCGCAAATCGACGTATCGGTCTCCACGGACGTAAGGAAGCGCGTTGAAATTGGGTGCGGGGCGTTGCGCAGAAGCAGCGGCGGCGGGAGCAGGACGCGATGGTAAAGAGCTAGGCGGGATGGGCGGTCGAATAGGTTGAGCACGATTGAGCGAAGCATAGTTTCGATTATTAAAGAATGGTACGGCTCGGGGTGTAGGTCGATTAGGCAAGCCTGCAGGTGTCGACTTGAGTGAGGGTCCGAGAGGTGGGTCAGTCTTGGGCGTGTCGGCTCCACCTGAACTGGGTGTGGCTCCAGATGGACCCGTAGGGATCTTCGGTCCAGCTGGAGGAACGGGTGTGGCGACAGGTGTCGGCTTTGGTTTCGGCTTGTACCGCCTGTCCATCTCCTCCTTGACGGCCTTTTGAGCTCGCAATCCTCTTCCATCCAACACCACTCTAATCCGTTCATCTCCTTGCACTCTAATCCGCTGTCCATCGCAAGCCCGCACGACGGCGTTGGCGATATCATTTGCAGTCTTGCCAGACGAAGAAGGTGGCGCGTCAAACTTGACCCAACATATACCCAACTGCATTCCTGACTTCGTATCCATCTTGGCGTCCATCTCACGTATGCGGCCATGCGGTCGGAGGTATTTGCCAATCTGGTCGGTTGTTGTCAACGGGTTGAGGCCAGTGATCAGGACAGCACAAGGTGGCGGAAGGGGTTTGCTGCCGACCGAATTCGAGTCCCACTATGTACTGATCAGCGGACACTCTCCAACCTCGATCCAGTTCGTTCTGAGACTGCTCACGTCGTATGACACCTCATAAAACTCGGTCCTCTGCTTCGCGGATCCTTTGCCGCGATTCCGGACATCAAGCGGCATGCCCAGACGAGGGTCGACCACCTTTTGGACCCCTTCCCCATCTATCCGCTTCTTGATCTCTTTCCCGCCCTTCTTCGGATCATCAACGGCAGGATCATGCAGGACGCGAAAGTTGCCCAAACCAGGTCGGTGGGACGTGCTTGGTGGAGGTACGTATGGAGGGGGTTCGTATGGTGGTGGAGCAGGTTCTTTCGGAGGGGGCGGTGGTGTAGGATCTCTAGGTGGAGGAGGCAGTGTGACTTCACGAGGAGGTGGAGGCGGTGATGATGTGCGTCGCGGGGTTGGGCGCGCTTCTTCTTCTGATGCCGACTCGTCTTCCGGGGTGGGCGATCTACGGCGGACAGGGATGTTGCGGAAATGAAATGCTGGTGGGACCTCTTTGACCTCCGAATGACCAGCTGGTCTAGTGGGCAACGCGATCTTGATGGGCTGAAACATTGGAGCTGGCGGTGTAGGCGGTCGCGGCGCCTCCTCATTCGTTGTGGGCGGCGGAGGTGGACTGGACGAGTCTGTGGGTGGTGGTGGGGGCCGATCGACTTCATCTTCATCAGGCGGTGGAGGGGGTGTAGCGACGGGAGGTTTCGTAGGCGATATTGGTGGTGTTGGAGGCCGGTCGGATGGCGGTGGGGGAGGTAGATTGGGCGGTTCTGGAGTCGCCGTCCCGTTCACCTTGAGCGAAGGGAACGCGATTGATATAGGTATTCTCGATGTGGAGGATGAAGATGGCGTCTGCGTAGGCAGCATTTTGGCTCTGAAGCTCGCATCTTCTTCATCAACAGGGCGCGAAGATCTTGGACCTGAAGGAGGTGTAGTAGATCGTTGACGAGATCGAGGTGTGGTCGTTGTTGTCGTAGTGCGTCCGGGTGCGAGGTCGTGTGAGCCTCGTGATGGGGTGGATTTGGCCAATGCTTGTCGACTCGACTCAGCGTGGGAGGAGCCACCATGTCGTCCTGACTCAGCTTGCGGGCCGGTAGGTACACCATCATACTGAGATGAGGATCTACCAAACCCTTGATGGTGATATGATGATGGTCCTGGCCCACTCCCGGCCCCGCCGCCTCGGCGAAACTTGGTCGCTCCGAAAGGTATAGCCACTGGAGTCGGTCTCGACGCAGAGGGTCCAGTCGGCGGAGCCGATGGGTTCGAATGAGACCTTGGTCCAGATGGAGGTGGTTTTCGTAGACTTGCCGGTCCGGTCGGTATCGGTGTCGAAGGACCCGAGGGAGGCGGGGGCATCGCGATCCTGCCCTCGTGATGCCGCTGATCTACCGTGACTTGGCCGTGTGCATATGGGTCTGTGACGCCTGTGACGCCTAAGGGGGAGCAGAGAGTCTCAGAATGAGGCTTGATGCGGTCTCTGGCCCCTTGTGCAGGCTGTTGATGGGAGGTGATGTGTGACCTTTTTACTTTGAGACAAGCAAGCAGACGCGCGTAGAAGGGATCCTCGGGTTCATTTCAGGTACAAAGAAGGGGGTCAAATAGGCGCGGCACCACCATAAACGGTTCAACTATGTTGGTCGCCTAACTTTCTATCAACCGGGGCAAGCAGCATCGAATTGTTCTTGGTCATCTGGTATCATTCATTCACGATGGACCGCGACACAGAACCAGATATCGAAGATGTGCCCGAGTCAGTCCTCACCATATAGGTCTCCGGTACATGCATTGACGTCCAATGTACAGTTTGCTCGAAACGGATGAACCTGCACCAGAAGCCGAAGCAGGACCTTCAAGGCAATTGGAAAGACCAAAGATACCCATCACTCTGCTGACTGGTTATCTCGGTGCTGGGAAATCGACATTGCTCGAGTACGTGCTCGAGAGTTTTGTATTGTTCTCGGGCATCAGAGGTATACTGAAGTAGGGCAGATATGTCTTGACTGCCGAGCACGGGTACAAGATTGCCGTGTGCATGAATGGTAAGCGCCCTCTAAGTCCAATTTTGTGGACTGATTCTGACCGGGCAGATTTTGGCGATACGACCGATATCGAGGGTGCGCTCCATACCTGGCGTATGTCTTATTGACAGTCGGACTGACATCTACTAGCCAAGTCATTAACACTTTCCGACCCCGAGACGAATTCGCAAACCACCTCGTTCCTATCATTGCCGAACGGATGCTTATGCTGTTCATTCAAAGATATGGGTATAGCAGCTATCGAAGAGATGGTCGCTTCTCAAAAAGGGGTAGACTGGGTGATGGTTGAGCTTACGGGCGTCGCCGATCCGGGTACGTCAACCAGTCCTCTTACTCTCAAGTTATAGACTGAATGCAAGATAGGACCTATCGCTCGTAGTTTCTGGGCGAATGAAGAGATGGGTGATCTAATACTGGATGGTGTGGTCTGTGTAGTAGACTGCCGAAATGTACTCAAAGTAAGTCTATGCCGTTACAACGAATCTCGAGAGCAGCCTTTCTGAGGACGCAGCAATTGGGCGAGACGAAAGCTGGATCCGGCGAGGCGAACGATTGTCAGAAGTGCGTTATTCCACACCTGTGTTTCCCCTTCCCAGAGACTCGGCTGAGTGTCTAGGCAAGTAGCATGCGCCGATGTGATTCTGCTCAACAAGACCGACTTGGTCAGTCCGGAACAACTAGCTGAAGTCGAAATGCGTATACGGTCAGCCTTTTCTACCTTCAAATCCCTCTTTCCTTCTCGCTGATCAGGTGTGCAGGTCTGTCAATCCCACATTACGAGTCCACCATACTGTTCAGTCTCGCATACCTCTCGAATCATTATTCAACATTCGCGCATTCTCAGCCGATTCCACTTCTCTCCCTCTCCTATCGAATATCCCTCGCCAGGCGGACGAACACGAACACGAACACTCTGAACACGCAGGCACGCCACATTATAACGATATCACAACGACCATGATCCCCTTACCTACACTGTCGACGGAACAACTTGCCAGAGTTGAGCGGTTCCTCGAATCGTTACTTTGGGATCAACGATTACCTGATCAATCACAGGCTGTCCCGGGTCTGGATATCTTGCGAACGAAAGGGTATTTGAAAGTAGAGGGAGGGAAAGAGTATGTCGTACAAGGCGTCACGGACATTTTCGAGATGAAAGAAGTTGGTCAAGCAAGAAAAGGGTCAGAGGGAGAGATGGAAGGAAAGCTCGTATTCATCGGACGAGGTGTAGGTCCAGAGCTCGCGGACGCATTGACGAAGTATATAGGCATATGAAGCATGATACAATTGGTCGTCGTATGGGCAAGTCGCAACGGAGGAGTCATTGGGTCAACGCTTTCATACTTTTTTCTGTAATCAATGATATGAACAACTGAGGTATGTACTATTACCGAAACGATGAAACAGATGAAACGAGGCCGGTGGTATGGTAAGAGATCTGTCTCGTGAGGAGGGTACATACGGGTCCCATGCATTGTATGCAACAAGAGGATGGTGAAAAGAGAGGGGGGGGGAAAGTGCTCTTGGCTGAAGAGATAGAATCACGACCAGATCTGGCACTCGTCAGCAGGTTCACTCCGCCCTGTTGAGTTGCTCTGGCACTCACCTTGAGCAAGCTGTCCCAGCTTCCGGTACAGAGGGCAATACCATCCCCACTGACTCCAAGACAGCTGATCCTATTATCATGTCCAGTCAAGACTCCGATCCTCTCGCCCTTGAGCGTGTCCCAGACATTGACGTTGTAGTCGTCATATCCGGCAAACAAGACTCGACCAGAGGTGGAGAAGGCGACGGAAGTGATACCACAGAGAATATTATCGTGAGCGTACGTGTTGAGTTCGCGGTCGGCACGGAGATCAAAGAGCTTGCACGAGGCGTCGTCGGAACCAGTCGCGAAGGCATCGCCATTGGGGAAGAACCTGGACAGGTCAGTAGATGAAGCGCGATGAAAGAGGAAAGCGGGGGACGTACTGAACAGCGTTAATGTCGGACTCATGGCCGGTGAAGGTCTGGACGGCTTTGCCGGTTCGTATGTCCCAGACTTTGGCGGTAGCGTCGCAAGCGCCAGAAACGAAAAGGTTGGCATTGGGTGCGAGTGAGATACTGCGAGAGTCAGCCAACATCATCAAAGCGTTGGTATGGGCCCGACCCACCTCATCACATCACCAGTGTGATCGTTAAACTCCTGAGTCCTCACACCTTGCTCAATGTCCCAGAGCATACACGACATATCACCAGACGACGTGACGATCCTCCTGTCATCGATGAAACGACAACAACTGAGGTATCCAGAGTGCGCACTGAGCTCTCGGGCAATCTTGACTTGTCCTCCAGGTCCGCCCGGTCCAGCACCCCTGATCGAATAGATCGAACAGATATTGTCGAGACCACCACAAGCGACGAAATTGCCGCTCGGGGCGTAAGCGCAAGTCATGACCCAGCTCGAACGGAGTGGGATAGCGTGGACTTTGTTGGTCGTGTAGGCGTCCCATACGATCAATTTACCGTCCTGAGATGCAGAGACGATGTGTCGTTTATCGGTCGCCCAGTGCAATGCATAGATTTTGGCCAAGTGGCCTTTGAGCGTACGTCGGATCTTGAGCGTCAAGCGGGGTAGAGGTGGTGTGTCGTTCGCCATAGCGCGCACTGAGGGCAGGAGTCAACCTGAGTCCACGCAACAGCAGGACGACGATGGGGATCAGGCACTTACAGCTCGTGTCGGCCGTCTGATCCTTGGCCGCCCTAATCTTGTCCTTCAACCCATCTGCCTCTCTCCGCGCGGCCAGGATCTTCTCCTGCAGTTCTGATTGTTGCGACATGGTGATATAATTTGAGATGTGGTAGGATTAGGTATAGAAGTTGGTCGAGGATACGTCGCTTAGGTAGATAGAGTAAGAGGGGTCCGAGCTACCTCGAGCTTATGGTATCTAACGATATTGACCGCGTGGAGTCAAAGGACCCAAAGAAAAGTCGCTAGACGGTGAACGATGGCTGAAGTCGCGATTCGCTGATGAGGTCGGAAGAGTCGATGTATTGCAATCGAGGACGGTATCGGGTGGTGAAGGGAGAGGCAATCCGCCGGAACGAACGCTGAAGGCTGAGTGAGGTCGGGTGAGGGAGGAGGCTTGGAAAAGGAGGGTTCGAGTGTGGCTAGTTGTACCAGGAACAGGCGTTGAGAGATGAAGGGGAAAGGATGTGTGTATGGTGTTATGGATAACGTTGGTATTGTAATGTGGCGTTGGTGTTGGGATATGAGGCTGGACGAGTAATGGGTCACGGTATAAGTACGCCGAGGACTGGACGACGGTGTCAGTCATCGATCAATCGAGACATCCATCTGCCTTCACTCGCTACTCACGATCGATATCGTTTCTGTCCGACGTAAATGTAACGCTCCACTCTGACTGCGCAAAGAGGTCCGTGCGCACTCTCACTGGGTGTACTGCCTGGCTGTCAGCTGTCAATCCATCTCTACCACGTCAATGACCACTCACAGCTTACCCTCTTATCCGCGATGCCACCTCGGGTCCTCGTTCGATTGATCGTACTGAACGGATATGTGCCAGGCGCGAAAAGTTCGATGACGCCTGTTTGGCGGGTTGACCCAACTTTTCCTCAGCTTGACCCGTGGAAGATAGAGATCAGACGATTGTCCGGGGTCGGTGTTCGGGGAATGAAAGCAAGGTTTCGGACCAAAATCAAGGCCGGTCAAACGTTATTTTGCTGATGAAGTGGGCGTTGGCGTCGATTTTAGTGATGTTCGGCGAGCCCAACCGTAGCGTGGTTTTTCTTGATCGACGACGACGACGACGAATACCTTTAAGGACGATGATGATGGTGGTGAAGGTGGTGGTGACTACGTCGAGCAATGAACCACTTTATCGAACAACAGAAACAGATACAGAAACGGTTATGTTACATCCCCGGCGCCCCCTTGGCCGAGAGACTGGGCACTTGACAGGTGTCAAACCACACTCCCTTACTTTCGTGGTAAATACTAGGTAAGTGAGGCTAAGCCCAGCCTAGCCTGACGCAGAGAACAATAAAGACAATAGACTTTTGATTGTATCGACATTCGACTTTCAGGGTTCAAATGATCCTTGCTGACGCGGTGGGCCTCAGCGCGAGGCGCGTAGCAGAGTGGGTAATTAACGCTTCTGGAAGGTATAGAACGGGTGGGACCTGACGATCGTCCGGGCCTGAATGCATGGGACAGTAACAGTGAGGTGTTGTCTTGACAGCTAGTAGAACGTGATCGTACCTATAAGCGTCCCGTATACTTGGGACTGTGCCTCGACCTCCTAACGCCGCTAAGGTGGCCGTGTCCGACGCGGGCGAGCCGTGCTAGCGTGACTGCCTGCATTCATTTCTCCTTGCTACCCTACTACGACCGTCTTCTTCACGCACTACCATCGCCAATGTACCTCGCCTTGATCTTTCTGCCCTTCAGACCTTGGGCCTCGACGACCTGCACATCACCAGGGAACATATCAATAGCCTGATCACTCCATTTAACCTCTTCTCCCGACCTATCTTCCAAGTCTAGGATGACGCCCTTGATCGGTTTCTCACAGCTCAGTGTCACTTTATCTCCATCGACCTTGATTGAGAGTTTCGGGTCGGGGAAAGTTAGGTATTTCCAAGGTTCAGGCCAGTTGGAGTATCGCGCGAGGACGGTGCCGTCGTCGTCCAGAAGACGGGCTTGGACGACGATAGGTTTGGGCACTTCGGCGTCGGACTTCCTCAGTGCCTGACCTGATACATCGTCAGCCTAGACCGGACACCCACGCCAACTTCGACTCCATCGCGTGTGAGTCGACCGTGATGTGACTTACCCGGAACATCACCCTTCCAGATCTCGGTACTGGCGTTAGCCTTGAGACTACCACCGAACGACTGTCGGTCCACCTCGCCGCCATTCAAATCGAACGATACCAGCTCGATCTTGGCTTTCTTCTCTTCCAAGGTGGAGTTGCAGGCCCAAAGCTGTAGCTCCTGGTTGATAGTGAAGAAAGCGGCCGTCGAGTCATCATCGAACTTTTTGATGTCCTTGCGGGCCATACCGACCGTGTAAGGTCGAAGTTCACGCGCAATGGCATAGTACGCCGCTCTGACCACATCAGCAGAGGCCCGTCTCGCCTGGAATTGGGATTGCTCGCTTTGGCCTGAGGTAGTAATCGCAGATGGCCCAACTGACACATGGCCAGCAGTCATTGATCTAAAACCTGGTCAGCTTTCCGCCCCACAAGTCAAGTAGAACGAGTACGACCTACCTGCCAAACGAGCGCACCGGCGGTGGACTCTTTCCCACGTCCTCGCCATTCCCTACGCCACAGCCTATAAGCCGCCGCAAGACATTCAGCCTGCATGGCCTGGGTGTAGTAGATGTAGCTCTCCATGTCGAACGCGTGTCGGAAGTTCTCCATGAGGTAGAGTTCAAGTCGGCGCTCGAACCCGTCCTGACCATCGATTCAGCAGGATTCCGTCTCGCATAGGGAGAGATATGGGACTAACGGCTTTGTTGTGATTGACCGAAACGCGCGATTGGGGGAACAGCTGGTTCTTGTCGTCGTCCCATTCATTGACTGTCCTGATGTCGGGGTACCCTTGCATACCGAACTCACTGGATCATCGTCAGCTCACCATGAAAGCCAGATAGAGGTGGGAAGGGGGGGGGGGGACTGACGAGACAAATCGGCCTTTGAGGATGTCCCAATTGGCCCAAGGTTCCTGAGTACCGTGCCAGACATTCCACTGATGCAGATCACCGACCGTCTTGTCCTTGGTATCGACGCCGCCGTAAGGTGACGATCGGTGGTAGTGAATGGTTGAAAGTCGCTTGACCACCTCCGGCAAGATCACCTCATAGATCTGTCGACTGAATCCGTCAGCCTAGCCCGCCTTGAGCACCGCGGTGTAGATTTTTGGACTTACGCTGGGAACTTGGTGTGCATGTAATCGCCCGATTCGTCACTATAGTCAATCACGCCCATCGATTCAGCGACTTGGTAGTCTTCGTTGTTGCCGGCGAAGATGACGACCGATGGGTGGTTGCGGAGTCGCTTGACAACTTTCTCCGCTTCGTCCTTGACGTTGGCGTTGAGCTTGTCGTACGAGGGGTACTACAGTGGGTGAGTCGCGTTGAAACTGGAGCGAGAGGGAAAAGGGACATACCAGGGCGCAACCAAACATGAAGTCCTGCCAGACCAAGATACCCATCTCGTCGCACGCGCTAATGTGCTCAGCCATACCCGAAGCTAAAAGGACCTCCACGAGGAACGGACTTACTCGTATAGCGCTTGATCCTCATACACACCTCCTCCCCATACTCGAAGCATGTTTTGGTTTCCATCGACCAACACTTGCACCCATGCTCGATACCTCTCCGGCGTAATCTCCGCCAAGAAGTTATCGGCCGGAATCCAATTACTTCCACCGCAGAACACCCGCACGCCGTTGACTTCGAATAGGAAGGTCGTTCCCGGTTCATCGTCCAGTGGAGCCTGGACGACCTCGGCGTGTCGGAAAGCGACCTTCGTACTCGATTTTGCCAGTTCCTTTCCGTTCTAAACGCTCTGCATTAGCGTTTCGTCCCTGCTACGTACGGCGAGGCGAGACTCACCTTGTCGGATAGGACTAGGTCGAGCTGATACAACGGCTGTTTACCATAATGTACAGGCCACCAACTGTCCACTTCGCCTTGATCGAACTTCCAGTCCAACCCATCCTTCAAGCTCAGTTCGGATTCCTTGACCGTCTTTCCACCCGAAGACTTGAGCACACCTTTCAGCTGCAAATCTGAGGTCGATGCAGACGAAGGAGCGAGTTCGACCTTGGCCTTGAGCGTCGCCTTCTTGTATTCCGGTCCGATCAGGTCAGAGTCGACGCGGACGTCTTCGAATCGGTATGTGTAAGTCTCCAGTCGGACAGGTCGCCATGGACCGGCAGTCATCAAGACTGGTCCCTGGCGATTTCAGCTCCGATCCCTGACACTAGTGATACAGAAAGGTGTCGACTCACCCAATCCCATCCCCAGTTGTATTGCGACTTCCTAACGTAGGTCCTACAAGAATCACCATTCCCTATGACCCAATCGTCAGCTTTCATCTCTCCTCAATGGCCTGATGAGTGACTCACAACAAGGGACCGGACCTCCATTGGTAGCTTGCTCCTTCTTGGCCTCATTCCATCCAGACCAAAAAGTGAGTAGCAACTCATTCTCGCCTTCTTTAAGAGCATCTTTAGCGGGGATTCGATGATGAACAAACATGTTGTTGGTCGACCCGATCTGTTTCCCATTCTACAAAGTCGCGTCAGTCCCCCACACTTAGCTCAGACAAGACCGAGGTGTGTACACACGAGTGAGATGTCACAGAAGGTGTCTAGACCTTCAAATAGAAGATCCGCATGAGGTTCGACCAATTGGTCCTTGGTGACGCTGAACGTCGTTTTGAAAGCCCAATCGGCTTCGCCGACCCCTACCCCGCAGCATCAGCAACTTTTCAAACCTAAGAGAGGTCGGGGCGACATACACTGTACAGCCCACTCATTGAGTCCCTTGAAAGGGTCGGGGATCTTGCCCAACCTCTTAAGCTCGACGTGCGTCTGAGTAGGCACTTTACAAGACTGCCAGTCGGCCTTGACATCCTGAAACTTATCCGAAGCTAGCTGGGTGAAACTCCATCCTTTGTCGAGCGTGATTGAGGACATGATGTTGGAGTAGGTATGGGCTGGTAAGTCGTACGGCTCACCTGGACTATGATCTACCCCAGCTTGTGCCTTGGATATAAATCGCCCACGGTGGTGCGTTCATAGACTTGGCTTTGGCGGTTAACGTCGGGTCGTTCGGCTTATTTCCCCCAATTCAAGTGGAGGCCATGATTCCCCCACTCGGTTCTCGCCGGTCACCGGGGAGAATTGGCCGGAGGTGGCTAGTACACATAGAGTATATGCAACATGCAACGTCATGCTACATGGGTATTTATTATACGGCAACAGGCTCAATCAGTCGGAACGACGCCATGATTCCGCAACTTATCTTCCAAGTCGACGTGACTTCGTACCATCCGCTCCTTCTCGGCGTTGATCGCCCAAACCCATCGATCACGCTCGAGCTGAATCAGTCAGATTTATGGCCGCCTTGCCAACCCTGACGAGTTGACTCACCGACGACCTCGCCCGGAAGAACAGCATCCCTGGCGCCTTCTTGCTCAACGGCGGTATAGTCTCTTGATCCCAAGAGTAATAGCTCCCTCCAGCCCATGTCTGAGCTATACTAGGTAAACGCAAGATGAAAGTTGTGTCTACTATTCCATCCGCACTCTAGACACGAGTCAGCCACGACACATCACTAAACATCACTGTAGGGACACACCTGCAGACCATCGTGGTATACCCTTGGATGCGAGGCAAAGGCATTGTCGTCGGCTGCTTCGTGTAGTTCGTCCTGGGCCAACTGTCCAGAGTAACAATAAGAGCCAAAGAGCGAAAACACCTTTTTGCGTTGATGGAATGGTTGTTTCTTCTTGATCTTGAAAGTGATGAGTGACCCGCCAGCTAGGACGACGTAGCGGAGTCTTTCCCGTATGATCAGCATGGACACGCTATACCTTGGCGATCAAGATTTCGGCGTTCGAGACTCACCGGTATTTCTCGTAAGGACTCTTTTTGAGATATATCCTACCCGCATGCGTAATGGGTCGACAACCCTTGAGCGAACACCAGTCCCATACTTCACCCAGCATTTCTTCACCCGACGCGCCACCTAGATCGTTACCGGTAAAAGTGGAGCCCGACGACTGGGCTTTGGCTACCTCCATCCTTTGACGCGCGCTAAACATCCATTAGCACATGGTCTCAGTGCCTCAACCACGCGCAGACAGGGACATACTCGATTCGATGGCGGCGTTTCCAGTACTCGGCCAATTTGGTCAAGTGCTCGACCCATTCCTTGGCTACTTCCGGTGAATGAGCCTCGAAGCGGGCAATCTGATTATCGGCCAATCTGACTTCGAACCTGCGTTGATCCTTCGCCGAAGGTTCCTCGGCATGCCCATTGGCTTGCTCCTGCCCTGCCCGTCTCTGAATATCAGACACGAGTTCGATCGCCTCAATGTCGCGAAGATCGACACATCCAGCCGAATGTTGCAAGAATGACCTCATCCTCTCCCTCTCATTCTCGAGATGAGCCTCATGCAGGTCGGGGAAAATGTCTCGGGGTGAACTCCCTTCTCGACCAGGTTGAATAGGCGGGAAAGCGTGATTGACATGTGAGGTGAATACGTTTCCATCGTGCGTCGACACGTAGACGGTATCTTTCGGCGCGGTAGCCGTTTTGAGTCGAGTAAGAAACCCTTCGACCGCTTCAGGTTCCTGTACAACAGTACCATCTTCCAATCGAGCCCAAACGGGTTGATGTCGTGCTTTTCTCGCCTGGAGCTCGGTGGGTGTATGAATGTTTTGCCTGGCTAGCCCGACTAAGACACCCCAGTTCCTAGATTTACCTTGAACCGTCGAATCGAAGGCTATCCAGTCGAGCCGTCCATCCTCAGTCTTCCAGGCTAGACCGACGTCGGTATCTCGGTCGATCTGCTCGCGGTCGTAAACACCCTCCAACATCTCCCAACACGTGTCGACGACTGTACGAGGGTTGAGCATCTCCAATGTCTTCCGACCGCCAACTTCCTCGTCGTCCTCCGGTACGGCCAGTCGGACACTGGTGCTCAAAGCGGGGATCTGAATGTCCAGTCGTTGAGGTAATTCCCCACCCATGTCCCGCCAAAGTTCCCAAAACCAATCAAGGGCTCTCGTCCGTTCCGAGATCTTCATGATGAACACATGCGTGCCCCGCTGACCTCGCTTGAGCCATTGATACTGCCTCGATTGCTTGACGCGTTCCTTCAGAGCTCCATGTATCGTCGTCCTGGAGCGTAAAAGATGTTGTACTTCAGCTTCGAGGCGGGAAGCTGAGGTAGTCAAAGCGATGGTCATGTCGATCGGATTGTAGATGGAAAGCGAAGACCGGCTGGGCGAAAGCGGGATGGTAAAGCAGAGTTCTTTGTGGCCGACGACTCGCTCTTTGAGCGGTGTAGACTGATCGTGAGTCGGACGATGGGTCATCACGAGGAGGTTTGCAGACTCACAAAGTCTTGGTAAAGCTCTACGCGTCCCTTTCGCCATACCACTATGTATTCCTCGAAGGAGTCCAGTCGCCTGCATGGGGTTCGGAGCTGATCATCAGCCGTCGATCATGTCATGAATGACAAAACATACTTGAACGTGTTCATCAAACAGGGCTAGACCTTCGCTCTCGTGATACCCAACCCGCACGAGCATTCGGTCTGTACGTCAGCAAGAACACACAAAATAACAATCTGTTCGGATCGTCCAGGCTCACCTCGCATGATGACTTGTCCTACGGTCGGAGGCTCTTCATCGTCGTCCTCAGCATTCTCCTCGGCCGCACCAGCACTCGTACCAGCCACCGCCTCACCCTCACGCTCCAATACCTTGGCGGGGTCGACAGGCTGCTTGTTGCCCCTCCTTGGCGGTTCCTTTCCACCCGTCCCTTGAGTCACCGGGTCCGGATTGAATTGGACCGATTTTGAACGTAATCGAGGTTCGGTCTTTGCTTTCCTCCCAATAACAGGTGAGGCGATGGAGTTGAGTTCGGTCGAGCCGCCGGGCGACTGCTTGACGGCTGATCTGAAACGGTTCCTCAAGCCTGGAGCCTTCTTGACTGGTGTGACTTGATCCCGCTCCTCTTCTTCTTCCTGAGCACCGATCAGAGGCTGGATGGACGAGCCTTGAGAATCTCGATTCTTGTGATTCCGCGGGGCGATCGAGCTGGAACCGGAAGGTAAAGGCTGATCGATCGTCGGCCCTGATGCGTCGCGCTCGGTATCGAGGTTCACAATCATACTGGTCGAATCGTTGAGATCGGTTCGAGCCGTAACGAATGTCTCGCCCGTCGTCCTTCTTGAGGTGGTAGGTCGAGAACCGGTCGATCGGGTAGACCTCACATACCCGTTCTCCTCATCTGCTTCTTCGACGACATGAAGGTCCGAACCCGGGTCCGCGTCGCCGTTCGCTCGGACGCCCTCCGGGATACGGAATTCTTGACCGATCTCAAAACTCTCCCCCGTCCAGACATCTTTCCGTTTCTTTTTGTTCTTGTGCCTCCCCTTCAATTTTCCCGCAAACCCACCATCGCTCTCGTCACCCTCATCACTGCCTTCCAGTTCTACATCCTCTTCGACCTCATGTCCATGCTTATCCTTCCTCCTCACTCGAATACGATGGACGACCTTCCGCATTCCTCTCCTTTCGGCTTCCATCCCAAACGTTCCTTGGACACTGTTCTGATCCGGATTACCTAGAACTTTGCTTAATGCCTTCCTACGCATATCCCTTATCAACCTCCGCCTCTCTTCGACTTCGGTCGAATTGGTCACGTTCTCTGGCATCGGGCCTAAGAAACGTCGAGCGAGCACATGCGCAGTGACGCTTGACGAAGATGAGATGATGGCGGGTGAAGGTTCGGCAGAGACATGGTCTTTGGCGCTCGCTTGACGATGGGTCGAAGTCGGGTGATTCGGGTTGGCAGGTGCAGACTTGGTCGCACCCCCTGTCGACGGTTCCGGCACCGAAGGCATCTTACGTGTGGAGCTGTCGATCACGAACACGCCGTCATGTCCAGTGCTCCCGCCTTCGAGACCTCAAAGAGCGTCTAACTCGTACGTTCGCCTATTAGTCGGCTCTCGCGGTGAGTGTACAAGCAACAAATCCTCAGTCGTTCGATGTGTGCCAACAACAAAGTCGCAATGACGCACTGGGCAGACCAGGGGAGGAACATGACGTGTCAATATTTCCCCCCCTCCTGGACGATCAAGGCACTTCGTTGAGACTATCTATCTCGTCCCTGTTTTTCCTCCCCACACTGTTTATCTCGCAACTCATCTCCCATCTCACCACAAAGAGGAGGCGGCGTAGCAGAAGCAGCAGAAGAAGCAGAAGCAGAAGTGGGAAGAGTGCCAAGTTAAGCTTGTGATATCATTAGGAGAAGGTGAGTTTCCCGTGCAGCGAAACAGCAAGTGACGGGGCTGACTAAACTTCCTTTGTAGTTTCAAAATGGCCATGTTGTATGTTGTCATTAGCTCATTGAGGGTACAGAGCAGGGGCTGATATGGTAGCAATCCCGCCGCTGCCGTTCCCGGATCCCGACAGGGTTGCTTCAAGTGAGCTCAAACCCGTTGTCTGCCGAGAAGGATAGAGCTAACTGGAAAATAGGTGTGGTAACCGTATGTCCTCGCCCACACTCCTTGTACCAAGCTGATACAGATCAGTGGGACACTTGGCCGAAGCTTGTCAAGCTCCCGAGCGATTGTGCTACAACTGCCGAGAGCCGGGTCACGAATCGACCGCCTGTCCTCAGCCCCGTACGACCGACGGAAAGCAATGTTACGCCTGCGGCGGAGTCGGTAATTCAAATCCCCATCTCAAAGAAGGCCACTTGTTGATCCTTACAGGCCACGTCAAGGCTGATTGCCCAACTATGAAAGCCCAGTTCCGAGGATTCGGAGGAGCCGGCGGTCAGAAATGTTACCAGTGCGGTCAATTCGGTGAGTGTCCGCCCCCGGTGAGAAGCCGACAGTATAGCTGATACTGTCTAGGACACATTGCGCGAGCATGCCCTGGTGCTGGATTCCGAGGTGGATTTGCCGGTGGACCTCGAGGTGGATTCCCAGTCCGACGGACCGCACCTACCAACCCCGACGGTACGCCTGTCAAGTGCTAGTGAGCCGAACCCTCTCCAGCTTCAAAGTGATTGGAGAACTTAACAATAAAATAGCCGGTGCAACGGTGAGAACCACATTGCGCGGGATTGCCTAGCCCCGAGGGACGAGTCGAGCAAGAAGTGCTACAAGTGTCAGCAAGTTGGACACATTGCTGCCAACTGTACCCAGACTGAGGGTGAGGAGCTGCCCGCTGCAGAGTAGGATTAGGATAGACGTGATCTTTTCCAAAGTACAACCCAGTATCGTATCGCAGTCTGCATGCAGAGTTTTCCTTCCTTGACCACGGGTGAAATGTGCACGCGGGGTATAGAGTAATTCGCCATCCGTGGCCCCTACAAATAACCCTCGACGCCGAGCTTGATCAATAACCAAGCCAGCCAGCTGACCCGCCTACTTTCCTCTTTCCACGTCTGCTCGCCCACATCCCTAGCATTGAGGTTCAGATTATTCACCTCCTGACCCAACGCTTTGCGTAGGGAAGGCGACGAAGTCATGAGGAGTAAAGAAAGTTCGGTATCGTACTTGAGTGACCGATTCGAGAGGTTGGACGATCCAACGAATGTGAGAAAGGGGTTGGAACTAGGTCCAGGAGGCGAGAGCCAGATCCCTGAGTGCTTGGTCAGTCATACACTAGTAAGTGAGAGTGGAGGTACCTTTCGAGTGATAAGTCCATCCCTCCTTTTCCCATTCTCTCAATCTTACACCGGTGGATGAGGATTCGTCCCAAACCCTACCTGCCGAAGAGGCATCGCGGTGAAATCTCGATTCGAGGTATGTGTACCCTTCGGGAATGAGCCTCGAAAGGCCTTTGGAGCCGTAGAATCCGTTCGCCTGTGAACGAGGTCAGTAGTCAAGCTGCTTCGACGCTACGCCCGCTGGATGGCCCTGACGTACCTTTGGCGATGCGGCGATGACTCTGACTGGCGCTGGTGATTCGATAATCATCCGCTTGTAAGCGTCGTACAGCCCGAAATACCCGCTCGTCAAGTCGACCTGGGACCCTCTCGTCACCTCCTTTTGCTTCTCCCCATCCCCCATCGATTGAGGGACTGGTACCGGCTCAAAAGACTGGTTCACAGCTTCCCAAACTCTCGCTAAACCTGTTTCTTCCTCCTTCATCCCCAAAACTCCAGCTTGAATCACCGGCCAAAAGAGCGTATCTACATCCACCCTCCTCAACCTCCCTGCATTACTCCCTCTCCAGCTATTTTGGAATGCTGTCAACGTCGCTAAAGCGTGAGGAGCGAATGATCGAGGGTGGATAGACGGGTGATGCCAGTACAATCCAGCTTGGGGGGAGGTGGTGGGCGGTGAGCGGAGGGGGACGATATATTGTTTAGGGGCCGAGGGGGGAGGCGAAGAAGAGAGGAGGTAAGAGTAAGTCGAATATAGTCGAGTCAAGGATGAGAGGTAGGATAAGAGGGAAGGATGGGATCGGAAGTGAATATATCGATCTTGACGATTTGTAAAGTATGAATTGGCCAGGTTGGCTCTATATCGTCATGTCAGCCGTCCCGGTCCATCACCTTTATTGATACCCCTCAGCCAAGAGACGTACCCGCTGAGTACCACCTCATCATCTACGGCATACCACTTGCCATGCCATGTGCCCCAACCTTCATCGTACCGCTCCGGAACGACCTTCTCCAACAATCCCTTCAAATTCGGACTCCGAAAGAACCAAACGTCGACTCTGTCCCCAAATTCCTCTATTAGAGGTAAGAGCAGGTGAGCTGTTGATAGAGCATGATCAGTCGATTTTGACAGTCTCGTTGATCGATGATAATCGAGTATGAAAGTCGTTCGTAGATGGGGATTCGAGGATAAAGCCGCTCGTATAGTCGATACCTGGTTCAGACCGTATCAGCTTGATCTTCCTCCGTAGACTGGATAGAGGACTATGACGCACAAGTTCTGTCTCCTCTACACCGATGTAGAGCGTACTGATCAATATACGCCGTTTGGCCCGTTTGAGCATATCCAGTACATCCTGATAGAAACCGCCGGGCGAAGTCAATAACCGGACTTCATCCCCTCTAGCCCCGAAACAAGGTAACCAAGACGACAGCGAGGTCGAGAGCTGGTCAAAAGCAGGGTGAACGTGTGGTGATACGCTAGTTGACGAGCTCGAAGTTGAGGCCGAGGTAGTAGAGGCTTGTCGCTTGATTGGAACGGCAGCGGTGGTGGTGTCCGATTTGCGGCGCACTGAAAGGTGTTGTCGGTACGCGAGGTGGATAGCTGGGATACGTGAGGGTCCGGGCGTTGCGTTCGGACATGCGCGTAGGACGCAGCATGGCGTCAAGGAGGGGCGCATATAGCACAATGAGATGTGAGGAGACGAGATACAACGATTAGATGCAGGACCAAGATTTCGTTTCGTCATGCGCTTGGCAATTTCGGCAATCGCGTCAGCTGCATTATCTACAGTATCATGTTTTGCTTCATCATCATGGGTGAAATCTCCTCGTCACGACAGCAAAGTCTCTCCCAAGTGGTGCACGGACATAGATGCATACACAGGACCGATGAATGAGGTCCGTCATGAGCAGGAAACGGGATTAGAGGAGGAAGAGGGTGGTGGACAGGAAACTATCTATGACCACTCGATACTCCGCTATGAAGCTGTTGGTGGTGTCCCTTAGAAGAGGGCAACGAGCCCACCGAGGGCGGCGAGAAAGACACCAGGAGCGGCGTTCGACATGGCGCTGTTGCCCGAGGAGGTAGCAGCGCCACCGGAAGAGACGGGGGTGGCAGAGCTGTGTCGTGTCAGCTCGTTGCCCCTCTACGTGTGCTACCGGAGTGTGCTTACCCAGACATGGAGCTGGAAGCACCAGATCGCGAAGTAGCAGACTGGGCGGAGCTGGAACCGGCAGACCTGACACTAGCTTCGTCAGCTTATTCCGAGCAGGGGGTTGAGCGCGGAGAGCTTACGATGAAGCGCCGGAGGCGGCGGAAGAAGCAGCAGACGAGGCAGCGCTGGTGCCGGAGGCAGCCATGGAGCTGGCACCGCTGGCACCGGAAGCCGCCGAGGACGAGACGCCAGAAGCGGCCGAGCCAGAAGCACCGGTGGCACCGGCGGCACCAGCTGCAGAAGTAGCGGTAGAATTCAAGCAGTCGGTCGAGGAACCGGCCTGGATAGTGACGGGGGAGGAGTAGACGATGTCACCGACGGAATCGGTCAATCGGAGAGTGATCGAAGTACCCTCAGCCAAGCTGACGGTCCAGACGTAAGACATGTCGGAAGTGCCGTCGGCGAGGGTGACGAGGGCAGGAGCAGAGGGTTGACCACCGGGGATGACGGCCCTGTTGAAAGGATCAGCAAATGAGGCGCAGATCGGGGGGCATCAGGCCGTACAAGATGTAAGGGGCCTGTCCTCCCTGCCAGTTGATGTTGGCGGGCTCTGCGACGCGTCAGCTAGGATCACCTTTGATGGTAGCGCTCGGACTCACGACATTGAATGACAGCAGCCTGATCGCGTCAAGTTGGGTTCAGATCGAGCGATGGGGGCGTTGCAGACGGCACAGATCGATTGAGCGGCAAGGAGAGGGGAACAAAGGGGGGGAACACGAGGTCAGCGACAACGTTCCGCAGCAGGTCGCAGTGATAAGACTCACGGGGGTGTTGATGGTGTAGTCCTGCGCGAGGGCGACACCGGCAGCGAAGAGCGAGGTGAGGATGGCCTTGAAGAGCATCTTGGTTGGTGTTTTTGGTTGTATTAAGTAGGTAATAGTAATAAGAAGAGCAGAGTGAACGAGAGTGACAACAAGAGTGGTGAAGATAGAATAGAAATGCTGTGAAGGGGAGAAGAAAGGAAGGAAAGAGTGTCGCCTAGAGACTAGTCAATTTAAAGGGGCAAGGAAGGGAACGGAACGGATCGACTGCGACTGCGGGTTCAAGTTGGCTTGGGTAGTAGATCAGGATCAACCCTCGGGCTCCGTGTGTCACTCTTTTGCGTGTGTGTGGATCGATGTGTTTTGGGTTCACGGACCGAAACAGATTTCATCAAAGGGTCCGAGCGCGTTCGAAGTCAACCGTTGACGTGTTTGATTCGGACCTGACGTTGACGTTGGCGTTTCGTTCAACATCTCTCGCCCTCCGGTGAGCGAGTCCATTTGACGCGCCGCTGACCCAGAGGCGGTGTGGGTACGGTACCTGTTCCCATAGACATCGAGACGCGTCGATGCGGTGGTATGGCAGCTACGGTCGAAAAACTCGAGTCAGGGAGACCAAAGGTCCAAAGGACATATTTAGACCAAGACTTGGTAGAGGGTGAGGTCTGAGCGTGGGGTTGGGCTGGGATTGAAACGCGACAATTTCTCATGTCACCACACTCGAGTCATCGGTGACGCAGGCGGAAGACTGAACTGCGATCTGAATAGCCTAGCGAGCGAGAGTCAGATTCGAGAGAGATCAGTCGAGATTTCAGATCGACGTCGATTATCCTACTAGTTATCCCGCACAAGCTAAACGTGCTCCGCAGCGCCGCTTTCCTGGATTTTCTGTTTACGTGACCTTTGCAAAGCAGGCACGCGTGGACGTGGTAGATTTCATAAGGGGCGGTAATTGCAGGAACGAGATTTCACAGCCACTGGAATCACGCTGCGTGGGTTGTTGACAGCGTGAACTACGCCTGCTCTCAACTAGCAAAGGAGGCTGTCGTCCCACTACCAACCGGACGAGCTCGGCGTGCTTAGCGCGCTTCCTAGGTGACGCCAGCGCCGCACCGACACTCCTTAAGCCATCCACCGCCCGATCCCAAAAACGAAGGTCTTTTTGAGGAGTTTGAAGTCCCCGCTTGAATGAAGTGGGATTCGAACCCACGCCCGAAGATACGTAATGGTCAAACAACCACCTGAAACGCACGCCATAGACCACTCGGCCATTCATCCGTTTATCCAAAACGGGTCGGGCATGCAATTATAAACTACTGATGCGTCTAGGCTGAGTTCGTGCTTGGTCTTCTCTGTTTTTACTTCTCATTCCCGAGTCTGTCGCCTCCTCGGTGCTCTCGGAACGATTGTGACACTCAATGGAGCCCGTGAAGCTCCATACATGAGAAGACAAGGATGAGAGGAGAAGGAGCAGAGAGAAAAGAGAGAAGAAGAGTGTGGGGTCAGCCAGCAGCCACATTGAGTCTTTACATAATCGGCAGAAGCGAAATCGATCTGCGACTTGCTTCGTCTCAGGCAAAAACTGCCACAGGCCTGTATGAACAAATGAGTCGTGCTTTGCTGCTGAATACATAAACAATGTGAAGAACGCGTATGTCTGTTGCTAGGGACGCGAACTGCGTACGAGTGAGAAAATCAGGCGCGGCGCGGAGTCAAGTGACGTACGTGCCAACTTAGAAATGCTATGCGCTATGTCATGTTATAACGGGGAACGGGTACGGGGATCACCGCGACACCGGTTCGGTTCAGACATCCTTTTAAGTATGGGCGGAAGGCCGACGTTGCATAGCGCAGCGTTACGAATGACTCTTCTTCATATACTCTGGTGAGACATCGCCTAGTCGCTGGCTCTTGCGCTGCGGAACGATGTCAGCCTTGTTCGCACTCGCTGGCCTATATGGCTTTCTGACCACCAATGCGTCTCCCGTCAATGTCCGGCAGATTGTCGAGCCCGCCCCTAGCTCAACGACGAGCGGTGCATCGGACAGTAGTGGTGGTCAACCCGTGCCGATGGCAGCGGTGATTGCCATCTCTGTAGTCCTCGGGACATGTGTTTTGGTCTTGCTCCTCGTACGTCCCGCCTCACTGTTTGGCCGAGACGAGCAGCCGGCTGATGCGCAGATCCAAATTCGACAATGGCGCAAAAGACGACAGGGACGGGATAATCGACCTACGCAAGATGCGGCTCTACAGTCATTGACCGCTGAGGATCTGGCAGGGACGCCAAGGAATGATCGCTCGACTGGTACTGCCGGTGGTGGAGGGACTTCGAACAACAATCAGGGGAATCAGAGAGGGCGTAGAAGTAGGAGGAGGGGAGTGAGGAGGACCGAGAGTGGGAGGAGCGTAAAGACGTTACCAGAGTATAGCAAGGAAGCAGGTGATGAAGAGCTCGTCCTGGTCAGGTAAGCCGCGTCTCGAACAATTGGATTCCCCGCTAAAGCTTCTAGGAGGAGGAGCGGGTCGATGTCGGATGAAGACTACGAACATGCAGACGACGAGCCCGAAATGACCGGCACGTCCTCCGTGCCCATCACTATTCGATCCGCCTCACCTTCCCGATCTCGCTCACCCCCCTCCATCACCATCGCGAATCAAGACGATCCCGAACGTACGCCCAGTCCTATCCCCGCTGCGCACGTCGCCGACTCATCATCGTCTATGATGATGGAGACCCTCCACGATAGAGGGTGGGGCGAAGCGCCTACTTACCTCGAAGCGATGTCGGCCATTGATCCCGACGCTCCGAGACCCACTCAAGTGCCCGCACCCCGACCGGGGGCACTACAGCGCACAGCTTCTGGGTTCAGAGATCTCTTGACTCGTCCTTTCGCCCCCGGTGCTTTCCGTTCGCCCTCCAACTTCACCGCCAACGCCAACGCTCAAAGTGGACAATCTACTCCAGCAGGAGGAAGGAGTCGAGCAGGATCCACATCGGCTTTACTCCATCCTACCATTTCACGGTTCTCCACTGCCACCTCAGCCCCTGGGGGAGAGTACCCTTCACCATGGGCTTCGACACATTCACTCCTCATTTCTCCGCCTGTACCCAACACTGCCCTCAGGGCGAGTTTCGACGGATCATCAATCCCAAAAGGCGGATTGACAAAAGAACAAATGAGGTTCCTCTCGTCCAATGAGGCGGTGAATTTGGTGGGGATCAGGTTGGAAGATGTACCCGCTCACAAGAGGAGAAGGAGGAGTGATATGAGTGGGCATGATACGCCGAGAGAGAGTGAGGAGGTGGACGAACTCCCTCCGCCGAGTTGGGAGCAGCTAGACGGCGAGAGGAGGCGGAGTGAAGCGTACGATAGGAGGAATCTCGCTAATCCGGTCGAAGCGAGCGCACTGAAACCGTCCGACGCCGTCGAAACGGGGGTTTTGAAAGAAGGGAAGGGGGATCACACGCAAGGGCGGGAAGGAGAGGCTGGACCGTCACGAGCGGCAGATGGGCAGCCACCAGAGACATGCGATGAGGAGTCGCCGGACGGTTCACCCAGTCCAATTACACAGTCTAATGATCAGACACGATGATTCACGATGCAACGACCAGATACATGTCCTGCACTCCCCTGGCCGACTGGTTCAGATCACTCTTAGCAGGCTGGCAGCTCTCTCCGCGCCCGCGAGCCTCGCTCACTGCGACCAGACGTCTGAATCCGGTGTATACATTTACATATGTCAACAAGCGCTCTCCCGCGCGTTTACTCGTCGATGATATACGGCTTTGCAATCTGTCCTGTCCTATGCCTATGCAGCGCCCGCCCCAGCCCTGATGGTACTAGTGTCCATCCCATCCAAGTCCCTAGCCTCGGTGGGCAAATTGCTCTTGTGCTCTTTAACCGAAGTCAGCGGCGCAGGCGTAGGTCGGACCTGTCCAGCTGTTCCAGCTGAAGTCTTGCCATGTCCGATCGGATCAGATTCCTCCTTCTCCCTCTTTTCATGATCAAGCTCGCCTCCACCATCGATCATATTTGGTAATCCGTCCGGAAGGTTATCTTTTCCCTGTCTTTCCTGTTCGGCATCGGGCCACATCGAGTGTCTGAACAAGTGGGAGGGGTCGAATGTACGTTTGATGTTCTTGAGTCTCGGGTAGTTATCGCCATATGCGCCTGGAACTTGTTCGGGCGTTTGTATAAACTGGTATCATCGTCAGTGCTCAAACAGAGATCCAGTTGACGAAGTGTTGACTCACGCATGGGAGAGGACCACCGGCCGAGTTGGGCTGTATGACCTCGTTGATCCATTCTTCGGCGCTGACAACACATTTGGTATCGAGTGGTGGAGGTTCGGTATGCGACCACTGATGTAATGCCGCGACGGTGAAGGCTGAATCTCGATGCGTCGAGGGGAAACACGAGTCTTTGACGTCGTTGATCGCGCCTCCGCCAGTGTACTCGAACAACCAAGCTGACCCATCAGCCATGGCACCTGTTGTAAGAAAGGCAGGAACACTCACTGCACCCATCTGGGACGCCGCAGAATCGCTGACATGTCCGATCGATGACATCGTCAGACAAAGACTTGAGCATGTCGCTCTTGATGTACCATTTCCTCCCCTTTCCACCCTTCAATACTTCCTCGACGGCGACTTGTTGTCTCGAGAAAGTCCTCTCGGAAAAGTCCTGGAACAAGCACTTGTCCTCGGTCCAGCTCCCTATAGCTTGAACATACATCTCGCCTTCGCTTCTGGGACCAGAGAAGCAGAGCTGAACAACGACAATGGCAGGTGTACCGGGGGGTCCGGCCGTCATGATGATGTTGGTGTAAAGTGAGCGTGGCGAGCCCTTGACGCAGTCGCGGACATGTCGAAGCAGTGAAGGTGCAGTCAGAGGGTTGAAAATACTACACAAGCGAATCAGCGAGGTCATACAAGGAGTTTTGTGGCGAATGTGGGCAGATCACTCACAAGATGAAATTACCAGCGTAGACGCTTGGAACGTAATACGCCTTGGATCGGATCCTAGTGACGACACCAAAAGCCGAACCCGCTCCTCGGAGGGCCCACCAGAGGTCGTCGGGGTTTTCACCATCTTTGAATTCGCCATGATGCCCTTCTTGACCGACCCACACAATCCTCCCATCCGCCAACACCACCTCTGCCTCGATGACGCAGTCCATCGCCAATCCGTGCTTCCTACCCAAGAACCCGAATCCACCTAACAAGAACTGACCTGCACCGACAGGGAAGGCCGAGGTGGGGATGTGGAAAGCGCCATACGGCGATGAAGCCGTGATTTCATCGAGCCTTTTCGAGTGAACGCCAGCTCCGAATGTGACCACGGTGTAAGGCGGAGGATCGGGATTGGTGTTGAGCACCAATTGTTGTCCATTGAGTAACGGGTTGATGAATGAAGAAGGGTATTGTGAGGAGGAGGAAGAGACACCGCCAAAGCTGGTGGGTACGAATGGGTAATTGGCGGCCGTCGTTGTCGGCGAAGGGTTGACATAGGTCGTCCTTGCTGGTCGAAGTGATGGGTCCGAGTTGGATCTAAGATCTTTTGGCTGACTGCCTTCGGACGGATTGGAGGTCGCTGGAGTCGAGGATCGTCTGCTATCGGAATTGGAGCCGGAAGAAGGCGTAGCACTCTCGGTAGGTGAGCGCATATCGACATCCCCACTTCCATCACGCTTCTGCCTTCCCTGGTCACCCATCACTCCATCCGTACCCATGGCGTCGAAGGCCGAGCGCTTGTTACTGGTCTCATCCCCTTGGACGGTTGACATGGATGGTCGTCTGACTTTGGCCTGAAAACTGTCCCACAAAGTCGATCCGGAACGAGGTAGGTCGACCGCGACGTCCTGCATCAAGCCGAGGTCGAGAACGACATGTCCGGCAACACTTCGACCGTGAACTCCGGTTCCTCCCGCTTTGACACTAAGATGCAAGTCGTGCTGGCGACAGAACTTGACCGTCTTGCTGACATGTTCGGCGTTTCGGGGCTGAACCACTGCGTGGCCTTTACACTTGACGGCACCATTGTAGATGGAAGAGACCGATTCAAACCTGCTAACAGTCAGCGGGTATGTCCCATTACGCCCGGGGGCTGGAGAAGAGAACACGTACTTTGGGTCCTCTCGGCCTACAACTACAGCGGTAGTATCTGCCAATACCTCCCTCAAGCCCTTCTCCACGGCATCACCATCCAAAGCTGACGGAGGTAGGTTGGTGTTGCCGAAAGGGTACGGCTTGACGAGCGGTTTAGTCCTGGTGGACGGTCCGGCCGAAGCCGAAGATGTGACCTCAGGTGCGTTCGTCATGTTCGCTCTGAGGTCGAGGCAGTGAAGATAGCGGTCCGAAACGGTAGGAGTTGCTATGCTTTATATGCCGCGGAATGGTTGAAGCACGGAGGACGGAGGGGCGGGAGGAAGAAAGTTCGCCTCCGACCTTGTCGTTGTCAAGGTTTCAAAGTGAAGGTATGCCGTTATGACGTGAGACTCGTGGTGCCGACGCTGCGCAAGGATGTCCCTTTGGGATTTTGCCGAAGCGAAGCGGAAGATGGTGGGGATGTTGCCGAGCTTGACCGAGGAAAGAGAATGATAAATTAGGTGCTGGGTTGGAGGTGTTAATGGTGTTGCCGGACCGTAATAAACTACAGAGACTGCCAATGATCCTCTTTAATTATGCTGTCTCTCGCCTCCCTCGCGCTCCTGACGTTTGAAGAAAACTGCTGACTAGCACAAGTCGGAGGTGGAATCAGTGTGGACGTTCTCGTTTGACTGCCGGAGAAGCATCAGGTCACCCGTCGTCCGTCTTTTCACTCGAAATTGCCACAACAGGTAAGTCTCCGGCTTGTGACGTCGTTTCGCTCTGTTCACCAAGATTCCAGCGAATTGAGGGAGCTCAGGACAGCTCCTCTTTCTTCCGACTTGTTCTGGATCTTCGCCTTGGAAGTACGGAAAAAAGAGTCGTTCTGTGCTGCGTCCGACGACGCTAGTCACCTACCGGGCTTGACTCGAGTCAGGCTGACTGGCGCAGAGCTTCTTGCATGGAGCGTCATGGTGTGACTCACGGGGATGCCGAGTTGCTGACATCACGGCGTGATCTGCAGTCGTGTCCACGTGGCATTCAGAGGCACGAAGCACGGACTTCGAGCGCAATTAACTTAGTTGTGCTTGTCTATCGTTCCTGCATATACCGGTACTCTGTAAAACCGCCCGCTTTCTCAACCACCCTCCCAACACTGCTATCAGCTTTCTGCTCGCTGAGACTGGCGTACTCGGGAGAACAACACCTGACGAACTCACAGACTGAAGCTCGCCTCGAAATCACCGCAAGCCGCTCGCTGACTTCGACTTTGCCTTTCCTTCACTCACACTTCCTCCAGCCAAGGTTCGTCCTTCTTTCATCTCTCTCACTCATCTACAGCTTTCCGCTGGCGACATGCCGAGCCATAAGACTCAGCCATTTCGTCCCCTCCCTTTATCCAGCTACGAACGACCTCCCTCTCGACCCACTAGCGAACTCCGGCACCCTGCGTCCAACCTCCGAGCCAGTAATCGAGCATACGAGGACAATCAATCCCGAGCGCCTCGACGAGTACCTGCCCCTCAAGCCGAGTACGAGTACTTTGACGACTATGCCATGTACGAGTTCATCGATGAGCACTCCGAACCTCGAATCGAAGCGCATGTGGTCGAGCTTGACTCGCAAGACGGGGACCAGTACGAGCGCTACCCCGGTTCAGGAGAGATTATCGAGATCGATCCTCAGATGGATGAGGTGAATGAGAAAGCCCTGGTGGTCAGACAGCAGCGAGAGCATCGAGCCTCATCTGCGATGAGCGATAGGTCAGCAAACGGCGAAGGGAATGGCTCGGGTAAGGGAAGGAAGAGAAGGTCAAACCCCGCTACCCAGGTGAGATTTCCCCACTTCCCCCTCACGTACAGGCTCGATTACTAAGTCGTACACAGGCCAAGAATCCCGGAGATCGACACCCTTCGGAACATCGACTCACTCCAGCTCAGGAGCGACCGCGAATTACCGATTCGCTCAATCATGGTCACTCTTCGCGACCTCAAGCTTTACCTACCAATCACCCCGGCGCTCAACTGGGTATGACCAGGCAGCCTCCGGGTCCAAGCAAGCTCCGAGAATCGACTAGGTTCGACACGCCCAGCGACGGCGGTAAGACCTCCCACGGTGGAAGTATCAGTCGATCAACCGCTCGATCGACTCTTCGACCTTCCGACCCGATCGAGCGAGGAAGTCCGATGCACGCTGGCAAAGCATCTAAGCGACGATACGAGCAGATTCATCCTCACTCGCCTCGATCTCCTACCAAGAACAAGAAGAATACGATCTCGCCGTCCATCAAGGACAAGCAGGCGAATGCACAGGTCAAGACTCAAGCCTCATTTGGCGATCTCCTGGTGGCCGCCGACATGAAGGATGCCCAAGACCTATTTGCCGAATCTGACGAAGAGGCCGATAAGCTCTCTTCGGATGATGGCACGCTCGATGAGCTCATCGGTGACCAGACCGTAAGCTCTTCGGCATCCAGTCATCATGGTCAGCTGACCACGTGTAGCACGGAAATACTTTGACTTCCGGCAAATTGAAGCTCGACATGCCTAAGTCACTCGATCAAGTTATCAAGAAGGTGATTGGACCGATGATAAAGAAGGTGGTTCAAGATCGAGGAGATGTCGCTGCGAAAGTATGCGACGAGTGGGAATGGAGCAGGCTGGAAGGTGCCTCAGCTTACCTTCACGTTCTGGCGCTGAACCAAGCTGACCTCTGCAGTCCTGAGCGCCGAGCTGAACTCAACTCTCGACGAAGCGAGGCAGAAGATTTTGGGTGATCAACAAGGTCAGCTCGAAGAGTCACAACTCCAGTCCGGCGAGCTGACTTGGTCAGAGCGACAAGGTGCCTTCGAGCGATCCAAAAATGATAGGATCGAATACGAAACGAAGACCACGGGGATCTACAAGGAGCACGGTAAAGATTACCGAGTACTCTGCAACGATCTCACGGGCAACAATCACCGAGCGGTCAAGAAGATCAAGAGGGAGATCAAGAACGAGCCGAGGAGTCAGTCACCTCAGGAGTGAGGGATGACGGGAGAGAAGGGGCGAGCACGTGAAGTACCAGAATAATACCATGGAACGATTCGAAGCTGCAAGCATATGTATGTGCATACTATCAAATGTGAGGGGTATGGTCCTCGGGGCTACGCTTTCTCGGCATAATGTCCGAATTGACCTAGTAGAAGTCCTATCTGATGTGCTTGTGAACACGTCAGATAGCCTCACTTTTTCTGTACTGTAGCTTGTCACCCTGTTCCAATTGGCAGGTCGAGAGGGAAGGAAGAGCCCCGATACTTCAAAGATAAGGAGAGTCGGGCCGATGATAGACGATCGAGAGCGAACAGCAAAGGTATCGACAAAGATACATATATGTATTTACAGATAACGCAATCGCTCTCTAGTGCTGCCACTGCAGTCTTTGCATTTCCTCGACCAGCTCATCGTCGTCTGTACACGTCAGCCTGTGCGAGTATCTCGCTAAACGGAGTACTCACTGAAAGCCCTCAGAGCCCGCTTGGTATCAACCCCAGCCTTTTGAGCAGCCCTCACCACCCTTGCAGCGACGACAGCCGAGACTTCCCTGATCCTCTCCAATCGAGGGTAAAGCAGCCCCGCCTCCTTCTCTTCAGCCGTCAAGCTCTGACTCAGTCCCAGAGCAGCAGCAGTGATCATCCCATCCGTCACTTTCTCCGCGCCTGCAATCAAGGCCCCAAATCCTATTCCGGGAAAGACGAGGAAATTGTTCCCCTGTCCTGGTTCTCTGTACACCCCCGCAAACGATTGAGGTGGGTAAGGTGAACCAGAAGCGAACAAGACTGAACCATGAGTCCATTCCAATGCGTCGGAGAAGGACAGCTCGCATTTGGAAGTAGGGTTGGATAAGGGGAATATGATTGGTGCGGGATTGAGGTCGGCCATGTGTCGTACGACAGGTTCGGAGAATGCGCCGAAAGTCGTGGACAGCCCCACGAGGGCGGTGGGCTTGACGTGTTCGACGACTTCAGAGAGGGAAGCGTACTCGGCCGTGGTGTCTTGGCGGATGAAATAGCGTTTGTGCGAGGCGAGCTTACCGGCGACGACATCGGGTCGGGAGTGGGTGATGAGGCCCTGGTCGTCAAGTCAGTGCTGGCATGCTGAGATAACGGTGGTGGAAGTTGCTCACCTTGGTGTCGATGAGCCAGAAGCGCTCTTTGGCCTCCTGCTCAGTCAGACCCTTCATGGTGAAGTAATTCATCATCTCCTTGGCGACCCTAAAATCGTAATGAGGGGAGTTCATGGACAGTTACGAGCATGACTCACCCGACGGCGGCACTGCCTCCACCAAGGAAGACGACTCTGTGGTCTCTAGGATCCTTGCCAGACGCCGCACATGCCCGCTCAGCAGCATTGATGAACCCAGCCAGGATGACCGATCCGGTCCTGACGAGCATCAACCGCTGATTCTTTTTCGGGTCAGATGGGATGGGAGCGCTCACCCTTGAATATCGTCATTGAACATCCGGTAGTTGTGCTGATACCGCTCGAGGAAGCTGAACGCGGCTTCCGAGTAAAAGTCTTCATGTTGAATGACGGTAGATGGGAAGACGGTTGACGCAGCAGCCATGAACTTGTCCATAAACTCGGTGGCCTGCTCGACATCAGCCTGTGGTACCATATCTCGCTCTGCGATTGACAGACCTGCTCCAAGTCTGCTCTGGGTCGGCGGAGACCGATGTATAGCGGGTCGTCCCTGATCTCGGCGTTGTTGGTACCCATACTGACTGATTAGCAAGACCACGAGCGTCGAAGGTGGACAGACGGACTTACTCGAGGACTACAGGAAGACATCCGTCCGGGTTGATACCTCCTCCAGCCGTGTACAAGTTCAGCTTCCCGACCGAGATTCCCATTCCACCGACACCTAGATCGCCAAGACCAAGGATCCGAGAACCATCCGTGACGACGATGATTTGTGGGTTGATTCCTGTCTCTCGCGCGTAGGTGATGAGGATATCATGGAGGTTGTCCTGTTCAACCATGAGCTCAAGCCGGATCAATAGCTCGGGGCTGGGGAAGGGACGTACCTGATCGTCGATCGAGAGGTACAGACCCTCAGGACCGTTGTATATCTGCGAGTACTTCTGGCAAGCCTCACCGACAGTCGGAGTGTACACGAGCGGGGCCCTGAGATTCGTCAGCCTACTCAGGCGTAGGAACGATGGGGAGCAGACGTACAGCTTATTGATATCATTGGCGAGAGCAGCGAAGAAGAGATTGGGGTTCTGCCTCCTGACGCGTTGGAGGTGAACATGCTTCAGCAACGGGGTAGGTAGGGTCTCAAGGTGATGCTTGAGCCTCAGCAGGTCCTGCTCCATGGTGATGTGGGGGTAGCTCGACCCTATCCCAGCCTCGTCAGACGGTGTATCGGATAGCCTAGAGTGGGATACGACTCACCCTTCTTGCCTGGCTTCGGCGAGAGAGGAGGCGTTGGCATCCCATGATTATACTCGACCATCTTGCCTGTACGTATCGTACCAGTCTTGAGTGTAGGGGTATACTCGTATCCTCCTCCGTGTTGGTCGACCTCGAAATCCGCTATGGTCGCTTTATACCTCCTCGACCAGACCTGACCATTCGGAGCTGTCCGGACTCGGGGGAGAGGTGAACGTTGAAAGGCCGATAAAGCCCGTCGCGACATAGTAGTCAGTGTAGTGAGAAATTGTCAATCCAATTGCATGGTAAAGGCGTTGAGCAAGAGGGCGCACGGGGTTGAAGATGTTCAACATCGAGTCAGTCGGGGTTTGTAAATTCGAAAACATCTCAAGATAATTTCGAACATTCGGAGCAGGCCGGGCACAATGAATGGGGCAAAGGAGGGGGCCAGCTGTATTCTTGGCGATTCACATCAAGGCATGGGGTAGATCGAGTCAGCAGTCGGTAGTGACTGTAGTCGTGCATCAGCGTTGTCCAGTCGAATCAAAGAGACAAGGTAGCACGACGCTGCGGGAGGTATCCGACGCGAAGAAGTTGAGTTGACTCGTTATCGGCATTCCCGGCCACGTGTTGAGTAGATAAGGTAACCGAGCGTCGCAGATGACCGACGACCGCCTTTACCTTCCTCCTTTCCTTCATAGTTGAAACAGAAGATGGAAGATATACAAAGATTGTCAGAACCAACTCCGAAAGATGCCCTACGTCTCATCCTGGTATGTCGGATAAGTCCTCATCGAAAGCATCAGAGCTGAGGAGCAGGCACTGGCTATATACTCGACCAAACCGTACCACGTTTCACTAACTGGTGTGCTAGACCGCTACTGATGTATCCTGATAACTCATCTGATCACGTAGATTACCTAACTCGACTCCGAATCGACGCTTATGCCCGACGATACCCGCAAGGTCCCGCCCGACATGCGAGTGAATTGGGGGGATACGAGCAACTGGACCCATGGGCCGATCTGATGACGGCGGTCCACAGGCTCATTGAAAGACACGAGTACACAGGTCAGCATCGTGATTCACGAGATATCATACAAGAAAGCTGATGTAGGTAGACGTCCATCCGCATTGGCCAGTGGAGGAAGAGGACGAAGAAGACGATCTGTAGACATGCACAATCGTCATTTACGGTACCCGGTAGCTTTCCTTCCCTTCCCTGCGCCATCGAGATACGTACATTCATATATGAGCCGTCACATTCTGTAATATACATGATCACCAGTCCTATGTCCTTCGTTCACAACACTTCACAATCCACACTTCCTCGACCGAAGTTAGACATCAAAAGCGTCCGACCTCCAACCTTCCTTCCTCTCTTCCCTCCTCTTCTGTTCCCTGGCCCTGGCGTCCAGCTCGTTACCCTCCTTCTGGGCTTTACCAGCTGCGTCCTTCGCTGGACCTCGGTACTGATCGGCCGATCCGACCGCACGCTTGGCTTGGTCCGCGGCGGACTTCGCTTGAGCCTTGAGTTTCTCCCTCTGCGGGTTTCGGAGGTGCTTGGGTGGTTGTTGCGGGAACAGCTGCGAGCGGCGTCAGCAAATGCAACGGTTGAAAGAATCCAGAGCGTCAACTCACATCCTCGTCGACACCAATGTGGAGGAGGTACTCGCCGTGTCGGCCGTACTTGACCACGCCCTTCTGACCAGCCTTGACAGGACCAGTCTGGGACGACTTGGGGAAGATGGTGTCGGACACGATGGCGTTGACAAAGTTGAGCGGGCTGGGTTTGGCATTGGTAGCCGCGATGGCCCTCTGCTGGAGGGCAAACAATCGGAAATCGGCACTGTGGAGGTACTCTCGGACCTGCGACTCGAGAGCGTCCGACATGTTCCTCTAAAATTGGCGTCAGCCTCAACTTTTCCCGGTCAGGATTGTGGTCTCGACCTACCTTGATGAAGGCCTTGAGGAAAGGCTGGGCGAACCAAGTGGCAAACCACCTGTAGTTTTTGGAGATGGAAAAGTCAAAGTCTCTGATCTTGACATCGACGTCCTTGACGACAAAGAACGTCTCGTTGTCTCCTTCGTCGGCATTTTCGAGCGTCACGTCAAAGTCGATACCGTCCGGACCGAACTTGAAGTCGAGCAGACCGTAGTCTTCGAACGGCCAGAAACCGGATTTTCGGTTGACCCAAAAGGCGATGTTGGAGGCTTCAAAGTGAAGACCCTGGATGCGGAGTCGGACGGACGAGTCATACTCGGACGCGTCTGGATGGTCAGCTCCCGCTCATATTGGTCAAAAGCAGACCAGAGCTCACATGTGGCGTAACCTTGGGTGAATCGGAGGTCATTGTGCGAGACGAAACGGATCGAATCGGGGATAAACGAGGCCGACTCGAACGAGAAGTCGTCAATGACCAAGTCGACATCTACAAACTTCATCAGCACATGCCCAATTGTCTCTTGATGGTTGCCGAAATATCGACTTACCCTCCGACTTGAACTCGATCCTCGGGACCGGAATCTCCTTGACGAGCCCAATGACCCTGGGGACAATGACGTCCATGAAATCACGGTAAAAGCCCTGACCTTCGACTTTCAAGCTACCCAATCCGATCTGACCGGCAGTAGCGAGTGAGTCGCCCAGTTCCTCGATCGAATCGACGAGCGCATTGGTCGTCTTGTCATTATGGACACCATCGACCAGACCTTGAAGTTGAGCTTGGAGCTCTTTGGCATCTCGTTTCCACTCGTCGTTCTCCTTCAACATTGCCTGAGCGTCATCGTACAAGCTCTCGGCTTTTCGGTAAGCGGATCGAGAGGCAATGTAACCTGGTTGGTAGAGGAGTCGGTGAACGTATTGCTCCAAGTCGTCAAAGTAGATCTTGAGCTTGTCGTTCTTCTGCACGTCGTCTGCTGCCTGAACGAGGGGTTAGGTCGGTACGTCCACGCAGGGCGAGTGAGTAAGCTAGACTGCTGACCTTTTGGGAAGCCTTGATGACATCGTCGAGAGGCTTGTTAGAGACCTTCTCAATGAAGGCCTTCATGTCTCGACCGGCTTGCTGGACTTTTTCGTCTTCATCGCTCACGTCCGACTTGTCGGCAGTCTCCTTGACGGCGACTTCGGCCTTGTGGGCGTATTTCTTGAACAAGCCAACGATCGACGAGATGGATCGCTTGTACTCTGGCTTTTGCTGAGCTCCTTTGATGACCTACATCATGGTGTTAAGAGACATTTGGCACGATTGTCTCGGAGGCGGAAGCGACTTACCTGCTGGAGACGCTGGATGAACCTCTCCCTGGCCTCTTCACCTTCTGGCAATTTCTCATCGACGTAATCCCTCAGTTGCTCAACTTCATCCCAGATAGTCTCCCTTCCTTCAGCCTGAAGTTTACCAGTCTGCAACCCCTTGGCAGTCTCTTTACCCTTCTTTTCAAGCTTGTTGAAATCGACACCTTGCTTTCTCTCTTTCTCTGATGGTCGTGATTTCTCAGCGGCCTCTTTGGCATTATCAGCCAAAACGCTAGCTGCGTCGGCGAAAATGTCTCGAGTGAGGAGGATGACGTCTGATCCGATTTGTCTGAATTCAGGCGAAGTGATAATCAACGATGCGATGGTTCGGAATGACTCGATGGCTCGTTGAGAGTCTCGAGAGAGTTCTTTGGACGAAGCGGGGGCAGAAGCGGCATTGACGTCGATATCGATATCGGCGTGAGCAGCGTTGTACTAAGGTCAAAGTGTCAGCACATAGTCTGGAAAACTCCACTCGACTCGACTGACGAAAAAGTTCTGCAAGAGATCATCACCGTTCTTCTCGTCTCCCCAAGTCTTGGCGGCCCTCAGTACATTCTTGACATTCTCAAGAACCCTCTGTCCTTCAGAACCCAATCGGGCAGTTCGGGTGTTGGGTCCGCCGGTCGCTTTGAGCGTATCGGAGTTGACGACCAGTTCGAGCAACTTGGAAAGCTGCTGCTGAGATCTGATTCCAGTCAGCAAGACCCACATACACTTTCAGCCACGATGACGTGTGGACTGGACTCACGGTAGTTTACCAGCTGCGAGAGCACCCGTGGCTTGGGCGACTTGGATTCTCTGTCCTTTGGAAGGCAGGCTGTTTTCGACTTGTCGGCGGGAAGGTAAAGAAGTGGAAGATGGGCCGTTGACGCTCCCGGAGAGTAAAGGGGTTCGTTCAGACATGGTGAGGGTCGGTGGTAGAAAAGAGCGGAAGAGATTGGGAAGGGGAGTGAAGAAGGGGGATGGATGGTGAGTCAAGAACGAAGGTAGCGGCTCAGACTCGTAAGCGCCTCTTTAGGCCTTCCTTTCAGACGTGGCTGCTGTGACGGGATCATCCAAGATCATCACTTCTAATGACGCGTGATACGTCATCGATCAACTCACGCACGGTCGAGCCAAATTAAGGTACAACCGGTAAGCCGGAATCATCGTGGCGTGAACAAAGGCAGTGAGGGGCATGAGCCAAAGCAGCCAGCGTGGACGATGCTAACATGCATGGATGATCTGCCTACGTTGTGGTGATACAAACATTACCGTATGACCCCGACCCCCTCTTGCCCCCTTTACTCAGGCCTCGCTATCGTCTACTCGGCATCACCGTACATCCTGACCCTACGACCCTGTCAGCGATGCAATCTATCTGTGATACTCGGTGGGTGACTCACGCTATGTTCATTGCTCCTAATTCTTGGAAGAGCAGTTTCGCAGCGTAAGGGATGTAGACTTGAGAGATCTGAGTCGAGTTTCGACAGACTGAACAGTGGAATTCCTGTTTCTTCAAATTGGCAACTGCCATCAAACCACACTAAAGCGTTTAATGTCAGCCCCTCTCCTTTCCCGTTTTGAGCCTAGGCGTGGACTTGACTGACCTGGTCGCAGACGTGTATTCTGAATCCGTCCGAGGAATCGTACATTCTCTCTTTGAGGAATGCCGAAATACCATGTGAAATCATACAATCCCTTTCCATCTCTCCGAAACGTAGACCACCATCCCTACTCCTACCTTCGACAGGTTGACGCGTGAGGATCTGTAATGGACCTCTGGCCCTTGCGTGGATCTTGTCATCGACCATATGTTTCAAACGTTGGTAGTATGTCGGGCCGAAATAGATTTGAGCCTGAAGTTTCCGACCGGTATGACCGTGATACATGACTTCCAATCCTCGTTTCTGGTATCCCCTAGCTGCCAGATGTTTCGAGACGTTTTCGACAGTCAGGTCGGTGAACGGCGTGGCGTCACCTTCGATACCCTGCATAGTCGATAGTTTGGATAAAAGACATTCGACCAAATGACCGATCGTCATTCGAGATGGAATAGCGTGAGGGTTGATGATGATATCGGGCGTGATACCTTCGGCAGTGTACGGCATGTCTTCTTGACGATACGTGATACCGATCGTTCCCTTTTGACCGTGACGAGAGGCAAACTTGTCCCCAATTTGCGGAATTCGAGTCGATCGAATTCGAATCTTGACAAACTTGTTTCCCTCTCCACTGGTGGTAATCATGACTTGATCGATCACACCCGACTCGGTCGATTTGAGCGGCATCGAAACGTCTCGCTTCTTGTGCGATTGAGTACGTTGACCCAACTCTTCACTTTCTTCAGGCAGAGGAGCCGTTTTACCAATAATAATATCCTCACCATTCACGTTGGTGGCCGGACCGATCAAGCCGTCGACGTCCAGTTTGGCATATCGATCGCTCGAACCGTGTTTCATACGTAAAGTATCGTCCCGATTCGGTTTCTCGATCGTCTCGACTTTTTCCATACCCGTCGTCTTTTCCGTATCGGTATATGATCGATAGTAGAGCGATCGGAAGAGACCTCGGTCGATGGACGATTGGTTCATGATTACGGAATCTTCCTGGTTGTATCCCGAATAACACATGATGGCGACGATGGCGTTCTGTCCAGCTGGGAGTTTGGAGAATTTTAGATACTCCATCGCCCGTGTCGTCGCGAGCGGTTTTTGCGGATAGTACAGGACGTTGGCCATCGTGTCCATACGTAGTTGGTAATTGGTGAGATGCACACCCATCGCTTGCTTGCCCATAGCCGATTGGTACGTATTACGGGGAGACTAGCGGAGTTTTAGCTTTCATTCCCCTCTAACCCACAAAGCCTTGAAAGTGCTCACCTGATTGTGGTCTGGGAACGGTACGATACTGGCACAGACGCCGAGAATCATACTCGGGTGAATCTCCATGTGCGTGTACTGCTGGGACCAGTTCGTGCTTCTAACTCTTGCACTCGGATCGAAACCCTCGCCGCTGTTTGAAGTCGCCGCACGCTGGAGGACCAATTCTTCCCTGCCCGACACTTCCCTCGCGTTGTGAAGGTCATCCTGACTCATGGCAATCAAGATCGTCTCTTCCTCTGCCGCATCGACATATTCGATAATACCGGTGTTAAGTAACTCCTCCCATGATTCCGACTGCATCTTCTGCTCAACGAGGTCTTCGACACGCTCGATGTGTTCCTTTTTAAGTAACAGAGTTTGCGATGGTTGATCGACGATAAATAGTGGTCGACATACACGACCGGCATCGGTGAACAGTCGTAGTTCGCGTTCACGGATATCCCGCACGATACTGACTTCGTGCTTGAGTTGACCGCCACGTCGCATCTGGAGCAAGTTGGCGTATAGCGTCGGAGCGTCTCGGTGAATACCCATCCAGACTCCATTGACAAACACCTTGGTGGCTGTAGGCGTGTGCTGATATTCCGATTGATCTTCCAATCCCCATTCTTCCAAAAACTCCATCACGGGCGCAGAGTACGATCCGACCGAAATGTACGATAGGAGTGCGAGATTCTTGACCAGACCACAAGCGGCACCTTCTGGCGTTTCGGCCGGACAGACCATACCCCAATGCGTATTGTGCAATTGACGAGGTTTGGTCGCTTTTGATCCACGGTCGATTGGCGTGTTTGTACGACGCAAATGCGATAGGGTCGAAGCATAAGTGTATCGATTGAGCACCTGACTGACTCCCACTCGCTTGTTGGTCCCCGTGCCCCAATTACCAGTGGCGATGGCGTACCTCAGTCCATCGGTGATGACGTTCGGAGCGATGGCTTGAGTAATGGAAAACTCCTTGTTCTTCTCCACACATTTCTTCAAGTGATCATACACTTTTTTGGTCAACTTTTTGAACAGTCCTCTGAATAAATTGGCGAGAAGCGGGCCGGCGAGGTCCATTCGCTTGTTACCGAAATGATCACGGTCGTCCAATTCTCTACGACCTAGTGCGGCGGAACATAGTCGATGAACCATGAATCCGAGGAAATAAGCCTTTTTCGATTCGAAACCTGCGCTGACCGAGACGTGGGGCAAAAACTCTTTTTGGAGGATATCGAACGCCATCCGTTGTCGTTGCATTCGCGTACCGACTTCTCGATTGTGCCGACGTCCGATAAAGTCCAAAGCCGTCTCTCGGTCCTGGACGGCAAAGGCCTCTTCGATACATGGGCGTAGCATCTCGAGGAGGTTCGAGTCGTTTTGGTCGAAACAAATGTGCGCCAGGACGTCTCGGTCGGCCACGATTCCCAAGGCTCGGAAGACGATCACGACAGGGATGGGTACTTTGATGTATGGTAGCTTGACGTGGATCACCGAGCCGGTCTACCGGTAGATTAGCACGCGGTCTGGAAGCCTGATCTGACTGTGAACTCACCGTTCCCGAGCCCGACGCCTTGGGGTACATCCTGACTTCAGTCTCGCTAGGCATCTTGCCACCTTTCTCCATATGACTCGTCACGGTCGAGAAGAAGGTATAAGGAGATTGCTTCTTGAAGGTGTAGACTTGGTTGGCGGCCATTCGTTCTTGAGCAATCAATACCTTCTCCGAACCCTTGACCACAAAGTATCCTCCCATATCATCCGGACATTCGCCGATACCAAACATCTCTTCGAGGGGAAGGTCGTGCAAGAGGCAAAAGTTGGATCGAGTCATGATGGGTACCTGCCCAGATCAGTCACAATCTTCTTACCGGACCAGCCGAGAGCACTAGACCTACCTTTCCGATCCAGACTTTCTGCTCTTCACGATCAGGTTCATTCCCGTATTCGTCCTTGATAGGCTGCCAATCCGCCTCTGTCGGATCTTCGACTCCGGCAGCTGTCAATGCCGTCTTTGTCACGTCGACATAGAGGGGTGCCGAATAAGTGAGGTTTCGTAATCTCGCTTCTTGAGGGAAGAGAGGGTTGACCGTTCCATCACTTTCCGTAGTGGCCGGTCGAGCAAGGTAGATTTGTCCAAAGTTGATTTCATACCGGCGCTAATCACCTGTCAGCTTCCTCTCGCTTCGATGGCACACCGCGGCAAAGTAGAACATGGACATACCGTCTCGTCACCTTCTTGTCCAGTGTATTGGGTATATTGATCCAATGTCAATCTCGAATTTTCATCCACAATCTCCTGAATCGTATTCTCGACAAACTCGTTATAACTGTCCAATTGTTGCCTGACCAATCCTTTTCCCTCAAAGTAGGCCGAGATGATGGTCCAGTAATCTTCGGGTTTGAGAGCCTCTTGAAGTTCCGCTTCTAGGTACCCATCTTCATCCTGTCCACCTCCGAAGCTCAGAACCGTAGGTTTCTCTTTGATGTCGTAATCGTATGATGGGTCGTAAGAGTATCCATCGTCGGCGACGGTGATAGGTGCGTCTGAGTAGTTGTAGGTGGTGTTTTACATGTGATCTCCGAGAAGAGGAAGAGATATTCACCTGCGTCCATTCTGAGGGAGCACTAAAGCAGCTTCCAGACTGCCCACGCTGCTGATCCCACTATGTCGACTATAGGAGGTAACGACTTGAAGCCGTAACGTTGAACAGAATAGGTCGAAGGCGCGTGCCCAGCTCTGGGCCAGCCCTTCAGCAGAGCTCTCTCCGTCAATTCAGCCAAACCCACGGTGAGAGCTTCGCCAGACGTCGCCTGCCGCTTGTCGTCTGTTCGGAGGGGATAAAGAGGGTAGAGGGAGGGTATCAGCGGAGAGAAAGATGAATTAGCAAGACAGAGCTTGAATCAACACTCAGTCGAAGATGGCCACCAGACGCAGTGAATGTGGATAATTCCGATGTGGCACCTCGTTCCTGAGTTCAAATACCCGCGTCCACCTTCAGAATTTTAGGTCCACCTGCTCACTGACTGCATTGCAACTTCGAAGCCATGGTGCAGCTAAGCAAGAAAGAAGTTCGTAAAGCTTCAAAGGGCAAGGATAAAGCTGTTCCCGCCTCTGCTCCTGTCGCTGAGGTGATGGTGGACGAAGAGGACGAGTGGACCGATTCTGAGGATGAAGATGAAGAGAATGGAGGAGTCAGTGAGAAGGGAATGAGGAGGTTGATGGAGTTGGTAGGCGAGGAAGATCTAGACGAGTTTGAGAAGGGCTTGTTGGCGGGTCAAGGCGGTAACGACGACGAGGAGGAGGTGGAGGAAGAGGAGGAAGAGGAAGAGGATGATGAGGAACTGGTTGACGATGATGAGGATGAGGACGAGGCCATGCTCGACGACGAGTCTGACAGCGAGGATGAAGATGAAGACGGAGAGGTGAGCAAGACTGGATGTAACCACAGAGGACGACGATACTAATAGACCAGGTCGACGATTCGGTATTCGTCGATAATGCCGACCCAGATGCCTTGCGATTGGACGACCTCGATTCGAACGCTTCATTAGATGAAGATGCCGTGCCCATGCGCAAAGTCACTGCCAACAACAAGGTGAGTACGGTGGACTGACAGCAAAGTCGACCGCTCTGTGCGTTGTGCTGACTCTCTTTCAGCCGGCTATGCGAATATTGACCGAGGGCTTGAAAGTCACCCACCTCCCTTGGCCCGAGACACTGGTCCTCTCGAGCAAAGACAAAGTCGAGTGCGACCCTTCGGACGGTGAGTCTAATGTTCCCGCGCCGTTATCAGTGACCAGTGCTCATGTAACTTAGATCTGAAACGTGAAATGGCATTGTGAGGCAGACTGCCGGTGTGAATTTTTGAGGACTGTGTGCTGATATGGCCCTCAGCTACAAGGTCGCATTGGACCAAGTGGCCGTCGCGCGTAAACTCGCTGCCAAGCACGATATCCTATTCACGAGACCGAGCGACTATTATGCCGAAATGGTCAAATCGGACGAACACATGGAACGTATCCGAACCAAGCTGGTCGACGAGGCGTAAGTCTAAATACTTCATCATGACAAAGCGGGGTCCCTTCACTTTGAATGCAGTGCTGACGCGACCTTCAGACAAGGCATCAAGAAATCCGAAGCGGCCAAGAAACAGCGAGACTTGAAGAAGTATGGCAAGCAGATCCAAGTCGAGAAGCTCAAACAGCGAGAAGCGGACAAAAAGTCTTTTCAAGACCGGGTACAAGGTGTCAAGAGAAAGAGGCAGGAAGGTGCAGAATTGGGCGACGAATTTGATATTGGCGTGGACGACGATATGGATGATAGACCACAACGTGGAGGGCCCTCTGCTCGTGGACGAGGTGGCAAGTCAAAGGTGAGCCCGGTGTTGCAAGGAGCTGTAGCGGGGAATGTGCGTGGCTGATCCGGCCAGATGCCACGTTCGGCTCGGGACAACAAGTATTCGCTTGGAGGTGGTGGACGTCGGAGCAAGGAGAATACAAAGGAGAGTACGGCGGACTTTGCAGGATGGGGAGGTGGGGGTGGGGGCCGAGGTGGTCGGGGCGGAGCTAGGGGAGGTGGACGAGGAGGTGGAAGAGGAGGCGGTGCAGGAGGCAAGTCACGTCCTCCAGCCAAACGACCCGGCAAGTCAAGGAGGAAGTAGGTTGGGAGATCGATCTGCCTGCCATCGTTCTACATGTACATTATCGTCAATCATTTCCATCTGTGCATCTACCACTTCTTTCCTCAGCATTCATCGCTTACGTCCGTGGACCCAGACCTGTTCTCACGCCGCTATCGGCTCGACAAGCATGATCCGGCCGGCACGGCCAACGATCACCAGATAGCATCGAAGCTGAGCTGGAAGCTGAGTTTTGAGCGAACTCCGCTTGCCCACACGCGAGCACTCGGGCTCGAGCGATTGTGGCATCGATGAGTTGATCCTTTGAGCGCTTCTCACGGGATTCACGGTTGGGGGGCGGCGGAGTCGGGATATCGAGTAAGACAACTGACCGGCAGGGAGCCGAGGAGGATGAATTTCGATCTCCGTCATATCATGGACGCTAGCGTTTATGATCGATACTCTTCACTCGCTGTTCTCGTTGTTTCTCGTTTCTCATTCCCACCAAAACGACAATATTGATCTTTTCCAATCTCACCTCGGTACACCTCTTATTACGTAGCCCTTTGACTTTCTCTTCCCTGATCATCAATAAGCGTGAGTGCACTACTACTCGTTCACTGCCCATCAAAAGGTCAAAGTGATTTATTTACCCTGAATGTGGGAGTGTTATTTTTTTCTTTTTTCCTTTGCGGCAGTGGCAGCGACATTCCAGGGGAGAGGCGTAGTCGTTTAAACCTGCTGACACCAACTAGCAAATCAGCCAGTCACCAACTGGGATTCGAGATTTGAGAGTCAGGTCAGGTCATTCACATCAGTCTGCATTTTTGGGGGGAGCAGCTTGGAGCAGCGTTCACATCCATATCGACATCGACATCAACGTTTCGCATCCTCTATTCACTTCGTTGCACGACATACACGCATTACGCAGGAGGATAAAGTCTGAAACGCGCACGGACGATTCGAGCCAGAAGTGTCAAGAAGCCAGCGAGTGACGCACTTGACGTAGTAAGTGTCTTGCCCCTGTTCCTCTGTAAAGCTGGAAAGGTCACGGCTGACCTGCTATTACAGCGTCTGACATTCCAACAACATACATGATCTCAAGTGTATCGCGACACCGTCACGATCATAACCAACAACATCGCTCACACTCTACACCTCCATTGCCCAACATGATGGCCGTCCAGAACCCCACACCCGCATACTTCGCCTACTCCCACACCCACGGACACGGTCACGGACACTCTCAACCATCTTCCCCAACCCCATCACCATTCTACTCTCAACCATCCTCTCCAGCATGCGGAACATCCACTCCCATAGCTTCTTCGTCTTCATCGTCAACTCCCAAACCGGCATTACAACATTCGACATCACTGAAATGTCGACCAAAGTTACCGCACAAGAAACCATCCTGCTCTACAAGGGATAAACGAGCCGACGTCCAACTCAACCTTGAGATGAAGGTCGAGAAAGCCAAAGGATTCCACGCGTTTTTCGTGCCCCTAGGAAAGAGTTTACCGCCAGCTCCCCCTTCCAGTCCGGTTTTGGGATCGACACATCCTCGCGGGAACGCCAATGTCGATGGAGCAGCAGGAGGGAGGAAGGACTATTTCGAAGATTGGGTAGAGGATGTCGGACGTAAAGTCGGGGGGCAGGGCAACGCCATGGACCTCGACTGAGGGCAAATTTGGCTTCGAAGCGGTATTCGCGGTGATCGAGTCACTGTTCACTCCTATCCGATCAGTCCTCGGCGGGGGGTATCGCACCACCCCACATTGTATATTCCAGCTCAAGCACATTGTTCATCTTCATCGGCATTTCCAGCAAGTCATCACATCGATTCGTCTGGGATCGACTTTTGTACACGTTCTGTAGCATATGCATTGTCATGACCGTATATTTTGAACATGACCCCCTTCGAGCTGGGTCTTCAGCTTGATAGTTGACAAGGCCAGATGCTGGTGTCGATCTCGGCACTGGTCATCGTTACGTCCGGTACTGAACATTCAGCTCAGCTTCCTTTCTTCGCAGACTCGAGTGGACTCACACTACCGTTGATGGTCACGTATTCCTACACAAGGTCAGCCACGCCGTTCTTCCCGAAGACTTCAATCTGTACCAAGCCCGACTCACATGAGAGAAATCGCATGTCCAGACCCTTGCCTCTTCCTTGCCTGACCCTAGGTCGATCTCGACCTCCAGGTCTTCTTCACGGAGGATGACTGACGCTCGTTCTTCATCTATAAACGCTTCTGGTTCACCATTGGTCAACAAGCGGAGAGGTGTCGAGTCGGCACATGCTGGAGAAGGGATGAAAGAGACAGAGACGGAAGTTGGTGAGATTGTAGATGCGGGCAGAGGCGTGTATCCGCTAGATCACATCTATCAGCTCGGCCTACTGGGAGAATGTGGGAGGTAGACGTACACGGCACATAGGATTCGACCCCAATTGGCGTCTGGAGTATGAGCGTCCGGCATACGTGGAGATGTAATACGACGCGACTCACCTTCACCGTACATGGCCGTCTTGACGAGGGAGGATGATGCGACCGACTTGGCCACGGCGTTTGCTACCTCGTAGCTGAAGCCTCCCTGTGCATGGGGTTAATTCGAGTTGCGCTTGAAAGTGAGAGCAAAGCGTTCAGAAGATCGCTCACCTTGACTCGGACGGTGACAAATTTGGTAGCCCCCTCGCCGTCCCTGACCACAAGCTTGGCCAGGTCCTCTGCGAATCCTCTCAACTCCTCTTTGAACCTGGCAAACTCCTCTGGGTGACGGTCCTCGGTGATCTCTTCCATATCACTACTACTCTCCCGTCCTCCATCTGCGACTTTGCCAGCGGCGCCGTTCGCCAAGCACAAGATCGTATCATTCGTCGACATGTCCCCATCGACGGTGATTGAATTGAAACTCCTGTCGACGGCGTAATTGAGAGCTGACTGGAGAGACTTCGGCTCGATAGCTGCGTCCGTAGCGATCACACCTAGCAATGTAGCGTGAGGTGGTCCCATGTTGGGAGCGATCATTCCGGCACCTTTATCGATACCGGCCATCCGGACAATCCTATCGCCGAGGGAGAAAGTGCGCGTGCGGAGTTTAGGGAACGTATCGGTCGTCATGAATGACTTTGCGAGGTCGAGCCATGCTTGAGGCGAATCGCTGACTTTTCGTACGAGGTCGGGGATCGACGAGGTGATTTTATCGATAGGCAAGTGTTGTCCGATAACTCCAGTCGACATGACCAACGTCCCTTGTCCTTCTGCACCTGGAGGTAATTGGGAAGTAACACCTTTCGACATGGACCATGCGTCTTCTAATCCTTTCTTCCCAGTGACTGCATTGGCATTGCCCGAACTGACGATAAAGCCTCTAGCTTTCCCACTGCCCGCAGCCAACAACTCGTTCGTGACCGTCACAGGCGCAGCTTTGAACACATTCCTAGTGACGCACGCGGCGGCCGAACATGCCCTGTCGGCTGTGGATACTAAGATACCCAAGTCGAGTACGTTGGGTTTCTTCTTGATCCCACAATGGGTCGAAGCCACCGAAAAGCCAAGGGGAAACGCCTCGGGTCCGTACGTGTGGATATGATGGTCCTTGTTTGGCGTCGGTTTTGTAGTGGTCGAGTCGGTGAGGGTAGCGGATGTGGAGGCGAAGGCTCGCGTGACGGACGGGATGAGGCGGGACGGGGAGGGAAGAGGAGGCGGCATGATGGCGAGGCGGTACAAGGCCGCAAAGATGTGTTGCACAGAATACGGTACCTGCTACCTTATCTTTTGGGCGCGACTCGAGATCTACATGACCACGTGTTCAATTGTCCGAGCCTTTCACCGTAATCAGTGTCGCTGCGTTCTCCTATACTTATCATCTGCGACAGGCTTCCTGACGACCTCGGCAGAAAGCATGAAGACACGCAATCCGCGCTCATCCCCTTCATCCGGCCTGATGTCCCTCTGCGTCCACCGTCTCTTCGCTTGGCTCACGTCTCTACTCATCTTTATCGTCTCCCTCGGACCGATACCGAAACATGTAGCGTTCGTGATGGATGGAAACAGGCGGTATGCGAGGGGTAAAGGGCAACAAGTAAGGGACGGTCATTCCGAGGGTTTCGAGTCTCTGAAACGGGTGAGTAACTGTCGATAATCCGTTTACAAAGGCTTGAGCAGACGCTTATGCGATAGACATTGGAGATCTGCTTAAAGTTGAAAGTCCGGGCGGTGACTGTGTACGCTTTCTCGATAGACAATTTCAAGAGGACGCAAGAGGAAGTAGACGCTTTGATGGGTTTGGCCAAGACAAAGTTATCGGAGCTGGCTCGACATGGGTGAGTTCGTTTCCTCTCACGGTCCACCGGAGTTTCCATCATTGACGCTGAAACAGTGACTTGCTGGAGCAGTACGGCGTGCGTATACGGTTTGTGGGCCGTAGAGACATGTTACCGCAGGACGTGCTGGAGGCTGTAGATGACATGGAGAGCATGACTGCTCAGAACCGAAAGTGAGCAGACGCGCTTTAAACCGAAACTTATCCCGTGCTGACAGTCTCACAGTGGTGTACTAAACGTTTGCTCGCCTTATACCTCCCGTGATGAGATCACAACTGCTATCCGCGATACAGTCCAGCAAGTCTATGACGGCTCTTTACCTCTGAGGTACGCGGTCCTCACTCTCTGCGCCTGTGCTGCGGTATCTGACATTGAGCAGGAACGTCTCGCATGACCGTATATACCGAAACCTCGAGACATGCCAGAGCATCGAGACCGTCACACGCACTGTCGAAGAGGATTGCGGTAAAGTAGACATCTACGTCCGCACTTCGGACGTGAGGCGTCTAAGCGACTTTCAGATGTGGCAGGTATGTCTCTTACTTCTCAAATTCACATCATTTGTTGGACACGGCTGAGGAGGGTAGGCGGCACATGATACACAATTGCACTTTGTCAAGACGTACTGGCCGGAATTCGGATTGACGGATATGTTGCCGATCCTTCTAGGCTGGCAACAGAAGGTCTGGCTTCAATCTCTCGGTCTCAGATGAGCAGTGATGTGTATGCATGTGAACGATACTATACATCGTCTCGGTGAAGGTTGAAACAACCAATGCTATGCCGTGCGTGGCCGTGAATATGCTTTGCCATTTGAGATGCTCCTCGATCCAATGTCTAGTCGCACGACCCGTCCTCCGGCCCGTCCTTCCATCTCCTATTGAGATTCGCCCAATCACATCCAAACGCCTCTTTACCCAACTTCTCGTTCACCTCATTATGTCTCTGACACAACCACTTGCTCAACCCTTCCCTCCCACTGACATCCGGTGGATTCTCTTTAACTTTATCCTGAAAATCCTCGGCACAGGGCACGCATGGGTAGAGTAGAGAAAGTGAAGAGAGGAGGTTGGTCATTTGTCTTTGTGTTTCGGCGGTAGCTTTCAGTGGGTAGTAAGCGGCGGTGGTATGGAGGAACGTCCATGTCGATCGACCTAGAGCGGCGGTATCGGCCGGACAATCATCGCGAGGTCGAAGTTGAGGTGAATCGTTTCTATTGCTACTCGTTCCTGCTCCCGTGGCCATGGCTGCGAATCCACCCATCCCGCTCACTACTCCCCCTCCAGACTTCTTCTTGACTTTCATCTTGCCCCAGTCCTGCCATGAATTACACACTTTGCACACTTTGCCATCTTTGTCGAGAATGAGGCCCGGTGGGAGGTTTGGGTGGGTCTCTTTCGTCGTACGTAATGGTGCTTTCGTTGTAGCTTTCGGGTTCGATGGCCCCGCTTCAGCTGATGTAGGGAAAGCGGAAGACATGGTGCGGAACAAGGTATAGTGCGGCATGCACTGATTGAATGGTCAAAATCAGGAAAGGTCACAACATTCTCCAGGACGCTGATCAATCGGTTATCGCTTAATTACCCCTCGGCATCCGACGGCATCTCGTATTGTTCTGAGAGGTGCCTACATGAATAGTAAAGCACATGTGACGTTTGTACCACACTCATACCGTTCTGGCTAGGATAGAGGAGCGGCTGCACACCTTCAGCACTAACAATGCATATGCGATGAGTTTAGGTTTGGTACAACAGGCACACTGGCTAGATATACTGTACGATGGAAAGATGCGCTATGCTACGCTACTATACACGCTTGTTGACTCCGCCCTCCTCGCTTGCCTAGAACACTCGCTGCTGCTTGTCGAAACCTCCATACCCGCCGTCAAACTCGGCCTCATCGTTAGTGCGCTTGGGCGGACGCACTTGCGGGATCGGTATACCCGATCGAGCGCCGGCTCCACCTCCACCTCCTCCTCGACCCCTGAACCCTCCCGGTCCACCGCCACGGAATCCACGTCCCCCTCCGCCTCCTCGCATAGGTCCGACATGCCCACCGGGACCACCGAACCCGCCTTGGCCGTGCGGATGGGATTGACCGCCCATGGACATGTTTGGCATTCCGCCCATTCCGCCCATGCCACCCATGCCGTTCATACTGCCCATACCATTCATTCCGCCCATACCGTTCATACCCCCCATGCCGCCCATGCCGTTCATGCCGTTCATGCCGTTCATGGCCATCACCATGCCCATCATGTCGTTCATCCCCATCCCCATCGGCATTCCCATCGGTCCCATTCCCATACCCATTGGCGCGCCCATTTGCATAGGGTTCATGCCCATGTTTGACTGAGCGGAAGGACCAGCAGAGTTGCCCATCATGACTTGGGTCTGCATTACGGCGGTCTGGACCATCTGAAGTTGGGTCTGGAGCAGGGCTTTGCCTTGAGGCGAGATCTTTGGGTTCTGCATCATCTTGGCAATCTACCAGAGGCATTAGGATCATTGCGCGTGGAATAGATCGCAGCGGGCACTCACCTGAGACAGATACAGCTGCATTGTTTGCGGGTTCATCATTTCCTGCATTTTGGCCGGATCGAGGATCGAGCTGCCGGCGGTGTTGCCATCGGTCTTGGGCTTGACCTCGCCATTGGGACCGGCGTCGGGTTCCGCCTGGTTATATCAGTCCCGCTGCCCGCAGAAGCCACGAGGCTACGCCTACCTTGACCTCTTGACTCTGATTCTGTGTACCGCTTCCTTCAGCCTCTCCCTCACCCGGTGCGATGCCCGCTTGCTCATCCTCCTCGGCCTTTTCCTTCTTACTCCGGTCGATCTCCGCTTCCATGTACACCTTGACCCTCTCTCTCAACTCTTCGTTCACCGCCAACTCCTCCAGACTACCCACTTTCGATTCGCACGACTCGCAAACAAAGTCGTGTTCGAGGAGGTACGTCTGGATGCATTCTTCGCAGAAGGAAGTCGAGCAGCAAGGCGTCTTGACGGCATCCCAGATCAATTTCTTGCAGATGGGACAGGCGAGCTCGGCATCGTGAGGTTGCGTTTCTCGGACTTCGGCGACTGTCATTGTACGAGGTTTGGAGCCGACCACTTTTTGCCATTGCCGCCTGTCGCATTAGCAGACCAGTAGTGGAATGTGGATTGGACCTACTTGTCGGGCATGGCTTGCACAAAGCCACCATCGGCCGTCAACATGGCACCAGCCGATGATCCCTCGTTACCGGGCGTCTCGACCGTCTTCAACATGCTCCGAGGGATCCCCGTCACTCTGACGAATCGCTTCTTGTCTTGCTGTTGTGGGTCTTCATTGTTTGGACAGTCCTGAATCCAATGGCCTGATCAATGTTAGCGCTGACACATTGAATTGCTTCCTGACGCTTGACTCACCTTTTTGACCACATCGATAACAGATGTACCCCTGAGGAGGCTCTTTGTCGAGGGGAACGCTGTAGTCGAATTTCGACTTTGGCGCGGCAGCAGCCTTGTTTCTGGCTCTGACAGCTGCGGGAGCGCGTGATTGCCTGTCATCATTAGTCACGGCAGCAAGTGACCGAAGAGACCTTCCACCCACATCGACATGTCTTCCTGCATCTGTTCCCATTGCGCCTCGTTCTGCGCAAACATAGCTTTGATCCGAGCGTCCTCATCGGCATCACCCGTCGAGATCTGTACGGCATCCTCCTGTCGCACGTCAGCGTGGTGCCTCTCCACCCAAGGGAGATCTCGCCTGCGTACACACCTTCTTTTCGTCTTTGCCGTCAAACCTCTTGGTCATACTGCCGAAACCGCCCCCACTGCCCCTCAACGCCTGCTGTTTCTGTTTGGCCAGCATTGCTTCTCTCGCGTGCGCTTCGATTCGGTGGTCATTTTGCAGTTGATCGGCGGCGGATGTTCCCACAATGTAGTTTTGAGCATTGCCTTTGCCCTTGGCGGGCGCGGGCATTCGTTTGACGACGAGCGAGGACGATCTAGGGATTTGGTGGTTGTCATCTTTGAACTCTACGCACGGGTTACTGAACATTCAAGAGGAGTAGGGATGAGATAGTCAGAATGACTCACCCTCCTTGGTGTCATTGTCAAATACGCCGAGATCAAAGTCCCTGCCGTTCCCCATCTTGTTGTTCAGAATGATCTCTCGCTTGAGGTCAAAGACCGAGATATGAGTCCCATCAAAAGTAACCCGGGACTCATCCTTCCTCGCTCCCCACCGGTAGAAGACTGTCGACATGATGGGCGAGGGCCGTGAGGCGTGGTGGCGAAGGGATGTGTGTACTTCTTGAACGCAAAGATCTGACTCAGGCGAAGGAGACGGTCACTCTGTTCATGCAATTGTACCACTCTCTCCCACTTTCCTTCACTCAAATATTCGAGGCTATCACTTTGCGAAGTGGAGAGTGGTATAGTCGAAACAGGGCGCGGAGGATGGAGAGTGAGAGCGAGCCGGGGTTTATGTAGACAGACAGAGATGAAATGCGAGCGAGAACGGAGGCAAAGACAAGTCAGTTGAAGGGAAACACGTGTTGGTTGGCTGTCCGGATATTTCCGATAAAGTTACCGTGTCGATCCCCAACCCCATCCGACGAGACCACACTCCGCGTCCAATACATCATCAGGCCAAAACATCGTCTTGCATAGCTTGCACTCTCCTCTATACCCATCTATCCCACCACCATGATCCGTCGCAAGGTCTCGAATGGCCTCCTACGAGCTGCCACGCAAGTGCAGTCCGCATCGGCCGTTTCGACCTCATCAGCTGCTGCGCATGCCGTCAGTTCTAGCCCGATGCAGCAGCAGACCGCCAACCTCGCTTCGGCCGTGCTACTCTCGTCTCAGCGCAACTGGAAAGGAGAGACTGTTGTGACGCTCAAGAATGAGCTGAAGAAGAGGGGACTTTCGCAGTCGGGCAACAAGTGAGTCCAGTTTCATATGGGTCTTGCTTACCCGAGAGCGAGCTGATGACCGGGTCAGAGCCACATTGATCGCTCGACTCGCTTCCGCCGACACATCGCAACTCCTCCCTCCCATGCCCAAGCGTGCTCTATCTACCTCCCCTACTCCCGCCGCCGCCAAGAAAGGCCCCACAACCCCTTCAAAGCCCGAGGACACCGCTACTTCGCATACCGAGAAGGAGATGACGACTGGACCCGAGATCTCTTCGAAGCGAGCCGAGGCGGAGCCGCTTGAGAAACCTACGGAGGAGCAGTTGAACATCGCGCCTGGTCTCCCCGAGAGTGGGAAAGTCGAGCCTTCCAGCGGTGAGCAGCTGAGTATGAAAATGCCCAACCCCTCGGCGGCAGACGGTCCATCAAAGGAACAGGTCATTGTAAGTTTCGGGCAAATGCGCGGTCTAGGCTGAACATTCTGGCTCAGCCTCTCGAACCCGACAACTTTTCTTCAAACGATCAGATCCCCGAAGCGTCAGAAACGGAACAGAAGGATTTACCTTCTGGACCGAAAGTGATGACGGTCGCTTCGGCTTCGACGCATCTTTCCGGCGGCCCCGTCTCGGCTGTACACGAGTCGGGCGACTCGGCTCAGATTGACGAACACGATACGGATTTGGGCGACTTGACGCCAAACTTCCAAGGTGCCGGCAAAGCACTCGCTTCGGCTGTCAACTCGTTCGCTGGCATGTCCAAGACCGCTGGCGAGTTCTCTCGAGTACTCGTCCCTCAGATCGGTCTGCCCAAGTCATATGGAGGCAAGGGAGAGGACTACAAGCCACCCTCGGGCGGATTGAGCGATGATGAACGAAAGGGGCTATGGGTGCTTGGAGGTATCGTCGGTTTGGGATTGCTGCTGGGAGGGACAGGCAGGGACAAGAAGGCATCCGGATTGGGTTCGAAAGTTGGGTCCGCAGTGAACGCGGTCAAAGGTTCGGCGAGTGGTGGACCCCAAGGTGATGCGGAGTGGGCGAAAGCGAGCGGCGCCGGTGTTGTCGGGCACGGTAGCCGAAAGGAGTGATCAGCACGTTTAACGACAGGACGATAGATCGATACAACAGATCAGCTCAATCATGCAGTGTACGTCAGATCAGCTCGAGCGATGGAGTTCGTGATGGGGTGTGTACAGATGCATCCCCGATTATAACCTATCCACAGCCTTCATGATGGTCTCCTCTGCTTCTCGCTGATGGTATCCTCCCTCGTCCAGTGATGTTATCGCCCCCCCCCCCTCCTCCTCTCTCATCGAGCCAGAACTACTCGGCCGCGGCTTTCTTGTCCCTCACTGCACCTCGAGTCCTTCGCCTGCCCGCATCCACCTCAGCATCCATCTCCGCAATCATCTTTTCCCCCTCCTCTTTCCTCTTCTCTTCCTCCGCGGCTCGCATCTCGTCGGTCTTTCGCGGTCGACCGGAAGGCTTGTGGAATTTCGGCGGTTTAGCCTTGCTAATTCCGTAGGACGAGACGTACTGCCCCTCCTCGGCGCGCTTGTGAACGGCTTTGACACCGCCGCTCTTCGAGTTTCCGGCCTTGACGGCGCTACCCCTCGACCCCCTCGCGGCCGCCTTTCCCAGTTGCTTTCGCGGGGCCTTGCCACCGGTAGATTTCCTGGCGGTCTGCTCGGTTCGTGCTGCGACATCAGCGGCTCGTATGGGTGGAGCTGGCCGCGTGGAATAGCTCACCCATTATGTGTTGTGGTTTGAAGTGCTGAAGAATTGGCTGTAGAAACTTGATGCAGAAGAGAAAAGAACGACGAACTCGCGTTGCGTCAAAGGCGCCTGAACGCGTCCCATGTTTGCATGTGTTTGTTTGTGTGTGTGTACATTGCAGTCCTTTACTCCTGTGGCGATTGATCGCAAGCTGGAACGAGATATCCGCAACAAGCTCGTCATCAAGAGCCAGTCGCTAGCTACCGGACCGTCAAGCTCTGTCCAAGAATGCCTCGTGCCAGCGAACAGGCGACACATAGTCGTAGAAGTGGATCAAGAAGTCAAGCTCAGCGACATGTGACGCTTGTGGCTACCGACACGGCTCCGGAAGGGTACGTCAATCGTCCGGAGCTTCAGCTCACATGAGCAGCGATTCGGCAACCTCTCGGGCAACCACCGAAGGCCGGAAGGTACGACCGACCAGGGAACTCACGGTCAACAGCGAATGGTCCACGATCTCAAACTCGCTGGAACACATCGGCCAATCTTCGCCTGAGCTACATCTCGATCACCGCATTGTTCGTTATCGCGACGTGAAGCAGAAGCGATTATACGCCAAAGCGGAAGGCGTCAGCCGTCAGCCTTGGACGACAACTGTCGGGGTGTTCTACCAAGAAACACTCAAGAACAGTAGGGCTGCGGTACGAGCGGGGCTGTGGATAGCCGAAGAAGGCAAGCGACGGGGTCGATACCCCAATCCATCCATCGACCTACATGCATTTGCGACCATCCTCATCACGAACCCCGAGACATCGAGAAAGACGTTGATCGTATTCGACTATAATGCCTGGTCGAAGCTCGTCGACAAGGGAGGAAAATTGAGCAGGGCGGTCGACAAGAGTATTCTCGCGCCGAATGTCCAGATGCTGGTGAAGATGCTGGAGGGGTCTGCAGGAGGTGGGCTAGAGAGGCTGTACTTTGGCGGCAAGGGCAGTGAGTGGAATGATGTGGACGCTGGAGGATGCTTGTCAACGTCGATTTCATACTTGAAAGCCGTTGCCAATGAGGTTAAGGCTACTGGGACTTTTGCTGTCAACTGTGAGCGGGATAAGCTCGTCCCAGTATCTACACATTTCCACCACGTCAAACTCCAGAACAACTGGAGGCAGGCGTATCACAAGTAGATTCGCATGCACAGGTCGATTGTGAGCAAAATCGGGAAGATATAACAAGGAACGAGGAAAAACTCTCGCCGCAATAGATTCGAGAGCATTAGAGCTGCCAGTGTGTGCGTGCACCTGCAGATCATATGTGATGCTCCCACAGGAGCGGCAAGAGGCTCCCTCCATTCCATTGTGTGTCTGCCCATGCGACTCATGTACTCATTGGTCCAGCATCAACGCATGTCGGGCGTGAGAGATGTCGGTGTGACCTCCTTTCAAGCAGTTGAGCCGTGTTGAAGCAACTCATCTAGACGCACCCGCACCCTGTCTGGTTTAAATGATCGGAGGCTACAGACTCTTCAAAACCTCTCGAGGACCTGCAGGACAGGCAGTTTCGGATTTTTGCTCAAGATTTCAGGGGTTAAACGGGTCCAATAGGTTCCAGTTGGTGAATGTTGAACGACTTGCCGCGAGATCGATAGAGTTTCTTAGTTTCTTGCCATCACTGAACGGAGGCACCAGATTAGACATGCAAGAGTGTGGTTGACCACAATCTCTGCTCAGTCAGGCAGAAGCATACCCCACTTTGGCAAGACAACAAGGCGTTGGCAATGCTCAGAGATGAGGATAGTGGTGAAGGTGGTGACAGTGGCACTTCTAAGCTCCCACCGACCTTTGGGGTGAGTCAACGCTATCCAACACTTCTTCAGCTTACAGGGCAGTTGGTGGATCTTCTGGGCCATGCACAAGCCCCCAGCATTTTGGAGCTTTGTACAGCTCTGAATACAGACCGAGACCAGCACAACGAGGAGCCTCTGTCAGCAACGTGTCAGCATCTGGTAAGTCTAATGTGGCATGAGTCGCCTGTGTTGGACTGAGAGTTGATAGCTGTCCCCTTTACTTGATGATCTCTGGCAGCTTGCGTCCAGTCCCATGACGGTCGACATGCTCACTCTCCACCACTTCAAGGCGGTCCCACGATCGCCAACTGCACGACCCATCACTATCTTATCGGCTTCGTCTCGCGCGAACACCTCAGCTTCCGAGTCTGACACGCCCGCGACCAGTCGAATTCGTAAGAAGAAAGCGCCCTCGCGCAACGTCAAATCAAAGGTCACTACTGCTGTTTCTCCCACCACAGCCGTACCACGTTCAGCGATAAAGGAGGGCGACGCAAACAATCGTACCTACAGGATCTACATCAGATGCCTCCGCTTCCGAGATAAAAACGCGCTCGCCTCAAAGTTACGCCAATATGCGAACAGATTCCCAGGTGACGGCAGCTGGGCAGATGTCTGTTCAGCCTATCTGGACAGTATATCGGGACACCAAGGTGAAGTCGTCCTGCTATATGGAGGTGCTACGACGAGGACAGCAAGTGTTCGGGCCGAGCAGGATGAAGGTGGACAGTGGCGGAGGTGGAATAATTGGCTCAGTACGTGCATCCGTATGCTCCCTGTTGACCAATGTCAGGCATCGACCCAACCCACTCCAAAGCGTTTGATTCCTTCGAGTACGACACGGGCATCGCGATCACCCCTATCGAGCTTCGAGACCGAGACGATCTGCAGGACCTGGAGAGGTCATTGATCGCCTGTCTCGGCCCTTCCCTCAACTCCGCCCGCGGTGGTATACGTGCAAGCTTTCGTCCCCATGCGTTGGCACCCACCTCCCCCGTGCACTCGATCCTGGCGAGACCGACCGAGCTTTGGCCTCATACAGCTATCATCGATCGCCTCATGCAAGATAGCCGAGACTTCTACGGGCGCCTCTCGCGATCGACGACGGGGGCAACCATTTCTGATAACGGGTTCGCCGCCGTGCTCCGACACGCACAGCGAGGGTCGACCGTTAATGGCGTCCTTCCCACCATGACCGTCGGCTCCGATGTAACCATGGAAGCGTTCTCGTCCCGCCATGACGATTGCGGCTTCTCCGATCGTCTCACCGGCTCCGGCCCTCGTGTCACGGACCAAGCCCGACTTCAGGCTCTTGGTCTACCAAAACCGGGATTGGCAAGTCTCAACGCCGCCTTGAACGTCTTTGTCGACTTCTGGGTATTCACCCTGGAACACGACCGTCTGTGGCTACCACTCCTACAGATGAGCAGGCTATTGGTCCATCTCCGACCTGTTCTGCTACGAGTCGCCTCCAGCCGGGTCAGCCAGCTCTTTGTCGATGGTGCGTTCGCCGATGTCTTTCGCAAGGACATGACTCCGGACGAGTCATCTATCATGGACGACTTCATAGCAGGCAATTCACCGGCTCGACCCGAAACGCTCGAGAAGCTGGTAGACCAGAAAGTGCGAGACGCCACCTGGAGCAAGGCCGAGTGTTGGCGATGGGCAGAGACAGTCGGGCAGCTGTTAATAGTCCCGATCCATCACGGTTGGGCGCTCATTATCCCCGACTTTGATGGGGGAATCGTCAAGTACGATCCGAGTTTGGCCCCGGCAATCACCGAGATCAAACAGGTGACAGCCCTGCGAGGCGTTGCTGCCGAAGAAGTAATCTCGGCCTGGATCGTGGATGAAGGGGATCCGGCAATGAAGCTCGACTCGATAGTGGAGCTTAGGACAAGGATCCTGGCGGAGTTCACCCACCGGGCGCTCGATACAGCGCTCGAAGCTGCCGTTCAGGGGTACACCCGGGTCTGTCGGGATGTACTCGATCGTCGGCAACAGGCGAGCTCGAAAGTGAGGAGAGAAGTAGAGTTGGAGCTCGGGATAGACCAAGAGGTCGGTCGCGTGATCCCAGTCTCGCCACATGACTGACGTATCTCAGGCAAGGCAGGCCAGAGCCGACAAGTCCAGGGCGGTCAACGCGAGAACGCGAGAACGCCATGTCTACGCCGCCGGAGCGGCCCTATCACAAGAGAGACAGGCGCAATTCGATTCCATGGCCAAATTCGCTGTACAACTCGAACAACAGGGATTACTCGAGCTCTCTGCGAGACGACCGCCTCGGTACTGGAACCAAGATCACGCCGAGTGGCAGCGATGGTGGCTTAACGCAGTCCCCGGCCTCGACCTCACCTCTGCCGCCTACGCCTTTAACGGACATCCGACTCGATATATGACCCCCGAAGAAAAGAAAGAGTACGGAAAGCGGTTCTTGGGGGGCAATGGCAACACAAACAGCCACATCAAGTTGACGTGGAATTGCGCAAAAGATGTCCTCGACATCCTGCACGACCTGGTTTCTCCGAGGTACTTCAGGGAAGGATCACGAGCAAAAGACCATCGAACCATGTCATGCGAAAGGTGCGGCGACTCGGCTTTCGGTAACCTGAACATCAAGCACCGATGTATACCTCTCGACACGCCCGAAGACGAGGTACAGACTCGTATACAGGGTGTACGCTCGTTGATGGGAAGGGCTGATGGCCTGACATTTGCGACATTCGTTTACGCTCACGATCTTCTCCGCTGTCTTTTTGCCGATTCCGAGAACGCTCGGCTGTCCGACTGCAACGCCGAGATTGATGTCTTCCTAGAGGGATCGGACGTCGTGGCTGTCGATAGCATGGCGATACTACAGAGCCACCAAGACAGCGAACTCGGCAAATCACTGGGTCTTGGGCGTGACATCGGGCCGGTCGATCCGATATATGTCCACCGCGATCAAGGCAGCAGGAATAGCGAGCACGATCTAAGTGCGGCAGTCGATCAGTGGCTCCGAGCCCACAGCCTCGCGGCTCCGCCGGCGGCTGGCTCACCACCACCCAAACAACGATATGACGACCGATCAATGTACGACCTTCCCCATAGGGTCCTCAAGCACCTGTCTTCCAGCCGTGAACGCCTCTACACTTCCTCGTGTGCTGGCTCGCTCTGCGACTACTGGAGTATGCAGAATGGCAGTGACCCGCTTGTCCACGAATGCTCTGCCATCTATGGTCCACTTCTCAAGGCTACCAATCTAGGG